>OY735236.1:25800614-25845614 GCA_963457665.1 Thysanoteuthis rhombus | reverse complement strand
ACAACGACGACGACATACTATTTACTCTGTTTAAATCAGTGGTTCTCAAACTGATGTGCCGCGACTAAATTGTGTGCCGCAACCATCTCCGCAACCATCTTCCAAATACGCATACATGTATTTCGAGCCACTACGACTATTATGACTGTCCCGCTTTCGCTGCAGACTTGCTAATCAAGTGGATTTATCGCAATTTTTTTTTTGATTGCCAACGTTTGTGTGCACACGTGATCGAAATAGATGCAAAGGGATATCTATGTATCTTCATGATTTGAATTTGATGGGACTGCAAGCAGTCGGACTGATTGTACTACGCAGACATCTTTGATAAGTAGGATCAAAAATTCTAGCCACAATCTTGATTCCATCGTCAGTAAACTAAGCATTTTCAAATAACCGTATTTAGCAGGATTTTAAAAAGGAATTTTTCAGAAAATTAGTCTCAATGGGAATTTTTGAGTAAATTAATTTTTCTCAAAATTTAAAATATTCCAGAGAAATTGAATTCAGATTCAGTATTTACACGAATCATTTTTAAGCCTTTAGGACGGAGTTGTATTTATATTGTAACTACAATGTTAAACTTGGCTGTTACTTTCCATCCGTCATACGGAAGTACACCTTCGAAGTATTTAGATACTTCCATTAGTTCCTTTCAGTCACTTCTTCTTTATATAAAAAATAAGTATCAGTCAATTGTTCGTTTTGTGAACGCAAAAGATTCAACCATTGTCAAAATCGACCGTAGAAAAGAACCAAAAATATTGTTACACCGGGTGATATTCAAAACAATAGCATCCTAATTTAGGGTATTAACTTCTATTTCTCCTTCGTGAATTTTTCACGCACACTCGCCCGCTCGCTCAATCTTGAAAACAGTGAACAGAAGTATCTAACATCGAATGAGTGAGTGTGTCGGACTTTACAATTTACAATCATTTTTAATACAATTAGACATTTGTACAATTTTCAGTTTATTTTGGCCTTTTTCTGAATCCGTAGTTGATTTTGGAAATGGTTGAAATAATTACCTTCACAAAACGAAGGATTGTAGATTTGTCATTTAAGATTGAAAGACTTTATTTCATAAATTTCATATCGTCGGAATCTTATATCCAAACTTCCACTTTCAAACATTTTAATAACGGTTCCAGGAAAAGCAGCTCGGACTACGTTGACCTATCCCACAGTGCCCAGTAGACCTGCCTTTTTTTCCTTTCGAATCTGCCTGAGGGTGTGCGATAACCATGCCAAGTTAGTACACTTAATACGCTCAATCTTTTGGGGGCGGAAGGCTCACGGCACCCATCTTACATGGTTGTGTTGTGTAAGAAGACATAAGAAAGAATAAGTTTTATTTCTGCATTGTCAAACGTGCAGTTATTTCTTCTCTGGGCATCGCCCAAATTCCAGCTGTGCATCGACAGCTAAGATTTATATGAAAGTACTTGCTTGGAACCCCAGCGTTGACAGCAAAAAATAAACCTCAAATTTGTGAACATTAGCAAAGAAATAATATTTAACAGTATGCAGGAGTGTGCGTGGGTGGCCCAGGGTGTGCAAAAAGTTATTTGATCCCCGGGCAACGTCAGGAATCCCTACTACTATGTATATTTGTATATATCATCAGCCATTATAGATCAGCTGCTGGAAAAAGGCCTCTCCTGTCTCCTTTCATAGAGAACGTGATAGCGCTATAATCTGTCACGTCTTACCGACAAATTTTTCCATCTCATATTTCTATCTTGTGTCTGGCCTTTTCCTGCTGCGTTCAGTTTCCTTCCCTTATTGTGGTTTCATCATCATCAGTCTTTTAACGTCCGTCGTTGGATATAGACCTTCCCCTGGATTTCCCACACTTCTCTATCATGGGCGTCGCGGAGCCAGTACTTTCTGAACTTGTCTAGCTCGTCTCTCCATCTAATATTCTGCAGGCCTCGGTTGCGTATGTGATCTCAGGGGATCCATGTCGTGAGTCGTGATGTCCATCGGTTGTCCACCATTCTTGCAACATGTCCAGCCCACAGCCATTTGAGACTTTTAATAGATTCTATGATGTCCCTAACTCTTGTCTTTTCCCAGATGTACTGTGCTGTCTTGTGATCTCTCCATGTGAGGCCCAGCATAATTCATTCATGTGCACGTTGCATGGTTCTCAATTTGCGGGTCTATCTCTTGGTTAGGTTCCATGTTTCAGCTCCATAAGTGACTATTGGGAGGATGCATTGGTTATACACCCTTCTAATATAAACTAATTACTTGTTCATATTTTAATGGTTTAAAGGATGGGGTGCCGCGTGAGTCAGATGTATATATTCGTGTGCCGTCGTACAACAAATCTAGGGAACAACTGGCTTATTCCGTCAGGATAAACGTTTACTGACTTATGGTTGTCATCGCATTTATCAACAGACGTCGCATCTAATGTTTCGTTTCTTATCGACCGCGCCATTTGCAGATTCATTGATATTACCGAAATGGAGTGATGGAAATTGGTTTTGAGAGAGATGTATATGCAAGGCTTGGAACCCAGTGTACAGTAATGTCTCCATTAGTAGATATTGGACATACGCCGAACCCATGCACTCGTAGGGTTGGGTAGAGTTGGTAATAGGGCTGGGTCAGATAAAAATAGTCTCTATTCCGAACTGCTGATAAATCATTTTTCATAATCAATGCTAGATACATAAAATTTATGTATAGGTATTTGTATATATATAAAGTATATGAAGTACCGTATTTTTCAACATAGAGACGCACAAAAATATAAGGTGTGACTCAGTTAATGCAGGCATACTCCAGAAATTGATTTAAAAACATTTGTTCTGATCTTCATAGCCCTCCATACAATACGATTATTTTCTTTTTCTCTTATCTTATCAAATCTATATCAAACCCCACAGTTGATGGCTTTTACGATTTGTATAGTGCAGCACGTTTATAAACAACTGATAACGCGTTCGCCTTCCGAGACAGAACGTAAAAAAAGCGCGTCTTATATGCCGTGAATTATGGTACATACAAGTAACAGAACAGAATAATCGTCTACCTCATGCTAAGCCCCTTTAAAATCGTTGGCTCATTCCAATTAGCCTATTTCTCCCCCTTTACCTGGGCCTATGCGTACCTCAGCCCCATTTTCATTACTGACTGAAAGATCCTCTGATGTTGTTGGTAGCTTTTTGTTATTTTAAATGTATAGACCGTAAATATATTTGAAAGCATTTAATCCTTTCATATAAAACCCATTTATTTCTCTCCTTCTCCCACACTTTGGCATAGGTTGCCAATGTTTATTGGACATTAATGCTCTTTGTAAAGGTATGAATTCTTTTCCACTTGCGACCTGTCACGTCGCCAAATATCTTGTCAAAATGTTTTGTCACTGGCATGTCACGAATATAGACGCAGACTAGGGTGAGTGACCTTCCAGAGGGAACTAAACTCCAGGAACTACCCAACAGAAAGTTGTACCATTAAATCACTGTCACACTGGTGCAGACACACTCTCTCTCTCTCTCTCTCTCTCTCTCTCTCTCTCTCTCTCTCTCTCTCTCTCTCTCTCTCTTACACACATATACATACATATAGGGTAGGAGGGGTGATAGAGGATGAATGAGAGAGAAAGAAAAAGAGCGTGTGTGTGTGCGTATGTGTGTGTGTGTTGCGTACACACATATGCATACATATATGAAGAGAAAGAAAGGGGGTAAATTGTATGAGAAGGGTGATTGGGGAAGAAAGAGAGAGACCGAGTGTGTGTGTGTGTGTGTGTGTGTGTGTGTGTGTGCGTGCGTGTGTGCGTGTGTGTGTGTGTGTTGCGTACACACATATAAATACATATATCAAAAGAGAGAGAGAAAGGGGGTAAATAGGGTGAGAATGGTGATAGGGGAAGAAAGAGAGAGAGAGAGTGTGTGTGTGTGTGTGTGTGCGCGCGCGCGCGTGTTCGTGTATGTGTTACGACATAGCATGACGGTCGTTTCATTGTTGACCCCCTGCGTGACATTGCTTCTCACAGAGAAGAGAAGCATTGACGACTCAAAGCTCTTTGCTTGGATGTCATGGTGGCATTTCAAAACACCGCGATCGATTGAAATAAACTCGGACAGAAAATGTTTTTTGTGACACTAATACATTAACTGTATCGATTTTTTACAAACAAATTTTGAAGACCTGAACACGAAAATGAAGCATATTGTTACATCCGTGTCTCGCATAAATAAATCACTGCAGCCCACGTGTGAACCAGAATTAATTATCTTTTACCAATTAATGCATATCGGCTGGAAATCATTTGGTATGAATCGAGACATATTGATGAGCGCTTTGCCAATCTGCTAAAAATTCAAGTATAGAATGCATTATACCAGGTATTACTTGCGGTGCGAAACATGTAGATTTACAAAACGAACAGAGAACCAATTTGGGATCACAGAGAGAATCATGAAAATTGGGCGAACTAAAATAGAGATGGTGCTGGACATTGAGCAAGAAGTGATGACAATAAAGGGAACCAAAGAATAACCGATTAGTGCCTAAGGGACACTAAACGTAGCAGGAAAAGACCAGACGCTAGATGGAGGGATGAGCTGGAAAGGCTTGTGGGTAAGACATGGCAAAGTTTACTGCAATTGTGATCGTCTTGGAAGGAGATAAGAAAGGCCTTTGTCCTGCAGTGGACTCATAATGGCTAGTGATATATATATATATATATATATATATATATATATATATATATATATAATTACAAGAACAAACCATATTGCCGATTGCTGATGGGTGCGTTAGGCACAAAAAGTTGACATTCGCCAGGTATATATCCTAATACTTTATTCTTATATATCAATAGCTCTAACTACTGTGATTAAATATCATCAATAGCAGATAAAATATGTTCTCTATCTCTTTTTGAAAATTGGAAAATACATTATGAACAATATATATGTATACATTTCAAAATTTCTTTATTTGAGAGGGACAAATAGTCACCCATTCTGAAAATTCCACCGGACGAAATTGATAGAATCCTTACTGTAAAAGTGACACTAAATTCATTGTATATGCTATATTTATTTTTTTGATCTCCAACAGAGTGTGACTTTCTATGTAAAGTCAATGATTCATAATTCACTTTTATGAAGATGAAAATTCAGCCAACTTCATAGGCATATAAATGAATCAAACACACTCAATGAGAAATAACGTTTGATCAATTCTTACAATAGTTTGACCCTGGAACTCGTTCATTGATCTCTCTTACTGATGATATTGGAAAAATGATCTCTACCAAATTAATATGTAACTGTTTACCCAACGAAACAAACACTTTCTGGATCTGGCAGTTACTTATTCCAAATATCATAGCTTCTATTATTCCAGTGGTTGAGCACTTTTAGCCAATTTTGGCCACACAAATAACGAATGGTAAGGATACTCCCCGAAAAATATTTCGTATCTTCTACTAGACTTCTCCCTCCTGGACTTCACAGACAAGACATAGGGGTTCTTAAAAAAAGACGAAAGGAAACCTTCCGTAACGAAAACAGGGATTACATGTACAAAAGTGTGTACTTTGGTTTCAAATCTCAAAAAAGTCCCCCAAGCAATAAATACCTATCTAAATTTGAAGTGGATTTATTTAACATCATAAAAAGAATTAGATCTTGAAAAAATAAACCAAGTAACTTTCAGAAAGAAATGAAAAAAGACATAAAAAAGAACACTAATTCTGACGACGTATACTTCAAAATGGATGATGAATTGAAAAACATCTATAAACTCGAATCCAACACGTACAAGAAATGAATAAAAGAGCAAATCACTGAAATATGCAAAATTGACGACAATAAGACTCAACAGAAAATAAACAATGACACCACTTCACTAAGAACCTGAAAATCAACGACTGAGTAGGCAAAATCGCTACAAACGAAGCCTGTATACCAGTAAATGACTAGAGCCCAACTTCCTTAAGATAACTCAAATCTAGACTGTTCAATCCATCAAACACAGAATTAGGACAATTGTCAAAACATATGTAACAGAACATCATTGAAGAAGTTAAAACTCAACTCAAGTACAACCAATGGGTAGATAACAAGGATACGATTAGCGAGCCACATTCATCCAATTTTATATTATTGATTTCAATCATATATATATACATATATATATATATATATATATATATATATATATATATATATATATATATATATATAAAGATAGATAGATAGATAGATAGATATAAAAACATACACACACTCACACATATATATATATATATAAATAGATAGATAGATAGATAGATAGATAGATAGATAGATATAAAAACATACACACACACACACACACACACACACATATATATATATATATATAGATAGATAGATAGATAGATAAATTGATATAATGAATTCCATGGATATTGTTGTGATGTAATCCTTATCTTTTATATTGATGGCTCTATTTATTGTGTTGAATATTTAGCACTGTAATTAAACATCTACAACTGATAAAACCGGTTTTTTATTTCTTTCTTGTATTCTTATAAATTGAAAATATATCATGTATGATATATATATACATATATATATATATATATATATATGTGTGTGTGTGTGTGTGTGTGTGTGTGTGTGTGTGTGAGTGTAATGGAGTAAAGATTCGTTACAAAGACACATTTATGTTTCTGCTCTGTTTGTGTTTCTCAAGGCAAAGATTTGCCTGAATAAGCTCTGCAGTAAATCAACTTAATGCTGAATGTATCGTGCACTTTATGAAATAAGCCCATTACACATGGGTTATTATATTATATCATATTGCATTCCTGATTTTTATTGTGTATATACTTATATATATATATATATATATATATCCGACAGAATATCTATATATGTGTTACATCATTTGGAATTCATAAGAGTTTCAAATAATATAATGCATTTATGAATATTCTTTCAGATTGTGTATCCATTTCTTGATAATATAATTGCCTGCGTTGAGAATCAAAAGTGCAGTCATGGACAATGAACAAACATAAGGAGAAATGTAGGAATAAAGCAGTTATTTGGGTCATCATATTCCAGTCAGGCCGTATAGCTCATTGGGAAGAGCGACGCAAGGTTGAAACGGCTACCTTATCGATCTCAGGTTCGATTCTTGCAAATTTTAATCGAATGATTAAACTCCTTCGTATTCTTGATTTTGTTAACACAGCGTTTCGGCAGACCCATTATTCAGCTCTTGTCAGTTTTTCAAACTGCAAGAAAAGTGAAAAAACCTTCCTTCTCCGGTTGATTCGATTGGTATATTCATGGTCACCTTCTTACCTCAAGTACTTTTTTGAATAAATAAGTTTCTTTATTCACTACCATAAAATCTAGTCTTCTGGTCTTGATTGAGTGATCTCTTTGAATCACAAAGTCCCATAGAACTTTGTTGATTTCATTCTCTTGGACAGATTCTGGTCTATGTGTGTATCATTGGTTTGTGAGGTCAAATTGTAGCCTCTTGCACAGTTCCCAGTAGATCCCCTTCTCCACCCAGTCGTGTCTGTTTTCTTACGCCCTCTGAGCTAGTTTGCTGTACTGGCTTGATATATGATTGATTGTCTCATTCTTATCCCCACACTATCTGCACTTGCTCTTCCCCGGTTTTTGTCCATCTTAGTTATGGTGTTGTTTTGGGTCACTATTAGGATCGATTCGGTTTCTCTCCACCAGCCCCCTTAGCATAACCATGTCTATGTTGTCAGATATGCAAGATTTTTGGTTTGTGGGTTTTTGTCATCCCACATTTGTATACATGCTTTTGCTCTTACTGGGCCTCATGTCTCCTTCTTCGACTGCTGTCTCTCGCTGTTGCAATTGGTATTTCCTTACTCTGTAATAATCTTCTAGTCTTTTGATTGTACAGTCAACACAACCCCCGCTGCTAATAAGTACTTTTCCTCCCTCGTTTCTTCTTCTATACAGTTCGTAGTTCAGGTTTCTGAATTCATTTCTTGTCCTGTTTAAAAAGGGTCCTGAGTATCTCATGATGGAAACTGCCCATGAATTTATTCCTTTGATCAAGTTTCTGCTGCGAAGTTTGGTTTCCATTAATTTTCTTGTTCCCTCAAGATATTCTTTGCCCACTTTTTCCTTTATTTCATTCTGTTTGGTTGTGTCTACTTCCAGGATGCTCAAGTATTTGTAGCTTTCTTTTTCGTTGAGCGTCTTGATGGTTTCCTGGTCGGGTAATCCAATTCCTTCCGTTACTTCTTTTTTCTCCTTTTGTGCATTACTAGCATTGTGCATTCCTCAATGCAAAACCCCATCCCTATGTCCTGCTTATAAATCCTGTCTCTATCAGGGTTTCCAGTTCCTTTTTGTTTTGGCGAAGATCCTGAGATCCTCGATATATATAAGGTGATTCTACATTTCCTTCGAATTTGTGAATGTGTATCCTCCGTTACGTTTCCGCCGTACATCGTTTAATGGTATCATTCCTATGACGAAGAGCAGTGAGGACAGTGAGTCGTCCTCGAATATACGTCTTCTAAGTATATCTCTGAATTTTTGAGATGAGGCATTATTATTATTTCTATTATTATTCAGATGAGAATAGTCCAAATAATAATAGAAATACGTCTTCTTATTTTTACCTAGGTTAGACGGTGTCCACTGGTGGTTAGTTTCACTCCTCAGTTCTCCTTCACCTTCAGTATGAATTTCCTTGCTTTAATATGTTTAGCATACTCAGGCATTCTATAATCCAAGGTTGTGGGATTATGTGGTAATCCTCTTTGTAATCTATCCATGCCATTGCTAGGTTCTTCCTTACTTCTACTTGTTTGAGTATTTTCTTATCAATGAATAATCAGTCACTTGATCTTCTGATTTTCTGTCGGCTTCCTTTATGTTCCTCAGGAAAGAGTCGTTGGCATTTCAACGAGTAGTATATTTCGCCGGCTATCTGTGCTGTTTCTATTGCGTGCTTTCGTCTCCAGTGATTTTCTTGTTTTTCCAAGATGTTTTGTATCATAAGTAGGCATGCTATTGGTCTGTAGTTTTTCGGAGTTGGTCTTTTGGGGGACTCTTTGTGGATTATAGTAGTTTTTCCATTGGTCAGGGATATTTACTTCTTTTAGGCATTTGTCTAGCTGGAGGGCCGGGGTCTCGCGTAAAGCCATGAAACTCTTACTACTATTATTTGTTTTCCATGGCTGTCAAAGACTGAGGGTAATATATAAGTAATTTTGCAATTTCATTGAACTTATGAAAGATCAACAATATTCTGTTCAGCATTTTCTTCTTTGTCTTCAATATTTACTGGATGGACATCACGACTCACGACATGGATTCCCCGAGATCACATGCTCAACCGAGGCCGGCAGAATATTAGATGGCGAGACGAGCTAGACAAGTTCAGGAAGTACTGGCTCTGCAACGCCTATGATAGAGAAGTGTGGCAAATCCTGGGGAAGGTGTATGTCCAACAACGGACGTTAAAAGACTGATGATGATGATGATGATGATGATGATGATGATGATAATGATACTCAACCAAAGATACCATAAAGTAAAAATACGAGAACCATTTTTCGGAGAGTCCAAAACAAAAAGATGGGCAAATTGCTGATCAGCATTGTTTGTTTTTTTGTTGTTACTTTTTTTTTTTGCTTTTGAGTGTGTGTGTTTGAGTAAATATAGAAATGCGTTACACACGCACTAACTCACGCATATATATGTATGTGTGTGTATATGTGTTGGTTTTTCAATTAAAAATGTTTTGTTTCAAAAAATTTACAAATAGTGTTAAATTCTCCCATTTTGACGTTTTATCTATCAAGTTTATCACACATTTCTATTTTTACGACGTCATCAGAACATATAATTGTATTTTTACTTCGTCATCATGAGGTGACGTAAAATGTGTGACAGAAAATAGACAAATAAATAGATAAATAAACACTGTGTTTTATTACAAATGAAGAGCATTATTTTTTTATCATTATTAACACCAACTCATAACCAGTGTCTCCTTTCCTTGGCTGATATTTATACCTTTAGTTTGCCTTACACTTAAGATATGTCCTCACATCTCTATTAGATGCTGTTTGGTCGATTTGTCGGTCCCACTTATGTTAAACAACAGAAATAGGAATCAAGGGTAGGGTGTGATGTCAATAAAAGGTATTATGTCATTAAAGGGTGTGATGTCATTGAAAGTTGTGGTGCATTGAAAGAAAATCATCCAGTCAATTTTTTACCAACTGCTAATGATGCCATAATAAAAAAAAGGTCCAAAATGACTAAAAAAATGGCCATTTACAATTTTTATAGAAAACAATATTTGCAAAATATTTCATATGGCTGTATTTTACAAGAATCAAATTAAACAAAAAAGACTACGTGCTCTTCCTTTTCCTCCAGCTACTTCTACCACAGATGGTGGACACATCATTGAACGTATGGTTCTTGTTAATTTGAATTAATATTTTTTGTGTGCTGTCAATAATAATCAATCGACATTGTATGTAATAAAAACTTGCCTGAGCACAAAAGATCGAATTCAGTTGTGCTAAGAAAGTGATTGGTTTGAAACGGCGTAGTCTTTAAACAGCCTGAGTTTGAATATTGAGGAGCGACTCTTGACAGATTAATAACAATAAAGAAATTGCATGAGACAGCTTGATGTAGACATATTTTATATATCCAATACCGACACACAGTGGTTCATGAATAAACCTATTAAAAAAGCGACTTGAGAGACTATTTCAATGTCAGAGTATCTCATACAAATACTATAATTTTCTGTAAAATATGTAACTTCATAGAAATAATATATATATATATATATATATATATATATATATATATATATATATATATATATATATATATATATATATATATACCGTCCAAAATGACCGGGTTATTCATGTATGGATCGTTTATTTTATTAGGCAATTTATTTTTTAACAATTCGAGTATCCTGATTTTATTTTTTTTGTACGTATCAACTCAGCTCAAGATATTTTAATGAGTGATCAGACATGCAGTCTCAGGAGTTTCTATGACGTAATCTTTATTGTTATATCATAATAGGGAGGTAAGTCAACCAATGAGATAATCCCAATTGAGCGCAAACAAACAAACAAATAAACAGAAAAAATGCATATAAGCTCATTGTATGGTAATATACATGCATATGTGTGTACGTGTGTTCATACCTCTATGATATATGCACTTCCCAACAACAGAATTTTTGGTTATCAATCAGAACCTAGAGTAGCGGTTCCTAACCACTGAGCATTCTCCCCCCAGGTGGTGTGAATAATTTCAAGATAGGCTGTGAGTCCACAGGAAAAGAAAACACAACGAGTATTTGCATAATATCTTGATGAACATAATATATTCAAATTTATTTCCCCTATATTTCTAGGATCCATTTAAAACTAATCATTTCATTGAAGATGTGAGGCTGGGGCATCGAGGCAAGGTCCGACTACTAATGGGTGTCGCGAAGGTAAAAGAGTTAAAAAACCACTGATATCGAGAAATATGTAAATATAGGTTGGTTATCAAGCTGGTGTCACGATTGAACAATAGAAAAACCGCGTGAAGCCTATATAAATCAGTGTGTTTCGGGCCTTCGCTGATTCGATGTCTTGTTTTGATACAACAGAGAAAGAAGGCGACCATTTATGCGGAAGCTATCAAGGCGACTTGGAGAGAGAAAGAGAGAGACAGAGAGAGACAGAGAGAGAGCGGTGGGAGCAACAAACTTCATAGCGATATGGAGCCACCATATTGCTACGAGAGTCATATAGTTCCAATGGCAGCCATTTGCAATTCGCCAATAGAGAATGCCGCTTCATTGAATGTAAAGCGTTTACTGCTATAAAACATCCGCCTAACATCAACAAAATGTCAAATACGTCATCCGAAAATTAGGAGATAACACCAATTAATCCATTATTAATTGGCAGTTCACCAAATTGGCCACACACACACGTGAATCTCAAATTCATTCTTTCATTTCATGCCGCTCGCAGCCAGGCCAGTCAGAGGGTCCAGTGAGTAGAGGAGGGGCCTTTAGTTGGTGTTATTGAATGTAGTATAAAGATCATTCTACTCCTTAGAAAGATTAACGAGAATGCCACGGAAGGTTCTCTGCATGATCTCTGCTGATTGCAACACCTGGTATTCCCAGACGGTTACTCACTTATCTAGGTTCTGATCAGGCTCACCGTTGCTTAACTTTGGTGATCGTACGAGAACCCGTATGTTCAACATGGTAAGTCTGTAACAGGATACCAAATACAAGAGTATTCAACCTCAAATATTCGTGTCTCACATACGTAATCAGTCAGGAGTATTTATACTCTTGACTAAGTGATACACATTCTTGAACGAAAAATTCTATTGTCATAGAATAAAAAGGAATTCTAATGATGTGTCCACGTGCAACTGAATGAGAAACCGCGGATTGAGGAACCACTGAAACGGAAACTGAGGGGCCTCTGAAAATGGAACCGCAGATAAAACAGGACCACGGAAATTGAATTAGCAGTTAATTGATCGCTGAACTTTAAACTGCAGAAAAATGGGGCTCGTAGAAGGGAAACCATAAATTATATAAAATCATTTTTAAAAAAGGAACAAGTTTAATATATAATCCCATGCTTGTGAACGCAGAAGACGTAATTTTATATCCATCTCGAGAACTGATTAGAAAAATAAAGAATACGTGACATCAGTTCACTGGGGACAATAAATTTTTTTTTAAATAGTTGACATCAGTTTTTAGGGGTCAGACAACATGAGTTATAGAGATGTTGAATGCATCTGATAAATAACAACAAAACTCTGAACAGAACGTCTGATAATGGAGAAATAAGTCATGACACAGCTCCTCTGACAAAACACACAGGGACATAAAAAAACAGTCAATGTATAAAATAGGACAAAACACCCTTGATCTAATTAGAACGTTTAAGTAATTGGTGTCAGTATTATTTTTTTCTACCTTTCTCATACTCGGGGGAAAATGATCATTTAGTTTAATATTTCAATTATATTTAAGAATATCACCATAATGAATTTTCGTGGATATAGTTTAAAACTCATGACATGTTTTTTAGAAGTGCAAGCATCTATAGCGACGATTGCAGTCACTGACAGACAAACTGACAAATCGATATAGCCAACATCTCACACCATCTCCACAAAGCATTCCCTCCAACCCTTTCAATGAACCTGAAGTCGTTCGTGACATTTCATTATTAGGCTATCAGGACGTTGAATTCTATTTTACTACGTTAGAAAATGAAGGAGCATAAAGTGTATGAATTAAATTCTACTTTATAGCAATATTGGCGTTAAATGAGGACACTCTCAGAGGGAGGGCTTATAAAGGTGGAAAGTTTGGAAAGAAGGCACTGATGATCAAACTAACACATCTATGATCTGACTTTCAGGCTTGTTTTTTATATGTGAATTCAGTTTATCCGATGGTTTAAAGGCACAGTCCATTTTGGAGTGTTTTTACAGAATGATATGAACTGATCAATAGATAAAACTACAAGAAAAATATAAATCACTTTATTTTATGTACGTTGGCTTCAGAAAGCCACAAATAACGAGTGACTGTGGATGACAGAAATCTATGTCATATTTCTATAGAGTCAATAAATCCATGAGTCGGGGCTTGTATCTTCCAATGAACAAGACCGTTTATCTTATAATGGATAACTATCAAACTTGCCATCTTTTGCAGTAAAAGGGTTAATGCGACCAATTGACACCGAGGAAAAATATGATATCCATTATATTTCCGGAAGAATGGAACCAAGCGCTGCTTCAAGTTGTCTACGTTTTTTAGATTAACTATGATACTATCAATATGGTTGTCACGTTCATGACATGACGCTGTCATTGGTCAATTTGTCAAAAACTAATCAGTCACGAGGGAGAAGTAGTCAGTACAGGGAAATGGATTTTCTTCGTTCGTTCATCTATTAGGTTTCAGTATTATAAGATCGTAAAACTGGATTAAGATTTGGTTTGAAAAACCTGAGTTTTTTCTAGAAAAGTATATCACTCTTTCTTTTACCATAAATCGAATAAATAAAAGTATTACCCATTTTACAAAAAATATTGTTTTATTCTTGAAAATTATAGATATGAATTAAAATAATAACCATTTCAATTAAAATATCAATCAATTCATTGCAATGAATTAGGAAAATTAAGATCGTACTTACCTTATTCAAATATTTTTTCATTTTATTTAGAAAGAAAGATAGGAGGAAAATTACTTGGGTATTTTACTGGATTTCATTTTCAGGTAAGTGAGCATAGGGCTACTGTATACGCTCTAAATGCTCGTAAAAAGGCTCTTAAAAGTAACAATAAAACCCATTCATCATACATTAAGACAATATTGAAAATAGAAGACACTTTTCGGGGTCAAAACTCGTGCGATTTGAAAATTGTGCGTACTGACTTTCGGTGTTTTCTGTGTGGTGGAAGTAAGACAGACATAATATACGACCTAGCGCCATATTAAGGGTCTATCGCCCACTTAAAAGCTTAAATCGCCTACTAGTGGGCAGTATTGTTCAGGATGCTGACCACTGTTCTAGATAAATCAATTCCATTTTACACGTGTGGAAAGCTCGATAGTGGACTTCAAGTGTCTTCCTCCAATTGACAACTCTGAAGACCGGTGGCATAAATTCAACGGATGTTTTGCCAGAGGCGTAGTTGAAGGGGAGGTTCTATTTGGAAACGCCTTCAGACTTCCAAAGGAGGGGAACCCCCCCAAAAGTTTCATAAACTATATTGTTCAACTAGCGTATTTGTACTAAGATATACAATAACAAGGATACATTAGTACATACATGAATTGTATAAAAAATATGAAATATGTAAAGTTTTTTTTACGGACTTCTGTTCTCATCTTGGTTCATTTGAACACGAAGTTTCGACCGCTGTACCCTACGGCCGTCTTCAGGTGATGAATGGGTGTATTTTTGATCACCAAGATCGCGTAGAAACGTTCGCGTTCGCATTCCATTGTCTAATATCGGGTGTGGTTGTTTTTGTTTTTTTTTATCAATTACTTACCCTTCCAAGCTTATCTTACACCAAGAGTTAACGGATAATTATGGTAAATTCTCCTTTTTCATCAAATCAAATTTAGTTCCCTGGGCCCTCCAGATCTCTAGCTAGGCCACTGTTTCTAGCGGGAGAAAAAAGGAAAATGGAAATAAAACATAGAAGATGATGTGGTCAATTTACTCCATGGAAGAATACAAAGAAAAGAAATTGACCGATAAAAGACAGAATGCAGAAAAAGAAGTGATAAGCAATTAAACCGCCGTTCTCAACCTTTTTTCAAGGCTGGCACTCCGCCGAGAATTCAAAATCTTTCTCACATCCATTGGTCTTTAGGCTAAAAAATTAAATATAAAAAAGTCAAAATTGACTTAGGTTATATTAACATTGAAAAGAACAGACTCTCTCCAAAATCTGCGGCACTGTTTACACAATTTGTCAACGTTTGTTTATGAAATAAGACCCTTTGTTTCCAATTGATTTTTCTTAAATAGACTGATTTAAAGCTTTTACGGGACCTCAAAGAAAAAACTCTTTGAAAATTGACACATCGTATTCTTGCAGACCAAGGCAGCGCTGAGGTCTGGATAGTCTAAACCCTTCTTTCAATCTACATCTCCTCCAATAGTGACTTCAGTGACTTTAACACTATTCCCTGTAAATCTTACTATTATCGGTAGTACCCAAGCCTTCATATTATTATTATTATAATTATGAATGGTGTGATTTTTTCTGTTCCATCTGTCTGCAGCAATAGATTCTTCCACTCAAAGGTAACAATTTGGCTGATAAAAATATCTCTGACACATATTTCGAGACAAAAGATTCTTCCACTGAAATGGGTTCATTAGTTCTTTCCCAGAGAAAAAATCATCCCATAGAAATTCCAATATATTCGTGAATTTTCCACTGGGATTAACTCATTGTTGTTGTTGTTGTTGTTGTGTTTTAAAATCTTTTTTCACAGTTTATTTGTTTTGCCTGTTTTTCTCGTCTCTACCATTTTAAGTTTTTGCCACGTCAGTCAGACAGATTCAGCGTTACCTTGGCAACCGTTCCCCTTGGAATGGAGAACTCACATCATCCTGCAAAATGTTCCGTCATGAATGAATATCTTCTTATAATCCGATCTTCTGTTTTATCTAATGGAATCGTGTATATATATATATATATATATATATATATATATATATATATATATATATATATATATGGGGGAATGACAATTCCAGAAGACTATGTTTTTTTACAAATGAGATTTCTTTAGTTTATTTTGACGTTTTCGTCAATGCGCTCGGGCTTTTTAAAGAAAAGTATCAAGGGGATACAGAAGATTGAGTGTTTATAAAGGGCAAGAGTCTTGTAGGGGGTGGGTTTGATAATTTGACCGAGTGGATTTGAAGTGTATAAAGAAATCAGGACAGGGCTGTGTTCCGTGGTCAACAAGGAGGTATCAGTGTAGGACTGAACCGGGACATATATCTTCAGATGTTTAATGAACATCTGATTTTGATTGTCTCCATAGGAAGTGACGATTTTCATGTGAGACTACGAGTGGTTTTCTGGGAATCAAAGGGTTAAAGTGATAAGTTTAATGTCAGATAATTACATGCTGGATGGGGAAGTTCTTAATTTGGAATAGTGCAATGCATCGTTCGTTAACCTCTTCCTGGGGTTGGTTAAATAGGTGTTTTTATATTTATCAGATAGAAATAAATGGATCATGGTGATAAATCTGGGGTTATGGTATATGAGGTGTTAATGTCTGTGTGACTCCATTGAAGATAGGCGATGATGAATGTGTGTGTGTAAGCTGAAAATAAAGGATATGTCTTGGCAGTTTAGACGTCGGTAAGGTTTACCGTTGGGTTGATATTGTACAGAGGAAATTCATCTAGTTCGATGATGAGTTTCGTTGATTGTGGCAATTTATTGAAACAACCTGGTCCTTGGTCAATGGTGTTACATTGAGAGATGACAGCTGAATTGATGATGTAGGTATGTCGTAAATCGAAATCTTGAATCTATGATGTATGACTATTCCAATGCACTCACAACGCATAGAAACAAATGAGGTCATTAGTTCGATCAACGATAAACCGGCATCGTAAAAAAGAACATGAAATAACACAATGTATCGAATCAACAGTTATCTCTTAGTATAACACCATTGACCAAAGCCCAGGTTGTTTCCCTATATTCCACAGCTAGTGGAACTCATTATTGAACGGCATAAATTGCGTAGATACATTATAAGCCTCCTTTGCAAATTGGTGGCACGTTTGGTCGGCAGTTTTTTGTGGGTCTGCATAATCCCTTAGAAAAACGCTTCTATAACACTATTAATGAACATCGACATAACTATAACACCAAGAATAGATAGCACCATGATTATCAACTATAGAACTCTCCCAATGGAAAAAAGAGAGCGATATGAAGATATTCATCCCCATAAATGAGGCCCCTCAATCCAGCATTCTGAACCCTCCACATTTACGACACCCAACTAAAGAAGGCCATAGGATACAACGGCCAAAACATAGTGCTCAAAAGATGAACCAAACCCAAAATAAAAGTCCGAAAAAATCCATACAGTAAACCTTTCAATGTTTGCCAGTCCAGTCACGTTAAACCAAACCAGAAGGTAAAACTGATATTTCCCTACCGTGCTTAAAAACCACAGCAACTTGATCGATAGGTGGCTCTCTTGCCTACAAAGCCAAATCTACAAGTCTTACGTATCAACGAAAATTTTGTGTTACGGATACGCAAGGACTAATTTCGTTTTAATAAATGAATGCACATATACTGACAAATGTAAACGTTTTTATCAATATATACAATACAAAAGTCCCACTAATCATCTTCAGTCGGAATAGAAGTAGGAATGAAATTTGACACTGCAGCAGGCATTCTTTTCAGATTCTTGTAATGAAATCATTTTTCATTGCCAGTGACTGTCTTGTCCAAAAATTATTTTTTCTATGTCGAGCAAGAAGAAAAAAGACAAAGTTCAAACGCTGACCGATATTGGTTCCAAAACTTGGTTTCCATTTTCTTAGATTCTGAATTTTCCCAAATGCTTATAAACGATGTGCTACGGTTGACTAATCATCATCAGTCTTTCAACGTCCGACCCCAGGATTTGCCACAATCCTCTATCATGGGTGCCGCGGAGCCAGTACTTTCTGAACTTGTCTAGCACATCTCTCGATCTAATATTCTACCAGCCTTGGTTACGCATGTGATCTCAGGGGACCCATGTCGTGAGTCGCGATGTCCATTGGTTGTCGCCATTCTTGCAACATGGCCATCCCACTGCTATTTCAGTTTTTTAATAGATTTTATGATGTCTCTGACTATGGTCTTTTTCCGGATGTACTGTGTAGTCTTGTGGTCTCTCCATAGACATCAAAAATTCGTTTTTTTTCTGCAAATATTGTTTTTGATGACACTAAAAGTTGTATCACCCCATCCAGGTTTGTCCAGGTTTGTCTGGGTCTGTCCAGGCACTAAAATATGCCAACTTTCAACGTCCAGTCCCCCGAAGATACTAAATCTAACTATCAAAACATGTTCAATTTCGATATTCGACGATTGAAAATATTTTTTCAATATTAAAAGCTGTCCAGACCAATTTACCAATTTAGATTCATATTCAAATCTGAATAATTGAAGAAAAAAAATCTCAATTTGCATCACTGGACATTGAAACATCGAAAAAATCTTTTTAAGATATGAATGTCAACCCTGGACTCACAAATTTGAAAAAAAAAACACCCCCCAAAACATATCAATTAGCAACCCTAGCCCAGACCCATCAGGGCATTAAAATATGCTAAATTCCAACGCTGAGGCACATGAATATAGTGATTTCAAACTTCCCAGTACTAAAGTTTGCTAAATTCCAACATCTGGACATTTGAAACATATTTTGATGTTCAAATATTATATTTCCGGCCGGGCCGGACAGCCTCTAATATTGAAATAAAACATTTTAGTGGTTGAATTTCGAAATTTAGGATATGCATGTGGTTGAATGTTAAGATTTAGCAGATCATTCCCAGGCATTGAAAATTAACATCTTTTAGTGACTTGAAAGGCGTGGACAGATTTTAGAAGCACCGTATAGTTTTAGCTGGTTACACGTTGGTATGGTGTAACGAATCAAAATTTGACATCTTTGTGTTTGATGGTCGAAGGTTCACGAGAAAAAGGATAAACTTTCTTTAATATTTTAGTATTATTGATCAAATGTAGAATCCGAACCAAAAAATTGATTCAGAAGTCAGAAGCTCAAATTTTCTGGTTTCACCGTAATCAGAATTTAACTTGATTCAATTAGAACAAGATTGAAATGTATAATTCGGAGCCTCCCTTTAACTACCTGAAAGGATATTTTGAAGGAATAGTCTCAAATATATCTGTTTTGTTAAAATTGAATTAAAATTTGATTCTGGTATAATCTGGAAATTGGCGTTTTTGAATTGATTCAATTTGGGTATCGAGATTCTACATTCTACATCCAATATTATTTCATATTTTCGTAAAGAATTGCAGAAATAACCATGGACTTATGTCAAAAGGCCTGCAAAGGTGTTGTTGATTCTACCCATGTTTGGTTTGCATGCTAAGGAGGAATATTTTGCACAGAACTAATTCAAAAAAAAAATATCATTGTTCATATTATCAAATAGCAGAAGTAGAGAAGCTTCTTTTAACTTATGTTTACGTTCATGTTTAAATCAGTTCTTGATACTTCATTGAATCCATATATTACATCTGGGTCGCCACAACCGCCTGGAGGTCAAATCTGGTACACTGTTTTGCACCGGGGCTTAAAATATTCTTAAGACGACCCTGCTTAGACACGTGGACAGTAAAGTTTTTATATGTTTCGTGAAAACTAGACCTATTTATCATATGTTATTATTTTTAACGAGATGACCCTTATTCTTTACATTCTCCTGTGATTTTATTTCCTTTAATACAAGATCATATACTAAGATGTTCTTTCTCTCCTCCTCGTTCTCGCCCACGTCCTTCCAGGTCTTCAGTCGGCTGGGCCCAAACGTAAATAGCCCAACAGCTTGCACGATAGAGTCCTAACGTGAAGTGCAATGTGTGTACAGCAGACCCCACCCTTTAAATCAAGGTTTTGCAAGCTATGGTCCACTGAGGTGGCGCTAATAGCATCAAGTTCTCAACATCATAAGTTTGGCAGATGTGAGCTCGCTCTGTGGCAGTATTCAGACGGTATGGCTGACCAGGGAAATTAAATCGCAGGACGCAAACAATACATATATATATATATATATATATATATATATATATATATATATATATATATATATATATATATATTGTCGAAAGTGGTAGTCAGTTGGAGAGAGGTCAGATGAGTAAGCTAGGTGAGGTAGAGTTTCGTAGCCTCGTCCGTCCAATTCCTGTAGGGACCATTCGCTCGACTTATGAGCTTTTTTTGCTTTCCATTCAGGGTCATTTGTCGAGGTTTTTGCTTTTCCAGTGTGGTTCAAATGTCGAACAACCATTCAATGGTCAACGTTTAGTTCCCTTGCAACCTCTTAAATAGTTTTACGTAGGCCCATCGCAATGGAGGCCTTTAATTTTTACACCACAAACAATATATATATAATGCTCTTCCATAGGAATGGAACACTCTGGTGAATGAGGAGTTTCTGCATAAAAATGAATTTATCGCTTAAATTCAGCCTCACTGACCACCCAGTTCCGTAGTCCAGTAGGAGATCGGCCTCTGGGTCTGATGTGAGGGTTTCAATTCTGCCTCGCGTTACTGGATGGGATAATGTCTATAGCTACACTGAAGTGATGTAATACATCGAAACAGCTGTCTGTGGATGACACAATATATATATATATATATATATATATATATATATATATATATATATATATATATATATATATATATATATATATATATATATATATATATATACATCCATATTCAAAGGGAGTCATTTATCATGATCACTGGTGATCTTATTAAACAATTATTGTTATCAAAATCAGTCGGCCCCAAACAACTTTCATATGAATTTCATATTATTTTTTTATAATTTTTATAATGTAAAGCTGTTGATAAGATCGAATTTATTACTTTAAATGTAAAATTTCATAACAATGAACGTTGTCAGATTGGATTTCAATATTTTAAAAAGTATATGAGGTTCAACGTTATCAATTTTCAAATCAATAAATCATACATTGTTGGAAAAATCTTTCGACTAATAGAGAAATATATATATATACATGCACACACACACTCACACACACACAAACACAAATTCACACGCACATATACCCACGGCACACGCACATATATACATATATTTATATATATACACAAAGTCAATTGATCTACAAGTATGAATATATAAACTTACAATAATATAATATTCATTACTTCTACCAACAAAGCTTGAGAGGTATATACATCTGGTTACGTCTTTCTGTCTCCCTTTTCGTTTGTAGGTCTACAAGATAACTCCAAGAATACTCAACGAATTTCAATGAAATGGAAGAGTGGACGATGGTGAAAATACTAAGTAGTTAGATTTTTGGATGGATCGATACACAGTTACTTCCCCTGACAATGGATTCTCCGACTGCTTCCTCGTTTTCTTTCATGTAATTGTTTGGCCATAATATTTTTCAGAAATAATGGAAGCACATTTAATGCCCTTTCAGACTGCGTACGATTGATGGGCATAATTTAAATAAAGTAATACATGTCTTTTTAATCTTTTGTCGTGTACACCATTGTCAATTTTTTTAAATTGATTCAGGCCACTTTAGCATCCTCCCCACGAAACCTGTCCATGGGGGAGGAAGTGATCCGCAAATTTCATACATTATTTGTCAGTAATGAAGTGAAGTGAGCCATAATATAAAAAAACTGTCAACCAAAACTGTCACTGAAATTGTCAATATAGGTTTCTCAAGTTTTCAAGTCGGTCTGGCTGGCTGGCAGGCTATGTATGAATCACGCACATGTGCTGCTATAATGGAGCTAGAGGGTTGAGAATTTAAACATCTACTCTTTATTATGTACAGATATTTTTGTTTTTCACCCCCCCCCGGGTTTTTAGTTGGAGGTCAATTTGCAATGTAAGTTTATGCTAGTTTGTGCCAGTTGCACTGATGCTTGTTTTGTTTTGTTTTGTTTTTTTTCAATTTACACTTTTTAGTGATCCAACAAAAGGCGAGTGAAATAAGTCACTCATGGATCACTCTTTTTCCCAATCTTTTAATTGATCACCCTCTTCGAGAAATGCTGCCAAAAGACAATGGTAATGTGATGGTTTCTATTGAACGACTAACCAGACCTGTATTTCTATTAGAATTGAGGTACTTGCAATGTGTAAAGATATAAACTGTCAACAAAACCCGGGGTTAAGATCGTTTCACTGCATATGTTTCATGGTTGTACAAGGCAACAACAAAGGTGCGCTGGGGTATGGAGTATGCCAACTTCTCAATTTTTAGGGGGTTTTTTGTATGTCTCAAAACGGCCCCGAAATTTTTTTTTTTTTTTATTATCCACGGGCGCTGACAGAGCTTTGGAACTCCCGGCTGCACAGGTTCACCCAGCTCATCCTTGATAGACCCCTCTGTAACCCTCGAGCATAAATCCTGCGTATAAATCTCACCGGATACGTTGTTTCGAAATCTCAAAGAACCGCATTTTAAAACGGCTGTTTACAATGTCATAAAGACAAAAATGGAAGGTTCCTAACGTTTTTACCATATGCCCCGCGTCAACTGCTCGATGTCCCTAATGATCAAAAACATTTATCAGGTGGCAATTTTGTTGGAGTTGTAATAAAAGAAATACTGATGTTGGTAAATTCTTTATTGTGTAATATTTAATGACAACGCATCTACCTCATCGCATTTATGCCTCACAAAAACTCGTACATGTCTTTAGACTTATATTTAGTCCAATTCCATAAAAATATAGTTATGAAAGAAAGCAGATCAAATTACATGCGAACACTCTCGAAACGATAAGATACATGCTTCCAGTTTGTCTGTTTTTACGAATGAATTTGCAATAGCTCGCTAATAAACTTTCATTTACCCCGTATTTTTAATCACACTAATATCAGTTGAAAAATCTGACTTCTGACAGTAATAGGTGAAGGAGGTTAGAATTTGCTACGGTACAATCTATAGCAAAATTAGTAATCGATAGTATCGTATAATTAAGAATTATTCTTAACGGGACTCAGTTTTGAGTCACAGAATGCTTTTCGATCTACGTACGCAGACCATATATTCAAATTGCGAGCACCCACGCACAGAATTACTGATCTATATCACATATGAGGATAGGGAGGGGGGGATTGCCCCCTCCATCTAGTCAAATCTGTGTAATTCAGACAAATAATTATAAATCAAGCATTCTGTATCTTTTTCGCTTGACGGTTCCCAAACTTATTTTGTCGTATAACCCATATCTATACATTATGGACTACCCCAGCCACCCCGCCGATGTTAATGTTGCCTTCAAAACTTTTTATTTTTCCGCTTTGGTTTGCCAGTAAAGACTGGATTTTGAAAAAACATCAAATAACTGTGCATGTATTAAACACGTATGAAAAAACAAGAACCATAAGTTCAGTGATGCATCCACCATCCTTACATCCACATCTGGGATTTTCAATTTCAAAGGGATTCTTGGCAAAGTATTTGTAGTGGTATCAGTACCTCTGGTAGAAGTAGCAGTAAGAAGAGGAAAGAGAGGATGGTTCACCCGAAAATCTAGTTGGAAGAAAAATTAACAATTATTAAGTTTAAATTAAAATGAGTGTACAATTTTTATCAATAATTTGTTTTGGAGTCCTAATGTATGGTCATTATTTTTAAATGAGAAATGGGTTTTAAATGGGTATATATATAATGTTTTTAGATTTAGAGTTAGCTGTAAATTGGATCGTTTAGACGATTGAAAGCATTTTCGTAGTCCAATTTAGCTATTAATTGCAAACAACACATGGCAACACTGTGAAAAAAAAATTCAAAAAAAACGCTTGGTTTTTATCATTTACTAGAACGGAACTGATCGACCAACCCAAAAGTGTCTAATAGAGATGCTTTGAACACATCTAAAAAAACTGACGTATAATACACATATATACGCAAAAATGTACATATATATATATATATATATATATATATATATATATATATATATATATATATGTATACAATTTGGCAGCATATTTCCTTTAATGCATCTTACGATAAAAATGACTGACAAGAAGCATTTTTTTGATTTCTTACTAATCTTCTCTTGTTTTTATGCAAGTGAACGGATCTTTTTTAGATTTTCCAAAAAGATGCAGTGCTTTCAGCAAAGTGACGAGATCTTCCCAAAGCTGAAGGCGTCCACATCCGTGCCCTCGCAACGAATGATCTGTCTAATCGGGACCAAGTCAAAATAGTCGCTGGAGAATATATCAAAAGCGGTGACAAGTCTAACGTCCGTTGTCCTAAATCAGAAAGATTATAACTCCAAACTACAAACCATCCTTGATTATAAAACAAATTTTACAAAACTAAGAAAAAATCGAAAAGAACAAATGTAGGCATACATAAACTCAATAATTTCTGTTAACAACACTCAGATGTGATTTTTAAAAAAATAAATAAAATCTTTGGTAATTTTCGACCTGGATACATAAATGGTAAAGTTACAAGCTATGAACCAGGTTCTCCGCTGAGACTGATAATTTCCTAGATTCCTACTCCTGTATAACAACTATTGAAGACATTAAATGTAATCATTTCTCCATACTTGCCGAACATAAACAGCACTCAGAATTTTTAGATATGCTACACAAAAAACAACACAACCCAAGCATCTTAGCTTCACTTGAAATTGAAAATTTTTTCATCAATGTACCTGTAGAAGAAACTATGAAAATTATCTCCCAATGTGTGTATAAACAAGGCTCTTTTGCATCGCTCAAAATAAAACCAGCCACCCTCCGTATGCTCTTTCTTGCATCTACTACTAATGTTCCTTTTTGCAACCATAATGGAAACATGAACACGCAGGCGGACGGTGTTACTATGGGGAGTTCACTTGGTCCAACTTTTGCAAATTTGTATACGTCCCACATGGAAAACAAGTTTAATAACTTAGACAGACCAACTATTCATGTCAGATATGTTGATGGTATTTTCATATAAGCTTACAACATAAACAGAATCAAAAACTTGAAGCCACTTTCGAAAATAACTCCGTTCTTGAGTTTACTTACGAGTGCAACATATATTGTTATATGTGTTGCACTCATAAGTAAACCCCTTTTCAACATACTTGACGATTTTAATAACAAAACCTTCACTAATGCAGCATACAAAAAACTACAATTAAAAGCTCTTGTCACTTCAACTATGATAGCGAATTTCCACACGGATATAAAATAGCAGTCATCAAAAAATTGTCTAACAGAGCGATTTTAATGTTATCCGATAAATTATTTTATAAAGAACTTGACAATATAAAACAAGCACTAGTAAACAATGGTTTTCCTAATTATATTGTCGACAAACAAATAAAATTAACCCTTACAAAAATTATAAACCATAATGACAACAGAAGCAAAAAAAAATACAATAGATTTATTGTATTGTAACCAAATGCGCAACAATCATAAACAAGACGAGTCGGCGATCAGAAATATCATAAAACAATGTGTTTCTCCAATGGAAAGAGACAAACAAATAAAACTAATAATTTATCATAAGAGATTTGAGATAGCAAACTTAATTAACAACGACAAATTCTGTCGTGAGAATTCCTCAATGTCATGTATGAGTTCATTTTTCCTCTGGGAGATTGCGTCCTCTATCATTCATACCTACACAGCTCATATATAGGACATACAAGAACAACATTATCACAACGTTAACTTTATCACCTCTATGATCAAAATGCAACGAAAACATGTTTGAAAATACCCGAACTAAAAGTTGATGATACTCTAATCTGCAAAATACTTGTAGATAATACCCAAATACTACATAAAACTAACTGCATTAATAGATTGCAATTATAGAACCTCTAATGATTAAGTTAAGAAGTCCAATATTAAGCTATATACTCTTTAGTCAAAGTATCGGTGTATCAAATGTATTCAATAATTAGTTACTTGATCAACTATTAATTATTTAATCAATTGATTGATTGATTACTTGGATACATTTGATGATGGACAATCTCCTTCGAACGAAAATAAATCTCTAAGGCCGACACACTACCAAATGACACCACTGAACCACTAATAAGAACTGACAAAAACAACCAACCAACTGCAAACGTCTGTTCCAACGGTAGAATTTTAAAGTAAATCATCATCAAACAAAATACAACTCTGTCACGGAATTGGACAGTACAACTCCATCCTGATATTGAAAATGGCAGATGCTGCCACCGAAAGCGCTCTATCTTCGAAAATATCTATATACATTGAAACCAAAGATGTGTTCACTAGTGCGGAAATCAGAAGAGATTTGTAAAAAAAAAATAAAAATAAGACGCTCTTTGCCTGACATTTTTAACGATATATATATACATATATATATATATATATATATATATATATATATATCGTGTATGTGCAAACTTGAAAAACATATAGATATCTGGGTATTAAGTTTTTTTCTATTTTTGTATACTTGATAAATGAAAATAATGTATTTGCCTGCATAAGAATAAAAACAAAAAAAGCAACTATTTTTTCGTATTTTTTTTCTTTTGCTGTTTTGCAAAGAAGGGTTAAATTATTGCTTCTACAAAAAAATTAACAATTTGACTCAAGAACGAACTTGAATAGGTTGATAGATATGAAAAGAATGATATTTACTGATAGATAGATAGATAGATAGATAGATAAATACATACATACATACATACATACATACATACATACATATGAAAAGAATGGAATTGTTGGATAGATAAATAGATAGATTGATGAATAAATAGATTTTCCTTTCTAAACTCGGCCTCCGTCCGGCAATTCTGCCTTTTGTTTTCTCTGAGAGAATTTACGATATTTCTGCAAATACGATTCAAGATGTAAATCTGTCGACACGCACACGCACACACACAATTACAGGGAACGGGCACACATACACAAGATACACGTTAGGTTATCCCCCATCCCGACCCCAACCCCACAATCACCCCCACCCTTTTTGCACAGAGGCGCCCACAAGCACGCATTCATAATCAAATAAACAGAGACGACTGCATTCCACATAAAATGTACTACCTCTGTCCCATAATAGTTTCTATACGTGCAACTATAAATCCATGTGTAAATTACAAATATTTTGGGACACCAGTCCCATAATAGCTAGTGAATTTCCATACATAAACGTACATATAAATGCAACAACAATTATGGGACAGAGATGTTGCATATTGATTCTGTTAGATAAACGAGAAGTCTGCTCTTTCCGAGGAGGTTGGTCTAACTTCGTCGCCCATAATTAAACTGTGGACGATGTAATATGAATCTGAATGAAATTCGATGTTTAACTGAGACGTGAGCCTTTTAATTCACAGGAAATACGCGATAACCAGGGAAAATTGAAATGTTCCCACGCAAATGAAAGAAACATTAATGCGATATTCGAACCCTATCATTGATATTAAATCTCACTGCTAACATTTAACGTCTGCATGAACATATAATTATGTATTAATAGTCTATTATTTCAATATCTATCTATGTATTTATCAATCCATCTATCATCCACATATCCCTTTCATATATATGGTTATATATATATATATATATACATATATATATATATATATATATATATATATATATATATATATATATATATATATATATGTATGTATGTATGCGTGTATATGCGTGTGTATGCGTGTGTATGCGTGTGTATGTGTGTATACTCACATACACACACACATATATATAACTCTTCGCCAGAAACTCTGAAGAAGTCCAAATTTCGTGTGAAACCTTAACTACCATAACCAAGAAAGAATTCGAGATGTACTAATCAGCTTCAAGATTTTCTTTTCCGAATTGTCAACTTTGTCCACATCATCTTATAAATATATACATATATGTGTGTGTGCGTGTGTGTGCGTGTGTGTGTGTGTGTGAGTGAATATGGAAAGTCAGTTTTAGGAGCAAAAATTTGCTCACACTGAATTATTTATAGTAGTAAGCAAAACAACGGTGATGATCAGAAAATCAAGTAATGAGCCCCTGTTAGTCTCTATTTGTATTCACGTATCTCTAAGTATATTTGGTATGAGAAAAATTTAGTTGCTATAATTGTCTTCCCTTATTCACATGGTCGAATACTTATATCCATTACTTATCACACTGTCAACATGGGAACGATAATATGCGTAGAAATACGTAAATATTAGTAGTTAGGAGACGAAAAGAATACAAACAAAACCGGTCAGCGATCGGAGACGGGGAAGAGAAATAAAGGTGTTATTTTGACCTCTGGCTACTGGGTCTCGGTGACTCAATCGGTTAGTGCAGACCTAGGCTACATAGATGTTCCCATCGAAGAGGGTGTGGGTTTGAATCCCACCGGGGACTCATTTCTTTATTTGCCGATCATTATTGTTGTTTCGTTTACCAATGTAATTAATCCGGTACGAGCAAAATTTAGTTTCTAAAACTGTCTTTCCTTATTCACTTTGTCAGATATTAACACCCATTACTTATCATACTGTTGACATAAGAACAATGATATACAAAGAAATACGTAAGTACTAGTTCTTCTGAGGCTAACAATATATATATATATATATATATATATATATATATATATATATATATATATATATATATATATATATATATATATAATTTGAACTATAGGAAGTTGGACAGACTCAGGTGTGAAAGTGTATGGAAACTAAGTTTATTTATCCGTACATGTTTACGTTAATTATCCAGACATGTTCCAGGAGGTTTTCCCATTTTCAGTAGCATGTGCTCTGTTTGTGTGTGTGTGTGTGTGTGTGTGCGCGTGTGTGTGTGTGTGCGTGTGTGTGTGTGTGTGTGTGTGTGTGTGTGCGTACCATTTAACGGTTATAAATTTACTGTGGAACATAAGTCTGCCATCAGGAGCTTTGCTTTGTGAGCAAAAAATGGGATCCCATGTGCTAGAGTCATCCTGTTGTGTGTGATTCAGTTCGGTCTTAGTTCAGAACGTGTATATATATATATATATATATATATATATATATATATATATATATATATATATATATATATATATGCACCTAGCTGTTTGGTAGTGGTTTGGAAAATAGTTCAATAGATCAATATAACTGAAGTGATTTCGGTCCTTTCTAAGAATTTTCACCACATTTACTATGTGCCTGACTAAAATCATTGAATACATTCATGTGTGTATAAGAGAGAGAGGGGGGAGATTTGGTTGAGATTGATTGATAGATAGACAGAAAAATAGATAGATAGATCGATAGATAGATAGAGATATAGATAGAGAGATAGTTGATGAGTTATGGTGAGTTGAAGTTTCAAACAGATTGGTTGTAAAATGAAAGGTTAGTATGTACCCCACACACTCACACACACACACGCACACACACATATATATATATATATATATATATATATATATATATATATATATATATATATATACGTACATATATATATATATATATATATATATATATATATTCCACACAGTATTAACCAGGAACAATATAATGCAATATCCGATGTTTGATGGGTTTATTTCATAAGGTACTCGATAAATTCAACATTAAACATCAAGCTGATTTAGATACATTTGTACATCGGAAGAGATTTTGAAATGGTTTGCATATATACATATACGTATATAAATGCATAGACACAAATTTAGTTGACTATATACGGACACAGAAAAGATTAAGCTAGTTCGACGAAGATTTCGAGGAAGAAAGAGAAAGGCAGACAAAAAGAGTGAGAAGGAATGAGATAAGGTGATGAGAAAAAAGGGATAAAGAGAGAGGGTGATACAATTAGCTAGAAATCAGGTTATAAAAAGAGCTAGAATGGAGGAGGGGGTTATAAAAAAGAATGAGATAGAAAGAGAGTATAATGAAGAGAGCGAGAAAGAAAGGGAGACAGGAAATAAAGAATGTCCTTTATCTTGGCGGTCAGACTTCATGGTCAAGTCCTATTGAAGAGCTATCGGATTCCACATCTGCTGTCCACAGCTCTATAGCGTCGTGTCATCTGAGCTGCACTGAACTTTTTTTTCCTCCGAAGTTTTGAAAGAAAGCTTTCACCTCGGATTACGTTTGTCCTCTTCCCCGGAACAATGAGTCGAATGCCGCGGTGGAACGGAACTCTCATGTGTCGGCTGCAATTTGCAACACCGGGGGAGAAATATGTTTTGTCTTGTTAGGAAAATCGAAGTCAGAAAAACCGTCCATGTTAGCCGAAGATTTTATGCTTCAAGAATAGCTATTAAAGGAGGTGATGGGGTGGCCGAACACAGAGAATGAACTCGGCTAGAAGACTTCGAATTCCGACCGTCACAGTTTGTGTCCACCTCTAACCAATGCCCTTGGGAAAGGTATAGATATATATCTCCCTCTAGCTATGGACAAAGTGCAGGTGAGGTCAGTGACTCCACTTACGTTGCTTGTCGCTTTTAAGTGTAATTCGCGAATAACAAGTGGATGAAATAAGTAAGTATGTAATATGTGGAACCCGAGCTAAAACAACTGAAGCCGTAGCCAGCGTAAAGGCACTACTTACTTACAATAGCTGTTAAAATCGAGTTTCGAATTCATCAAGGGAAAGTGACTCAGTGTTCGGATGTGGTTTATGTTTTTAAAACCTGTCAATCAAAACAGTCACAAACACTGTCAACATTTTCTTCAGGTTTTTTCAGTTTCTAAATTGATCCAGCTGTCTGCCATGTATTACGCACACAATGGAGCTAGATGGCTGAAAATCTGAATATTCACTTTTTATTATGTCGACAGAGAAAAAAAAATTCTGTTTTTTTCAAAATCCCCTCCATAAATTCTTTTTAGGGGTTCAGTTTGCAATGTGAGCTTATCCAAATTGATCTCCTAGTTTTTTTTGAAAATTCAGACATTTTAGTGATCACTTCCCAACAGATGGCGAGAGAACTAACTTATTCATTAATCACCCTTCTTCCAATTCTTTAATTAATCACTTTCCAACTGGACACGTTGCCAACTCTTATATATCTTTTGTTGATAATGAAGTGAAATAAGCATAATATTAAAAACCGTCAACAAAATCTGTCTCCAAAATTGTCAACACAGGTCTCTTAAGTTTCAAAGTGGGTTTAGCTGGCTGGCTGGCTATGTATATATCACGCATACAGGTCGTAATAGAGCTAAGAGACTGAAAATTTAAACATTCACTCTTCATTATGTACAGTAAGAAAATTTTTTGTTTTTGATTTTTAATCGCCCCTATCCAGGTTTTCAGAGGAGGTTCAATTTGCAGTGTAAGTTTTTGCTACATTCGCCCCTAGTTTGCGTTCATGCTTGTTTTGTTTGGGTTTTTTTGGGGGGGGGGTCTAATTCAGCCTTTTTAGTGACCCAACAAAAAGGCAAGAGAAATAACTTATTCATTGATCATGCCTTCCACCAATTTTTCAATTGATCACCCCTAAGATCACCTCTAACCTAGCATACCATCATCACAATTTTGGGGTCTGAGAATACTCAAAGATTTATCTCATATAAATTCATGGTAATTGATTTTTCGGTTTACGCGATTTCGGCTAACGAGACTCTCCCTCTTTGGAACAGTCGGGTAACCAGGAAAACCTGTATTTGGAATAGAGTGAAAATAACTTTTTCTAATCTGAGCCGGGTACAAATTTTTTTTCCCTGCGTCCGCTCAGGACGTGGGTGATCATGGCTCTCAACAGCTTTCTATTCCTTGCCGTTCTCAACTTCTCGCTCTCATCTACACCTTCTGGTATTCTTTCTGTCATCCACCTGCTCAGACCCTTCAAGTGGGTTATTCACTGCCTACATCTGCTCCTTATGCCTTCTATGCTATGTCCTGCAAGTGTCCAAGTTCTCCAGGTCCTCCTTTCTATTATATCTCCCCAAAACTCCATCTGTCTCCTTCATATCGTTAGCAAAAAAATAGCCAGAAATTGACAAAAAAAAACCTCCAAAAATAGGCATTTACGATTTCCTTTAAAATAACATTCGCAGAATATTTCCACATTGCAATACCTTACAAAAATGATAATCAATAGTCTAAAAGAGAAAACTACTTCCTCAAAACATGACAAGACTTGACAAGGTTTACATAACTTCAATAACATGTTACAGACAAGCAAAGGTTCATTTCGTCCTAAATAAATGCGTTTATACTGAAAATAAATATACTTTTTTCAATTATTATATATGCCAGTGGTTTTGAAACCTCGAAAACCCAAGGGCACCTTCAATAAAGAACACATTCTATCGGATTCCTATTTTTAACATTTAGTTCGAAACAGCAATAGACGAACTACAATAAAAGCAACTTATGACCTTTAAAATCATTTTTTTAGATAGATTATATTTATTCAAATGTTTATATATGATACAGGTCCGTATATTCGATATTTTCCGATAAATAAAAAGATCTCAGCTAACTGAATGTTGAATTATGGTATTGATATGAATTTTCAGCAGTGGACCCCCGATTATTATCTGACAGACCCCCAGGGGTCCAATGAGCTAGTTTCGAAATCATTGATATATACAATACGAAAGTCGCAGTAATCATCTTTAGTTGGAATAAAAGTATGAAAGGGGTTTGAAGCTATAGTAACAAGGATTGATAATATACATTCTTCTCGATATTGTGAAAACACACAATAGAGAATACCCAAATTGAAGAAATTGTCACTTTTTTTTCTTGTGGACTCATCTTGAAATTACTAACGCCCCTCTCCAAATGGGACATTTTTCCTGGATAAAAGCCACTGTTTTAGAAACTTCTCTATTTAGTGAGTAGCGTCACCAACTACTTTTACTGATACAATTTCTACAAATAACATTGATATACGCCTGTCTGCTGCAGTGTCAAACTCAATTTCTTTTTTTATATAATGAATAAAATACGATAAAAATAGTTTTATAGTATGAATATATTTATTCATCAGAATTAAATAAACCCCAGAGTAACTGTAAGATAGATTTCGTTGTCAGTTCTAAAAGAACCGTGAGGTCAAAAAAGTTGAGAACCACCATAGGTTTCTTCAGTTTTCAAGTCCGTCTGTTCGGCTGGCTATGTATGTATGCGTCTTGTGCACCAAGTGCACTAATGGAGCCACAGGACTGAAAATTCAAACATTTACTGCTTATTATGTCTATAATTGCAATCATGTTTATGGGGGGGGGGGTTAGAATTTGGACAAAGAGCGAGGGAAGTAACTTATTGATTGATGACCCCTTTTTCCCAGTTTTTAATTGATCTCCTCCAAAACAACACGCTGTCAGAATACGTTGTCCACGTGACGTTTTCTGTTGGGCGACTAACTAGACCTCTCTTGTTATTATTTTCAGCCTTAGCTTCTGTGAATACAAACGGACTGTTTAAGAAAGATACAGTTGTTGCACCTTTTTTTTTCCACTAACCTCAAGACCTATTTCATTGTCTGGCTATAGAACATTCAAGCAAACACATTATTCATATAATTACACGATAAATCTTAGGATCATGTTGTTGTTTTTTGGGTTTTTTTTAATGATTTTTCAAATAGTGTCGAATATATATATATGTATATATATATATATATATATATATATATATATATATATATATATATATATATATATATATATATAGTAGCATGTGGATTCGCTACACAAACTAACTCATGTTTCTACCCTCTCCAGGCCTCATCAGGTGAATGATTATGCATGTTTTTGGATTTTAGTTTTGCGGAATTTAAATAGAAAAAAATGAAATAATACTAAAATGCAGGTATCGTTCTAGATTCCTATTAATGAGTGTAAAATAACAGCAACACACATACTAATCAATCAGAGGCAATGTAGACAATCCACTTCCATATCCTTCATTCCTAAAACTTCCTATCACCATTTTCTACCTCCAAACATACCCAAATAAATTATAGATTAAGACTGATACAATCCACTAGAGCCACATAGGATATCAACATGGACAATAAAACCCAATGCCAAAATGCCGAGGTCAAGACAAGAACATCCCTCAGAAAACTACTAAGCATCCTTTCAAAGATGACTCCTATCATTCATATATATATATATATATATATATATATATATATATATATATATATATATATGTGTGTGTGTGTGTGTGTGTGTGTGTGTGTGTGTCTTCTATTGAAATTAGTATGTTTAATTGTACAATTGTATGGTTGTATGTATCTCTGTTTTGTCCGATTCCTTGCTTATAACGTAAGAGTTATTATGGATTGGTTCATGTGAAATACATTGTTATAGCTAATAAAAACTATTAAAGGGTTGTTATGAAATGAAATTGGCTATTATGACATAACAATGAAAATACGTCACACAATCGTTGGACACTAGGGTCTAAAAGGAGGGGAAAAGAGCGTGTAAGCGAACGAAAAAAATGTTTAATGTTGCGTTGAGAACATAAAAAAAGTGAAATAAGGATACTTGAATAATTAACAATTTAGCTTAACGCTCTTTTGCTCAGATCAATGCATAAATAACTCGGACGTTTTTTATGGGTATACGCTACTTTTTCAATGATTTATTTAATGTGACTGTACATTATAATAAGCAGTGTATCTGTCTGCCCGTTCGTCTGTCTGTTGCACTTTTTGTCCTTCCGTCCGGCACACATTAAAAATAAAAAAAAGTTTGTGTTGAAAAGGTTGGGAGTAGAGGAGAGATTCTGAAAATAGAATGGCAACACAAAGACTGCAAAGAGGGATGGAGGAAAGAGGAAGAGGTGAAGTAAGGGTGAACAGAAAGGTAGGAGTGAACTATAAAGATATTCACAAAGGGTGAACGACTGAACTTGGTAGTGGAGAAAAGAAGAAAGGTGAGAAGTAAGTTTTGGGCGTCAGTGAGCAGAAGATCTGGTCAAGTACCGGGGATGGTCTCTCCTGGCTTCGCCCATTTTTTTCCCAAATACGGGGAGTCCCCAAGTTACAAACTTATGAACGGAGCGTCATGAATCATTATTTTCGATTGTGTTACAGACAACGGTTCGTTATCAAAACGTTGTCTGTCTTCAGCGGAAAAATTTCACAATTTGCATGTATTCAGGGCAAAAATTTTCTAAAGCAAATTCTCACGGTATCGATTTCAAATTGTTCACACAAATAATTTGTACATGGGAATATATCTATATATATCTATATCTATCTATCTATCTATCTATATATATATATATATATATATATATATATATAAATGAAGCCGGTGTTAACCGAAAACAGTTCCTCATCTGTACTCGTACATTTTCAAATAAAACATCTTTTATTGTATTGTATTTGCTTTCTCTATGAACACACATATCCTCTTTGATTACATTATGATTATTATCTTTATTATTGCAATAACATTGAAAACTCGATGGACGCTTTACAAAGTTTCATTCAATTTATTTTATAGTTACAGTTTAGTTACTCTCAGTTTTGTTCAGCAGTTCATTGGCTCTCAGACTTTTTGCCGAAAAACTTTTCTCCAAAGTCGGCCGACACAAATCATGTGCAATAATCATATCGAGAATAAAAACATAACTGTCAAGATAGAAGATGCAAAACTCGGCAAGGTAGACTACTACATCTACCTAAGACAACGAATCTCCATGAGATCCTCAAAACAGGAAGAAATCAAGCGAAGAATCCCTTTAGGATGGCAAAGCTTCGGCAGAGTAAGCTCAACCTTCAAAAACCAGATTATCCCAATAATCCTAAAAAGAAGAGTATACAACCAATGCATTCTCCCGATAGTCACTTATGGAGCTGAAACATGGAACCTAACCAAGAGACAGACCTATAAACTGAGAAGTATGCAACGTGCGCATGAGAGAATCATGCTCCACCTTACATGGAGAGATCACAAGACAGCACAGTATATAAGGAAGAAAACAGGTGTCCGTGACATCATAGAAACTATTAAAAAACTCAAATGGCAATGGGCAGGCTATGTTTGCAAGAATGAAAGACAACCGATGGACCTTACGTCTCACAACATGGATCCCCAGAGATCACATAAGAAACTGAGGCCGACAGAACACAAGATGGAGAGATAAACTAGACAGATTCAGGAAATACTGGCTTTGCGACGTCCATGATTGAGAATTGTGGCGAATCCTGGGGAAGGTCTATGTCCAACGACGGACGTTAAAAGAATGATGATGATGATGATGATGATGATGATGATGATGATGATGATGATGATGATGATGATTGCAAATACATTGAAAACTTGATGAACGCTTTTCAAAGCTTCATTCAATTTATTGTACAGTTACAGTTTAGTTACTTTTAGGTTAGTTTAACAGTTCATTAGCTCTCAGACATTTTACCGAATAACGTTTCCCCGATACAGTTAAGTGGCAACAGTTTTGAAAACGCAATCGATCAAAATTGAATCAAATGTTTTAGATTCCCATCCCAAAGTATACTGTAAGAAAAACAACTAGAATTTTACTACTTATATTATAACGAATGAAAATTATTTGTGTTAGCTTATGTTTTTTAATTGATTGTATCAAAATTGATACATAAGATCACATTTCATACCAGACTTGAAGTATCATTTGTTGCTTGGTGGATTAATTGTATCTCTCCGGAAAATACCTGCTATCACTAGAGTCAGATATGACCCAAAACGGAATTCAGCTCGCACATTTGAACAGGCTCCACCCAACGAATGTTATTAGGCCTTGTTGGGGTGCAGAATCTAATGTGTGGATTAGTTGGTGATGAGCTATTCTCATTTTTTCAATCACTCTCCCATTGACATGATGTAGCGAGCGTACCACTTCTCTCTCGCTATTTTCAGGGAAAGTGTTCAGAGGAGCTTGAAACCAATACGAGATTTTCCAGCCAGAACACGGTTGACTATCAATAGTGAATCCCCTCCGTACGTTCTGACCTTTTCGTGCACCCGTTGTAATTTCCACTAAAAAAACTTATCCCTGAGAATTGCTATTCTGCGGAAAAATCTTCCTCGAAAGTGTCCTCCTGTTGGATATGAAATCCATCTCTTTAAATACAAACATCTTGCGAGACTATCATTAAATTACTTTAACCCTATACATAGAGTAGCCTCTAGGCTTTGTAAAAAATGACACCGATGATGAAATTATTGTTCAAACCGCGGTTTGAAACTGAATCAAAGAACTTTTACGGCAGATCCACAAAGTAATAACCGTAGACTAAAAACGTACAGGCCCAACTGGGGGATGCAAGATCACACAGCAATGGAATAGATAGATACAATCTATTTTTTATTCAAGACTATAACGAGATAGTCTTTTCCTCTGAACTGGAACTAAATAATGGCCTCCGTGCTGTCTCTACTGACGATTGAAGGCCGCCTCTCCAGGTGCATTCCCGGGCAAATCGTATGAAGATCCTGGGAACCCCAGTCATCATAATCCCCCTCTGTTGATGTAATTCAAAGGAAAGCAGAGAACGATACACCTGGCATGCGCTTGGCTGCAGGGGCTACCAGCAGGACGTCGAATTGGGCGTCAAACCGCCTTAATTGGGTTCCACTCTCTGATTTTGGAATCAGAATTGTCTTTCTCCTAGACTAGTTGCCTTACCAAGGCTAGAGAATCCAATTTGTCCTGTTATTTAAACCCATGGCCTGAGGGAGAAAAGCTGTAACTAGAGCCGAAAAAACAAGACAGTGCCGTGAAACTATAATTACTTCCAGTTGCCAGACCTTCACCTGCAGTCATCAGCAGGCCTTCAACAGATGTGGAATGTTCTCCAGAATCTTCGTTCACAATGCCAAGCCATGAAAAAAATATATGTCGAACGAACGAACAGATATAAAGCGAAGATTTAGAGTACAGAAATGGCAATATGACTGCAGAATTGTGGTCCATAGGCTTCAGTGGCCGAATTCATTAAGACGAATGTTAAGTTCCCGGTATATAGGATGCAAGTTCATGTCCAGTTGAGAGATAGATCTTTACTCTTACTCAAATACCTGGGTGTGATAAAGAGATTTTATGCCTTCCAAATGTCTATGTTAAATCTTTGTTAATAACGCAAATTTTACGCATTGTTTTCAACTGAAATTTCGAATTAATCAAGAAATAAAGAACAAAATGAGACTTGCGTTCAATGTTTATTTATCCATAAAAGATATCCTTTTTATGACTTCTCTATTTTGTGTACGTTCTTATATCTTCTTTAACAGCGAAGTGTCATTATGCTTCTTATTGTGGTCCCTGAAATAATCATCATCATCATCATCATCATCATCAGTCTTTTAGCGTCCGTCGTTGGACATAGACCTTCCCCAGGATTTGCCACACTTCTCTATCATGGGCGTCACGGAGCCAGTACTTCCTGAACTTGTCTAGCTCGTCTCCCCATCTAACATTTTGCCGGCCTCGTTTGCGCATATGGTCTCGGGGAATCCATGTTGTGAGTCGTGATGTCCATCGATTGTCAGCCATTCTTGCAACATGGCCAGCCCACCGCCATTTGAGATTTTTTTTGGATTCTATGATGTCTCTAACTCTTGTCTTTTCCCGGATGTGTTGTGCTGTTTTGTGGTCTCTCCATGTGAGGCCCAGCATTATTCTTTCATGTGCACGTTGCATGGTTCTCAGCTTACGGGTCTGAATCTTGGTTAAGTTCCATGTTTCAGCTTCATAAGTGACGATGGAGATAATGCATTGGTTATACACTCTTCTTTTTAGGATTAATGGGATCTTATTATTTTTGAAGGTTGAGCTAGCTCTACCAAAGGCTGGCCATCCCAGTATAATTCTTCGCTTGATTTCTTCTTCTTTTGAGGGTCTCATGGAGATTCGTTGCCCTAATGCTCTCTTAGGTCAGGGTCAGCTTTGACAAGAATAGGTTAATTTTCAGGATTAAACATTTTCTCACCAGCATGTTATTCTCTGAGATGCCTTGTTTAATTGAAGTGCTTTTTGTACCGGCTAACTTAACTCTAAACACTGCCCTTGTTTGTTGGTTTGTTTAAATTTTGTTTTGCATCCTCTTGATCAAAAACAGGCACCTTTGAATTAGATATCTACACTCCTTTCCCATTTGTTGTTTTGATCATTTTTGCCTCTCTATAAACAGGGGTGCCTCGTTGTTGCGTTACTACGTTACCATACTTTTTCGCATCCTACTTCGTGCTATTTACTTTAATTGTCGGTGAATATCTGACACGAACAATTGTGATAAACGGTAAAAGTACAGCCCCAAATACTCAAGCTCATGTTCTATGGTTACTACTAGATTGTAAGAACAAACAATATACCGCGAGATTTTGGAAGGAAAGTTAGAAAAATTTTTTAAATAAAAGTTTGTGCCTGGTTCTAACCATAGGTTTCCATGGCCAAATTGGTTACAGTGGTTTCGAAACTGGACTCCTTGAGTCTCTTCGAGGTCCGTCAAATAATAGTTGGGGTCCGTAGATGAAAATTTGACTGCTGTCTACGCTAAGCTCACTATCGAAAAAATTAATTATTGTACACAGACATGTACCATATATTACGATTCGAATAAATATGATCCATTTAGTGGGTCCAAAGTTTTAGTTCATTAATTACCGTCTGAAAACTATATACTAAAAATAGAGGTCTACTAGAATATTTCTTTTGTAGAAGGGGTCCTCTGGTCTCAAAGTTTCAAAACCAAGGCGTCACGCATGTTAGATAGGATCCTGAGATATGGGAAACGAATGCTGGATTTCACAGAAACTATTTGTTTTCTGATATCAAACTGTTTACTTTAAGAGTTTCCCTCGACCCAGAATGTTATGTTGAAGAGTAGTTGAGAGTTAGTACCGAAATACTTCTCTTAGAATTCAAACAAATTAAATCCCAACTCGCTGAACCTTCACCGCGTAGCTTGTAACAGTTACAAGGCCAGCTGTTGTCGTCCTGATACCAGATCACAGAAGAATCCGTGACAGCTTTAGATGTCTTGTAGACCCCATTGGGTATGAGTTGTATAGCAGGCACGTGGAGGACTAACTCCTTACTAGGCATGCAGTCATGACGTTTTGGCTCATCAGTATAGTAGGTGTTGATGAGGCTTAGTAAAGTGTCCCTGGATAACATAAATTCACAGATATATTATAATTTTTAAAACAATTTTCCTTTTTTTCCAGATTTCCACTGAAACGAGTTCAGTAGAAATTTAATCAATCAAAGGAGAAGGTTATCCAGTGCTAGTCTAGCCTTCAGAATTATCCTATGTACAGTCATACGCCGTTTTACACTGACGTACACTCTTTCAGATATTTTTTCGTAATAAATTTATTTAGTACACAGGGAGAGTTATTTATTATTATTTCAAATGGTAGGTAGACAATATTTTCATACGAATAAATTATTACCTCCAAGTGAAAACGTCCTTTGTTACAGACAGAGAAACAGAAAAATCATATTGATCATTATCTAAGTAGATTTTATCTTTGGCAACTGGACGTTTTATTAAAATGACGGTGAGTGAGGCTCGCATTTGAACATCAACCTCTGTCTATGATTTATTCTGCCTAAATGTTATTTGCATCGATCAACATTACTTCTATGTTGAATATTTGATAGCGAATGATAAAAGACTGTACATATGGGAAGGTGATACTTGTGATTAAAATTGCATAAGAATGGTCAGCCTAATGCGACACACTTACACGTGTATACATATATATATATATATATATATATATATATATATATATATTAAATATATTTATATAGTAAATATATATATTATGTGTGCATATATACATATATATATACGTATATATATATATTGTGTGTATATATATATATACACACGATAATATATATTGTGTCTATACATGTGTGTGTGTGTGCATGTGTGATATATATATGTATATATATATTGTGTGTATATATATATATATAGTGCATATATATATATATATATATATATATATACGAGTGTATGTATATGTGATATATATATATATATATATATATATATATATATATATATATATATATATATATATATATAACATGGAAGCTTGGAAAAACGGATCGTATTTATTTCCTTTATGATTCGAGAGACTGGTTCCTCTTGTCATCAAACGTCAAGTGGGGAAAATAAATAAAATATGCAAATTACAAGATTAGGAGAGGAATATATATATATATATATATATATATATATATATATATATATATATATTATATATATATATATATATATATATATATATATATATCAACGTGTTGTCCCATAACTAGTAAATCAATTTTAGGATCTTGATGCCAGTAACTCGTATATAACCTTTCTTTTTGATATATATATATATATATATATATATATATATATATATATATATATATATATATATATATATATATATATATATATATATATATATGCATACTTTCTTGTATGTGTAACCATGAATTGGCAAAATTTCCCCTAACAGGCGAAGTTTTAACTCCAAAAAAAAGACGTCGTTGTAATCTGAAATGAAAGTTTAATTCAGCAAATCAAAGATATAAAGCAACAACATTTTCATGATCAAAAGTTCATGGAATCTATGTGGAAAAATAGGTTAATTTCGCTAATTATGCAATTTCGATGATAACACACACACATACGCATGCATATACATTGGCTTAGTTCAACTTCATATGAGTCGTACTAAACTTACATGTAAAGTGATTCAGTCTTCCATGAAATTCAGAATTCGAAATCCTGATTTTTATCAGCTTACGAACACCAGTCACTATCTACCTACCTATCTATCTATCTATCTATCAATCTATCAATCAATTTATCTATCTATTTTCAGTCAAGATGCATAGATATATAGATAGATCGTATCTACCCGTTTCCCCATGAGAGCAAGATATGACACAAGGTCTGTTCAATGTTGGATCCTGATTACGACGAATTCAAGTAATTGCTCCAGCACCTGCAACTATTGTCGCAAAGGCCTCATGACGAACTCAACCATTTAGTGCAACGGGGGGAGGTTTTGCCCCAGGGCTTGCTGATCCCCCTGAGTCTGGACAAGGTATATGAGTAGGCTACAGAACGATTCATAGATTGATAAATAGGTAAATTGATAGATTTTTTGGATTACACCGATTGTGTTTATATAAGTATAAATAGCTTGGAAAATCGGCACATCATAATGTTCCAATATCCATCCTCACAATTTGACCTTATGTTCTACGAGGATAAACATATATATATATATATATATATATATATATATATATATATATATATATATATATATAGATGTGTGTGTGTATTGATCGTCTGACTAATCGATTGATTATATAGAAAGAACGCACTCGGCACTCAGACAGGGAGACAGACAGGCGGTGGGGATGGTGGATGAGTGAGCAGCTACAGACTTCAGGCATAACAGACATTCTTATGTAAAAGCATCAGTCAGTTAATGGCGCAACATATATTGATTATACTTAGGACTATTTCTCTGCAAGAGTTTCTAAATATAACAACAGGGAAAAACAGAGACCATTGAACGTTGAGTCGTTGTCCTAAATAGACAGACACAGACTACAAGGGTGGAACAACTGAACACATAAACACGCCGAGGTGGGTGTCTGTATCAGTACACTGGGTAAGCGTATCCAGTCTCGTCTAGTCTCCAAAATTACCCTATATAAAGTCTACCCCGTTTAGCGCTACCCCGTTTAGCACTCTTTTTCGAACCTTTCTCGAAATTGAATGAAATCACTTGGAAGATTATTCAGTGTCATTCTAGCCCAGTGATGTAAATCGGTTTGGGGAACTAGGTATACGGTGAGTCTTGATTCGGGGAACTAAGTATACGGTAGGTCTAATTTGTATTGGGGAGCTGGGCATACAGTGAGGATGGGGGCGTAATCGGTATACAGTGAGGTTTGGTTTGGTGGAACTAAGTATACGGGAAGAATTGTTTGGATTGGGGAACCAGGTATACGTTGAGGATGGGGATGTACTCGGTATACAGCGAGGCTTGGCTTTGGGAACAAGGTATACGGTATACTTGTTTGGATTTTTTAGAGTAAGTATACGGTAGGGGTGTTTTGTTTGTTTTGTTTTGTTTTTTTCCTCAGTGTACAGTGAGATTTGCTTTGGGGAACTAGGTATACGATAATATTTTATCAATAGACACTGAACCCATGAAAATCTCTGGAAATTGAGAAGGAGGTATATGCTGTTCCCCCACGGAGTCTCTCATATCCACCCCTGGTTTAACCTTCAGAATTATCCTTTATACAGTAACACCCCCGCTTAGTGCTATACCGTTTAGCGTTAAAGTGTCTTAGCTCTCTTTTTCAAACATTTTTGTCATAAATTTAGTCAGTCCACTCGAAAGGTTTTCCGGTGTTAGTCTAACCTCCAGAATTATTCTACATAAAGTAAAAGCCCGCTCACCGCTTCTCTGTTTTGCGCCGATTCACCTTAGTTCTCTTTGGGTCAAACCCTACTGTTGAGTTTTGACTATATTTCTGTAAGAATCAACAATGAAAATGACAATGACCAGACCAAAAGCTAGAGACGTCATGCACGAATAACAGTGACGCTGAGACGTACGCAAAAACTGATGTCAAATTCATCCCCACTTCTACTCAGGGCGACTTCTTGCGACTGTATGTAAATCCCATTTACAGAAATTACTAATGAGGGAGTTATTCTTTTGAACACGTAATCCTGGGATAATATTGTGTGGAGTAAGAATCTCTCCTGTGCAAGTTGCATGGTCCTGAGTTTAAAGGTTAATCTTTTGGTTAGGCTTCATGTTTGATCTCCGTAGGTGACTATCGGGGAGGATGCAATGGTTGTATACTATTCTTCATCGGAAAATGGCATCTTCTTGGCTTTGAAGGTTGAACTTGCCGTAATGAAAGCGTGCCATCCTAAAGTGATTCTTTGCTTGATTTCCTCTTTTGAGGATTTTATGTAGATTTGTTATCCTATGGGGAAGGTTTATGTTCAACGACGGTCGCTAAAATGATGATACTGATTATAAGGAGAAATGAATTCTGTTTCGTTTACCTTTTAGATTTAAATGAAGCAAAGGAGTTTGATTCTAGCACAGCCAAGATTGTTCAAATATATTTCGAAATAGATTTAGTCGATTCAATGGGAGGAATTATCTTGTCTTAATCAAGCCGTCTGGATTACCGCAAATCTAGTTGTGTTAAGTTCCTGAAATTTCATATAAAATAGCCTCATAGAGAATATCCGGAATAATAATAATATATTGTACATTTTGGTTAATGTGTCATGTGTATGAGAATAGACACAAACACAAACACAATAGTATATCGTGTTGCAATGTACTTCAATACCTAATGAAATTTAATAGCTCCATAAAGTAGCTACCAGATGGAATACACAACACTAATCCATTGTATCTTGTTGAGGCTAGAGAACGACATTTTGAAATAATGAGAATTGCCCTGACTGCGAGGGCAGTAGCAAAGGAAAAAAGAGATGTTCTTGACTTACTATTTATACAATGTTGTAATGACTCAGTATAGCGTTTATCTATTGTTTATTTCCCTCTGTACTTGCTCGTTGGTTGGTCAATTTGCTTCATGTTTTAGGATGGAGTGGTCGTTTTTGT
>OY735236.1:25775614-25795614 GCA_963457665.1 Thysanoteuthis rhombus | reverse complement strand
GAGTTTCCTTGAAATATGAATATTTCAACATTCTTTATTTGATATTCTTTATTTAACCATGAAAAATTATATTTTTTGTTTTTATTCTTTTTTTTGCCATTAATTTTGGACATAACATTTTTTCAATTTTATTGATAGTTGTTAGATATGAATTCTAAAAACTTATTTTTGTGTATTCATCCGCCAGACACTTATAACTGCTTCCGCCTAACACTAAACCTTAACTGCTTCAATATTATGAGCTTTATTCTCCATAAACTAATACTGTGCCAATAGTATTATATTATATAATATATATTATATAATAATATATATATTAAGAAATGGATATATGACCTAACAGAATGAGTATAAATTGATATATATTATATTGAAACTATATTTAAAATGATCTCCCATTATTACTCTGAGAATGTATCACCTGGATTAGACAACGTAAATAGAATAATGATCTATGAAAATGGGGCTGCTGCAGGAATCGAACCTGGTTACCGTTGCTTTACCATTAAGCTAAACAGCAGCCACTAAGGCAAAAGCTCGAATAACTACTTCAACTGTAAATTCTCATTTTACTCATTCACGGTCTTTATATGCTCTATTTGTTCCTTTCAACACGAACAATTATATTATTGAGAAATGGATATATGATCCGACAGAATGATCAAGTATCGCGTTACATTATAGTGGAACACTATTTGAAATGATCACGGAGATCATTTCAAATAGAGTTTTAGATGTAATATAACAATTTATTATCATTTTGTCAGATCATACGTCCATTTCTTTATATATATATATATATATATATATATATATATATATATATATATACTCTATCAGGAGTAACTAGCCTTATCCAGGTTTATGTATTCCATCCATACCGTGATTGCTTTTTTATGCACTTGACTGTCTTACTCATTGCTTCAAGGGCCATTGAACATACATTCTACACAAAGGATTGAAAACTCGATATAAGATAAAATTCTAACGCTTTCGGTATAGCAGAAGTACCCGGCCTCGTCCTGGTTTATACATTCTACCCATAATGCCTTTGCTTTTTTTATGTCCATGCCCCCTTGGTGTCCGATCCAGTGCTTCAAAGAAAACTTTTTTTGTGCACTCATCTCACACAAACAAATGACAACTCGATAAAAATAAAATTTCAGGACTTCAGACAGAGATACTTCATTGTAATGAGCAAGGGGAATGAACATACATATGTTTTTTTTTTCCAAAATATCCAATTGTACGCAGTAACATATCGAAAATATCCAATCATATTGCATTAAGGAACCTCAAACTATGCAAATGTATGCACTAATGAGCCTCACTACATTCAAATCTGCAGTAACAATAACTTGACCTCAAAATTTATATCGTTGATGGCATATATCGAAATAGTACAAGTTTAGTATCTTTAAATATGTTTAGTATAGCATAAAAACTCGCCGAAAAATATGAAATTGATAAACGGCTCATATATATAATGAACAGTGTGGGTTTCTTCTGTTTGTCTCACTCTCCGTCACAAAGGACTTGTCCACTTGAATATGACAATTTTGCTGATGAAAATATCTCGTATTCCCCATTTGAAACAATGGACTCATCCACTTAGTTTTGATTAAAGCCTTACGTAAGGATTATTTGTAATGTATTGAAAGCAAACATATATAGGGGAAAATTGAGCAAATATCAATTTTCATGATCAGTTATTGCCGCACATCCTCACCTCATTCCATTAGTAATAGGATATATTAAAGATATTACCGGGCAATACAGACGGAAAAAGTATTTTGAAAAAAAAGGATTGTTCCACCATCGGATCACTGTTTATTCCGGTCGTTACGGAATTAATGGAAGTAAATCCCTGGAAGATTACGAGAAGTGATCAGAGTAGTTCTTTGTTGAAAAAGATAAAAAATAATGGGAGGATGGAATTATGAAGTTGCCTGAAGGATCAAGGGTGGATTTAAGGGGGTTTCCCTCAGAATTTTCCGTAAATTTATATCATTATATTTCATTTATATTTTCTGGGGACCTTCTTTTTCGTCTTGATAACCTTCTGTTTCTATTTTGGCGATTATCAAATTCCAATAAAACTGAATCCTGTCATCTCTTGAAAATTTCTTGTGAGGGTTGTCCAAATTTTGGGTGTCTCAACATATGAGAATATTCTCTTTCTCTTTCGGCGACCAAAGCCCAATAAAAATAAATCTTATCATCTTTTGGGAAGTTAGTGAGGGTCTTCTAATTTTTTATCGTCTTAACACATAAGAACCTCTACTTTCTCTTCCAGCGATCCAAGTCCAATACAACATGAATCTTACAATATTTTTCATTGTCTTATCAGTGATATACTAATACAACACCCCAAGATCACGTTTAGGCGATGCAGGGTAAACGTTAGTGAAACAAAATGGAAAATATGCTGTTCAATAAATTTTTTGAAAGTAGAGAATTGTCTTTTATCTTTATTTCATAAACCCAACAATCTTTTAGGGTAAACCAATTAATTACCAACGGATTCATAATTAATATTTTTGATGGCATAGGATAGTCGTTTAAAAACGCTGAAATCTCAATGTCCACCTCTATAAAGAAGATATTCAAGCGACCCTAGTTTTTAGCATTCAGTGTTTAGACTGGTAAATAAACTACAATCAAAGGACTTATTTGATTTTTAATAATCATACTTAGTTTTTTAGTCAGACAGATTACTTTTATTCGAATTCTGATATATAGTACAAGTCTCTGCGTATAATTAGGTTTTTTGATAGCTGCGCTATAGATAACTTGTTTTTCAGTCACAAGATTTGCAATATCAGGTTTAAATGAAGCACTGTTGCAGACCCCCTGAGACGGACCCCCAGTTTTGGAACCAATGGCATATGAGAACCTTACTAATCTTGAATATTCAAAGATAACGCATTTCCATGAATTCCTTCCATTGATCGATCAGTTTTTGAAATGCCTCTTCAAGTTCTGGCCAATTCGGGGCTGGAAAACGAAGGTTATCTTTAACTTTTTTGACATTTTGGAGAAAAGTGGAAAGATCTTACGCGTCGTCTAATACGATTGTTTTTTATAAACGCATTATAAAAACAGGAAAGCATATACATGTATATTTATTTGTATATATGTATAAATATGCGTGTACATTTATATAGATATATGTATGCATATATACATATGTACATATATTGTATTAAGAACATATACATACACACATATATATATAAACATATATACATACATATGTACATGAACATATATATATGAATACATATATGTACATATATATATATATATACGTATATGTACATGAACACACATGTATATTCATCCTACTGTGCATATGTATGAATATCTCCATATATATATATATATATATATATATATATATATATATGCACATTTATATACATATATATAAATGAATATATATATATACATATATATTCATATTACGTTCGTATATGTACACACATATAAATATAACCTGTAAGTTAGAAGGAATGATTGAATAGATTTCAGTTATCTCTCCTCTCACTTCTTTCTCTTTCTCTCTCTTCTTCTCTCCCCCTCTCTCTCTCTCCCTCTCTCTCTCTCTGTCATTCTTTATATTATATCTGTAGACATGTTGATATCTATCTATCTATCTATCTATCTATCTATCTATATCTATATCCATCTCTCTCTCTCTCTCTCTCTCTCTATATATATATATATATATGCATATACATATATATATATATATATATATATATATATATATATATATATATATATATATATATGCATACACACACACACATACGCACTCACACACTTATATATGTTTAAATATGTATGTACGTATGTGTGTATGTATGTATTATAAATTAAAAATTAATAGATAATCAATATATGTTAGGCTCCCCTCCGTGGAATAATGGTTTGGTTAGCGGACTAGACTTCGTGATCATTACTGCTGTTGTGAGTTATTTTTTTAAATTGATGTCCCTTACTGTTGGCCTTATGTCAGACTTAAGTCAGAGTTAAGCTACAAATAGATAGATAGATGGATAAATAGATAGATAGACAGACAGATGAACAGGTAGATAGATGAATAGATGGTTGAATTAATATATTTCTATATCTTTCCACATATTAAACTGATTTTTCGTTGAACACATCTTTCAAACCGTTTTCTTGCAGCAAGACACAATTTTGATTATGACCTTATTGAAATAACTGTGAAGGAGTTGATTACGTATATTTACGACTTGGCTAATTTTGTTTTTGAATTGATTGATAGATAGACAGATAGATAGACAGACAGGTTGAGAGATTTCTATATCATTCTTCATCGTAACCTACCGTTTCCGTGAACTATAATATCAAACCGCCCTTTTGCAGCAAGACATAATTTTGATTACAACCTTATTCAAATAACCGTGGAGGATTAGATTGCGTGTATTTACGACTTGATTTATTTTATTTCGATCGATTTTCGACTTCAACCCTTTCATACGAATGACATACAAAGTGAGTCAAAATTCGCACACCACGATTCAAATGTATCTTGATTTCTAACATATATAATTAGCTAGTTCTAGTGTTCACCGAACAAAGCATACATTATTTACCTATTTATAACCTAGTGTGCTTCTTACTCGGAACAAAACAGGTAACCTCGCAGCATAGATAGATAGATGTTTATGTACTTGGAAAGATATATATATATATATAAATATATATATATAGATAGATATATATATATATATATATATATATATATATATATATATATATAGATAGATAGATAGATAGATAGATAGATAGATAGATAGATAGATAGATAGATAGATAGATAGATAGACTGATTATATATGTAAATATAGATTATATATATATATATATATATATATATACATATATATATATATATATAGATAGATAGATAGATAGACAGACAGACAGATAGATAGATAGATAGATAGATAGATAGATAGATAGATAGATAGACTATATATGTGAATATAGATAGATAGATAGATAGATAGATAGATAGATAGATTGACTATATATGTGAATATAGATTATATATGTATGTATGCATGTATGTATGTATGTATAGATAGATAGATAGATAGATAGATAGATTGAATGAAGTGGGCTTGGGGAGAGAGAAATGAATGAGTTAAGTGATAGGTTAACAGATGTTTTGTGCTAGGGTAAAAGGAGAGAGAAAGATACATCCATACGCACACACACACACACACACACACACACACATATATACGTATACATATGTATATATACACACACACACACGTGCACACAAACACACACACACACACATATATATATATATATGCATACACATATATATATATAAATGTAACGTAGATAGAGTTGATAATAATGTAACCGTAGCAGTCGTCAAAATAGAAGTAGTCGTTCGTTGACTGAGGAAGATGACGATAGAAGCCGATGCTTTGCTGTGGCCGCTATAATAAAAGACAGAATCGATACGAAAACCAAAAGACTCTTCTAGAAATTCTGACAGACCTTTCTTCTTCTAGTTAAGGTAGGGTTGGATTAACCTAGTGCGGGGCCAGTAGCATATGTTATATAGGGGCCCCAAGAAGAAGAAAAAAACTACTCATAAATATACACGTATTTTTTACTTGCTAAGTAATTATATTTTCTTCATTTGTCATTGTCAGATAATATTACAGATATGTCTGGCATTTCAGTAATAGTATTGCGTATTTAGTTTTCGTTTTAATCATTGTGCAGTGGCTACGACTTCAGTTTCAAATACCTTTCTTATTTATGTGTCGTGAACGTATTACGTAGATACTGCACTCTCATTAATTACCGTATTAAATCTTGAGAGCACTCAGAGAGCGCATAACTCTGCTAAAGCTACAGTCGGATGGAGTAGTTGTTCATCGATCCGTCCCAAAATTCGATTAGTTCGTGTGCATCCTATTTTCCACCCATCCACTAAATTCCATTGAAATTTATTGAGAACTTTTGGAGATTATGTGTGGTCTGGGCATACAACTACAACGTAGGGGAGATAATTATGCATGAATCTATCCCAAAATTTAATCACCTCTTTTGTAGCTTATCGTCTATGATAACACAAAATTTCGTTGAAATTCATTGAGAACTCTTGGATATATCGTGCGGAGAGTCATGAGCATGTACATAAATGTACGTGAAAATATGATTCAATCGAGAAAAAAAAAACGCCTGGATCCGTCCTTAATTTAACCACCTCTACCATGTCTACTATCGTCCGCCCTTCCACAAGATGTCATTGAAATTCATAGAGTACTTCCGGAGATATTCTGTGAAGAAACGAACGTGTAGTCGAACAAAATAACGAACAGGTCCGACCGAATACTTTTACCTCCCCTCAATCGTTGACAGAGGTAAATCACACTGGACATTATCCCGAGTAGATTTTTGAACATATTGCAATCAATTCTTTGTTAATCAAAGCTCGTTTTTATTTTGGGGAAAAATGGATTTAAATTTGATTCAAATAGGTCTGTTTGATGCCGAGCATCGTGTTTTCTGTAAATTCATTCACAGAATCGCGTGGACAGATGGATAGACGGAAAGATGCGACCTAATACATACACCTTTCCTCTTCGTTGACAGAGGTAAATAACTCCAATTAAAGGTGATTGGCAAAAATCGCTAATTTTAAACACGGAATCGTTCATAAGAGTTAAGGACATACGCGTACTGTATGTACCATAGTGATAGAGAATCAATGAATTGAGATTGATAGCTTGCAAGCGTTTAGCGCGGGACCCTGAAATTGCGGGGCCTGTAGCATTAGTTACGTTTACTAAATAGTTAACCCGGCTCTGAGTTGAGGTTATCAGAATCCTGCCAATTCTCCCATCATATACACCAGGCGTAGGTAACCCTTTTTATCTAGCGGGCCACGTAAGATATTTATCATCTTCACTTGGGTCACACCTTCACTTCAAAATTTCCAACGTATTGCAGAAAGCGTACTTAATTTTTTTTATTTTAGACAAACATATGAATTATACATATCATGGTGTTGAATTGTAAAGCCGAAACAATCGTAATTTTTCAATATAAATCATGAAATTGAGAAAATTTATGTTAGCTTATGAATAAATCCTAGATTAGCCACAGATCATAAAAACTGTTGCAGCGGGCCTATAGTGCCTAAATGTGATAAACACCATGTTGCCAGAAACGAATTTACCGTTTACATTCTTAATTCTGGTGAACAATTCATTAGAAACCGTTTATTTAAGATAACCAAAGGCCAAAACTATCAACATGGGTTCTTCAGTTTTTAAGCGGATTTGGCTGGCTGGCTATGTATGTATCATGAATGTATCTGGCGTACAGACCACACCAATGGAACTAGAAGGTTGAAAATTCAAGCATTTACCCCTAAATATATCTAAAAAAAAAACTTTTTTTTTTTAAATAAAAATAAATAAAATAAAATAAAATAGGTTTTTAAATGGAGATTTGATTTGCAATTCAAGTCTATGCTAAATTGGTCCCTTAGTTTGTGTCCGGCTTCATTCACGTACGTTTTTTTTTTTTTTGACAATTAGAACTGGTTTTTTCTATGCTCACTATCCAACAATAGTTGAGAGAAGTGACTTATCTGTTTATCACCCTTTTTTCCATTTTAAATCATCACCCCCCAACTTGACCTGCTGCCCAAATTGTTACTTTCAAGTTGAAGAATCCATTGTTATGGACAGAGAACAGAAAGAGATCGCACTGTTCATTAATAAGTAGCTTTTGACTACATTGCTTTAAACCAGCACGTTTATTTGTTTTTGTTACTAAGTATCGTATTTCTTTGAATTCTTAGACAGAAATATTAAACCACTATTGTCGTTTTCAACCTTAGCAAGGCTTCTATTGCTGTTATGATTTAACTACAATTTATCCGCCAAAAATGACGGGGTTATTTATTCAGGGATCGGCACTAAGGAGCCTTGAGCTATCTTATTCGGTAAACTATTTTTAATTATTCAAGTATCCTAATTTTAAGGGTTTTTTTCTCAAGTCTCAGCTCTACTTTGAACCTATCTTTCATTCACTCACACACTCTTTTCTTTTACTTTCAAACGACCAAAGATTCCGTGACGTATCCTTCATGGTTATGTCAAAACAGCATATCTCATTTTAATACAACCCTTTAATTGTTCATCAAGCTATATTCGTCTATTTCACAAGGACCTATCCATTATAACGCTCAGGTTATAGTAGGAATCAGACAAAACAGAGATGCATACAAATTTGCATACATGGCTTTTATATGGGTGTATATTTTAACAAATAAGTTATTGCTGAAATTGGTTACACTTGGATCATTATATATATATATATATATATATATATATATATATATATATATATATATATATATATATATGTATGTATGTATGTATGTATAAATTGCGTTATATTATGTAGAAACTTATTTTAAATGTTCTCCCGTCAATACACGGTTAATATATCACTCAACCAAGACAACGTGAGTAGAATAAACAATTAAAGAAAATGGGGCTGTTGCAGTAATTGTATATTCTATTTAAGTTATCTACATTGAGTGATATATGAACTCTGTTATTACGGGAGATCATTTGAAAAAAAAATTGTTTTTTTATAATATAATGCAATTTATAACTATTCTGTCGGATCATATGTATCTGTTTCGTAAATATATACATATATGTATTGGATATATTCATATTTCAAGTATCAATCGTTGCATTTTGACCAATATTTTCCTTTTCGTTTTTTTCATTCATTTATTGTGAACCTGCGACCTAGTCATCAGGACATTGCGCCCCCAGTGATTGGTCGGGCCTGTGCTTCAAGGAGACATGATTTACTAGCCTTAGGAAACATTTACAAGTTAGAAAAAATGAATTCTGCACTTGAACACTTGTTCTTTCAGGTAATCTCTGGGCAAGACAGTAACTGGTGTTGAAAAATAGATTTGTTACAAGAATCCAAAACGAAGACAATTATGGCTAAATCCAGGATAGCCTTCCTTGCAACATATTTACCGACACAGCAATTCCTTTATCCGACTAGATAAAGACTCCGTCCTTTCAGCTCAAAAAAGGAAGTAAGACAAGGTAATATAAGCCCATCTAAACTCTTCACGAGCTCCATCGAGATGATCTTCCGAAACCTAAACTGGGAAAAAAGAGGAATTGTACGACGAATATTCATGTAACCTCGGGCGAACAATATCGTCCTCTTTGCTGAGAACATCCCCGTTCTCCAAATCGTGCTAAATGAAGACATCAAGGAAGCTGGTCTTCACATAAACTTTAAAAAATGTTACGTTCAACAAACATATCGAGGACAAAGATACAACGGTCAACATCGGAAAAGTGGAATTGGAAAAAGTAGACCACTAAATCTACCCAAGACAACGAATATCCATGAAATACTCAAAAGAAGAAGAAATCGAGCGAAGAATCACTTAAGGTTGCCAAATCCAACCTTCAAGAACAAGAAAATCCTGTCAGCCCTAAAGAAGGCTATGCAACCAATACAATGCATCTCCTGTTAGTCAACTGAAACATGAAACTTAATCACAAGATTGGTACTCAAGCTGAGAACCATGCAACGTGCACAAGAAAGAATCGTGCCCAACATCACTAGAAGAGATCACAAGACAGCACTGTTTTAGTGGAAAAACGTAAGTCAACGACATCATAGAATTAATTAAATAACCCTGATGACATTGGGCTGGTCGTGCCAGACGGCTGCTGGACATCAAAGCTCACAACTTTTTTTAAGGTGCAATGGGTTGCTGACATTTGAAAGATGCTTTTGCAGGGAAAACACATATATTTGGATGTCGACCGGTGATTTTGATTCATGACTACACCTTTCCCGTCTCAAAATCACCGCTGATCCACTGGTAGAATGGCAGATGCTGATCGTGAATTCAAAGTCGAAGAAGCAGACGCCAATAACCCTAAGACTAACCCTAGAAATACTAACCATGACACTAATCCTCGAAACACTAACCTTACAAAACATTAATCCTGCAACTGGAGTGGTGGTCATTTTGGAGAAAAGAAAAGTAACAATAGCCCAACATTCCTTATCTGATCAGCGGTTCAAACAGATTCAAGTTATCGAAATATTCATGAAATCAAAACAGCAATCAATCTTCTATGAAGCAATAGAAAATTTCGGTCAAAGGTGGTGTAAGGTCATAAAAAGCAAAGGAAACGCAGAATAGTGTCTGCCAAACAAAGTCCTTATACAATAGTGAGCTATAACTATTTCCCCAAGTGTACCACGTAAATTTTACCGAATATACAAGCATGTATACTAAGATTTGAACCGAAAAGGTGCAATGAGTATGAATATCAGGAAATTTTGAAAAGGCCACCATTAGACCTGACCGTAAATTTAATTCAAGGGGTTAATAGGGGTCAGCTCTACCTATCTTATGTCCATCCCGGGGTCAAATTACCTACGTGCACAAATCTGCAGCCCATAGTGTGCTGCCATCTCCCTTAGATTTAAAAATGCTTAGATTGGCCTAACCCCAAATTGACCTTTAAAAGTCACCAAACTTCATCGTCACCTATCTTGTGTTCATTTTGGTGTCAGGTTACTCTTCAACACAGATTCGCTGCCCATAGGGTTCCACTCTCTTCGCTAGATTTGAAAATGCCAAAATTGACTTGACCCTGAATTTACCTTTAAAGGTCACCAGAGGTCAGCACTTCTCCATGTACAACAAATAGATATAGGAGGAAGACACTATGATAAGATCGAGAACACTGAACTGAAGAAAGTAGACTGCTGCATTTACTTCGGACAACAAATCTTCATGAAATCTACGAAAAAAGAAAAAATCAGCCCAAGAATCACTCTAGGGTGGCTGGCGTTCGAAAGAGCAAACTCACCCTTCAAGAATAAGAAAATCCCATTTGTCCAAAAAAGAAAGGTATACTACAATGTATCCTCCTGAAAGTCATCTACAGAATTGAAACTTTGAAACTAACCAATAGACCGATCCTCAAACTGAGAACAATGCAACATGCTCAGAAAAGAATCATGCTCAACATCACATGGAGGAATCACAAGGTAGCACAATTCAGAAGATATTGATTCCACGACGCCCATGATCAGCCGAATCTTGGGTAAAGTCTATGTCCAACAAAGGGTCGCTTAAAGGATGATAATGATGATGACGATTCTATCTTCATCCTGGGGTCAAATTACCGTTGTACACATATTTGCAGCCGTTCGGGTGCAGCTATCCCACTTGGATTTTAAAATACTAAAATTGACCTAACCCGAAATTGACTTCTAGAGTCTGGAGGTCATCCCAACCTATCATATCTTCATCCTAGGATCAAGTTGCCCCTTATACACAAATCTTCCGCGTGTGAGGGGCAATTGTTTTGGTTATATAAAACATAAAATTAAAAACAATGAAACAAACGTTCATGGTCTGTACACACACACACATACACATATATATATAAATATTGAAATATACTCATAAAAAATTATGGGTTTATGTATGGATCGGCGCTATGGAGGCTAAAGATATATCTATTTTTTCAAAGTCTCAACACAAGTTGTTTTAATGTTTGATCAGACACAAGGTCTTGAGAGTTCCTATGACGTGATCTTCATTCTTATACCATGATAGTGAGGTATATCAACCAATGAGATGCGTGAGAGCAAACAGAGGAGAAATTAGCATATATGCTCATTATATACATATATATATATATATATATATATATATATATATATATATATATACTGAATGGTAAGAGCAATACAACATTGGAGCGGCTATCATATCGGCGACAGGTTTAATTCCTGCAGCAGCCTCATTTCCTTTCATTGTTTATTATATCTAAGTTGTCGAGACCAAGTGATATATCAACTGTGTATAATGACGGGAGATCAGTTCAAATAAGAGTTTCAATGTAATAAAATGCGGTATAAAATAATGCTTTCGGATCATATGTTTCTTAATACATGACTGTCGCGTTGAAAGATATATATTCTGTGTGTATATATATATATATCATCACCCAACCTCTTATGACTCAGCCTAACATAATATCATCATCATTTGGGGTCTTGGGATGCTCAAAATTTTCCTCCATGTGAACGGATGGTAATTTCTCCGCTTCAGGCCATTCCTCCGAACGAAACCTTTACTTTTCGATAGCGATGGGGACCTACCAAGAACTACTCAAATAACCGTTTTCTTCACTATTATTATTATTATTATTATTATTATTATTATTATTATTATTATTGGACGTTGTTGTTGTCAAACTCTTGTACTAAATGAAGTTGACTTTATTTTACCCCGTAACAAGAACAATCCTCAAGTAATTCAGGGTAGTGAACTCTTCACTGTTTGTCTTTCCCATAACGTTAAACCAAACATATACATGTAATGAACACTTCCTCATGTGATTTGAAATCACAAGCAAATGGTTGCTAGGAGACTCCCTTACCAAATGAGCAAAACTTCCAAGTCTAATATATCCACGAATTTATCATAAATACAATGCAAAGGTTACTGCAATCATGTTCAGTTGGAATAGAATTAGGAGTGGAGTTTTACCTTGCACCAGCCGGGCTTGTTATTTGTTGTTGTATTTTATTGGGGTTTTTCTTTCTTTCTTTTCTTATTCTTTTTTATTTCTTCTTTTTTCTTTCTTTTTCTTTTTTTTCTTTCTTCTGTTTTTCTTTCTTTTTCTTTTTCTTTCTTTTTCTTTTTTTTTCTTTTTTCTATGTGTTTCTTTCCCAGAGTGCTTCCTTCCCCGTCCCCTCTTCCCTCTTTTGTCTTTCATTCCACCAAACTTCGATTTTTACTCCTTTCCCCTGTTTCTCCCTCTCCCCTCACTCACCAAACCAACCGCCCTATTCCATTCACTTTATCCACAGCCTCATCACCTCCGCTTGGGGACAGAGAAAAAAAAATATTCCCCAGCCCCAACTCCTCTGGCTCGTGTCTAGTGCATGTGCAAAGAACAAGAATTAAAACGACAACCATAGGAAGGCAACGACTGGGCGCCGCTGCACGCTTCACCTTTCTGACCCTTAAATCCACCGTGGTCGCCGAGATGTGGAAAGGAGCTTGGATTGACACGAACGGTTGTGGCAGAGGGGAGGGGTATTTGGGACTGCAGAGAATGGGGTTGAAGGTATGTTTAGGGCATGGATGTAAGGGTGTGGACTTTGGGGTTGGGGGGTCGGTCTGTCGGAAGCGTTGATACTGCGATACAATTGGCTCGGATTTCCCTGGGACTCGTACAGGCGTGTTCATACAAGCATACGCACGCATGCGCAAGCAGGGTTCATGCATCCAACCACGCATGCGTGAACACGGAAACGCGTCTGCACTTACACACGCACACATGCGTACGAAAGCGTGTATGTAGAGTCTCTCTCTCTCTCACTCTTTCTCTCTCTAACGATCTATCTCTCCCTATCGATCTCTCTCTCTCTCTAAGGTAAAGATTAGAAATAGACCAATTCATCATCAGAGAATGAATCTTCCCCACGGATTTATCTAAGGCAGTAGCTCCCAAAAACCATTTGCAATCTATCGCTCTACCGTAGGTCCCCATGCTTTTAATGTTTAAATGAGCAAAACAGCGGTGTACCTAATTGAAAATTTTACTTACTATAAATGGCTTGCAAGACTACTATGCTGACTACCTTCCCCTGATATAAACACAAATCCTAGGTTGGCCTGACACAAGGCTGCAATACAAGTGAGGATCGAACTCACTAACAATAGCTGACGAAATTAGCAGCTTGCTTGGAAGACAAAAGGATAAGAAAGACGTCAAGAAAGATCATATATATATATATGTGTGTGTGTGTGTGTGTGTGTACGTCCGTATATATATGCTTAAAGCTGTAAAGCTTTCAATAACACACACATATATGTGTGCGTGTGTGTACGTGCGTATATATATTCTTAAAGCTGTAAAGCTTTCCAGAATATATATATATATATATATATATATATATATATATATATATATATATATATATATATATATATATATATATATATATTAAAACTGTAAAGCTCTGCAGACTATACATGCTGATGAGCCAAAACATTATGACCCCTTGCCTGATTAGGTATTGCCACTGCCACTTTTCCCTGGAGAGGCAAACAGTTGTATTCTTGGGATGGGTCAGAAGGACATATTGAAGGGTGTTGCAAAAAGATATACCTGGATGATGGTTGTCAAGTAAAGGAGTAAAGGGTTCCTTAACTGACTTGTTTTTAACTGTCACTTTTGATCGATCCCCAGCATCCATAAGGTTCCAGGGGAGATCATATTCCCGGTTTGCGCCCACAGTGGACGCTCATATGTGGGTCCTCCGTATGTTCGCAAAACAGCACGATTCTACAAGAACCCTGAATATTTCCCGAGAGACCTTGTACCAGGATGTTAACAGCCGTTAGATTAGCTGTTCTTTTGCAAGTTATGTTCTTTAGGGGTTCTGAGGAGGGAAACGTCTGGTTCAACACATTCCATAATTTCTAAATTGGATTGAGATCCGAGGGCTTTGGTGGCCAGAGCCACACAGTGAGGACTTCTTCATGTTCCCATACAACTCGTGTAATGCAGCAGGGGGTGTTTATTCGCTGTCCCATCACAGCAAAATGTGACACAAGGTCGAGCTTAACGTCGGGAAAATAGGAACCATCCATCCAAAAATGGCTCCAGCTGACGCGACTTTGGTTGCCAAGCAACCGTGGTTGCTAAAACAACCCCCGTCACGAAAGTGTCAAGACAATCCTGACCTGCTCCTTTAAGTGCAATGGAGCAGTGCTGCCTCGGGGCAACGGATCCCCTGCAGCTGGGCTGAGTAATAATAGGAGAGCCCAAAGGCTCCTTAATGCGCGTAGCAGTGCGCAGCCTCAGTAAACCCTCATTGGCTAACGCACTGCACCGGCGCACTCGGTCTTGATACCACCCACAACCCAATCTCCGGCCTATTCGACGGGTAAGTGTCAGTACCTACGCTTCGGGCTCTGCTGCGGAACAGATTCAACACTTTGATCCCGTCGGAAAGGCCAAAAAAAGTGGTGTGCGATGCAATGCAACAGGGCATTGTGACCCATCAGTCCCAAGCATTAATAAGGTTCCAAGAGATAACACATGCCTCGTTTGCACATGCTGTAAACGCACATATGTCGTTCCTTTTTGTGATCGTAAAACAGCTTGATTCTACCAGACCCCTAAAGATTTCCTCTGGGTGCTGGAAGATAACATTGTCATCGTACAGGACTGTTGTTGAGTAGAGATGAACCTAGTCTTCAATGATTTCGAGATTCCTGGTATGAGACATAATGCCTCGATGACTTATAGGACCTACTCCTTCTCAGCAGAATGTTGCTCAAACAGTCACACTACTCCCACTGGCTCGTATACCCGCCATGTACCCTGCTATTATCACTCTTAGCCGTCCAACTTATTCAGGAAAAGACGGGACTGGTCCGACCAGACACTCTCCCTCAATTGTTACAAGGTTCAATTCCGACACTCGTACGCCTTTACAGCGATTGACATTAGTAAGCATGGATACTTTGACTGGCTTGCAGCTTGTGGCCATACGCATCTATTTGCACTGTGCTTTGATTAAAACTATCTGCGATTTTACCACGATGGCCTTTCTGCTGGCTTGCACTTGGCAGAAAAGCCAATAAGTTTTTGTCGCTCAATGCCTTGTCGGTGGTTGTTGATTTCCCCTTCGAACCATTACTGATAGGTATTCGCCGCAACTGAGTATGAGCATCTAAAAGTCGTGCCGTTTCGGATATGGTGTGACTCAGTCTTCTGGCCATTACCATTCAAAAGTCACTTAAATCTTCCTTCTTGCCCATGAGTACGACATTCAAGACTTCAGAACAAAGCACTCGATGCTAGCTTAATTGCTTGTGCATCCTGACAATAGTTACGATACAGTAGCTGTCAATCATCCCAAATGTTGCTAGTCATGATATTTTGGCTTATCAGTGTTTGCAAGTAAGTCCTGAAATTAAGCTCATTCGGTTCAAAATTCATATAACTTATAGTATGGGACCATTGTCTGCTGGAAAAAGTCCAGAGAAACCTTGGTGAGGAAAGCAAACCACCTAGATAGGTATTTACAGGGGACTTGAAGCTTCAAGAAAAAAGATGATGACAGGTTGGCATCTTGTTCAGTTAAAAGTTATTAGTAACTAAAAGTAGGCTTTATTTTTCATTGTTTTTGTGTCATACCAGAGAGATTCTATAGCAGATTGAGAATCTCTATCATTCATTTTTCACAATTCTGTTGCTTTTGCAAGCGTTATTAGGCCCAAATGATATCAATTATCATCCCAGTAAGCAATTTTGGGTTTCATACTAAAATATAATTCATAATACATAAATATTCACATACATTAGGACTACTACTACTAAATAGTTAGCAAACAATGAGGCACGAAGATTTTGAGGGAATCAGGACAAGCTTCCAGGATATGGGATGTGAGTTCAAGTCTCGTTTGAAAACTATTGCTTCACGAGGTCTAGAACGTAATGAAGTTACTACTTTACGAGGTCTAGAACGTAATGAGACTGATTGTGTAAAAATATTTACTTAATTACAAATCAACTTTATATCCTTTCAAATAGTCCCCCCAAGGAGGCCACACACCGACAGAGACGTTGTTCCCACCCCTGGAAGTCTTCAACTGACCCTGCATTCTGCTGGTTCATCATGACCAGTTCGATGTTCTCATCATCATCATCATCATCATCAGTCTTTTAACGTCCGTCGTTGGACATAGACCTTCCCCAGGATTTGCCACACTTCCCTATCATGGGCGTCACGGAGCCAGTACTTCCTGAACTTGTCTAGCTCGTCTCTCCATCGTCTCGGTTGCGCATGTGGTCTTGGGAGATCCATGTTGTGAGTCGTGATGTCCATCGGTTGTCCGCCATTCTTGCAACATGGCCATCCCACGGCCATTTGAGATTTTTAATGGATTCTATGATGTCACTAACTCTTGTCTTTTCTCGGATGTACTGTGCTGTCTTGTGGTCTCTCCATGTGAGGCCCAGCATTATTCTTTCATGTGCACGTTGCATGGTTCTCAATTTACGGGTCTGTCTCTTGGTTAGGTTCCATGTTTCAGCTCCATAAGTGACTATTGGGAGGATGCATTGGTTATACACCCTTCTCTTTAGGATCAATGGGATCTTATTATTGTTGAAGGTTCCAAATAGCGACCATCGAGTTAAGTTTTGATTTTGGGGAACAGGAAATAGTTATAATGACTTAGATCGGGACGAAAGGGGACTGTGGTACCACAGTAAAATTCTTTTTGGTCAAATAAACTCGTTCGCAGAGAGAGTGGATTGACGTGCTGTCATCGTGACGAAACCTCCAAGAATCAGCGATCTCAGGCTGAATTTGCATGACCTTTTTGGGTGTCATTCAAGGACCTGACGATAGTCATTTTGATTAACTGTCTGTCCTTGGGGACCTTTACTCTCCCGAACTGAGTCTTTAACTATTTCCTAAACTGTTAAAAATATTCAACAGAAGGCAGAGTAAGATTAAGTCTTCTAACACTGCTTCCAGAAGTGGAGTCGTCTCGAAGACATATCCGTCGGTGTGTGACTTTCAAAGGAACCTATTTTGAGATTAAGTTGATATATGATTAAGTAGATACCAGATATTGTTATACAATCGATCTCATTACTTTCTAGACAGACCTCGTATTACATCATGTTATATACTTTGACGAGAGTGTTCAACCAAAGAAGTTGTGGAAAAAAAGCAACAATAAGATTAGGAAAACTTGTCAGAACTTGATACTGATTTCAGTTTGTCAAAGCAACATATAAAAGCCTGCATGTCGAATCAGGTATTAAGTTGCACTGCTCAGTTTCGAGCTTGACCTGAAAATGGCTAGTGCAGGTGTTTTGGACGATTTGAGGGGGTTTTATCAAAAATGACTTCATTAATACCTAATCAAATCATTCTCACCGAAAATGTAAATGTTTGATAATCCTAAGCATACTTTGATGCTTGTTTTCTGAGGCCGCTGCACTTGAGATGGATCAAGTATACAAATTGTACCCCGAAATTGATCGAATTGAAATGGACACATTTCTCTTTACACCGGCTAACGACATGGAAATGTTAGCAGTTTTACCAAAATAAACAAATACTATGTGTTATTTTTACTGCCGAAAGATATATACCTGAATAATCCGCAGGTTTTTACGAGTGAAGTGCTATTTGGATCAATTTTAGTTGTAAACTTGATAATAACGATTGCTAGATCTTCACACATGAAAAGAACTAGCACATCTATGGTCTGACTTTCTGACTTATTACAACGGTTTTATTTTTTCGGTGTAAATAAAAGATTGGATTATGCATGTCAATAAAGATAAACTTTACCTGGCAGGAAAACAAACAATGGGTGCAACCGTTGAGGATTGAACTTACTACGCTTGTGAAATGGTCGGCGAAATTTGCTTGTTGACCATCAAGCTGAATTAGGCAAGACCCCAACGATGGAGCGCCTGGTAAGGTTCGATCTCACTGCAATAGCGAATTGGTAGTCTGTCAGACGAGCTTGGTGGACCATGGCTCTGCGGTAGTAAGCATAATGTAGTCTAGTACAAAGTCACAGTGGTAGGGTACCCGATGAGGTTCGAACTCACACCCCTAGGGAACTGGTATGCAAGAAGTGTGAGCTAACTATCGCACTATAAGCACGAAAGCTGATTTTTCATCTGTTACAAATCTATAAGAATGTGATACATAGTGAGAAGCGAATTCACAACACAAAGTAATGGCCTGTAAAACTGACTTACTAACCAATATTCATTAGAAACCATCAACCATAACTGTCACCAAAGCTCAACACAGGTTTCTTCAGTTTCCAATTTGGTCCTACTAGCTGATTGCGTATGCATGTATCATGCATATGTATCATGCATAAGAGCCACACCGATGGAGTTAGAGGGATGATTTAAACATTAACTGCTTATGTCTACAAAAAAACTTTTTACATTCCCTTCAATGGGTTGTTAGTAAGGGTTCAGTTTACAGAGTAAGTTTTTGCAAAACTGATCCCTTTGTTTATGCCCACATGTTTTTTGAGAAATTCAGACATTTTAATGATCACTGACCGAACAAAAAGCTAGAGAACTTATTCATTGATCAAAGCCTTTTTCATTTTTTATTGATCACCCCATCAACCAAGAGACGGTGGTCAGGTGACTGACCAGACCATGTTTTTTTTTTTAATATATATTTGTCAAACTCCAGTAGAAAATAAGAGTCGACTTTCCCCTGTAACGACAACAATCCTTGTCAAATTCACGGTAGTGAATTCACCACTACTTATCTATCACGTCGCGTCGAACTAAGCCCAAATATAAGATCAACATTACCCTACCGTTATTTGAAATCACGACCGCGTGATTGCCAGGTAGTTCTCCTACCAACTACGGTAAATTGACAAGTCATACAGATGAGCGTATTCATTGTGACTATTATGTGATTATCCTACTCATAGCAAAATCCTAAAGAGACCCAGTAATAGAGCATTACTCCTTACACCAGCCATTCTCAACCTTTTTAGACTGGAGGAACACTTATAATAACTTTATATCACTAAGAACCCTTGCATAAAATTATCATATTGATAGCCAATGACACATCAATTCGTTCGAAATATTAAATGTATCAAAATCTAAAAGTATTTATCATTATTTTACGATGTAGAGGAAGGTAGTTTTGAACAGGTTTGTTCCTTTTGGTAAAAATTTTAAGATGCAGTGTTTTTTTTAGTTCTCTGATAAAACCCAGGCTCAAATCTTGAATATCGCCTAGAGCTCCTAAAACCTTAGCACCGGCCCCTGCATAGAGCAACGGTTTGCAAATCGGTTTTGATT
>OY735236.1:25190614-25770614 GCA_963457665.1 Thysanoteuthis rhombus | reverse complement strand
ATATATATATACATATATATATATATATATATGTGTGTGTGTGTGTGTGTGTGTGTATGTATACCAAATTACAAATCACTAATTCAATATCCTATGTATGATGGGTTTTATTTCATAAAGTGTTCTATACATTCAACAATAAGTTGAGTTGGAATAGAGCTTTAAATATGGTGAAATAATGGATGCGTTACAAAAACACGTTTACGTTTCTGTCCTTACGGGCTTCTTCATACACACACATGCACAAATGTATATACATATATACCAAACAGTCGTCATGCGATGGTAATCAACCTGACAGTAATAATTGTAAGAAGAAAAAAAATCATATATTCTTCATAATTCAACCTTTTCAACTATAATAACATATGATTTGTAAATACAGTCACGTAATTATGAAGTTATCCCTCTGTAGCGATTAATCGGAGTTTATGTATAGGTACGTTTGTGTGTGCACCTGTCACAATGGTCACTAATTACAATGAGATTTAAAATGAAAGAGAAATTAGTGATTCTAAATGTCTTGAAGAAATTCAACATTATATACATATATATGAATATACACACACGCACATTATATATATATATATATATATATATATATATATATATATATATATATATATACACATATGTCTGGATAGCGATTTTAAAAATCTTGAAGAAATTTAGCAATATATATATATATATATATATATATATATATATATACTCGCACGTACATACGTACATACATACATACATACATACATACATACATACATACATACATACATACATAAATAGAGAGATAGAAAGAGAAAGAAGGAATATGCCTGTTTCAGTGAACCGGTATACAATTTCTTAAGCGAAATTCTGAGAACTAAAAATGTTCTGAAGACCGAACATTTTTTTTTACAAGGAATTTTTTCTCCCATCTAAAAATAATCATCTTTGTAGATATTTATTTTAAAGATGTTCATTTTTTTTCAGCATGTATTTAAACAAATAGCCTTTGCCAATGAACATGACAACGTCCCTGATGTATAAATCAAACTTTACTTTCCTGTCAACGGATTTTTATTCCATTTTCAAGAATGTGACATTACCTACCGAAATCTCAGTATCTATATTTCTCTGGACATATCATCGTCAAACTTTTATCAATCCAGATAATTTGGCGACTTTCTTATTATTTATTTAGATCACCGGGCGCAATTTTTGCTTCAAAACCTTGAAAAAAAACGGTTAGGTTAGTCACTCAATAGAAACCCTCGCGTTACCAACGTTTTGACAGCATGCTGTGTTGGAGCGATCAATCAAAAAAAATTTCAAAAGAGGTGAACAATGATTAATCGCTTCTCTCACCTTTTGTGGAGTGGTGATCCCTAAATATTTTTTATGTATATAAAATGTAACATTTCTTGAGATGGGTTGAAAACCTGTTCAATTGTAAGAAAATTTAAGTTTATCTCCCAAGAACGTTATCATCCTTAATAACGATGTTGAAAGCCCACTGTGATACTTATTCTTTCATTACTTATTAAAAGAATCTTAGATTTTGGACGGAATGAATCCCGATAATTCTGAGTTGATCACTTTCCTGCTTTTAAAGGTTTTGCTTTAAAGAACATGTTCCAGTGATGTAACGAAATGGAAATCTCAAGGTATGAAACCGGTCAAGTTGGAAGGATGCGTTGAAATATCTAAACCAGGGGTGTCAAACTTATTTACTATAGCGGACCAAATACACTCTTGAGTAAACTGTATGCAGGTCAAATTAAATAACGATGAACAATTTGCGACCAAATATGAGGCAAGAAATATACAAATAAGAAATGAGGATGTTTTAACTATCCTGCTCGCAAATATGAGATTTCTTTCCATGAGGAATCGAAGAATTAGTTAACTAATAACTTTTTTAGAATAAATATAGCCTAGTCAATGGCGTAGAGGTTTAATTCATCTCTCAAAAATGGTGCAGAGATTAAATTTATTTCTCAAGAATATGAAAATCAGTATCACTAATGAACGAAACCCATTATGGAAAATCTTTCAATTGTTAAGATTATTGAGATCAAAAGTAGAATCTGGACCCCCAAATTGATTCAAGTTCGAATTGTAAATTTCAGATTTCACCTTGATCAAAATTCCATTTAATTCAAACAAAACCAGGATAAGATATATAATTCAGACCTCTTTAATTACATAAAAGAATACTGGGGTCTGAATCAATAATTAATCATCTTTTTTGATTGAATTACATTGAGTTTTGATTACATTATAATCTGAAGATTTCCGTTTTTGACTTTTAGGGACCAGTTTTTCCATTTGATCCGATTATTGCTACACTTTCTTTGGATCAAAACCTTTAAAAATCGGATAGATCTATTCAGAATTATCATGTGGTATTTCACCATCTATAATAGCCTTTTTTCGGAAGTTTTTCGCTATAAAATTCAGGTGAGTATTATTTACAGAAACATAATTGTTATACATACTTGTGTACATCAATGTATACGTGGGGTAATTAATTTTTCATTGGAAATCGAAGCTCAATCGGGGGTTGCAGATTATCCATGATATCAGATTATGAATTGGGAGATGTGGTCATTATTTCTCTCCAGAATCAGTGATTCTTTAAAAAAGATATAACAGAATTAGTTTGACATATGTTTTCTTGTCATTGCTAATCTACTTAAACAAAACGTGTATGTCTATATTTTCTGTCGGTAACATTTATGAAGAGAGATAATTATTGAATGCTGAATATTGAGTAGTTTTCATTGTTTATCTTTTCTATTTTTGCAATTGTAAATTTGCGTTCATTTTGGTTGAACTTAAACAAGAAAATACGGAGCAACACAATTTGGCGAAATATTATACAATAATTGAAAAATATAATACTACCGTCATTTGGGGCTGGGTGGATAAACTTGAAATAAGTATTAATATGTACCAATGGTTAAACTAGTAATAAGTAAAATGTTCTTGACTAATAGATTTAACTTTTGGTATTCCAGAGCGGCTTTTTATTCTCTCTCAGAAATTGCGAAAATACAATTCGTCACAACAAAATACATGAATATTTATATACATACAAGAATATACCCGTAAAAAATGACAGGGTTATTTATATATGAATCGACACTAAGGAGCCGAAAGTTATTTGATTAGGTAATTCATTTTTGATAGTTCAAGTATCTTAACTCTAAGTTTTTATTAAAAACTCGATTCATCATTTAACATTTCTTTCAGTCACTTACCCTTTTTTTTCTTCTCTTTTAGTTTCAAACGATCAAGCGATCCTGGGACGTATTGTTCATTGTTATATCAAAATAGCTTAAATCAATTCATTGCTACCCAATAATTGTTTTTATAAGCTATGTTAATCTATTTCACATTGACCAATTCAACATAACTTATAGGCTATTGCAGGAATCGGAGAAAAACATACGACCATACAATTACACAATTAAATTTACTAATTTACTGTTTCTATGTGGATTATTTCATTTTACTGATATATATATATATATATATATATATATATATATATATATATATATATATATATATATATATATACGTACGTATGTACGAGTGTGTATGTGTGTGTGTGTGTGTGTGTGTGTGTGTGTGTGTGTGTGTGTGTGCATGTGTGGGTCATTTTCTTTATTAGGAATGTGTTATTCTTTTCATTGGAAGTAAAATAAGTATGAAATTGAATAAATAAATAACAATCAGCGCCCGGGCAGCTTTGAATTGAAATTTTATACTCGTAAGAAAATATTTAAAAGATTTTGAAATTGAAATAAATCATTGCCTCCAGGTTTTCAGACTATGTACATGTAGATATATATACTCGTATATTTGCGAATATGAGTTGTTTGGTTTTAACGTTTTGACCGCTCTGATAGATCTTTCGTCTGAATTGAATTATCAACCCCCTTCTCGGTCTGTCTGTCTGTCTGTCAGTCTGTCTGTCCTCTCTCTCTCTCTCTCTCTCTCTCTCTCTCTCTCTCTCTCTCTCTCTCTCTCTCTCTCTCTCTCTCTCTCTCTGTAGATAGATTGATAAATAGGAAGATAAGCAGATTGGTAGAGGTGTATATATATTTATCTCAATATCTACCTATCTATTTCAGTTTGTTTATATCTTTTTAACAATCATCTTATATATATATATATATATATATATATATATATATATATATATATATATATATATTCTGCAGCAGCGACATTTCTTTGCACACACACACACACACACACATATATATATATATATATATATATATATATATATATATATATATATAATTGTGGCTTGCCGTTTACGTGTAGATATATCTATGTAGGCATTTTAATCTATCAATATCTACCACAGTCTGCACATATATATCTATCGATCTATCTATCAGTCTGTCAATTTCTATCAATTATGTATCCATCTACCACAGTCCGTACATATCTACCTACCTAAGTATCTATCTATCTATCTATCTATCTATCTATCACAGTCTGAACATATCTACCTACTTACCCATCTATCTATCTATTCATCTATCTATCTATCTATCTATCTATCACAGCCTGTACATTCCTTTCAACCTATATATTCATCCCTCTACGTACATAACATACAAACGTAATACTTGCACACACGCATTCTCTCTCTCTCAGTGGGAAATGCGTGTGTACCAACGTATGGATGAAACTATGTGTGTGTGTGTGCGTGTGCAAATGTGATAGAATCAACTTTCTCTGCATATTTTTCCAATTCAAACATGAATCCCGCATTTAAATCCTCCCTGAAGACTAAATAATTGGTTTAAAATCACAACGAGAAGCAGAAAGTCGCCTCTCACGAAATTAGAACGAACATTTTCTGAGCAAGCGCAACACCAAGACGAACACACGAACACAGCTAAAAAAGGAGAGAGAGAAACCCTTACACAACTGGCTGTATAGGCGACCGACTATTGATCCAGTTGCACACTTTTCACGTCCTCGACAACCACGACGACGACTACTACTATTAATGCTGGGCACGGCCACGGCTCATCTTATCAACATGTTCTAATCATCGTATCGAGGACGCACTGACCCCCGGGACGCACCCATATTTCGACTAAACGCACTAATAAGCATAAAATCAAAGAAATATACGGCCAGTTGCAAATTTTCGTTGCGCTAAATCGACCTCCAAAAAGCGTTGAAAAATGCCAAAACGCACCAAAAAAATAAATACCAGCCATTTAATGGCTATTTTAAATGGCTAATAATGCTAGATTCACATGGGGGATTGAAATTGCTGGTAACTAGCGCTAAATATTGAATTTTCACGCTGCCTTAAGAAGAAACACGCTAAATTTAGCGCCAAAAGCGTTAAATTGGCAACACTCTCTACGGCTTGAAGAACGAAGGACAAATTTTCGAGACTTATTTTAGGGGGTAAAATAGCGCCTTCGACGTCTGAAATTACCGATTTAATATCTTAACGAGTCCTTGAAGCAAAACCACTATATCGGTGTTTTGTGGTAAACTCTCTCTTTTTCTATACATATATATATATATATAATTCAATCTGACGTTCATTAAATTAAAATTGTTGCCACCTCGTTGAGGAAGGAAAGAAGGAGAAATTGTTGCTCGTCTGGTAAAACCGTTAGTCCTAGCGCTATAATAGAGCCCCGAAGGAATTTTCGAGATGATTGATGAGACCAATTGGATTTACTAGAGAAACCTTCAGTAAGTAAGAATATCTTGGGCAGATATTCCAGATCAGTTGCAAAAATGATTTAGCGCCATTTTTCATAATGGCGGATTTTCTTGATGGTGTCCTTGCCAGAATAAATAGAATTTTCATCAAATGTTACTTTATTGTACATCGTCGGAAAGGGCCTGTCATACCGAGTGAAATACACAGTAGATCTATTTGCCCAAAAGCAAGTCATCTTGAGCTATTTACCACGAAATGTCTTTAAATCCTTGTTTTAAAATGAAACACCTGTGTGGAGTGACAGCTATAACGTAGGGGAGGCAATTGTAGATTGATCCGTTGTAAAATTCAAGCACTTCTTCTGTCGTCAATTTCCACTCAGAATAACATCGAAATTTATCGAGAACAATTACAGTGCTAGGGCAATTTTGTTTCTAGAACTGCATAACTCGGGTTTTTAACGTCGGAAAAGGCATCTTTACTTGAGGTTCTTGACAATTTTTGCTCTATGACTCACCCCGACAGCTTAAGAAGTTTGATTTCCCCTCTTTAATAAAAAAAAAAAAATTGGTGTCGTAAAGGTATAATAATATAATGTTAAATTCAGAAACTGTAAATCGTGACCTTTCGCGTTTCAAAATGGCCGCCATTCCAGCTGTTGAGTGGCAGGCGCTGATGGCGAATTTAGAATCAAAGAAGCTGACGACAATAACACTAACCTTAAAAATTCCAACTGTGAGCCTGAAAATACTAAGACTAACCCTAAAAATGCTAACACTAAAAATAGTTATCCTGAAAATATTAACTCTAACTAACACTTAACGGAGCAGCAACCATTTTGAAACAGGGAAGATAACAATAGCCCAGAAATTTAACAAAATTCAGCGTTTTGAATCAACTAGAAAAATTTTAATCTATGAGAAATGATTTAATCAAGAAAATTCTCTAATCAAATTCTTAAAATTGTTATTTGGTATGAAATTTTATAATAATGACACCTCGAATTTACAATATCATCTCAAAATGAAATAAATTCAAATTTTCAAATTGTGTAATTTAGTCAGATCCTCGAGCCTAATGTTTTACAACCGATGTTTTGGATTTCAGATTTTAATTTACTTAGCTTCATTCGTTTCATGCCATGGAATCGTTTTTGCTCTTCACATCCAAATACCGTCCAAAAAATATATATTTGCATCGCCCACGGTGTGGAACGTGCACCCTTCGTTCGAATCACTGATCTGGCTTTTAATTCTGTCAGTCAAATCGTGTCTCCATTAGAATTGGTGGTTAAAAGAACACGGATATTCGTTGTGATGTTGAATTATGAGTGTCGACTTTTCTGTTAAAGACATACCGTATTTCCCACCATATAATACGCACTGGTATAAAACACGTTCCTGAAACACTTTAACACACCTTTTTTGTTCCTGGGTAATAAATGTTATTTCCGTACGTTAAATTCAGAAGATTTCTGAGTTATATTCAGTGTCTAAGGACGGCATTTTTCTTCACAAATTTATAAATTTTCTCTAAACAGTTTTTTGATTTTATTTAACCTCATCGGATAGTTTATTTTTCAAGAATTTCATTTTCAAATAACTGCTGAAAACTTGACCATTTTAAACTGTATTGTATAAAATTCAACTACAATGGATAGAAGTTAGTTTTGGTGTATAAGATTAAGTTTAGAGTTGGTGTTTAGATTTGGTGTTTAGTGTTAGGAGTTAATGTTTAGGGCCAACGTTATGTAAGTCCATTACGGAACAAATGAAAATAGCAAACTTGTGATTATCACGAGGTAATTTCAGCACCGAAAAATAGTTTCCGCTGTTGAGGTTTTAATTTTAATGCATTATTTTCTAATTGATTGGTTCTAAAAAGTATAGAAAATGTCAGTTCAAAGTTTGTTTTTGCGAAGGAAAGGTGATTATTTGGAATCTACTAATTTCCAATTGGACAACGGGAGAATTTGCACATTTTTAATCACATGAAGTTTCTGCCTTGGTCTCAAAAGCCAAGTTTGAAGGCAGTAATAACCATTTTCTATCATTCTTTCCTAACATAAGCAACTGGAAAATAACACTTACTGCCCAGGAACAAAAATCGGGTTGAATTTGGCAAGGAATATCTGGTGGGAAAAAATTTAAAAAATGGACGATGTCCGTCTGGTTTCTGATTCTCTGGTTTTCTTTATCATTTTTTGAAAATTGTTTGGAACAGGTTCATCAAAACATCATGTCAAATTTTGTAAGGAAGATAACCCGGATACACGCTGTACACGAGAAAACGGAGTTAAACTTTATCATTTGATTATGTTATCTTAATCGAGAGAAATTGTCGTCTGATTTAATCAAATCTTTCTTTTCACCACAAGGCAATCTATTGTTGTATCTTTCTGTTCATCACTAAAACTAACCCTAAATACTAATCCTAACACTAGAACATTCAATTTGAATTTTATGAAATAAGATTGAAATGTGCAGAGTTTTCTACTTTCATTTGTTCCGTAATAGTTTAACAGCAGCAGCTAATCATATCTACTGCTAAGTTATCTCCCTAGTTAAATATCGATTCAATGTTTTAGTAGACTTACTCCAAATAATCATCCATTTTTAAATATTTTAACACTACTTTGACTCGCAATCATAGTTTAACCATTCATAATCATATATACGCATTTCAGTCTAGGACCTGAGTGTCAAAGCGGGGTGTTCAGGTATTCCACACCCAAACAGATGAATACGTCTTTATTTGAACCTGTACGTAATCAGGTTGTGAGTTGATGTGTAATAACTTGTTAAATTCCATAGGGTTTGCTCAGTATATAAATTATCATTTTGATGAGTTTAAACGAATTATGTACAGACCAGAACATTTTGATATCTTTGGTACTCCCGAAAATAAATTATATATATATATATATATATATATATATATATATATATATATATATATATATATATATATATATATATATATATATATGTGTGTGTGTGTGTGTGTGTGTGTGTGTGTGTGTGTACATATATATATATATATATATATATATTTTAAGTTGTTACCTTTCCTGTTTTAAAATAGAGGCTTAAGGCCAGTGTTAGGATTAGTATTGATAGTATTAATGTTAGTTCGTCATTATCGTTTGTTTTTCTGTAACTGAAACAGTAGCAATTTTAAAGCGGGAAAGTTAACAATTGCCAGTAGATTATATTTCCTGAAATCAACATACAAAAAAAATGGTTGAAACACTTTCACTATAAAGGGAGAGTGTGCTTACCCTAGAGGTATTCTTTTGCCAAACTCACCCCAGATATTTAAAATGAATTAAAACCTATTCAGTTTCATACAGGGGGATTCGGAAGGGTTTTTTTATGGGGGGGATGCATCTTATATGGCAGGAAATGTGGTAAGTTTGGCAGTTGTTATCCTTCCCGTTTTAAAATAGCCGCCGTTCCAGCAACAGAAAACAGAAACTGTTGACGAATTTCAAATCAAAGAAGCAGACAAGATTTCGACAGAACAGCATTTTCAGTTTTTTTTCTCTTGTTTTATTCCTGTATTTTACCCCTGATATTTATTGGCCATCCATTTTGTTTTTGGTTATTGTTTGGAATAGGTTCACCAATACATAATGCCGATATTTTACATGGTAGATAACCCGAATAGACGCTGTCCGAGATAAAACAGAAATAAAAACTACTTTTAATCATTTGATTTTAATTGGAAGAAACTATTGTCTGATTCAATCAAATCTTCCTCTTCATTACAATTATTTTTATTGTTGCTGTTGTTTTCTGCATATCACTCACAAAAAACAACTATAACCCTAACTAACCCTAACCATAACTCTTTGAAGTTAGATTTAATACAATACACTTTTAGCATTCAGAGTTTTCTGCTTTCATTTGTTCCGTATTAGTAAAACAACAGCAGTAGCAAATTGTGTCTGTTGAGAAGTTATCTCCCTTGCTGAATATCAACTTAGTGTTTTAGTGAACCCTTTCCAAACAGTTGCTCTGTATTCATCCCATTCACTTGTAATGCATAAGAGAAGGGTACTGCTCTACAATCGTTCAGTCGCCTCTTTTTGCTCGATACGATTGACCTCTTGCCAGACTTGAGTTCGCACATGCCAATCGACTAAAAATACTTTCGCTAAATACTTCCACCGACGGCATTGTCTCTAAAACTGAACAATCAGGTTACAGATCTCAGATAGTGTTATGACAAAAGCTCGTGATAGTTATCTCTCGAATACATATCATACATAATTTGAAAAGGAGCTTTTATTTATACATTTACAAAATATTTGGCACATGGCCATACCGAGTCGGGGGAGAGGATGTTGGTCTTCATTTGTCTATCTTACTCTTAACAAGCTTCATTCGTAACCCTCTCATATTGCATTGTCTATTTCACCAAAAGAACTCATTCTACCTTTTCAAACATTGCATTCACCATAATACTGCATTCATTCTTTGGGACCTAAACGACATTCCCATGACTTATATACAATATTATGAGGTATATACGTGAAACATAATAGGAAGATTGGAAATGCTTATTTGAAATAAATAAAATGAGGAGGGTAGTATGGACCCCCCCCCCACACACACACACACTTTCTATTCTAGGGGGTAGAAATTCCAGTTTTCCTGTGGGAGAGTTTCTATCCTTGAAACTTTCTCTAAAGAAAGTAAAAGAAGAAAGTACGGGGTAGTTTTTTCTTGTGGGGTGCCTCCAGTAATATTGGAAGATGAAAGAAAATGGAGGTTTTGAGGTCATCATTCACTGAAATAGTTAAGTGAACGTGGTCTAAATTAAGGGTTCCAGAGGGCGTTTGCCGCCTTTGTGACACAAAGCTAGAATAGCAACTCAAATCTCTTCTTTCAAATACACCAAGCTTGCTCTTTTCACCCACCTCTCGCTAAAATCTTAGTTTGAAAAAGAACTATGAAGTAGTGTGATATATTTATATAAGATGGCGTCGTAACTGTGTTATCTCATCCCACTAGCTGGATATTCATCCCATCTCTCGATGTTAGCTATATCGAAAACAATGTCCTAGACCCAGCAAGAAATTCAATTAATTGTTTTTTGATCTTTGGCCAGTCTTTCCGCAAAATCCAATTGAGACTCCTTGTGAACTTTTATAAATATTATGTGGACAAACGGACAAGCAAACAAACAGATAGATACATGGCAAGGCTCATTCAGTAGCAATGATGCTTTATCAATTAAGATCGAAGCATAAATACACATCGATGGCAGTTGCAGACGACAATCTTTTCAATAAAGCACTTCGGAAGACGACCTCTTTAAATCGGCCAATTTGAATGACTAAAAGTGGTTAATTTTTTCAGGAAATGGCTAAAGTTGGTTATATTCCGTTTCAACGTAACTGTATACGCCCCCAAAACACAAAGACCCCAAAAAGTATAAACGAATATAAATAAAATAAATAGTCCTCTGTTTATATAAAGAGCAGTATCTCTAGATTGCGAATAACGTTATTTGAGCGTTTAGATCTTTAGATCATGAATAATGTTATTTGAACGTTGATATCTGATCAATACTATGTAATTTTTACACTTTCGGGGGCTTTGAATGAGCCTTTAGAGCGTATACAATTACAAGGAAATGAAAACTACCGTATTTCAGCGATTGTCTCGAAAGAACTAGCCATCTGTTATCCAATCTTCTTGCTAAGTATTCAGCCCATCTCTATTTGTAATTATTTGTAAAGCATCCTTCACTCAAGTCTTCCTTCTGATTCCTGTTGACCTTTTTTTAATCTCAGAGTTAACCCTAGCACTGCTCATTCCATGGCTCTCTAAGCTGTTTCTCACTTCGTTTTGTTAATTTCCATGTTTTCCATCCGTTAATGATGGCTGGTATTATGCATTGATTTTCACTTTACGCTCTAAGTGCATTGACAAGGTGATCTATTCATGACAGATAATTTCCTATCAATACTTAGATGTCGGTTGATTTCGATTTCATGGTCTTTCTCTCACTTGACCTGTCTGAGGTGGATATAAGTCAACCTCTCCTAGAAACTTCATTCTCACGGTCTTTTGTCTTTGAACCGATTTCTTTTTACTTTCCCAATTTAGATCAGTCCACATGTTTTGTATATATTATTTAAGTTTGTCTTTGGTTACGTCAGGGATATCACCATCTGTCGAGTTGATAGTTTTTGATACTTCTATTTTTGAAGCGTACAGATTTTCATAGTATTTTTCAGCCATTCTTGCCTGCTTGTTCTTACGTATGGTAATTTTGCCATCTCTAATCCTAGTGCGAGCATCTGTTGCTTAACAGTGTGGTCTGCGACTCGTGCGTGTTTTAAACTCTTCTTCCCATATAGCCTCTTCTATTTTCTCCATATTTTTCTTCCTTTTTCCTTCTCTTGGTCTTTTGTTCATTAGTTTGTTAAGTTATGCTATTTTAGTTTCATCTTCCTTTCATATATACATATATGTACACACATACATACACAGATTTATATGTGTGTATGGGGTCTGTGTGTGCTTACTTGAGGAGCAATCAAAGGTTTTTTTGCGTCCCATTCAAGTGATCGTATGTGAGTGGTTAATGTAAAAACAGTCCATTTTTTTAAATCAATAACCTTTGGTTATATGCTTAGCTATTATCAAGATCCTGGAAGTTAATGATTCGAAACAAAGACTTATTATAAAGTTGTTTTTAAATTTCCGTTTTTAAATGTCGGCATTATGGCAGCACATAAGTTAAATTCTACTCTGGTCTCTCAGTCAGTTGTTAAATACATTCACAATCCGATTACCTTTATCGAAAATCCCTTTTCAGCTTTGAATTCTTTGTTTTTATGATAAAGGCTTCAAGAATTTTAAGTCTCTTTTGCAGTTGACATTGTGTAGTATACACGTTGTCTTAAAAAGTATTCGGTGCATAATATCGGGAGAAAAGACAGTAAATATCAGTCCATAATCGTAAATACGGGCTCAAATCGCACCCTGAATTGCCAATTGGTAAGTTGATCCATGACATGAGAGGGTGTTTGTATGAACAACTTGTGGAATAGATGTGAACAATATAAATGATACAATCTCACAAGGGACAACAAAAGGCATAGATTACGTTAATATGACTTAATATTGAGTTTTGACAGCAACACATTGGGGATGTCTAACTTTGAATATATTTGTTGACTGAATCATATTACTTATAATTGAAATACATTCGGTTACGTTTAACGGCGTTTTCATTATTTTTTCTATCATTGTTATTACTTTTCTTATTCTCGAGGTTTTATATGTTTATCCACAAAATTGCTTGACGAACTGTTATTTATAAGTATTTGCTGAATGTTATTTGGTTAACCATTCAACGTACACAAGAGAGGGTCGTTCTTAGTATCACATGGAGAAATCACAAGATAGTACCGTACGTTAGAGAAGAAATAAAAAACAGGAGTCAGAGATATAGAAGTCATTAGAAAACTCAAATTGCAATAGACAGGCTATGTTTCAAGAATGTCAGACAACCGTTTGACATCTCGACTCACAAAGTGAATCCCAAGATTTCATACGCGAAATAGTAGCCAACAGAAAATTGGATAGCGTAACGACTTCACTTCCAGAGATGTTGGTGCTGCGACCCACTAGATCGAGAGGTCTGGCGAATCCTGGGGGTGGTCTATATTTATCGACGGGCATTAGGTGATGGTGATGGTAATGATATGTGGGAAGAGAAGATTAGTATCAAATTTAGTATATATCATCACATTTATAGAGTGAAACTTACTTGGTAACCATAGATGTACGGTAGACGTGTTTATTCCCATTATTAACATAGAAGATGCAAAACTCGGCAAGGTAGACCACTACATCTACCTAGGACAACGAATCTCCATGAGAGCCTCAAAAGAGGAGGAAATCAAGCGAAGAATCACCCTGGGATGGCAAGCCCTCGGCAGAGCAAGCTTAACCTCCCAAAACCAGGCGATCCCAATAATCCTGAAAAGAAGAGTATGCAACCAATGCATTCTCCCGATAGTCACTTATAGAGCTGAAACATGGAACTTAACCAAGAGACAGACCTACAAACTGAGAAGTATGCAACGTGCACATGAGAGGATCATGCTCAAATTTACATGGAGAGATTATAAGACAGCCCAGTATATCAGGAAGAAAACGGGAGTCTGGGATATCATAGAAACTATTAAAAACTCAGATGGCAATGGGCGGGCCATGTTGCAAAAATGGCAGACAACTGATGGACATCACGACTCACAACATGGATCCCCAGAGATCACACGAGAAACCGAAGCCGACAGAATACAAAATGGAGAGATGAACTAGACACATTCAGAAAATACTGGCTCCACGATGCCCATGATAGAGCTTTATGGTGAATCCTGGGGAAGGTCTATGTACAACGACAGACTGATGATGATGATGATGATGATGATGATGATGAATTAGGTATAAACAAGATGCTGGTTTCTTTGGGTGGAAACTATTCAAAATCTTGATCTTGACACGGTGATTAATTGTTCTGCTATCTTAGCTTGGGCTGTTAATTGAGATAATCTCCTTTTTGACAGGTTTTCAGAGAAATGCATATCAAATTTGGTGCGTGACCTCTGCAGCATTTACTGTGGGAATTAATTCCGAACTGATCCAGAAGTCTGGCACAAAGATCATTCTCCCCGCCTCTGTCTTCTAAACCACAAATCATATCAACATATTTTTTTTTTTGCAGACTTCTTCACGTTATGCTTCATCGATTTGGACTGTCACCAAGAATTGGCAATGAGCATGCAGGCATTTTCTTGAAATGAAATAACTTTTTCTGGCTTCATCTTTTTTATCCACAGTATTTGACAACGCATAACGATCGGCAAGGAATAATTTGGTATTTAAATAGCGGCGTATTGAAGAGCACTTAACCAATGTGCTTGAAGCATGAAGTATACAATGAATGCTGCATACCAGCTACGACATTCCGGATGAGAAACATGGTAATTTGTGGAACGAGTAGTGAACCAACACAGAATCGCACTGAGAGCTATGGAAAGAGCAATGCTCGGGATAACTCTAAGAGATAGAAAGAGATTGATGTGGATCAGCAGGAGGCCTAGAGTGAAGGATATAAAAATGATTAAGCAACAAAAATGGAGATGGACTGGACATTTAGCAAGAAGAGATGACTATAGATGGAGCTAGAGAATAATTGGTTGGTGATCATGGGACAGTGAACGACGTAGGAAAAGACTAGACACAAGGTGGAGGGACAAGATAGAAAGGTTTACCGGTTAGATATGACAAAGTTTAGTGCAATCGTGGTCTGCCTTCTTTTCTTGATAATACTGTCTGGTACAATATGTCTGATAGTTCTCTATGAATTCAAACAGTGGAAGGGTGAGATATGGTCCACAGAGAAAAATTAGTGGATCAAGGGATTTTTTATACTCTCCTGCGTCATAGCTCAATGTCAACGTTGCACAATATCTCCAAAGGTTCTCAAGGATTAGCAAATCTCAAGTTTTTAGAAAGAAAATTGAATAAACGTATTCAATCCTTTGATCAATGACTGTGTAATAGTTACGACCAAGTGATGTGGCCTTGATAAGCTTGTTTCGAATCCTGGTCACGGTACGATGTTATTCCATTTCTCTTTCTGGAATACGAGAAAATGATAAAATTTTGAGCCGGATCCAGGTGATATTTTTGATTGCGAGATTTTCTTTCGATTTTTTTTTTTTTCATTCATTTGAGTATTCATTCATATTCTCCCATACACTACTCTCAATTTATCAGAAAGTAGGCCTAACCCCCAACCCTGCAGGCAAACCATTTCAGAACTACCTTTCATTCAATTTTTACTAACGATGGGTTTGGCTGTGGTGTGCGCCCCATTTATAGTTCGGATATATTTTCGTCTAACGATAGACCATCAAAAATAAGTAGGAAAGAAATAGCGAGTATGTGTTCATATCAGGGGTCTATTGGTCATCGCTAGAGACTAAGAGACAGTAAGTCTCCTCTCCGTTCCACAGCTGTAGTAGTAGTAGTAGTAGTAGTAGTAGTAGTAGTAGTAGTGGCTATTTGTATCTATCACTCATATCTTCCTATCTTTGTTCATATCCATTCATCTCAGTACGTTCATGTCTACCAATCCAACTATCTATCTATAATCATATCTTTCTCAGTAATAATCCATCTATCTCAGTCATATATATCTCTCATGTTTATCTATCTATCAATCTATCTATCTATTTATATGTTCTAATGAAATGGCAACATCCATCATCTGATAGAACTTCTTTTCTTTGTTTACAATAACTAAATATGCTCCCTGCGTGGTTCGGGTGAGTCTTATATCTTGCCCACTTCCTCTTTTTTCTCCGTCCCCATTTCTTTGCCCCTATCCCAGCCACGCCCTTCCGAACCAACAACGTTTATTTCCGAATGCACTTGACTATCAATGATTGATATCTTCCTGTAATGAGGGTCGGCGCGAGGATTTCATGTGCCCTTGGCGAAACTCAAAATATACGCAACAGTTTTATGCGCCCTAGGTGAAACTTGAAATTTGTGTCCCCGGTTGCTTGATCTTCCTGGAAAATATTTACCTGAAAGTTCAGTGCTGCGAATGCATAGTTTTGCCTTATCATAATGTTTCCCTTTTCAGTTATCCTCTGCGTGACCCCCGCCCCCGTATGCATATCTGTGCATTCACCCGTGCGCAGTGGTGTAAGTCTTCATGCCTCTAAAGGAGAGGGAGAGAGAAAAGAACAGAAAGAAAGAAAGTCAGAAATAGACAGGGAAAGAAGGAGAGAAAAAAAAGAGGTCAAGAGAGAATGATAGACAAGGTTAAATAGGGAAAGAGAATAGAAAGGGAAAGTGTAGTAGAAAAAGAGAAAATGAAAAAGAGAGGAAGAAAGGATGGAAGTGCATCAAAACGAGAGAGAGAGAAGGGAAGATAGAGGGAAAAGATACAGAAAAAAATAGATTGAGAGAAAAAGAAGACAGAGAAAAGGTATGATTAAGAGAAAGGGAGAAAAGAAAGAAAGAAAGAAAGAAAGAAAGAAAGAAAGAAAGAAAGAAAGAAAGAAAGAAAGGGTGGGAAAGAGAAGGAGAGAAAAAATGAAAAAAGAGAAATGAGAAAAAGAGGAGGGTAATATCAATAAAAGGAAGAGAAGAAAAGGGTGAGAAAAAGGTAGTAGATAGAGTCAAGGATGGGAATGAGAGATGAAAGATGAGAGAGAAAAAAGAGAGGGAGTAAAAAGGTGAATGAGGAGAAGGGGAAAGAGAAAAAGGTTACAGAAGAGAAAGAGGAAGGAGAGAAGAAACGTGAGAAGGGAAAAGGATAAGAAGGAGGAGGATGTAGAAATAGGAGAAAGAATAATGAGAATAAAAGTGAGAGAAAAAAGGAAGGGATAAAAAGTTGAGAGAAAAGAAAAAAAAGAAAGAGAAAAGAAACGTAAGAGAGAAAAAGAGGAAGAAGAAGGAGTGAAGGAAGGAAGGATAGAGATGAGAAAGTTGGGGAGAAAGATAAAAAAAAGAGAAAGAAGGAAGAATACAAAAAGATAATCAAAATGAGGATGACTAAAGGAAGGTGATAGAGAAAGAGAGAGGGGGAAACAAATGGTGTGTGAGATCGATACGAATGAAAAGTGAAAGAGTAAGAGGAAGTGAGTGAGAGAGATGAAAAGGAAGAGTGAACGATATGGGAGAGGGTGTGTTTGAGAAAAAGAGGGAGAATAAAAATAAGCCTGGCTGCGGCGGGGTCAAACACCTCTCTTATTTCTGTTCCAACTGGAGATGATTAGAGCAATTTTTGTATTGATCGTGATTGCAAATTACGGTGGGGACATTTTGAATTTTAGATTTTATGTATGATTTGTTTAACATGACAGGATAGACAAATGGTGAAGAGTTCACTCTCCTAAATTTGGCGAGGATTGTTCTCGTTACTTGGACTTGAGTTCGACGATATGGATAAGAGGAAAAGTTGATGTTTGATTACGATAGCCATGCAATTGTGGGAATTATACCATCAGAAAATAGAAGTATGATCCGACAGAGTAATTAAACATGCATTATTCTATTAGAAACTCTATTTAAACTGACCCCCCGTTGTTATATAGTGGATCTGTCAGTTGGCCTAGATTTACCAGCGGTCTGTTTAGCTCAATGGTAAGAGCAACGTCACGTTCAGACGGCTTCTTATAGGTTACAGGTTCGATTCATGCTGCAGCTTGTTTATTCTATTTAAGCTGTTTAGGACAACTGACACATATACCGTATAATAAGAGGAGATCAGTTTTTTTTTTTCAAATAACATATTTATGATTATTAGAATTAAAGATAAACCCTTTTAACACGTCGCAGCTTTACATCTTTTTTATTTATAATGTTTATAAAGCCAAGATCGTTCGAGGAGAATGATAAGTATTGGCAATATTGATAAAGAACAACTGAATTACTACTTTTCCGTTGGCCCAACTTCCCTAGTACTGATAAGGAAATTTTATGATTTTGTTTTTTTAAATTATTGATCATACTTTTGTTAATTTACGATTTTGTTGTAAAATATGAGAATGAATCGAAGCGTACGAAGGAAGGAGGAGGTGTGATGTCATTAAAGGAGTGACATCAATAGGAAACCAACAACTATGATATCATTATAGAATATACAAGTTCAGCATTTTTGTATTTGAGAAAAGCTAAATATGGCCAGAAACAAAAAAATTGCCATTTACGATTTTATCAACAATAATAATCTCGGAATACTTCCATATTGCAAAATTTTACGAGTATGAGAATCAAATGACCCAAAGGAGAACAACTTGCTCTTCTTCTACCTCCTGTTACTACTACTACTACTACTATCACTGATGGTGGACGCATCGGTGAACTTATTGTTCTTTTTCTCTCGCAATACGGAGACACGGTGAGTTTACACCGAAAGTATACATTTTGCCTATATGTACATATGCACGGTAGAGCTGCACCTATACTACGATATTTTGGTCGTACAATGAAGTTGTCGACCAAGCAGGGAAATATCTGTGTCTCGATCAATAATAATAATAATAATAATAATAATAATAATAATAATACATCCAGGCAAGAAGATTGGACTTGGTAATCGTAGACAAGAAGAGGAAGACCTGCCAAATGGTAGACGTGGCTGTATCTGCAGACCATAGAGTAAAGTGGAAGGAGAGTGAAAAACTGGAAAAATACCAGGATCTAGCGAGATAATTGAAGAAGATGTGGAACATGAAAGCCAGGGTAGTGCCAGTCATAGTGGGCGCACTGGGAACTGTCCAAAAGACACTGAGGGTAAGACTGGAGGATATCAGGATAAAGGGAAGGATTGAGACTTTACAGACCACAGCACTGCTAGGAACTGCACGGATACTGAGGAAGGTGCTATAAATATAAAGACTGCAACATGAATTGTTAACAGTGACCTAACAGAGGAAGGGAAATGAAAGCAGAAATGTGAACCACAGCACTGGCACGATAGGCGAAAGAGAGAAGAGATGTTGGCTGAAGGCCTGAGGAGACTTATTGTCACTCAGCTTTCAGCAATGACCTCTGGGCAACCGGTGTGAAACTGTAAACTGCAGTATTACTGCAACCTATGAGTACTAGGAGAGAAGGGCTGGAGACTTGAGGGGACTTGCTGTCACTCGAACTCCAGCGGTAACCACCAGGCAACTGGTGTGAGATTGCAAACAACAGCAACAACAACAACAACAACAATAACAACAACAACAATAATAATAATAATAATAATAATAATAATAATAATAATAATAATAATAATAATAATAATAAACCTCAGCTGTCAGCAGTGGCTTAACAGAGGGGGAAAACAAACAAAAAAAGCACCCAAATGATAATGGAGGTGCGAACCACAGCACTGCTGTAATAGGTGAGGTAGAGATGAGAGGAGAGGAGGACTGAAGACCTGAGGAGACTCACTGTCACTTATCCTTCAGCGATAACCACAAGGCATCTGGTGTGAAACAGTAAACCACCTATGAGAGTGTGGAGAGGAGGGCTGAAGACTTGAGGAGACTTGCTGTCACTCGGTCTCCAGCGGTAACCACCAGGCAACTTGTGTGAAATAACAAATAAAAGAACTGCGACACTAATTGTTAGCAGTGGCCTAACAGTGGAAAGAAAATGTAAGCGGCGATGTGAGCCACAGCACTGGCATGACTGGCGAGGGAGAGAAGAGATATTGGCTGAAGACCAAAGGAGAGTAATTGTCACAGCCTTCAGCAATGACCTCTGGGCAACCGGAGTGAATCTGTGAACCAAAGTATTACTGAGGTCTATGGGTATGAAGAGAGGAGGGCTGGAAACTTGAAGAGACTTGCTGTCACTCAGCCTTCAGCGATGACCACCAGGTAACTGGTGTGAAACTGTAAACCACCTACATGAGTGTGGAGAGGAGGGCTGGAGACTTGAGGAAACTTGCTATCGCTCGGTCTCCAGCGGTAACCACCAGGCAACTGGTGAGAGATTGCAAATAATAATGATAATAATAATGAAAAAAAAAAAGAAAAAAAGCCACGGTATTTATACAGATCATTCATGTTGGCGACACCGTTCCCACGAGTTGATGGCTTTGTTTTGCCTCACATTCCATTCTGTCTCCAAGCATTGAAGTGGCTTGTCTTTGGCTTGTACGACATATTGATTATTGTAGCTTTTTTTTTTCACACAGAACAACAGAATGTAACCAGAACAGACGGTGGGTGAGTGTTTGTTTACAATAGCCGTGTAATTATAAGAATTACAGATAAACCCTTTTAACATATCGCAGCTTTACTTCTTTTGTCACTTAATAATGTTCTCTTGAAGTCAAGGTCGTTTGAAGAGAATGAAAACGCCGGTAGTATTGACGTACAATATCTAAATGACTACTAGTCAGTTGACTCATCTACTATGGTACCAATACGGAGATTTAGAGATTATGTAAAAATATATATATATATATATATATATATATATATATATATATATATATACTATTTTATCCTAAAGTGAGATATATATATATATATATATGCTATTTTATCCTAAAGTATAATATATGTATATATATATATATATATATATATATATATATATATATATATATATATATATTTACTATTCTATTCAAAAGTAATATATATACATATATATATATATATATATATATATATATATATATATATATATATATATATATATATATATATATTACTTTGGGATAAAATAGGTAATAAATAAATATACTGTAGATACAAACAAGAATATACTAGATATTTACTATGTTTAGCTTAGTTTGACACAAGGCCACAATAGTGGGATACCCTGTGAAGATCAAACTCCTCAGTAGTTATGGTCAGCATCACAAGCTCATGAACTCTAACTACCCTGAATGTGAAACAACGGATGTCATGATCTGTTCAGGAATTTCACAAAATTCCTTGGGATTTCACGAAATCACTAATTTCACAATCTCACTGTAACATATAGATGTGCGTGTGAAGGCATGAACAAGGTGGTTGAAAAGTGGGGAAAGAAGGCTGCTACTCGCAGTGGTATGTGAATGAGTTTATCTGCTTGCAGTTGGAAGCACACACGCATTTAAGACGTCCACTGCCTCACGAGAGACTGAGACTGGCCCTAATGACCTTGGGAAAGGCATGAATCTGACCCCCTCTTCGTAGAGTATGGTGACTAGAGAGACGCCACTTCGGGTGCTTGTAGTTGGAACGAATATCAAACATGAACCATATGTTCAACGGTGCTTCCTCTATCCGTGGAGGTAGTAGCGGGAGGAGGAAGAAGGGCAAGTAGTCCTTCTTTGATTCTATCGATTCTCATACTTGTAGAATATTGCGGTATAGAATTATCCTGCAAGTTTTATTTTCAATAGAAATCGTAAAAGGCTATTTTTGGCGTTTGGGGATATTTTCGGCTTCTTACTATTATGACGTCATTAGCAGCTCGTAAAAATGATATCACGTCTCGTCTTTCTTATATCTGTTGTTTAACATAAGTGATATCGACAGACCGACCGAATACCGTATGATAGAGATGTGTGCACTAATCTAAAAATACAATGATAAAAAAATGTATTGGAACAAGATTGAACTTTCAAAAGTTATGTTCGAATAATCAGAAATTTTCAATTGCGATATGGAAATGTTCTGCGTGTAGTTTTATTTTCAATAAAAATCGTTAACAACAATATTTGGCGTTTTGGGATATTTTTGGCTTTTCCTATCATGACGTCATTAGCAGCTCGTAAAATGATATCATGTCTCTTCCTTCTTATATCTGTTCTTTAACAAAAGTGGGACCAACAGACCGACCGAATTGCGTCTAATGGAGATGTGCGCACTAATCTAAAAATACAATGATAAAATGTCTATTGAAACAAGATTGTACTTCCAAAAGTTATGTTCAAAAAATCAGAAATTTTAATTAAAATTCTATCATTCTTGGAGATGTATAATAGTTCATGAGTCCGATCAAAAATTTCAGGAAATCGGTACCAAAATTAGAGCAACTGCAATCAAGGCTTTTCTGAAAGCTCTCTGAAAAAAAAAGAAAGAAAATGCTTGATAGCAGTAAGGATCTTGCTGCATTTATGAAAAAAATACCATTTTTATGACTATACTATCTCCGACTTACACCCAGGAATACAATCACAGAAAAAGAATCGAGGATAGGACACATACCGATGTTCAGCGCCAAAGTTATTTCCTTAATTATCAATTTAACGACTGTAGTGTGGAAGATTACAATTACATGTTCATTTATTCGAAATCAGGTGAAAAAATATTTCGAAATAACAATCTTTGTTTAAAGTTCATCAGTAGTCATATTCATCATAATAATCATCATCTCTAGAAAGTTCAGTGTTACTGTTCATATGCCATGTCAGATTGTTACAGGATCGAAGTTTAAACACATCTGAACACTTCACACTGTTTGCTAAACACGTGCACGTATGTAGTTTGCATTTGGTAGCGCCGTTACAGAACAGCAATTCCAGGAAAACTTCCAGTACAAGGGAACCATCTGTCCAATCGATGAGGAGTACATTACAACTGACAACTCAGGACATCTTCCACCTATGACTTACTGGTCCGTTCATATACCAACACCTCTTTCAAGATAGCACTTAGGCAGTTTCCCTCTGGTACATGCTTGTAAAGAGAATTTTTACATGGAGGTAATTGACTAGAAGCAATCTCCCCTTTCTTGCTGGACAACAAGTTATCGCACAGAGTGTCGATATCGACACGGCCATCTTTATCCCCATACAGTGCACTTGTAAAAGTCTCCAATTCCTGAGATGTTTCAGGAGCTTGTTCCCAATCCTGCTCAAGGTTTTTTTCTGAGATCGATGTTCATTTTCGTTTCTTTGCAGATGTTTCAGTATCAACGCTTTGCCTTAGCCCGCGGAAATACTCACAGTATCGCAACTATTGATCGCATGAGCCCCTAGGATATCTTGACATATGTTGGCACCGTAGGCTGAGGCGATTTTTTGTGTATCAATCAATCTCTTAAGAGCCTTCGGTTGTTGATCATGGTATATTGGCCTAAGAATAATATAAGAAGAATGCTAAACGATAACAATAGCAGTAACAATAGCTTTATATTCAGCTTGAACAGCATGTGTTGCATGAAGAAACAGGTGTGTATCTGCGTCTGCTTAACTTGAGCTAAACTCAGTAAATTCATGCTCATGTTCTTGTAATTACAAATTACATATAGTTGTTCGTTTTAAAGAATTTTTTTTTAGTTAGGCTGTGCCAGTTCACGGATCAATAATTCAATCAACCTGGATTCATTGGATGTGATTGCCTGAAATTTCCTCCAGTGACGAATAATTTGGCCAGGTTTGATGGACTTGAATTGGAAACTTGACTTGGCTCCTCTGGTACTTCTTTACGTATATTTTGTTGAATATGTTATAATATATATACATATAAATAATGTTAAACATGTTGCTTTGAGACGCCTCTCTCAATATCAATGCGAGAACTGTAGAAGCCAAACGTCATTGGGCCACCTTTGACTATGTGTTCTAGACTCGTCCTAACAATGATTTCAAAATCACAATCTTTGTTTTAAGTTCATCAGTAGTCATATTCATCATTATAATCATCATCTCTGGAAAGTTCAGTATTACTGTTCATATGCCATGTCAGATTGTTACCGGGATTTCTTCTGCAAAGACTATGTTCTTCTGCATTTTTCTTGCTAATGCAGAATTATTGGTTTTGCCCGGCTTCTTTCCTTAAGTAGCCAACGTGACAGCCCAATAGGATGGAACATGACTTCCTTAATTGCCAATTATTTTCTCCCTTACGCAATTAATATCGTTTTGCAAAATTGTTTTTTTTTGTCAAATCTAAGAGTAATGTCTTTTCCATTGGTTTTGACACTTGCTTTCCAAGTTCATGTTAGAGAAAGTCTTCAATTGGCCTTTAAAAGTAGGATTTTGGAACTTAGCAGAGGGCTTATCATTTTCATGTCGATCTTCCCTGAATTTCTTGAATAATGCTTCACCACACTGTTTTGCAAATTTTGAGCATATGTCTAATCGTGCCATGGTTGATGGTGAAAGGTTGATAATTCCATCGGAGCTCCCGCCAAAGGCATTGGTCCAATTTTCCAACGTTTCTTTCACAGCAACAATTGTTGCTTTATCTTTCAGAATCCTGGGTTTCTAGAGTTCAGCATGATGTATGTTATTTCTGATCAAACTGATCATGTTTTGAAACTTGTTTAGGTATGTAAAGCGATACACAGAGGTCAGGTAGGAGCTTGATACGGCACTTTGTTTTCAGATGTAATTTCTAACACTTCCAGGGGATGTTGAGTTCTTGTTAACTGTATCTTGGGTTGTTTGGTTAACTCAGATCTTTTAAAAGGGTTTTTCTGAGGATATTCGGACTGGAAGACGTCCCTGCATAAATGATGCTTAAAGCTTGGAGTTCTTCATGGCAAGAGTAGACATATTGGCATAATACACAGGGAGATAACAGGAATAATGTACTTTGTCGGTGACAAGGCAGCGAGAAAACAATCCACAGAGAGCAGGCAGGCAGGTGCGAATTCTAGTCATCTTCATATGCAGCTCGTAGTAGCCCAAGTAGGATTCCTCCAACCATGTCAGCATATTACATCCAGACAGATAACATAGTGCTCCTTAAATGGCCAAGATACTCTTCAAGTGAGGCAGTAATTGACGGAAATACTTCATTGATCAAAGTTTCCCCCTCTGTATCTTTCAGAAGATCGTCATGGAAATCTGACAAAAGCTCCAGTACTTGCTCTAAACCGTTCCTCTTGGTCGGATGAAATTCATCCAACCATTCTGGATAGCTTTAACAAGGGTTTGATACACATATTTGTGTATTCAAATAGCTCTTCGATATTGGCACACTTCAATCACACCATCGACTGAACCTTCTGCGAGGGTGCCAAACTCTTTACAGAGATTCTTAAACAAAGCATCTCAGAATCTCTTTCCGAGAGTTGAACAACTCACAACTACACCCTGGTGAAATTCCTCGTCTACAAACAAAACTGCCATGACTCTTGCATTTAGTGCTACGCCGAATACCAGCACCACATGTTGAATGAGTAAATCAGAATCTCAGCGGGTATTTCAGTTGTTATTGTCTTCATGTTTGTTAAATATCCTACTGCGTCACTCGTTATTTTCTGGCCTTTACGAACGGTTGTATCAAAGAAAAACATTCTAATAAATTAAAATGCAGTATGGAGAGGTCAAGAGATATTACAGTGAACAACAACGAGATGAAGATAGTACTGACATTTAGTATAAGCAAAACTGTTTTTTTGGCAGTCATATTCAACTTTTCATGCAATTGTATTTAAGCATAAAAAGTAATAGTTTAAATTTTTTTTATCTTATTCGCCTAACCGAAAAATGTGGGTATAGACATAACAAAGATAAATCAGTTATTTTTGGGATCATGCCAAAATAAGATCTCATGACAGCCATCTTATAAGTGATGGTCAAAAAGGTGAAAAGCTGCTTCTTTCATAATTGTATCATGTTTTCCCTGCTCTAGAATAAAAGACCTTCCAAAAAATCATGAAGGGAATTCGCTTCTAATTTGGTAATGAAACAATTTTCGGATCATGAATTCTAAGCATCTTAAAATAAACTTTTAATCACCGCTACCCGCTACAGACTGGTTTGGTTACTGTTGATGGGTTTAAGTTAATCGTGTCTTCTGACGCTTATATGTATCTATGAATCTATTCACCCAGCCCTAACCGTTCATGATAGAAACTTAAAATTTTGCACTAACAAAACCTTCAATGAGAGGGGAGAATGTTTGGGGGTTTTTTTTATGTATTTTTTTACCTACACCCCCAATTCTCTTATTGTGGTTTTCAATTTGCAATCAAAGTTTGTGTCTATGTTTTTTGTATAATTAATTTATGATTCAGTATGGTGGTATTTTGATCAAGGTAACTAATTTTATCACAGCCACTACGCAATTTCTGAGGTAAAGAGTAGCATATATGGTTGGCAGTGATTCATGATTTCCCTTGGAACGCTAGTTTGAAATGCATCGGATACTAGTTGCGCTCACTCAATGTAAATGTGCATGTCTGGTTGGTTTTTGGGTGCGCACGTGCGATTAACACTTTCGCTGCTGCACGACGCATAGGTGGGTGTTTGGGCATATTGCATATTGCCTCTGCATATTGCGTGTTGCCTGTGTATATTGCGTATTGCCTCTGTATATTGCGTGTCGCCTTTGTATATTGCATATTGCTGTGTATATTGCGTGTTGACTCTGTATATTGCGCCTTGCCTCTGTATATTGGGTATTGCCTCTGTACATTGCGTATTGCACACCACTGCGCCCATTCCAGTTTTATTTAAGACAATATGAATATCCGTACTTCGCATAAATGAATCATCGCAGCCCACGTGAGTGCAAGAGCTAATAATCTAGAAATTTATACAATATTATCTTTTTTATTATCTTCTTTTTTCAAACTGATCTTTTATCTGAAATTATCTAAATGAAATAACTGCATAAGATTTGGGCATTGTTGGTCCAAAATGACCATAGAGGCCCCCAAAAGCACTTTTTTTGAAAAGAAAAGAAAAGCATTTTTATGTGGTGCCCAATGGTGAACTCATAAAGTAACCAGGAGCGCCCGTAGACATGCACTCGCCCACCGACACACGGACACTCAAAGAGAGATGAATCTTTAATTCACTTGACTGGTTAGTCCGGCAGGCCATTTGCAGGGCTACGGTGATTCGATAGGTATGTCGACGGACTCAGTTACTGCCTCGTAGCTGCAATGAGCAGAGAACGAGCTGGCTTTGTTGTGCTGTATATAGCATTTCCCAAGGTAGTGGTGAAAGAGTTAATTAAATATGCTTAGCTGGGGTGTGTATGCTTGTGTGTTTGCAGGGGGTGTCTTCGTGTGTGTGCTTTCATGTGCATTCGTATTTGTGTGTTTGCGTGCGTGTTTGCATGTGTGCGTATGTTCGTGTGCGTGTGTGTGTGTGTATGTGTGCATGCATGTTTTTGTGTATGTATGTGCATGTGCGTGTTTGTGCGTTTATTCGTGTACGTTTGTATTTGTATATGCATAAGTGTTTTTGCATGCAAGCGTGTGTGAGCGTATGTATGAATGTGCATGAGTGTGTGTGAGTGTGTATGTACATGAGTGTATGTGTATGTGTGTGCGTATGTGCATGAGTGCATGCGCGTGCGCACATGCGTGCGCGTGTGTGTGTGTGTGTGTGAGCGTGCGTGTGTGTATGTGTGTGTGGAGGCTTTTCCAAGACTGAACGTTAAATAAGAACAAGCATCTTTTTGAAAGAGGAAGAGAAGGTGGGTGAGGAAAGAGTGGGGAGAGAGAGAGGGGGAGGAATAGAGAGAGAGGGGGAGCAAAAAAGAGAGGGAGAGAGGGAGGGTGAACCATTGAGATGAGAAAGAGATAGATGGAAGAGGAAGAAAAGAAAAAGCTGGAAGAAAAAAAAGAGAAGAGAGAAGAGATTTCGTTAATATTAAATGGCCGGATACTTCCCGGAAACTCTTCCCCCCCTCCCCCAACCTACCCTCTCTATCTTATCACCATCTCTCTCCCCTCCACCTCTCTCTATCTCCTTGCTTCCAATCACTATCCCTTATTCACTCCTAATGGTGATGACTGTGTCACTGAGAGAGAGAGAGAGTGGGGGAATAAAGAGAGTCAGATGTTCCAAATGTTCCAAATGCAGATACATCTGTATTCAGATAAGACTGAGCGGTAGAGATTGGGCCTGGGGCTGGACCTGAGGTGAGGTATTGCGCAGATGGCTGTGACCCTCGTTCTAATGTACCCTAGGGCATTTAAAAAGAGTTTAATAAAAACGCTCGCGGCAATTCCTGGGATAGGGCATATAAATAAGGATTCAAATCGTTCGTAATGACATGATTCGGGCAAAACTGAGTCACTCCACACCCAGGAGTGAAACTCCTCATTTAGACTTAAATCAGTTACCCCAAATCCACAAAAATCAGAATTGAAGAACTCTTTCTCGTCACATTCAGAAAAAAAAAAGATTTTAAGTGATGGTTATCGTTTGGACTTTTCCTAGAGGTTCCAGGGACTGGATGTTTGGGAAATGTCTCCAAAATGTGTGCTTTCAAATAAAATCGTCTATTGAGATAGATAGATAGATAGATAGATAGATAGATAGATATGAATAGACATAGATAGATAGATAGATAGATAGATAGATAGATAGAAAGAAAGATAGATAGATAGATAGATAGATAGATAGATATGAATAGACAGGGATAGATAGATAGATAGATAGATAGATAGATAGATAGATAGATATGAATAGACAGGGATATATATATATATATATATATATATATATATATATATATATAGATAGATAGATAGATAGATAGATAGATAGATAGATAGATAGATATGAACAGACAGGGATAGATAGATAGATAGATAGATAGATAGATAGATATGAACAGACAGGGATAGATGGATAGATAATGAACAGATCATTCACGATCTATTCGCTTCTTTCAACGCAACAGTTATGTATTAGGAATTTATTCGATTCCTGTAGCTGCCCAATTTCCTTTAATTGTTTATTCTATTTACGTTGTCTTGGTTAAGTGATATATTAACCGTGTAATGACAGGACATCATTTTAGATAAGTTTCCAAATAATATAACGCAATTCATTATCATTCTGTCGGATCACATACACCCATTTCTTAATATATACATATATATACGCCTGGCTACTGCAGAGTCCACTCCGACTTCTATTTCGACTGAAGAGAATTACTGAAACTTTTCTACTGTATATATTATAGATTAAAAAATATTTTAAAAAATGTATTTTTTAAATTATAAATGTATTCATTTATTGGATTGAAATAAGCCCTTGCACATTTTTAACATACATTTTTGCTGGTACGTAAGGTTTGTCAATTTAGCTCAGTCGGTAATAGACACGTCTAACAATCAATTGTAGTAATTTTAAAAAAACGGTAAAGGAATCTCAATTTTGAGGTAAATGTTCTTGTTGTTTTTGTACTTATTACAGTAGAAAATAAAGTAGACCAAAGGTTTTGATTGGAGTTTAACAATATATATATATATATATATATATATATATATATATATATATATATATATATATATAGTGAAAAACATCAATAAAAACAAGAAAAAGAATCAATACTGTATTTGATGCATGCCCAACATTTCCCCTCAGGGAATTCTCAGCTATTCTCCTAAAAAGATGTGTTAAACATACATCGGCATACCGTATCGAGTTTTTTTCCCCCAAAGGTATTTTTTGTCTTCTATTATATTTGCTCTGACGAAATCTATTTTAAAACTCAGTTTTTTCCTATTAAAAATCATTGAGTACTCTTACAGATGATTTGGGAAGAATTACCACAACCAAAATACTATATAATCGTTTACCCATGGATACAAACACTTCCCAGATTTAACAGTTACTTACTCCAATTATATATATATATATATATATATATATATATATATATATATATATATATATATAATGATTGTGTCATCCGCAGACAGCTGTTTCGTTGAATTACAGCTCTTCGGTGCAGCTATAGACAATCCAATATCCCTTAAGTAGGATCAAAAACTTCGCTTCGGACCCAGAGGCAGATACTCAACCCCTGCCCTATGCAGAACTGGACGGTCAGAAGGACTAAATCAAGTGATATATTTACTTACGCATAATCCGCCATCCACAAGAGTCCTCCATTCCGGAGTTAGAAGAGCATTGCTATAGTAGCTTATAGTAGGCGAGTGTCCTACCTAAGAGTGCTCAACCCTAAAGAAGGGAGAGTTAATTATGATAATAATTAATTATTGTGTCATCATATATATATCGTCACAATTATTACACCGAGGCTTCATCATATTTTTGGTTTTATTATATAATTGGATACCAAACTTATGTTGGATAATCATTTCATATTCAACATTTACGTATTTAAACGTATTTCAAAATTATCTTTTATTATATTATTCTGTAAACTGTGCAACGTATGAGATCTGTTTCCAAATCACCACACAAATATTCAAAGCATTACGTTTTTGGTGCGATCTTATTTTGTTTTGCCCTTTGGAGAGAAAATATTCATGGAAGCTTTGCTCTAAACAAACAATTCACAAAAAAAACGAGACGTCAGATTTCTTTATTGAAAGAAAAAAGTCATAGAAAAAAAAAATCATCAAATTTATCTGAATTACTTTTTTCTTCCCCGGGAATAACAGTTATGTCTTTTTCTCCAATGAGGTGTTATTCCCTACACACATTGCCGTACATTATAACTTTCTCCTGAGGGACTTTTTTCCAACGATTTTTTTCTACACACTGATTTCTTCCCCTAAATGTATGTGTTAGATCCACATATAAGATGCAACATTTGTATTATTTCAATGAGCTCACAAATGCTGAGAGCGACACCACAATCCTAGGCAGCACACACAGAGGCTCTGATTTTAGACAGAAGTGCCTATCTATACGTAAATAATGCTGTCATTCTTTACAGGTACTATGCTAGTATATACAAATGATTAGAAAGCAGGTTTCTCCAGCTACCAGGCTGTAAAGAATACCTATAACATTCCGGAAACCTAAATGGCGAAAAACGAATAAGCAGGTACCAATAATTTATATGGGAAACATTTTTAAGCGTTCCCAGATCAAGAAATGTTATGTTGATGGTATGTTATGCTGCGTCGTAACTGACGATATTTTTGAATGAATTCAGATGATTATGTTAATATTTTTATATTTTTCTCATCCTTGTATCATTATCATTATGTCTATCTCGTATTATGCGCATAAATGTTCAATTGTGTATAATTATTCAAGAGAAAAGTCAGGGGTTACATCCCGAAAAACTTTATTATTACGTGAGCATATTCCAATGCATTTCGACAGTTGCTAGCCATCTTTTTCTGAGAAATATGCAGCGGTGCAGAGAAAATCGAATGCTGATTTCATGTACAATTTTCTCTTCCTCGCTACAAGTTTCTCTGAAGAATATGGCTGACTACCATCGAAATGTATCGGAACATGCCATGTGATGATGAAAATTTTCGAGATAAACGTTTTTCCTCTTAATTTTTTTCTCTTCACCTCCCAATTGTCACTTTCATTAACATTATTGTAGATTACCTCGCATCCACACAACAAAAATCATTTACTAAGCTTCGTTGAGTTCTGCCGCAAGTAATCATCGAACCTACAAACCTTGACCTGCTTACTATTCATAGGAGAAAAAATACAACTGTGAGGTGCCTATTCATAAATAATCCTTCATACATGTTTCATTAGAGACTAGTAGACGTGAATTTAGGGGGTTCCAGGGGATCTTGAATCCACAGCTTGGGCTAACTACAATTGATTTTTTTTATATCTGGATATTATTCATGAAACAAAAACATAATCACAAGTAATCATAAACTAACCTTAAAATCAAAAATGTTTCTTTTCGTCCACACATATTAAAATTACCGAAGTGCAGATGTCTCCTATCACGTTTAGACATGCAACCGAAGAAGTGAAATAGAATTTCATTCGTCTTCATGACGTAATAAAAATACTGAATTTAAAGAACTATGAAGATATAAAAACAGGTCATAAAAGTAAAGTAATAAATACAAAAACAAAAATAATAAAAATCCTTTAATGGTCAACAGAATGCTATTTTCTGCGCTCACTGCAATGCAAATCTCTATTTTCCACGTCTATAAAATGCAAAGTGTATAGAAGGCTATTCTCCAAGCCCACTGCAATACAAATCTATATTATCCATGTCTATAAAATGCTAAGTACTTCTAAATATTTCATATATGCCCTCATTTTTTACAGCACAGGGGAAGTAGTCTGATATAAGTAAGATGTCTTCTATCATAGTCTTTATGGAATTTTAATTGATTCCAAGATAAAATTTATCTGATTATTGTTTCTACATTTCTGCCAATTCCTGCAGTAAAAAGCTACGATTCAAATCCAAACGAAAAATACCCGATCACCGATCTCATTTCCTTGTTTTCAATGTTTTAAATTTGTTTACTTTTTCATGTACTTAATTGCAAAAATATTGGTTACCTTTTTTTAATCTTACCCTTCTCGAGATCCAGGATCCATCCGGATCTCTGCGTGAAATTCTATATTACAATTCAACTCTCCTGTTTCACGAAATTTCACTCTACGCCATTTTCTCGCTTTTAAGGCCGTCATAGAGGCAGGGCACTATCTTCCTCTCTAACTTACACCCAAGTCTCCTGTATTTCCCACCACCCAACCTCGCCATTCGCTGGGTCTGGGAACGCTGAAAACATTTCCTATAAAACTGAATGGTAAGGGCTTCTCTACACTCTACCTTTGAACTGCAGTGGGAAAACGTATTCGGTTTGGATTTTTTATATCACCAACGTTATAACGAAAAGGACATTCAACAAAATACGGTCAAGTGAGGCAGACAACCGATGGACATCACGACTAACGACATGGATCCCCTGAGATCACATGTGCAACTGAGGCCGGCAGAATATTAGATGGAGAGACCAGCTAGACAAGTTCAGGAAGTACTGTCTCCGCGACGCCCATGATAGAGAAGTGTGGCTAATCCTGGGGAAGGTCTATGTCCAACGATGGACGTTAAAAGACTGATGATGATGATGATGACTGTATTCAAATGTTTTCCAATTCAATGTAATTTGTTTTTATCGACTCCCAAGCTTTCTATGGTAACAAAAACAAGAACGACCCTCAAAATTTGAGGTGTAAACTGGGAGTGTAATATTTACATTACTTACCGGGATTTGAACTCACAACCAGCTTATTGCCAAAAGGTTTCCTTACCGAGTGAGCTAAATAGAACAAGCCCTCGTGATCAGATAAAATGTACTCACGCGCTTATTTCACTCTTATAAGTAGATACATTTATACCAAATTTTTCTTAATTTACTCTAGAAACAATACAAAAGTTGTGGTAATCGTCTTCAGTCTAGAAGTAGAGACGGAGTTTGACCCTACAACACTTCGTCTTGTTTGTCATGAATTTGATTATGTAAAACAATTTGGATACGATAAGAAAGTTGAGTCAATCGTAAATCAGAAGAGAGCATTGAGCTACAGTCTTTCCCAATGCAAGTGTTGGGTAGCCTACCAGATAACGCCTGGACGAGCAACGTTGAAACTCCCGTTGGGACATTCTTTGTTCACTTCGCATTTGTGCTTTTGGGGAAAGTATGAATCCATATCCCCTCCCGAGCTATTGGTAAAATAGCACAGGATGGAGAAAATGCCACCACGTCGGATGCTTGTCGCTTCAAAGTGTATTTCACATAACGAATGCGCCAATTAAGTAGTAATATGTGGAGCCTTTGCAACAGGCAAATGAAAGAATTATGCTGAGTCTCACATGGAGAGACCACAAGACAGCATAGTACATGCAGAAAAAGACAGGAGTCAGGGACATCATCGGATCTATGAATAATCTCTAATGGCAGCGGGCTGGCCATGTTGCAAGAATAGCGGACGACCGATGAACATCGTGACTCACGATATGGATCCCCCGTGATCACATGCGGAACTGAGGTTGGTAGAATATTGGATAGGGAGACGAGCTAGACAAATTCAGAAAGTACTGGCTCCGCGACGCTCATGATAGCGAAGTGTAGCGAATCCTGGGGAAGGTCTATGTCCAACGATGGACGTTAGAAGACTGATGATGACGATAATTATGATGTGGAGCCTAAGCAGGGACAGATGAAGCTGTGGCCAGCATAAGGGCATTATATACACACATACCATTTCCCAAATAGTGCAATGGGCGAAACAAGAGCCCGTCTAATTCAGGGGTTCCCAAACATTCGGGTCGGATATCCCCTTTGCAGAATTTTAGTAACGCTCATTGCCAATTATAAAAAAATGGGACAAATTCAATAAAAAAATCAAACAATATATTTTCATTAAAAAGAACATTTAAGTAATAAAACTTCTTTTTTTTTCAAAAAGGTATAATTGAAGTGAAAACAAATGCTAGTAATAGCAAAACCTCAAATTACCCCTCTGAAGGTAATTACCCGTTTGGGGGTAATTACTCCCCAAAGAGTAATTACCCCCATTCGGAGAAACGCTGAACTCATTGTTTGCTCTGCATATTACAGATTCATGTATGACCGAAATCACGAATATATTTCTGTACCGAGAGATTTAGCGAGTTAAAGCAGGCGATTCCGAGTCAGGCTTGCCAAATTAGACGTTATTTCTCGATTTTCCGATCCTGGAAATTACTCTCGAATTCGGAAAATTAAAGAAAGGCATCTCAATTGACAACAATGTACTTTAAAACATGAAAAAAGATTAAAAGCATCTAGATATTGTCAACACTGGACTCAATAATTCGAAAAAAATTAAATCTAAATCGTCAACCCCGTTCCCAGTGTAAGTGTAAATCATTCGGAACGTTTGTAATGTTGACAATTTCATTCGCTAAACAGTGTTTTGTGACAATCCTATGTCAAACAATTTTATTATTAGTTTATTATAATGTGTATCATTTCGATGTTTATTTCCATCATCTTTCAAACATGAAATTTATTGTCCACAGGATATGGAGAATAGGCATTAAAATTTTAATAACCAATCAATAGTGGATGGAAAAAATTTCTGTCATTGTAGTTCTATGGTTGACTCTGTAAAATCTAAGTTAAGAACCAGTTTTAATCGTAAAGATTCGAAGGATCAAATGAAGAGTCTGTATCTCAGAATCGATCCAGCTCAAAAGTGCGAGGTTTCAGATCACTAAAGCAAGTGCTTGGTAAGAGCCTATAAACAGTGCAGAACGAAAAATACGAAATACAGAAAACAATCGTTAATCCTAAACTGAGCGCAAATATTCTGATCCCGAGCAGAAGAGCCGAACCATATGCGCTTGCGAGTGTCTCCATGTGTTCATCACCAGTCTTTCAACGTCCGACGTTGGACATAGACCTTGCCCAGGATTCGCCACGCTTCTCTATCATGGGCGTCGCAGAGCCAGTACTTTCTGAATCTGCCTAGCTCGTCTGCGTGTGTTACTGAATCCAATTTGATTAATAAGTTTTCCAATTTCTGTGATATCAATTCTCCACGATATTTTTGTACGTGGTTAAATGGGTCTAAATTCTAAATTTCGTCCATGTTTTGATTAAATCAGATGAAATACATTTGATCCAGATTCGCTAAGCAATTTGACTGGGAGTCGAGATATATCCCTTGATGTCGACTTGTACGCTCAGAAGTAATGTCATGCCTCGTAAGCACTAAATGGACGATTTAATAACTTCAAAAAATGTCTGATTTCGAACCACGCCCCAAGTCCTCTAATCCGAATTTAGTTGAATATCCAAAGATTTTCTGAATCGTATGTACGAGATATTTTTGCCAGACATCTTTTTTTGTCAAGATGCCTTCAACCCAAATGTTCTTCGGTCTTCTATCTATGATGTGGGAATTCATGTAAAAGAAGTGGCACCCAACAAGATAGAAACTATCACCCAAAAGGACAGTAATTTTTCATACTCGTGTATGTTTATATATATATATATATATATATATATATAGACATGCACACACACACACATAAGTATATATAAATGCATATATATATATATATATATATATATATACATATATATATATGCAATGCATATCCATATTGTATGAGACATTGAGCACACAAATGCTACACTTTGATCCTTATTAGAAGTGCCGGTCCATATGTAAATGTATGTGTGTATGTGTTTTCTTCTGTGTACTTCATGTGTATGCTGCTTGTGTTGAAACTATATAAACTGGTATAGTTGCCGTGTGTGTGTGTGTGTGTGCGTGTGTGTGTGTGTGTGGAATATGAATTGGGCGCCTTACTGTGTAGCAGTGGTTAACAAGTTAGTCTACGAGATTATAACTTTAGCTATGTTAGATCCACACTGGGTGGTCAGTCTAAGCTGAGCGCTTGATAAATGCCCATAAACAGAGCAAAACGAAAACCACGATTCGCCACTTAATAGAGAATCGTCACATGACTAACGTCTTTCGGTAGTATGCTGTGTTGGGGATGATCAATTAAAAAAATGGAAAAAGGGATGATCAATGGATAAGTTACCTCTCTTGCCTATTGTTGGATATTGATCACTAATAAAATCTAAATTTAACGAAAACAAACGTGAATACTGCAGGACATTTAGCATAAACTTACATTGTAAATTGAGACCCCCCTAAAGACCTATTTAGAATGTAATTTTCAAAAAGCAGAGTTCTTTCTAGACATAATAAGGGGTACATGTTGGGAATATCAACCGTCTAGTTCCTCCGGTACAGCAGATACTCGTGATCCTTAGCCAACCAGTCAGCCAGCCAGACTGATCTGAAAACTAAAGAAACCTATTTGACAGTTTTGTTTGACGGTTTTCTAATATATCAGATAAGTTACGTCATCGTTAAGCCAGTAAAATACAGTAGATTTGAAAATTAGTGATCAAATATTGTTATTAATAAAGCTTAGCATAGTCTGACACAAGGCAATAGCATTGGGGAACTCAACGAGGATAAAAATTAATACTCTAGAGGATCGGTCTGACCATCATGCTGTGATAGGTATCCTAAATAGTTATTAACAAAGTTTAGCTAAATCTGGCACAAGGTTGCAAAAGTTGGGCACCCAGGGACAGTTCACTTTTTTGTCAATGTTGCAACCAATGCCTCGTCGTTTCACTTCTTATTTGTAAGCTAGATTTGTGACGCTACTTTTTAACCTAAGCATCCCAGCCGATAAGCCTTCCCAGTCAAAAATTCTACCTGTTAATCGCGAAACGATTTTACGATAGAGTTGAAGAGACGGGGAAGAGAGGAGAGGAGAAGATATTTATTTATTTTCAATGCAGGGTGTAAGGTTGGGAGAGGATGTTTATTTCTTCTCGCTTGAATTTCTGGCTGGGATGGCTTATCGGCTAGGATGCCTGGCACCCCTAAATTTGCATGCATCGAAAATATCTACAAATACGGGAGACTCACGTAAGTCTCTATACAGGTATATTTTTCGTTGTCACTTTTCTTTTATTTCTATGTTAACATTGTCTGATAGGCTAGGCGTATGCAGAGATATTGATATTCAGCAAGCAATCGATTAAACAGCTACATACAATGACATTCCTTTACAGCTGAACATTCTCCTCTCCCGTTTACTATTTATCTGGGTTCTGTATACATAAAAAGAAAGAACCCGTCTATTCAATCCTTTAATGTTACGTATCCTTTGTTCTCCCCAGCAAATAGCATTGTTTAAATAAAAACAGAATATCTTAGCAAAGGCGGTAGAAGTCTTGGGAGGACGTTGAGAAAATAACAAAAAGGAATATATATATATATATATATATATATATATATATATATATATATATATATATATATATATATAAATAATACCAAACATAAGGAACTGCCAACGCCATAACAAAGAGAGTTAGGCAGACGATGTCGTTCATACAAGTGCGCATGCGTCGGTGTTTGCGAACGCTCTAAGATGCAACTGCAGATGTAGTACATGATGGGCTCTGTTCCGTGACGTAACGACAAGCGGCGGGAAACATAGCGTCGAAATAGTCTTATACAATGAATGCAAAAGAGTATCCAATACATTACAAGAAGTCTTTTTTAGCATAAGCTACAAAATTGACGGAATTTGGATAAAAGTTCTGTGATTTCGTTCATATCTTTTCAACGTTTCAATATTTTTCAAAGATACATTTATTGATTAAAGAACATCAACTCATATATATATATATATATATATGTGTGTGTGTGTGTGTGTGTGTGTGTGTGTCAATAGATGGACAATTTATATCCGACAGAATGTGATAATTCTAAAAACATTTTTGTACGAACTATACTTTGCTCAGCACTGGTGCAACTCAGTAGCAGATCAAGCAGCCCCAGATCACGTTAAAAAAAAAGAAATGGGCGTCGAACTTAAGCAGTATAAGTACTATTCTGGACATCCTACCTTGCCACAGCATTCTTTGCTCAGTTGGTAAGAGCAGAGCTGCGTATTGACAGCTTCCTCGTAACACCGATACCGAGCAAAATATAGTTCAAACTAAAGTGTCTTTAAAATTATACACATACATACACATTCATATATATATAGTCTAGAAAGTTTTACAGCTTTAAACATTAAACATTAAAAAAAACTTTTCAATTTATTTTTAGTGTCACTTCAATCATTTATTTCCCAATGTCTATTAATGCAATTTATGTAATTTTCTTCAGTGTTTCTTTCCGCTTTCCCTATACTTTGTTATTACTGTAAAATATATAAATTGTCACTTGTTGGGATCATCAGTTGTTTACCATGTAACCGTTTCGGGGATTTAAAAAACAAATCTGTTCTATTAACATGACACCCACCCCTCTTTCTTACTTTATAGCTCATGTCATACATGTAATTCGTCATTATACGTGTGTGTGAGAGGGAGAGAGTGATTGCATGTATCAGACATATATATTGGTCACAATTTTCTTTGAATGGACTGCGTTATTCACATTTTGTCACGTATTTTAGTCACTCCAGCGGCATCAACAATTGGGAAAGTATATATATAAGGAAATGGATAAGATTTGTCCGACATAGACTATACGAGTTAAGATTCATTTTACCTGGCTGTCATGTATCCATATCGTTTATTAAATTCATTATCTATATATATTGTAATATATCATTTATAATCATTCTTTCGAATCATACATCCATTTCTTTATAACACAATTGTGTCGAAAGAAACAATTGAGCGGATATAGACCGTGAATAAACAAAATGGGAATTTGAAGTTGAAACAGTCATTTGGTCCTTTGCATTACTGGCGGCTGTTTAGTAACGCTTAGATGAAGCAGCTACCCTATCGGTTGCGGATTCGATTCCTGCAACACACACATTTTCTTTAATTGTTTATTATTCAAATATATGTATAATATTTTTTCATATCTGTCTATCGATCTATCTATCTATCTTTATTCATTTGTTTATATATCTCTTTGAATCTATTCAAATTCTCTCTATCGGAACGGAGGTCTGTTCATATTAATATATATATATATATATATATATATATATATATATATATATATATATATGTATAATTATATTTAGATAATTGAGTCATCCACAGACAGCTGTTTCGTCGAATTACAACTCATCAGTGTGGCTATGGATTATCCATTATTTCATCCAGTACCACGAGGTAAGATCGAAACATGTGTATATACATATATATGTCAGTCTATACATATCTATCTATTAGTTTATCTGGCTATATCTCATCTTCCAAGCTTTTAAATTTCAGTCTGTCCATAACTGTTTTATTAACCATCTCAATACGTTTCGTGAAAGTCTCGAAATTGGAATATGCATAAACCTCTGTTAATCCCGTCGTGAGCTCTTCGCCCAGTTCTAAGCAGAGTGCATTGATTTCCTGCTCTCTGCCTACTTCGAGATACAGGCTCCAGCTAACGGAGCTTTTAATCCATTAATGCTCACATTTTTCTAAAAACTTTTATGTACTTCAACAGAAACAGGTCAGGTTAGTTACTCAATAGAAACCTTCACGTGACCAACTTATTACCGAAGCGTACCATGTTGGGGATGATCAATTTTAAAAAATTGGAAAAAATGGTGACTTATGAATAAATCACTTCTCTCACCTTTCGTTGGAAAATGATCACAAAAAAGACCCAATTCTTAAAAAGGACAAGCGTGAACCGCACTTGGCACAAATTGAGGGACCAATTTAGCTTTTAATTAAATTGGAAATTAAATCCCCACTAAAAAACCTATCATCGGAGGGAATTTCAAAAAGGAAAGTTTTACGTGTTTAAAAAAAAACAAACAGGTTTGGTTGGTCACTCAATAAAAACTGTCACGCGACTAACTTCTTGTCTCATCATACCATGTTCGGGATGATCAATTAAAAAATTAGAAAAAGGGTTATCAATGAATGAATGACTTCTCTCATCTTTCGTTGGGAGGTTATCACAAAAAGTCGGAGTTGATCCAGAGTTTATGGTTTTGTACGATGCACCTTATACATTGCTCATAGAAAGGAAAATAGGGCAATATTTACAAAACTGACATCTAATTCCTAATATGGAGTTAATTCTCACCAACCATGGGTATAGTAGTGTGGACATTAAATGGTTAATGTAATGTTTTTCAAACTGTATTGTTGACGGTACCCTAATAAATACAATGATAAATATGTTTGACATGTGGCACCAGTGTTTTTTGCGCAAAATTCAGCACGTTTCTTGTTTCGACGATGCGAAAAAGTACTAAATTTGCGTGGGCGTGCCTGAACATTTCTTGGTAAGTTTTTGACCATTTTGGGTGTCTTTTTTCCCGTGTTTTGGCCATTTTGGCTAAATTGTTTTTGTAATGTAGAGTTTTCTGGTAGTCAATGGAAGCTTATATAAACATACTGATATACATAATCAATACAATCTTTTCCATAAATCTGTCGCAAAAAAGGTTGAAATCTCACAAAATATCGGGATAGAACCACTTGATAGGCCACCCTGTGACGAAAGCGGAACAGGCATAATACCCGTATTTGGAACTTTCACGGCTCGAAATATATACTTGTAAAAAAATTCAAAATGGCGGTAGGCAGGTCATGTTGCAAGAATGTCAGACAACCACTGAGTAGCACAACTCTCAAAGTGGATCCCCATTGATAATATGCAAAGTCATTGCCGGTAAAATATAAGATGGCGAGAGGATTCTGACAAGTTCAGAAAGTATTGGCCCTGTGACGCCCATTATCAAGTGATCTGACGAACCTTGGAGAAGGTCTGTGCCAGATATGGCTCGCAAAAGTATTCTGATCGACCCTGCGCACAAATATTGAGATACTATACTTACTGTTTATGTTTTAAATATTCTTTGTGTCTTTTTAATTGATTCAAAAGCTGCTTTGATTGAAATAAGTTGCGACTAAGTTGATTTCTCTGATCCCTAAATGGTGTCGTCGATTAACCACAAATGATCCCTCAACGGGGACTTTTCGTTGATTTGAGGCAAAATATGATTAGACATACATACAGTTTCTGTCCGATTTTTTTAGATGAGGGGAAAACCTTATGTTTTATGCGGGCTTTTCTCCTCATCTTGGTTAATTTTCTTGACACAACGTTTTGGCTGTTGTATCTTACAGCGGTCCTCATCATTCCTCTCATCATCTGAAGACGACCGTAAGGTGCAACGGCCGGAATGTTGTGTTCGAAACCTAAGCCAAGATGAGGACAAAAGTCTGCATAAAACTTTACAAAGAATTACTTAGATTGTTAATTCTCACGTTTTTTTAGATTTTTATGACTTTTATCTGACCCTTCAGCCTCTCATTAATGAGATAGATAGATAGATAGATAGATAGATAGATACATACATACATACATACATACATACATACATATGATCAGACTGAAATAGACATGAAAAAATTGAGATAGATAGATAGATAGATAGATAGATAGATAGACAGATAGATAGATAGACAGATAGATAGATAGTTATGATCAGACTGAAATAGATTTGAACAGATTGAGATAGATAGATAAGAACAGACTGAGATAGATAGATAGATAGATAGATAGTTACATACATACATACATACATACATACATACATACATACATACATACATACATACATACGTACATATGATCAGACTGAAATAGACATGAAAAAATTGAGATAGATAGATAGATAGATAGATAGATAGATAGATAGATAGATAGATAGATAGATATGAACGGATTTAAAAAGATAGATAGGAACAGACTTATACATAAATAGATCAATTTATAGATGGGTACGAAGGGGTCCGGCTATAGAGTCAAAAAAGTTGCCAACCCTTGGTCTATGTCCAATGACGGACTTCAAATGGCTGATGATGTTGAGTCGCAGCTCACAGTTTGAGAACGACAATGAACGCAGTAATCGAATGATTATGTAAACTCTGAAAGAAGAATTTTCTATTCTGATTCTTTTCCTCGTCTTGTTTGCCAAAGACCGGATCGATATTTGAGTAAGATATTGTTTATCCAGACGATGTCTTGTATCAGTCGAGCTGGTGCTCTTTTATCATATGCATTGTATGAAGACTCTCTTTGTACAAGGTGTCTATCTCTATGTGGCTTTGTCAGTGTACGTGTATAGAAGCTGGTATTTAGTGATAAGAACAGAGAGGGATATCAATAGATTGAGACAGATAGATAGATATGAACAGACTGAGATCGATAGACGTGAACAGATGGGAAAAGATACATAGATTAGATAGATAAATAGATTGATAGATATGAACAGACTGATATAGGTGTGAACAGATTGGAAAAGATAAATAAGAACTGATAGATCGATAGATAGATAGATAGATAACAACTGATAGAAAGCTAGCTAGAAAGATAGATAAATATGTACAGACTGGGATAGATAGATATGGAAAAATTGAATAGGATAGATATGGACAGTCAGATAGATAGATAGATAGATAGATAGATAGATATCAACAAATTGAAAAAATAGATATGAACAGATAGATAGATATGAACAGGCTGGGATAGATAGATGTGAGCAGATTGGAAAAGAGATAGATAGATAGATAGATAGATAGATAGATAGATAGATAGATAGATAGATAGACTGAAGTAGATAGCTAGCTAGCAAGTTGGCTAGATAAATAGATATGAACAGAGATAGATGGATAGATAGATAGATAGATAGATAGATAGATAGATAGATAGATAGATAGATAGATAGATAGAAGAAAGAAAGTAACTTCGGATCATTTTAAAAAGGTTTACTCTTTTATGATAGACCTGTAGGATCTGAACAAATTGAAAAATTGAACAGATAGATAGATATGAACAAACTGAGATAGATAGATACACGGATAAAAAAGAAAAAAGGAATACGTTGATATTTACTGCGGGGTTTTCTTTATATTCATTTTGCGAATACCAATTGATACACATGTACGTGAGTGATACAATACAGTCATGCCCGGATGTAAAAAGATTTCTCCAAGTATGACCAACAGATTTGAAAAGAAAATATAAAAGACCTGGAATCCAATATTGATTATGAATCGTTTTTCTAATGTTTGTTTTGCTCGATTTCGTATTATGTATTCCAAATTCTGCCCGAACTCAATAATAAAAAAAAATGGCATTTATTTCACACTCCAAACATTTATTTTCAAACATAACCCCCTTCTTTGTCAATACACTTAATCCAGAGGTACATATCAGTCACAAAGCTCGAACAGAGGATATTTCAGACAAAAATTCAGCGACAAACTATGCCAGACTACGGACATGTTAATACACCTTTGTGTGTCTGAACAATAGATAAGTAAAAACCGACCTGTTTCTTTTATAAAAGAAAACAATTTTTCTTCTAAACCAAACATACCAGGATTTTATTATTTCGAATTGAATACAATCATAACAGATAATTTTAGGAATCATTTATTACCAATCTCTAAAGCAATGAAACACTGTAGTCAAAAATATAAATAGTGTACGGTCCAAAAATAAAAACACTTCTACGAAAAAAAAATGTTCATTCCATTTATTACAGTAGGTATGTTTTCAAACCAAACTTGAATTTTTTTCTAGCCGGGAATTTGAATGAATCTGAATATAAATAGAGCACGAAAAATCTAAATAGTTCTTGAAAAGACAGTTTTCAGGGTACAGACGTTTATTTCAGAAATGTCTCCACTTGGAAAATAACTCTCTCCTGATTTGAAGGAACGTATGATTAATTTGCACGAACAGAACAACTGCTACCAAAAATAGATACTAAACTGGTGTTGAGCAAAAATTCTGTTGCCAAAATTGCACAGAAGCGGCTGGGTCGACTGTGCAAGCTGACCCCAATGTCTACTCTTTATATCAAGAGATTAGTTGATGGAGACCTAAGGAAATCGACTGTGGAAGTTGGTAATGAAGTCGTGAGTGTTTTGATTACAACTATCAAACGCACCCTGGACAAGATCGGTTTACATGGCCGACGACCGCATAAGATACCGCTACTGAAATTGAGAGATTAAGAGACAAGATAAAAATCCAAAGTTTGGCTATAGGGTATTGTGGTCAGATGAAGCAAAAATCAACCTATTTGGAGGCTGAGGGTATCCAACGAGTGTGTCTGCATCACGGCAAGGTGAACATTGTAATGGTCAAAACAACAAATCTGAATGACTGAACAAGGAGGAAAATACAGAGAAAAATATAGAGTAAAATACAGGGTAAAAATAGAGAGAAAAATGTGGCAACTATAGGTCTACTTATCCGGTTCAATTTCATCTTGCATTAGCTTGCAACAAGAGACAGACCTGCGAAATGAGAAGTACGCAACGTGTGCACGAGAGAATCATGCTCAACCTTACATGGAGAGATCACAAGACAGCACAGTATATCAGGGAGAAAACAGGAGTTCGAAACATCATAGAAACTATTAAAAAACTCAAATAGCAATGGACAGGCCATGTTGCAAGAATGAAAGATAACCGATGGACATCAGGTCTCACAACATGGATCCCCAGGTATCATTTAAGAAACTAAGGCCGATAGAACACAAGTTGGAGAGATGAACTAGACAAATTCAGAAAATACTGGTTCTGCGACGCCCATGATAGGGAATTGTGGCGAATCCTGGGAAAGGTCTATGTCCAACGACGGACGTTAAAAGACTGATGATGAAGGTGAACAAGGACAAGTGTTTGCTCTTGGTGGGAGTGTCAAGATGTTGTATTGTATGAGCTTTAATGGCGCAAATGAGCTGCATTCCATCGACAGAATCATGAATGCTGAAGGTAACGTCAAAATATTGAAAGAAAACATTTTGCCTTCACTCAAACGCTTGGGAAGAAGAGCTATGTTTCTGCATAACAATGATCCAAAACATTCCCCTAAGACGACAACATAGTTTCTGAAAAATGCAAAAGATAAAAGTACTCAATTAGCCTTACACGTCATCGAATTCAAATCAATTTGGCCACTTGTAGAATGTACTTAAAAAGACTGCATACTGTCGGGGCTGGAAGATTCCAATGACTGCTTCTGCAAATATAGTGGAGTCACGGTCATCAAGGTTACAAGCAGTAGTAAGAAAAAAGACGGTCCCTCCAAGTATTGATTTTGAATAATTTCTTTCGCAGGGGGGTTCTTATTTTTCGATTGCTCAATATTCATATTTTTGGTCACAGAATTCCAATGCTGTTGAGTTCGGTAATAAATAATACTTAATAATATCTGTTTTGATTGTATAATGCTCCACTAGAAATAATAAAATCCTGGTCTGTTTGGCTTTAAAAAAATCAACTTTCTATTTTAAAAAAATAGTATGGCTGTACCTATTTATTGGCAATACTATATATACGTGTGTGTGAGGGAGAAAGAGAAAGTAAGAAAGAGGGTGAGCGTGACTCGTACATGTGTTTATGCATATTTAAACTTATATATATGGAAGTATGCTTAAATCTGTGCATATATAGAGAGACAGAGTAATATATGCATACATATATGCATACATATGCATGTATGCATAAATTACTCTCACTGTACATTATAGTTTACTAGTATATATTACTCTACTAATACTCCATAGTATATTAGTATATACTTTTAATTACTAATACTCCGTAGTATACTGGTATATCGCATACTAGTGTATATTTCTAATTACTTATACTCTATAGTATACAAGTATATACTAGTCTCTCTCTTTATATAAACCACGAGGACCCAAGAAACGACATTTCGTTACCACCTCCCAAAATGAGCCAATCATGCTTGAACCAATTCTGTGCGAGTTCGTAGCTCAAAAGGCTAGAGAGAAAATTACTTGTTGAGGTTGAACATAGATCTATAGTATACTAGTATATACTGCTATTAATACGGATGTATGTATGTATGTATGTATGTATGTATGTATGTATTTACAAAGTTTAGCTTAATACGGTATTTGGTCACAAGTGTTAAGCCTGCGGGCAGGTGTCCCTCGCTTTTCAAAATATCATTTTTTATTTTTACAAGCAAAGCAAAATGTGCAAATAGCATCCATCGTTTCTCATACTGTGAACTGTTACAGAGTCAGCATGTACCCCTTATTCTCTCTCCTACACCATCATATTTATTGTATATGATAACAATAATTGCTTCTCCGTTCTATACCATTTCTATTTTCATTTTTATAGGAACATTTTACTTTTGGGTAGCAAAGTAAACATATATATATATATATATATATATATATATATATATATATATATATATATATATATATATATATATAAAGAGAGAGAGAGAGAGAGTCAGTCTAGAAAGCTTTATTGCTTCGAACACAAAACATTAAAAAAAACTTTTTCAATAGATTTTTTGAGTCACTTCAGCCACCTATTTCCTGATATCTGTCAATACAATTTATATAATCTCCAATTTTTTTTTTTTTTGTACAATGTATGAATTATCTCTTGTATGGATCATCAGTTGTTTACCATGTAACTGTTTCGGGGATCTAAAAAATAAAACAGTTATATTAACATAGTGCCCCCGCAAAGTTGATCGAACACCATCTCCCTTCATTATATAGGTTTTTGACATTCATGTTTGTCATTTTATATAAGGTTTTATGTGTATTGTATGTTGATATTATCTTACACTAAATAATTATTCTTTGAAACAAGGCTTTACTCTAAAAACGTTTTTAACGATGAGGAATCAGTAAGTATAAAAACAAACATGACTCGCTTTTCATGTCATTTCTCTTGATGTTCATACATTTGAACAATAAATCCGTTGTGTTGATTTTAATTTCATACTGCCCACGAACTAACTTGATATCATCTTTAAGAATACTAATTACACTGAAAAAAAATTTCTTCGAGTTGATTCTCAACCAACATATTTAACCGGAAAATTTGATAATTATTTTCTATCAATCTTAGAGTTAATTTTCCCATGTTGTACACCATCAAGCTTCCATCATTTTTTTTAAATACTTTTAATAATCAAATAAAGTATTCTTATACATATGGTTAGAACGAAATCACTGTCTAGCGGGTAGTAACATCTCAATGGGCGATTCCATTAATATACTTGAACAATTTGTTATATGGCATTCCATGTTCAATCTCCCACCACACCCAACTATCTATCTTTAAGACAACTGGACCAGAGCCAAGTGTTTTCCCCTTCCCCCTGGTTCCAATCAATACAATGATCTTTCACACTGACAAAGACTGGATCCGTCTCTTTCGGTTACCTAATTCCTCTAACATTTATACAATTTTATTTATTCTATCATATTCTATTCATTTATTCTATTTTTGTACTTTCGTTAACACGTTCTTTGATTCTTTTAATTATTTTACTTTGGTCAACCTGATAAGTTTTAAACGGATCAGGATGTTTAATCATTGCTTTCGTAAATTGTCTAAAAATCTTACTAATTTCACCGCCTTGATTGACCATTCTTACAACTAAAGAAACAATTTTTGGTATAAGATCAATGAATCCTGAAGTTGCTCTTGCGATTCTTAATTATTCCGATAATATTGTTCTGTAAAATATATACGCTGAAATACTACTTGTTCAAAAAGGCATTCTCACTATACGGAACGGAAAACTATCTCGTTTATCAAACGATTTGTAGATAAACATTCCATCCACGATTTTAATATCCAAATCTAGGAATGTTGCGCGCAATTCTTTACATTCAAGTTTCAATTCAAGATCCATAGGATATATATCACAATCCGATTTTCAAGATTCTTACCCATCATTAAGAGAACATTAGTCATCAATAAAACAGGTGCAAACTAAAAATGATCGAGTTTATTTCACATTAGTGCCAATTGAAGATGATATGAATATATATTCCTGTCTGCGTAAATTCAAATTTGCCCAGTACGGGGCAAGATCAATTCCCATAGGGACACCAATAATATATATATATATATATATATATATATATATATATATATATATATATATATATATATATATATATATATATATATAGTATACTAGTATGTGTTACTAATTACTAATACTCTATAACATACTAGCATATATTATTTCTCTATAAACTGCAAAGACCCAAGAAACAATCCTTCGTCAACATCTCCAAGAATAAGTCAATCGATACATAGATATAGATGTATGCGCCCTCCCTCATAGAATGAATGTAAACAAGAATTTTCCACAATTACATGGTCAAGTTTCAGTACTCGGTAAATACTTGCAAAAATCATTTTCACTTATCTTGGATCCTTAATCTTTTGGAGAACACATATTCAAACTAGGAAGCTCTCCGGAAGCGTACACCACTTCCAGCCATATGGTTGCTAAGAACTGAATAAAAGTCAGTTCAGAAATATTTAGGATGCAGGATAGGTGACATTGAAAAAATTGCTGGATTCACAGGAAAATTCAATCAGTTCTTCCTTTGCACAAGGACGACTTTCCGACAGAACCTCAGGGAAATTCGTTGATAACTTTTGGAGATAGTGTAGGGGCTAACATGAGTGAATACACAAATGTATAAAAAATGAAAAAGTATCTCTCAATTCAAAATAACTTCCTGGATCCGCCCTAAATCTTAATTATTTCTTTCTATTGTCCATTGCAACCTTCCGTAAAATTTCTTTTAAATCCATTGAACAATGTCTTGACCAGGATTCGAACCATGGTTTGCACAACCATCGGTTTGAGGGTAGGGATAACCTCTAGACGGCCATGGCTTACTGCCACTGTGAAAAAAGCTCTCTTTATTTCGGTTTTAAAGACCAGAAAATTTGAGTCCCTCCAAGAACTTTTGCAGAATTTGTAACGATGCAGGGGAGGGGAAAATTGCTCGATCCGCTGCAAGATTTTCTTTCCTGAAGAAAAAAAAATCGGCATAGCGTAAAGGAAACCAGAACATTCATTTTTTTGCAGCTTTCCATGTGACCATGATATGAAATTTATTTAAAAGAAACCTTTCAGTCCTAAACGATATTTGGAAAATCTTCGTTCTGTAACCATTGCTGAAATCGACTACAGATGCACGAAAGAGTAAAAACAAAATAACAAAATACGTCTAAATAAGGATTAAATCAAGTGTTCGAGTTGGGATTACACCATTTGTTATATTTATCTACGTACAATTTTTTTCAAAAATATTGAATTATTCAATGAAGTATCAAGTATTAGAGTCAAGTTTAAATTGGATTAATTTCTAATACTTGAATTTCTCAATAATACCAACGCTACATATGGTTATTTGAAAATATGATTGACAGTGCCTTTTTACTCCTGATAGAAACAACAAGAATCTCACTGAGCACAGTCATCAAATATTGCCCCGTGGTGCAATCAGTAGAGTGTCCGACTACCACCAGCAAATCCGTCCGTCGAGTACTAAAAAATTTAAGTGTCTCTTTGCGTCTATTTTGATCAAGTGTGCATACAAACATGATAACAGAAAACCAAATTTATATTTATAAGGAAGGATATTTTGTACTCTATATTCTAATCTCCTTTGTTACCAATAAACATCAAGAGTTTAAAGTCACGTGACGTCTTTTTGGACCGTATATCAGCTTTTGCCCCCTGCTCCCCTCTCCTCCACTCGGGATCCGCTGACCGACTCAGGTCAGTTAATCCTGCTGACCAATCAAGAGTAAAATCTAAGCCCTGAGGGCTTTACAAAAAGAAAGACAGAAAGAAAGAGGGAGAAACGAAGGAAGGAAGAATGGAAGAAAGAAAGACGGAAAGGAAGGGAGAGAAGAATTGAAAGAAAAAAGGAAAGAAAATAATGGGATAAAGAGAAGAATAGATAGAAAAAAAGGAAAGAAAATAATTGAAAGAGAGAAATGAAAGAAAAGAAAGAACAGAAAAAAACGGAAGGAAAGAAAGAAAGGAGGAAAGAAAGGAGAAAAGAAAGAAGAATGAAAGTAAGAAAATATGTGAAAGAAGGGAAGAAAGAAAGAAGAGAAAGAAAGACAGAAAGAAAGAAAGAAAGAAAGAAAGAAAGAAAGAAAGAAAGAAAGAAAGAAAATGAAATGAAGGAATCAAGAGAAATATAGGAAGAAAGAAAAGACAGAAGAAAAGAAAATAATTGTAAGAAAGAATTAACGAAACAAAGAAAAGGAAAGGATCAAAAAAGGCGAAAAGAGAGAAAGGAAAGAATGAGAGGAAGAGAGAGAAAAAATGAAAGAAAGAAAAATATACGAAAGCAGGAAAGAAAGAAAGAAAGCAGGAAAGGAAAAAGAACGAAAGAAAGAAATAGGAAAGACAAAAGAAAGAGAAAAAGAAAGAAAGGAAAAAGAACGAAGGAAAGAAAGTAAGTAAGAAAAGCCGGGCATCATCACATCAATTTTAGTTATTGTCCCTTTTAATGGATTCACAAGGACCATATAGATTGTCTGAGTTGTTCGCAGCAAGTTAATTTGCCCAGAAATAAGTTGTGTATTCGAACTGATACCGAGAAACGGGGAGAAGGAAAACAGAGATTGGGTACACGCTCTGCTGCTAGAGATCCGTGGGCTTATTATATGGATGGTGGATCTGGGCATCATCCCCTTCAACGAAAACATTAAAATGAATGAAGAGGCAGACGACAGATAATTCTTCTAAAGAGAGGAAAAGCGTCAGTGGCAGTTGCAATAAGTGGAAGGAGATTGCGTTTGCAGGAATGGCGATTTGGTCTGGTCGGTGGAGGTTAGGGTTTGAGAGGAAAGGGACACAGTGAGGAAGAGACAGAGAAAGGGACAGAGACTGAGAGACGGTGACAGAGACTGTGAAAGGAGGGAGAAGAAAGGAATAAGAGAGAGAAAAGAAAGGGAAGAGGTATATCCAAATTTAAGAGTAACAAGAAAAAGGAATTTAAAAAAAACGAAATAGAGAGAAAGAGACGATGGGAGAGGGTGGAAGACAGAAGAGCAGTGAAAAAAGAGAGAACGGAGAGAACATAAAAACAAGAAAGAGAAAGAAGGAGACAAGACTGGTTGATGCATGGTCAAGTTCTGCTCCTGCTTCTATTCCTACAGAAAATGATAACTGTAACTTTTGTAATGTTTCCCGAATAATACTTTTGTTCTATATGTATATATGTAACTGTAACGTAGCAAAAATGGTGCGTAGTTTGCAGAATCTATTAAGGCCCACATTTTCAGGGTGCTCCCTTGCATCGTAGATATATGTGCACTACACAATATCTCCTAAGGTTCTCAATGAATTTCAATAAAATTTTGTTGGAGGGTTGGCTATGGAATACGCTAAAGAAGAAGCGTTCACATTTGGGAGCGGATACAGGGATTATTCAGTCACCTGAGTATTTTCATTAAAACGAACTACATTGAAGAAATCCTTTTTTTTAAACACGAAATTTTAACAGTATTTTTGGTTAGGGTTCTATTTTCGATGTATAAATATTGCTCAAAGAGATCCTCTTTTTCCACCCTTCTTACGTGAATGCGTCTTCAAAGTATTGTGATCAGTTCCCTTGACTTCTTTAAGAAAACATTATTCCAGAACAAATATTTGGGGGTAGGGGTGGGTTTTATTTATGATGTAAATTTTGAGGATTTTTCTTGTTATTCTTGTTCTTGTTATGGTAAGAAAATAAAGCCAGCTCCATTTTTTGGAATTTGACAAAAGAAAAAAGATTAATTTCATGCTCTGGTGATTTAACTGGTGATACAGGTGATTGGCCACACCTTTCAGTTAGATTGTACATTCGGTTCCGTTTTTTTGATTTGATTGGTTCTTCAATGAATTTTCCAATATCTTGATATGTTTGAACGACTGACCCGAAGAGTTGGGCATATCACAAAACAAGTGATAGTCTGAAGGTGGCCAGTCTGGAAAATACGCTGCATGTAGAAGAACTTCCTATACCAGCCCCATCGTCGTTTGCTGTGTCTGTAACACGAATGGGCATCGTCATGTAACATATTCATCAATCGACTTCCTCACTCATAAAAAGATCTTTTCTGTTCCAATGTATCATTCGAATGAGCTTCTTGCTATCTTATAGTATTGCATTGTACCTGTTTGTTCAGATTCCAGGAACTGAGAACAGATATTATGAACATGCTGCCGTCCAAAAATGAGTACATCTCGATGTTTGGTTTGGAAGAAAATTGCCTGACTCGAAACGAATGATAAGGTGTACTCATTTATGGGCGACTCTGTATTTTGAAGTCTGTCTTGGATTTAGCCATAATTTCCTATTTTTTTTTATTCCGTTGAGAAATTCATTTTTCTTCGCTAATATCGAGCCTAAAGAGGAAGATGATGTTTCAAATGCCGACCTAAATTCGTTTCTGTAAATTGATGTCGAACTCATGTGTGATTTTTTCCAAAGACTTTTAAACGACGTTGACTGATTGCACGAGTAACACACAGCTGTGAGAAGTTCAAAGATGACTTCGAAGATTTCACTAACATTGTGCAAAACATGGGCTAAGACATCCAATATTCGATCTAATCATTTCAAAGGTGCAGGGCCAAAATGTTCTTGAATCCATGAGGGAAAACAGAGAGGGATAATTTTTTCAGGATTTAGTTCAGGGTTTATGACATCAATCATACCCCATGGATCAAGATGAGATGGGTTAATGGATTCTTAATCCTGAGAAAAATGATGTGTTTGTTTTGCCAATTAAGGCAACAAGTTGATAGATATTCATACCTAGCATGAATGGATCACCGAAGCCCGTGCGTGTGCCAGAAGTAATTATCAAAAATGATATCTAAAAGAAATAGATCTTTTATCTAAAATTAAGTTTAAAAATAGATCTTTTATCTAAAATGATCAAAAAATATCACCACAAGATTTGATCATTGTTGGACTAAAATTACCCTAAAAAGCACGCTTTTGAAAAGGAAATGAAGATTGTTTTGAGATTATGCTTAATGGTGTACTTATGCAAATGTTCAAGATTGTATCCCCCAAAATGTGATCGGAAGAAACAAGAGACACACACATAACCACAGACACGCAAACACCCAAAGAGAATAAACTGTAGCGCTGGTTGGTCGGGTTGGCCATCTGTTGGGTTGCGGTGGTTCGATAAAAAGAGAGATGGGGGAGAGCGTGAGGTGAGATAGGTAAATTAATATATGTACACATGTAAATAGAGAAGAGGTAGATATTATGAAAAAGACAAAGAGTAAACAGAGAGAAAGAGAAAGAAGAGACAGAGAGAGATAATAAGAGATTGGGATATGGACTGAAAGCAAATGTATGGACAAGCCTGAGTGATTCAGGGCCAAACTCTACTCCTGTTTCTATTCCGATTGAAGTCAATAACTTTCGAATTGTATAAGTAATTAATTCTTTTTTTAATTATCTTTCTTTAATTGTAAATGTATCCATCTATTAGAATGAAATTAGTGTTTGCATATTATTTACATACATTTTCGTGGGTATGCAAGACTTGTAGATTCGGTCTAGTCAGTCAGAAAGCTGCCTATCAATCACAGGGTCGCAATTTTAAAATCACGTTTGGGAGATGTCCGTTTTATAAATGTATTCATTTATTAGACTGGAAGAAGACCTGGCGCATTTGTTACATGAATTTTCTCAGATATCTCAGTCGATAAGAGAGTCGCCTGCTGATCACTTAGTATGGAAATGCTAATTTTATAGATCGGTTTGGTTTAGCAGATGAGACAGACAAACAGTACGGAGTTTACTCCCCCGAATTAGATGAGGATTGTTGTTGTAACTGAAGAAAAACGAAGTCAATTCCACACCTGGACTTGAGCTTGACAAGATAGATGGATAGAAAGATAGATACGTTCTTGAGATTAACAGAAGCCCATGTGTACATCGAAAAGATTTAGATATTGAGACATAGAAAGAAACTAGAAAGCACCCTGCTAACGCAATTGTTAGGGGTAGTAATTGAGTATGGATCCGCCCAAGATTCAATCAGTTCCACCATAGCCAGCCACCCACAAAATATCATTGAAATTCATTAAGAATTTAGGGAAAAATCATGTGTACAAACATGAAATTTTAGTGATATTATGTGGTTTGGACATATAACTACAACATAGGGGAGATAATTTTGCATGGTTCCGCTCCAAAATTTATTCAAACCTGCCGTACAAAATGTCATTGGGATTCATTCAAAACGTGTGCGTAGTCATGAGCATATACATATAAATATAGATGAGAGGAAAAAAACAGAAAAATATCACTGAATCAGAAAAAAAACATCCGTGGATCCGATCCCAAATTTTACCGCCTCTTCCTTACCCTTTTCCTCATCCTTCTACCAAATGTCATTGAAGTTCATCCAGTACTTTTCGAGATATCGTGTGGACAGACTATCGTACAGTTGAACAAACACGATCGGATACATATACCTATTTTCAACTCCGTTGACTGAGGTAAATTAAGAGAGAAGGAAAGAGAGAGGAAAAAAGATAAACCACAAATAAAGAGAGAGTGAAAGAGCAAGATCGGCTGGTGAAAAGTAGCAGAAAGAAAATGGCTTCCTGCATTTTCAACGAAGTGTTTTTTCCCAAGATTTCGTTCACTCTGTACCGATTTGTCCAGTAATTCACCTGCTCTTCTCTCTCTCTCTCTCTCTCTCTCTCTCTCTCTCTCTCTCTCTCTCTCTCTCTGCCACTCCAGTCCCATTGCAAACGTGGGACAACTGATTCGTAAGTGGCTGACCACCGAAGTGTACAGGCAAATTGAAGAAACGTCGTGTCCATTCTCGTTAGACCCGCAAAAGGTTATGCTTGTTCACATCTGCGATTGAGCCCGACCATATTTATCACTCGGCAGCCGACACTTCGTAGCCAGATGCGTGTCTACGGAGATCAAAACGAACAAATCACCAGGGAGACACGTCTTTGCCTAATCAAGAAGGCGGACGTGACATTTCGTAGCGATTCTAGGATGCAGCGAGACCTCTACTTATTTACAAGATGAGCCATTCTTAGCTGGAGCAAAAGCCTCTACTTATGAACTAGATGAGATCTTGTGCGAATTGTTCATATCTAGTCCTCGAAATAGAGGCGCGAGGTGGCGTAACGGTTACCGGCGTGGAAAACGGAAGTGGTGGATTGAGTTCAAGTTTCTGCTGAGGTTTTTTACGTTCACTTTTCACCTTGGGAAAGATATGAAATACCGGAATAGTTCACCAATCTATGTAACAAATAATACAAGTGTAAATGATGAAGGATAGAAATTAAAATAAATGAAAATTAATATCAATAATAATATTAATATTATAATGATAATAATGATTATAATAATAATAATTTAATTTAACATTCTTATTACCAATTAATTTCAAAGTTAATTTTACTTCATCTATAATCTTCCTTATAATCACATTTACATCCACATAGACAGTACCTAGTCATTCCATTTTACTTCAATTACGCTCATACAGAATTACTATCCTAAAAACCCCAATAAACCCACCCACCTATCTCACCCACGTCTGATATCGATACTACACCCAACAAAAATCTACCTCCATTATCCTCCCTGCCCGGGACATTCTGAGCATTGGCTGGGCCACATCCAAACCCCCATAACCACCAACACCTATATTCAGGAACAGGAAGAAAAAAATCCTACAATGAGAAGAAAATACCCCATAAAAAAACGATTCTGTATATAAAAACAAAATAGAAAAGAGAAAAATACTTGTCCGTTAATTGCAATGACTACGTGGAACTGATTTGAGACAGTACTATTGTAAATATGTACTATCGCCATCGATAAAGCATTCCCCAACTACAGTATATATATATATATATATATATATATATATATGGGGGGGGCTGAAGCGAAGGTTTCGGTCCTATCTCCTGGTACTACATGGGATAATGGATAGTCTATAGCCACACTGAAGAGTTGTTATACAACGAAACATCTGTCTGTTGATGACACAATTATTTAGGTATTAATATATATATATATATATATATATATATATAGAGAGAGAGAGAGAGAGAGAGAGAGAGAGAAAGAGAAAGAGGGGGAGAGGGAGAGAGAGAGATTTGTAGTCGCTTTTGAAAATATAGAGCTCTATATCAATGAAAATAGTGCTATCTAATGAGATAAATAAAAATAGATGAAACATTAAAAAAAAAATCATTTTATCCAATTGAGAAGTATATTCAAGTACGAAACAGATTTGCTCTGGGAATACATCTCAAGATTTTATACGTATATATATATATATATATATATATATATATATATATATATATATATATATATATATATATATGTATGTATATATATATATATAGTTTTTCTTAAGACCATTGTTGATTTAAGAAAATCTATTTGAAGACCAGCTCAGAAGATATATGTGATATTGTGCTTCTGATTTATTTGCGTGTAAAATCCCAACGGACTGATGCCGGATTCTCCCATTATATCCATCGTTGCTACGACAACGACAATCTCCAAGACGACGACCTGAAGAATTCACAACCTGAATAACGAAATGGCAACATCAAGTTGTAAATATCCTGATAATCATGCGTTGGTGATGAGCGATGGCCGACCAAGATTAGTCCCGCTGGAGGATGTCCATTGTTAATCCTCAGAATCAAAAAAGGACGAATAATGGACGATCCCCGGATGTTTGTATTGTATTGTCGTGAGCACTCCGATAACGAAGCTTCCGCGTTGCACTTGACGGATTAATCGTCAAGATGCTTATTTTCCAAATCAAACTAACCTGAAAATCAGACAATAAATGCGCGAGTTTTGTTTTTGTTTTTTTAGAGAAGATCTTGCCAGGGCAATATTTCCTTTTTATTTTCGAATTAGTTTATAAATACGACCTATTTTATTGAAAACATTACTTAACTATTATAATTTGAATAAAAGTATTGCTATGAAAAATATCTGAGGAATAATACCAAGCATCTAAACACAAGCAAAAACGTCTAGATCTAGTTGAAAATAATGTAAATTTGCGACACTGTAAGCAAGGGACGTTACTCTGATTTTGCTATGTCAGTCCATAAGGCTTTGACCTATTTTCAAATCACGCTGGAGCCAACAGTTCTCGTCTTATCACTGAAGGTAAGCAATGGTCAATACTGAAATGGGTGACTGCTTGGGAACATCAGGTACTGAAAAAGACTTATGCCTTGTACTAAACTTGACAAACGGACACCATTAAATGAGTCTTTTGTTCAACTCCTATTCAAGTCGAAGGCTGGAGTTGACATTGTTTTTCCACAACAAGAACAAGAACAAGAACCTAACTTCGTTGCTTGTCCAATCACGTTAAATCAAACCGATATATAAAATTAACATTTCTTTAGCGTGATTTGAAATTAGGACCAGGAGATTGGTAGATGGTACTTTTACTGACTGAACAAAACTGTCAATTCTTATATATATATATATATATATATATATATATATATATATATATATATATATATATATATATATATATATATATATATATATATATATATATATATATATATATATATATATATATATATATATCATCTTTTTATATATATATACACCACACAAAGGTTACTCTCCTAGTCTGGCTGATTTTTGGCTTCTCGAGAATTCATTATGATAGTTATAAGCCGGTTATTCACCGATTACCCTATGAAATGCTAAAAAAAAGATTTAGCTTCTTTAATAATGGACGCTTATTCTTACTTGAAAATGATTTTAAGACATAGTGTAACGTAAAAAAGAAAAAAATATTTCTCTTTCTTCGCCCACTCTCTTTATCCGTCCTTTCTTATGAACGCCATAAGCCTATTCAAATATGGATAGTCACGCACACACACACACACACACACACACACACACATATATATATATATATATATATATATATATGTATAAGAATTGCAAGGACATATACCCGGTGAATGCTAACATTTCCTGACTCTCGAATTTGATCGTTGAATCTTGTGGATTATGAATTCATTTCTGGTCAGGGGAGGTAAATCTGATGGATTTTCCTCATACATAGTTTGACTGGTTTAGCACCGTTAGGTTTCCGGAAACATCTAAATCTGATTGGATAATTGAAGAATTCGTTATTCAAATGTAAATGGGTTGTTTATTTCCATAAGACACAGGATATAACATACTGCCAGTTGCTGAAAGGTGCGATACACACAAAATGTCTCCATTCACCGAGTATATGTCCTTGTAATTCTTATTTTCATTCAATAATAGCTGTATTTACTGTGTTAAATGTTGAACACTGTGATTGAACATCTACAACAGATAAAATCTATTTTCGTACGTTTTCTGTTTGTATTTTTACAAATTGAGAATATATGTTATGTACTATATATAGCTGGCTGTGAAGAGTTTGTGTTAGCGTTGTCTTAACCTTTTTTCGAGCTCTATGTAGCCTGAAGAAGGAACTGCTGTGTCAGTAGATATGTTGCAATACATATACTGGGTCTACGTCTTGTTGAATGATAGCATCGATAACCTTTGGGGTTCCCACAGAATCGAAGGCCTTCCTTAAATCTACAAATGCTATAGCAAGTGGTATTTTATATTTTACTGCTTTCTCTTTTGATTCAACTGTTGATGTAATTTTTGTAATTTTCATATACTTAGTTATTATGGTATATTGGGTAAATTTTCCTTTGTTCTGGTCATCAGTTGATTACCATGCAACGGTTTCGGGAATTTAAAAACAAAACAGTTTCATTAAGAAGGCTCCCCAGCGGTGTTGATCAAACACCACCTCCTTTTCTTACTATAGAGCTCATGTCATACATGTAATTTGTCATTATATATGTGTGTGTGAGTGAGATAGAAAGTGTGTGTGTGTGTGTGTGTGTGTGTGTGTATCAGATATATACCCTGGTCACAAGATCACAAAAAGAGAGTTTTACTATTGCTTTTAACCACCACCCCTCAGACTATGATTTTAATACATAGCTTTATTTCATCATTTTAAGTGCTGTGTAGTTTGTTATTATATATATTGGATTGTCTATAGCCACACTGAAGAGTTGTAATACAACGAAATAGCTGTCTGTGGATGACACAATTATTAATTATTACTACTATAATGTATGATATGTACACGTAAATTTATTGATCTTATACCAAAAATTGTTTCTTTAGTTGTAAGAGTGATCAAGGTGCTGAAATTTTAAGATTTTTAGACAATTCAATAAAGTCATAACTAGACATTCTGTCAATTTTAAAGCTTATCAGCTTGACGATAATGAAATAAAAACGGAAACTACAGAATATATCAATGAGAGTATAAAAATAGAATGAATTATTATCAGATTGATTATTAAATTGAATAGATTTGCATTAATGTTAGGGGAATTAAGCAACCCAAAGAGATGGATAGATTATTGTATTAACTTGAACCAGGGATAAGGGAAAACATTTGGCTGGCTGATAGATAGTTGGATGGGGTGGAAGATCGAACAAGGAATGCCAAGTAATAAATTGTGTAAGTATATTAATGGAATTGCCCATTGAGGTGTTACTATTGGACAGAAAGTGGTTTCATTCCGTTTCGACCATGAATTTAAGGATAATTTATTTGATAATTTAAAGAGGAGAACAAATTGATGGAAGCTTGATTGTATATGACGTGGAAAAATCAACTTGAAGGTTGTTAAAAATATTGGCAAATTATTCGGTTCAAAATGTTGGTATAAAATCAGCCCGAAGAAATTTTTGTGAAATTAGTATTCTTAAAGATGATACCATAAATAAACTTACATGCAATCTGAGATTAAAACCGACACAACGGATTTGATATTCACATGGGTGAACATTCAATAGAAGTGACCCGACTGTTGATATGTTTACTGATCTTTCATCGTTATATATGTTTCGGGAGTAACCTGCGTAAGTAAGCTCTGTTTCAAAAAACTAAATGATGTGTAGTATTGAATAACATCCATATACAATACATTATGATAATTCCCTATACGAAATAACAAATTACATGTATGATATTCGCTATACATCAACATCATAGCTGAAGCGGAGGTGTTCATTGATCAACACTCCTGGGGTGGCATGTTAACATAACTGTTTTGTTGTTAAAATCCCTGTAACGGTTACATGATAAAGAACTGATGATCCCAAGAGAGAATTCACACGTAATACCATAATGATCACATCAACAAATATTAGGAAATAACTGACTGCAGAGACTATGTGTTTTTGTGTTTAAAGTTGTAAAACTTTCTAATATATATATATATATATATATATATATATATATATATATATATATATATATAATTAATAAAATATTTTAGAAGACCATATTTTGTACAAATGAAATTTAATTTATTTCAATTTATTTCAACTATGCAGGCTTCTGAGATTGCCGTACAAATAATAATCTGCATCGATACACTGGTCATGTATATATATAGCGAGAGAGAAGGGGGGGAGATATGGCTTGATTATCCGAAGATCAATTATCCGAATTTCAGATTATCCGAACAAAATTTCAAGGTTCCGTAATTTTGTTTAGAATGGATTTTTTTTTTTAATGCTTAGATCAGTTATCCGGATTATCAATTACCTAAGCAAAGTACTCCCCATCGGTTTCGTTCGGATAATTAAGAATCCTCAGCACATATACGAGATCTGTCTAGAACATTATGAGACATTGTGAAAAATATATATTTTCAACTTAATTACGAATCAACTTTACCTCCTTCAAAATTGGTCCTTTGGGAATGCACACATCGTCGTAGGCGTTGTTCACACTCCTGGAAACAGTGCTTGAAGTCTTCGAAGACTTGGCCAAAAACTCGTTCAGAGAGTAAGTAAGTAGGCTCAGAGACAGATAGTCTGCCATATTTACTACTGTGAAGTCGTTGAACGTCTCAGAAAAAGGGTCAATCGTGTCCGGTCTGAGATTGATGACTCTTGAATGCTTCATCACAATAACGATTCCTGAACGAGTTTTTGACCAAATAGTGTATTCCTGTGGTACCAACTTACCCTCCTGATCTGAGTCCTTGTGATTATTTTCCATTCCCTCAAATCAAAAATGAACTCAGTGGTCGCCTTTTGGGAATCCAATGGGTCTTGACCAACCAACTGCCATTATTGAAGACTTTCAGCACTGTTTCCAGGATTACGAACAACATTTCCATTGGTTTGTGGTTTCCAAGAGACCCATTCTGAAGGAGATGAAAGTTAATTTGTAATTAAGTTGATAATGAATATTTTTACACGGTCAGTTTCATTACTTTCTGGACAAACTTCATATATGTATAGACAAACCTTATATATATATATATATATATATATATATATATATATATATATATATATATATATATATATATATATATATATATATATATATATATACAGTATATGTGGTACAAATCAGGCTAGCAGTATAACATAATATAATGATATGTCAATAATATAAAGCCACTTCTGAAATGTATTTGATTTATTTCATAGAGTGCTTGATACATACAACATTTTACTCATGGAGTTGAGTTGTTTTAGAGTAGAGCTGGAAATAAATAGTAGATTGTGGATTCGCTACACAAACTAGCTCATGTTTCAGCCCTCTCTGAAGAGGCCCAGGGAGGGCTGAAACATGAGCGAATCCACATCCTAATATATATATATATATATATATATATATATATATATATATATATATATATATATATATATATATATATATCAAAGTTCCAACTCGATGATGTAACGAGAAAGTCGACGGCCATTTGCAGCATTTTGGTCTTTCTGGTTGAACAATGAGAATCCTAATCAATAAAAACAATGTCTCATTTCCAATGTTCATATGAAAACTGATAAACGAAGACCATTTTTCTTTTATCTCTTTCCGTCTGGTTACTGGACAGCGGTCAGTCCCAAGTGGCTAACACCTCACCGGTCACAATTGGCCAAATTGATCGCCATGGTGACGAATTGGTGTTAAGCCAGGCGTGGTATCAGGGAGGTTATCAAACTGGAGATAATAACCTGAGTGCTCGTGAGTGCGTCTTTGTAGTCCTGCTTTAATTATAGATATAAATTTCCTTCTGGGTTTGACCTTTGATTGGTCAGCGTATGGCCCTTCTCATGGGCTATTATACAAGTGAGGACTTTTGAAGATGTTAGGGGTTGGGTCAAGGTGAACTGTCTCCCTTGACGTTTTCGGGTTAAGGGTTTACTGTGATTGTGTGTACAGAGAGAAATATATTTTTCCTGATTTCTTGTGAACGGGAAGAAAGAGGAGGGAGGGAGATAGAGGGGAGGAAGAAAGGAAGGGGGAATGACAAAAAAGGGGAGGAAGGAGTGCAGGAAGGGAGAAGTGAGAAGGGATCAGAGAAAAGGAGGGAGAGGGAGGATTAAAGGAGGGGAAGAGGGGGAGAATTCAAGAAGTAGGTACAGAAGGACGGGAGAAGGAAAGGGAGGAAGGATGAGGGCGGGGAAAGGGAAGAGAAAAAGAAGGGAGGGGCCAATTGAAGAAGGAGGGAGGGGGAATGAGAAACATATAAACAAAGGAATGAAAGAAAGTGGAGAGCTGTTGTCATTGCGCTATGGTCAGCAGGTTCGTCTTGCAGGGCGTTTCCCCACTGACAGAATCACTTTTTACAATTGTATCAGACTAACTGAAATTAAATTTTACGCATGAGCCCAGGCCGAAGAGCAATGATATGCAGGTTAGTCCTGTATACATTAATAGTGCAGACCGGTCATTCTCAACCTTTTCGGGCCACAACCCTTTAAGAGCTTTTCAAATATTCAGGGGCTCCTATCAAACAGGAATACGACACAGATGGAAATTCATTTATTATTATTGATCACAATGGCTCCTTTCTAGTGATCCTGGGTCTCTAAGAAGGCCATAAGACCCCTTTTGAAAACTGCTGGTATAAACTGCTCTGTGACGTGACAACTCCATGAAAGACATGTTTCTCGGACTTATTGAGATGGACACATAGCGAAGTGGTTACAGATTCAGACAGAATTACTGCAAGTAATCTAATGGTTCTAGGTTCAATCTCAGTGTAAGACAATAATAATACTAAGAAGGGAGTGCAGTCAATATATCCCCGTCGGTTAAATAAAGGGTTCGGTTCGTTACTTCCCCACACCTACCAGATGATATCTGATGAAGGCCTTAGAGTACAACGGCCAAAACGTTGTATGAAAAACAACTAAGATGAGGATAGTCCGAATAATAATAGAAATAACTCATGTAAGACATGTTTAGCCGACAATTCAGGACAAGAAAACATTGAACAATCAAGTGTGGTAAGGGGTCCTATCCTTTTGCACGCGTGTTTGTTTATTTGCTTGAATGTTTTGGCGCTCCTGGCCATACCGTTTTTTGTCAACAGAATCTTGATAAGGCATCAATACTCAACTAAAAACCGTCTAGATTTTTTAAAGGCTTTTTTTTAAAAACCTTTTTACCTTAATCTGACGTGTTTATGAATTTATTTATGTGTTCGAGTGATCCTGGCCATACTGTTTTGTATTTGGACTTGAAAATTGTCATCGGCACTCCATCACACCCCTTCTGGAAATGATTTTTTTTTTTTTTTTGGAAAAAAAAAGCTCTCCATAATCTACTTTCTAGGTGTTTTTTTTTTCTACTGTACTTTGGATGTCTCTTGGGTGGAAAACGACAGTGATGTCATAGATAGAATCCATTCTGACCATATTTATTCTTCGATGGAATTTTTTTTACACGATTTCAAATTTAAACGCTATACATATACAATCTATCTATATAAAAAGATATATGTCATTGCCTACCGCTGACCCCCAAAAATCAAAGATATTATTAACAGCAACACTATGATAAAAAATAAAGTCTCACGTAACAACATCCCAAAAACCACTAAATTCTGCAACCGCGCAAAAAGAGAAATAGTCTATGCTGCAACCACGTTAAGTACACTAACACCTACACTAACTCTATCACTAACAACACTTACTGTGCAATAGATGCAAATTATAGTACATAGGCAAGCCCGAATGGCAATTCAACGTTAGACATAATAACTATAGACACAGAATCAAATCACCTAACCGTCCCAATCCACTCCTCGTAGAATTTCACTTCCGTACCCCGGACATAATTTAGCTGTAGACACCAGATTCACAATCGTTGAAAAAATAGAAAAAATACACCCGCAGACACAACAAAAATTCCAGAAAGATATGAAGATATGTGCATTAACAAACTTACAACTCTCTCCCCTAATGGACTTGACATTAAACTTAACTACCCTAACCACACCGATCTCAACTATCATGATCCTCCCACTAATAAAATCCTCATATCCATACCTTATCCGCCTTCATGCATATCCAATATTGGGAACTTCACACAGTCACAGAGACTCCCGACGATACCAACCTTTGTATGGCATTTCATTTGTACAATTCGTAGCCATGTAAGGATACCACATAAGAAGTTCTCCATACACTCTTACTTTTCCTATTGTTCATATATATATATATATATATATATATATATATATATATATATAATTAAATGATTGTGTCACCCACACTCTGTGTGGCTATAGACTATCCATTATATCATCCAGTACCACGAGGTAGGATCGAAACCTTAGCTTCAGACCCAGAGGCTGGCATTTTATCTCTGCCCTACGCAAAAGTGGACGGTCAGTAAGGTTGAATTTAAGCGATATATTTACTCACGCATAATTCCCTTTCCCCAGAGTGCTCTATTCCTAAGTTGGAAGAGCATTGCATATATATATACATATATATATGTATAAGAAATTACTTTCTTACATTCAGTAACCTTTTTGAAAATTAAAACGTAAAATCATTTTAGGAAAATACTATACTTCTCCATCAACGTGAAAGCGACCTTTGCATTTTCACCAAAGCAGCACCAGGACTTCCTATTACTAAGTTTCCTGCCAAAATGTACACACTGATTCATTCGAACTGGTCAAATCATCTTTTATATCTATATATATCTATATATATATATATATATATATATATATATATATATATTGGTATATAAACCAAGATGAATGCTTGAAAATTTTCATGGATGTCCACAAGATATCTCCTGAAGTTCTCATTGGAGTTTTAGGCTTATATCATCAAAGTCAATAATATGAGAATATCATGATGAATAATGAATAGTATTTGTACAGAAGATCACCAAAACTCTGGGAAGAGAGCAAGTTTCAGGGGAAATCGGGATGGCACCAACTATAGGCCTGTTACTGTCCTTTAATTGACGGGATTAGATTATTCTCCTTCGGCCCATCGGCCCCAAAGATAACTCATATCAGTTAATCCTTTCTACGAGAGACTGACCCTCAAACTGAGAACCATGCAATGAGTACATGAGAGAATCGTGCTCAATATCACATGGAGAGACCACAAAACGGCACAGAATATTAGGGGAAAACAGGAGTCCGAGACATAATATAAATCACTAGGAAAGTCAAATGGCAATGGGTTGGTCATGTTGCAAGAATGGCAGATAACCGATGGACATCACGACTCGCAATATGGATCCCCAGAGATCAAATGCAGAACTGAGACTGGCAGAATATGAGATGGCGAGACAAACAGGACAGGTAAAAAAAATATTGGCTCCGTGACGCCCACAATAGTGAGACATGGTGAATCTCGCGGAGTTTCATGTCCAACGACGGATGATAGGAGACTGATGATGATGTGATGTCGCATCTGATTTCACCACTGAATCAGTAATATAAGATCTTCTATGCTTGTTCCCAAGATTGAACTCACGACCACAATGTAACTAGACGCACTTAGAGCTTTTATTCACTAAGGCCATTGTTCCATTGTTGTTGTTTTTCCGCTCAAGAGGCCGGACCCAAATAATGTACGACATGTTTGTTAATGACAGAAACATCACGCGAATGCCCAATATGCACTAACTGGCTATTCTAATGTCAGTAACATTCAACGAGGCTTATGGGGCGCTAGTGGGGAGTAGGCAGGGTTGAAGAAGGTTCAGGCTGAGGATTAGGGACCCTATTCCATTCTTTTTCTTTTTTTTTTCTTTTTTTTTCATTCTTTGCGGGCTACTTCTGACCTTAGTGATTTAGGCATATAATCTTCGTTCCAAAAAAAAAAAGGTAGCAATAAAAAAAAAATAAATAAAGAGTAGCAAGGCCCCCACCCAGGGTGTCAATGGGGGAAGACTATTGTGAGACGCAGTTCATCCGGGTCACGGTCGATGGTCGACAGCAAACGGAAGTGGGAAGGTGGAGAGATTCCATTGTGGATGAGTGAGAGGTGCTCATGTTCATCCGGGCCTTTTTAAAGACCTCATGTCAGGCGGAAGTTGATTAAAGGGAAAAGGCCGAGCGATAGGCACCGGAAAGAGACCGGAGAGTGCCGAGAGGAACCGAGCAAAGCCGAACGAACAAATCGACAAGAACCTCAAAAAGATGTGAACTGCTGGTGTTTTGCACTTCAGGATATGGATTTGTATCCATTTGTATTTACCAGAAACCGTCAACCAAAACTGTCTCAAAAACTGTCGACATAGATTTCTATCAGTTTTTAAGTTGGTCCGGCTGACTGGTATGTACCGCGCGTACAGGCTACACCAATGGAGTTTGATTGCTGGAAATTTAAACATTCACTCCTCATTATGTCGAGAGAATTTTTTTGTGGGGGCAGGGATTTTAGTCGGGGTTCGATTTACAATGTAAGTTTATGCTAAATGGATCCGTTTCTTTGTGCTCTCTTGTCTTGTTTTTGTTTTTTTTACAAATTTAGACTTTATGACCACTACCCAAACAAAATGCAAGAGAAGTAACTTTTTCATTGATCACCCCAACAAGTCATTCTGCCAAAAGACAATGCTCGTGTGATTGTGTCTTTTGGGTGATTATCCGTGCTTGTTTGAATAGGTGTTTGGTTGTGTTAAGCCGGTGTTTTTTAAACTATTTCAGTGTTATTCACCCTCCAGTCTTTTTTACAAAATCTCATTCACCCAGGTCTAAATATCCTTTATTATTTTTTTCATTATTTTCATCTTATTCTCCTTTTGTGTATAACTTTAATTCATTATGTATCATAGACAAAGACCATGAACCAACACATTTCTTGAATGTTTATTCTATTCATGTTTTTTTCTGACCATCTTAAAAACAGGCAAAGAAAACTAGGAGTGACAAAATTAACACAAAAACATGTTGGAATTTTTCTAGTTTACATAAAGTTGACAAACAACAGTTTTAGAGCTAATAATCAAATTTTTATGTGCATCCATACATCTCAATGAGATGCTTTTCACTCGGTCTGTCGATCGGTTCCAGTTTCGTTAAACAATAGAAAGAGGAATGAAGGAAGAGGTGCACCGTCATTGAAAGAATATTTATTCCACCATTTTTTTACTAAATGCTATATTTTGGTAAAAATAATATTTTCTTATTGTACATGCTTATGACAAAACTTGTAAAATTAATAATCCCTTTCGATGATTTGAATTCATGATCAACTGATTGCAAAAGGACTGTCCTACTAACTGAGCTAAATTAAAAAGTCTGAGATATCTGCGAATATTTTTTTACCAAGTGCTATGAAGTCATAATAGAATCTACGTACTTTTAAATAGTCAAAAAAGCCATAATAAAAACGCTGAGAATGGCCATTTACGTTTTTCATTGGAAATAATACTCACAGAATATTTTCATATGGTAATATTTTACAACAATGAGAATCAATTGACTCAAAGATAGACTACTTGCTCTTTTTCCTCTTCCTGCCGCAACAACTACCACGGATAGGAGATGTATCGTTGAACTTATCGTTCTTGTAAGAAATATTTTCTTATCGTATATGCTGATGACAAAACATGTAAAATCATTAATCCCTCACGACCAACAGATCGCCATTAGACTGTACTACTATCTGAGCTAAATTGACAAACCTCAGATATCAACAAACATTTATTGTAGAGATACGCTCGGGCTTATTTCATCCTAACAGATAAATTATCATCATCATAGCAGCAGCAGCAGCAGCAGCAGCAGCAGTAGTCCATGAACGTCCATTGTTGAACATAGACCTTCCTCAGGATTCGCCACAATTCTCCATCATGGACGTCGCAGAGCCAGTACTGCATTTGTCTTGCTCGTCTCTCCATCTAATATTCTACCGGACTCAGTTACGCATGTGATCCCTGGAGATCCATGTTGTGAGTCGTGATGTCCAGCAGTTGTCTGTCATTCTTGCAACAAGGCCTGCCCATTGCAATTTAAGTTTTTAAATAGATTCTATGATGTCTCGGACTCCCGTTCCTGATATACTGTGTTGTCTTATGATCTCTCCATGTGAGGTTGAGCATGCTTCTTTCATGTGCACGCAGCATGCTTCTCAGTTTGTTGGTCTGTATCTTGGTTAGGTATCATTTTTTATTTGGCTATTTTATTGACTGCGCTAATCGTCTTAGATATTGACAAAAACATATTATACAGACACGTATGCGCTTTTTTTAGTCTAACAAATGAATACATTTAACGAAAAAATAATTTAATATAATTTTTGCTTGTCATATATATATATATATATATATATATATATATATATATATATATATATAATGCAAAAGATGCAGTAAACACCTTCAGCTGGAATTGAGGTGGGAGTGAAGTTTGAACCTGTAGTAGCCAGTGTTATTCTAAAGTCATTTCTCACTCAACATGAAATAAACGTTGAAAGTAACTCCTAAAAGCATGTTTGCGGTGACAGATTGGTATAAAGAGTTTAAGGATTTGATTTAAGTTTCTACTCGTTAGCTGGCTTCAGTAGTTCAATAGGTAGTGCAGCAGGGCGTAAACTTGGCTTCCTTGGATGAATGTGGGTCAGAGTCGCGTCTGAAGCTTATTCTTTATTTTTCGTCAATGCTGTTTACCGCCGAAAGGAAGCTAACCTGAATAAAAGTTACGATAAAAGGCAACTGAAAAATTAAGATTAGGGTAAATAGTTGTCTCAACAAGAAAAAAAGACTCTGTTTAAAACCTGCAACGTTTTTTATGAAACTTTTGATATCATTTGGTAATGTTGATTTCTGTAATAAAAATATTTGTTCCCAATTGATTAAAAAAAAAGAATAATGTAAAGTTGTCGAAAGATTTTTTTTTAAAAACCCTCTGAAAGTAGAAACTGTCTGGTTTCTTGAGCCTTGTTACATTTTTGTTTGGGTGCAAGAAATGAGTATCTGTTTCTATTCCCCTTGTCATAACTATTCGCTAACAATATGAAGTATCAAAAAAATGTTGAGCTTCTTTAATTCCTTTTCTTGTATCACATTTATCATTTCGAACATTGATTTTAAAAAAGAATTGAATGACGTAAAAAGAAAAAGATATTCCTCTTTCATCACCCATTCTCTTTATCCTTTCGAAACGCTATTAACCGATTCAAATTTGGTCTTAATGAGAAACTCATTTGCATTCTTAGAAATTTTGAATTTCGTCGCAGTTGAAAATTAATAATAGCTCGCCCTCGCAGTCAATAATTGAACAACTGTTGCATCAAAACTTGGTCATATAAAAAAAAAATGGATTTCATCAAAGAACGATTATGGTCAGAATAAATTCTATTTATGACACCACTGGCGTTTCCCAGTGGAAAACATTTTAAGATAGAGTAGAAGAAATGCCTACAAACATCCTGATTCTGAAGAATTGGCCGTGTCGGCAGTAAGATACACTGGACCATTCCTTGGATGGACCAAGGAAGAACTCCGATCAATGGACCAGCGAACAAGGAAACTTATGACAATGCCTAAAGCCTTACACCCCAGAGATGACACGGATAGAATATACGTTAAGAGAAAAGAAGGTGGCATGGGGCTCATTAGCATTGAGGATTGTGTCCAGAGAGCCAAAGCAGATCTAGAAAAGTACGTGCAAGCAAACAGTAAAGACATCATAAAGAGTGTCCGAAGCAGTGCAACGAACAACCAAAAAGTAGAAAATAATGGAACAGCTCTGCAAACAAGGAAAGAAAAATGGGAAAATAAAAAATTATACGGAGAATTTAAAAGACAGATTCAGGATATGACGGATGAGAGAGATCATGGACATGGCTACGAAAAGAAAACCTGAAGAGAGAAACTAAATTGCTCATCATGGCAGTGCAAAAAAAATGTATCAAGACAAACTATGTCAAAACAAAAATCGACTGAACACAGACAAACAGCAAGTGCTGCCTATGTGAGGTGCGAGGGTTAACCCCATAACTAGTGAATGTAGTCAACTAGCCCAGAAGGAGTATAAACACAGATACGATAGAGAAGCAACAGTGATACACTGGAAACTGGGTAAACGAATGGGATTTAACGATACAGATAAATGGTACCTGCACAAATCGGGGACAGCCCTGGAGAATGGAAACTACAAATTACTTTGAGACTTTGACATCCAAACAGACCACCTCATCCAGGCGAGAGGACTGGACCTGGTGATCTTAGACAAGAAGAGGAAAACCTGCCAAATAATAGATGTGGCTGTACCTGCAGACTATAGAGTAAAGAGGAAGGAGAGTGAAAAACTGGAAAAATACCAAGATCTAACAAGAAAACTGAAGATGTGGAACATGAAAGTCAGGGTAGTACCAGTAATAATAGGTGCACTAAGAACAATCCCAAAGACACTGAGGGTAAGACTGGAGGAGCTCGGGATAAAAAGAAGGATTGAGACTGTACAGACCACAGCACTGCTAGGAACCGCGCAGATACTGAGGAAAGTGCTAAAAATATAAAGACCGCAACACTAAATGTTAGCAGTGGCTTAACAGAGGAAGGAAAACGAAAGTAGAGATGTGAGCCACAGCACTGGCGTGATAGGCAAGGAAGAGAAAAGATGTTGGCTGAAGACCTGAGGAAACTTACTCTCACTCAACCTCCAGCGGTATCCACTAGGCAACTGGTGTGAAGCTGTAAACCACGGTATTACTGTGGTCAATGGGAATGAGGAGAGAAGGGCTGGAGACTTGAGGAGACTTGCTGTCACTCGAACTCCAGCGGTAACCACCTGCCTACTGTTGTGAGATTGCAAATAATAATGATAATAATAATAATAATAATAATAATAATAATAATAATAATAATAATAACAAACACCCTCCTAGAACTTAACAACCTAATTTACGCAGGGGCGAAAATGGTAGCACAAAGCTTTACAACACAAGATAGGAACCCGAGCAATAATAGGGAAGGGAAACCCAACTGGGAGAGAAGGTTACAAAGGCAGATCTCCCAACTACAGAGAGATGAAGCACTGCTTAGAAATACACCACACACAGACAGACCACGAGTAAGACTTTATAACAAATACAAGGTAACGCAAAAAGGCATCGCAACTGTAGTCGAAGAGTTACACCAGAAAAGACTAGCTAAAGAGGCAAGACTAAAAAGATACAGACTAAGAACGGCCCAATACACACAAAACCGCACATTCCAAAACAATGAGAAAAAGTTTTACCGAGATTTAAATGGGGAAAGAAGGCAGGACATGAAACCAGATGCCACAGAGGCCAAGAACTATTGGAATAGCATATGGGGGCACCCAAAAAGACATAACGTAACACCGCAATGGTTAGGAAACATGAGAAAAGAACTAGGAGATATAGACAAGGGAGAACCAATAGTACTGAATGAAACCACATTGAAACATACTCTTAGGAAAGTAGCCAACTGGAAAGCACCGGGTCCCGACGGGATCCATGGGTATTGGTTCAAAAAATTTACCACGTTACACGGCAGACTCACTCACCTACTCCAAAATTGTCTGAATGAAAGCAAAGCACCAGAATGGATGACTAAAGGCAGAACCACCCTCATCCAAAAAGACCCGGGAAAGGGGAACATAGCAAGCAACTATAGACCAATCACTTGCCTACCACTTATGTGGAAAATCCTGACCGGGCAAATAGCAGAGAGAATATACATGTCAATGGATAGAAGGGGGCTACTACCAGAAGAACAGAAAGGGTGTAGGATAGGAACCAAAGGGGCAAACGATTTACTCTACATAGACCAGATGATCTTAAAAGAAGTAAGGAAAAGGAGAAAGAATATCGCAATGGGATGGATAGATTACAAAAAGGCATACGATATGATTCCACATAGCTGGATACTCGAATGCCTTAGAATGTTCAAAATTAGCGAACCGGTGGTTAAATTCATTGGTAATTCAATGGAAGACTGGAAAGTAGATTTGACAGCCGCAGGGGACAAACTAGCCGAGGTAGGGATAAAAAGGGGGATCTTCCAAGGGGACTCGTTGTCCCCACTATTATTTGTTCTAACAATGATACCGCTTAACAGAATCCTGAAAAACAGCAAAGGATACCACTTCTCTAAAACAAAAGGAAAGGTCAATCACTTAATGTACATGGACGATATTAAATTGTTTGCGAAAAACAGGGGAGAGCTTGAGACTCTGTTCAACGAAGTAAGGGAATATAGTGAGGACATAGGAATGGAGTTTGGGATAGAAAAATGCGCAATCATGGTAATGCACAAAGGAAGGCTTTCAATGACTGAGGGAATTGAACTTCCGGACAACAACAAGATTAGGGCATTGACTGCACAAGACCGATACAAGTACCTAGGTGTCCTTGAATGTGACACGATAAAACGGGAAGAGATGAAGGAGAAAATTAGGAGGGAATACCTTAGAAGGATAAGGAAAATATTAGAAACCAAATTAAATAGCAGAAATCTAATAAAAGGAATGAACACCTGGGCTGTGTCAGTAGTTAGGTATACAGGACCATTCCTAGGATGGACAAAGGAAGAGCTCCAATCAATGGATAGGCGAACAAGGAAACTTATGACGATGCATAAAGCATTACACCCTAGGGATGATACAGATAGACTATACGTTAAGAGAAAAGAAGGTGGTAGGGGGCTCATCAGCATAGAAGATTGTGTCCAGAGAGCTAAAGTAGTCCTAGATAAATATGTGCAAACAAATAGTGAAGAAATCATAAAGAGCGCGAGGGATAGTGCAACAAACAAAGTAGAAAGCAATGGAACGGTACAGCAAACTAGGAAAGAAAAGTGGGAAGGGAAAAAATTGTACGGCGAGTTTAAAAGACAGATAAAAGATATAGCAGACGAGAAATCATGGACGTGGTTACGAAAGGGAAACCTTAAGAGAGAAACAGAATCGCTCATCATGGCAGCCCAAAACAAAAGCATAAGGACAAACTACATAAAAGCTAAAATCGACAGAACACAGGCAAACAGCAAATGCCGCATGTGCGGTGAAAGAGATGAGACAGTAAACCACATAACTAGTGAATGTAGTCAACTCGCCCAGAAGGAGTATAAGCATAGACACGATAGAGTAGCAACGATGATACACTGGGAACTAAGTAAACAAATGGGATTCAACCATGGGGAAAAGTGGTATCAGCACAAGCCAGAGGCAGTTTTGGAGAATGACAACCACAAACTACTGTGGGACTTTGACATCCAAACTGACCACCTCATCCAGGCAAGAAGGCCGGACTTAGTAATAGTAGACAAAAAAAGGAAGGCCTGCCAAATAGTAGACGTGGCTGTGCCTGCAGACCATAGAGTAAAAAAGAAGGAGGCTGAAAAAAGGGAAAAATACCAGGACCTAGCAAGGGAGTTAAAGAAAATGTGGAACATGAAAACCAGGGTAGTACCGGTCATAGTGGGAGCACTAGGAACTGTCCCCAAAACGCTGAGGGAGAGACTGGAGGAGATCGGGATTAGGGGGAGGATAGAGACCGTACAGACCACAGCACTACTGGGAACTGCACGGGTACTGAGGAAGGTGCTAGAGATATAAGTACTGCAACGAATTGTAGCTCTGTCATGATATGCGAAAGAGGGAGGAGACGTTAGCTGAAGACCTGAGGAGACTTATTGTCGCTCAGCCCTCAGCGATAACCACTGGGCAACCGGTGTGAAACTGTAAATCGCAGAATTACTGCGACCTGCTAGTACTAGGAGAGGAGGGCTGGAGACTTGAGGAGACTTGCTGTCACTCAAACTCCAGCGGTTACCACCAGGCAACTGGTGTGAGATTCCAAATAATAATAATGATAATACAGGACCTAGCAAGAGAGTTAAGGAAGATGTGGAACATGAAAACCAGGGTAGTACCGGTCATAGTGGGCGTACTAGGAACTGTCCCCAAAACGCTGAGGGTGAGACTGGAGGAGATCGGGATTAGGGGAAGGATAGAGACCGTACAGACCACAGCACTACTGGGAACTGCACGGATACTGAGGAAGGTGCTAGAGATATAAGTACTGCAACGAATCGTAGCTCTGTCATGATATGCGAAAGAGAGAGGAGACGTTAGCTGAAGACCTGAGGAGATTTATTGTCACTCAGCCTTCAGCGATAACCACTGGGCAACCGGTGTGAAACAGTAAATCGCAGAATTACTGCGACCTATGCGTACTAGGAGAGGAGGGCTGGAGACTTGAGGAGACTTGCTGTCACTCAAACTCCAGCAGTTACCACCAGGCAACTGGTGTGAGATTCCAAATAATAATAATAATAATAATAATAATAGCAGACGGCATGGAGTTTTCTACCAAGGAAATAACTATATGCATGACTCTGTTACTTCATCAATCGAAACAGAACGCACCAGACGACCAGTCTGATTCCCCCTTTGCCCCTTTCTTTTACTAAAAGATGTTCAGCGAATGATGACCTATATGTTCAGATCTGATTTCAAACTTTCCGTCTCGTCACCCGGAAGGATGATGAGAAACGATCTGCAGCGAGATTGAGGAGACGTTTCAGGGAAAGCTGAATTTAATAATATATGAATGAGAGCGAGAAAAAAAAAATAACTGACGAGTCATAAGGGAAAAAAATTGAGGTTTTGTGAAATTCTTTTAGAATTGAATTCGAATTTTAAACACGCCAACATGCGTTAATACATACTTGTTCAAAGTCACCATAGTCACACGCATGAATAAGCTCTTACACATGCAGATGCCTCGAGACGCACACGCCTCTAGATGCACACGCCTCGAGACATCTGTTTGGAGAGAGTAAAAAACATGGAGCTGAAACATGGAACCTAATCAAAAGATTGACTCTCAAACTAAGAACCAGGCAATGTGCATAGGAGAATCATGCTCAATATCACATGGAGAGATCACAAACCAGCACATTGTATTAGAAAAAATCATGAGTCAGAGATACCATGGAAAACAGAAAACTCGAATGGCGATGGGCTGGTCATCTTGCAAGAATGTCAGACAACCGCTGGACATGACGGATAACAACGTGGATCACCAGAGATAGCGTACAAAACAGCAGCCGGTAGAAAATAAAGTGGTGCGACCAACTAGATAAGGCCAGAAAGATTTGGCTTCGAGACGCCCATGATAGAGAGGTCTGGCGTATCTTGGAAAAAGTCTATGTCCAATGGTGGACGCTAAAAGGATGAGGAAGGTGTGGATGATGAGGTCATAATGGTAATCGTTTGAGGGGATTAAAACTCACTGGATTACAGAGAGAGGAAACTTTGGGGGCTGAGCTCCCAAACACACTTCCTGTTCCCATACCCTTTCGCAGAATTGAAGTGATGATAAACGTTTTTCAATTTTCCTTTCAACAAATCTTGCAATATCTTCCATGGGAACGAAAAATGGATAACCCTCAAGACTCACCGGATGCAACATACCCTTGAGGACAGCCACTGAATACATCGACCTAAATATTGTGATGAAAATAACAGTGTTCAGGATCTTTGTCTGAATAAATCACGGCATTTTACAACGGTGATTCATCTTGGAATTTCAAGCAATGATTATTAAATGGTTTGGTTTGTAATTTTGAGAAGAAACGTTACACAATGCAACTTATTACTTTTTTTCATTCGTGGATAATTAGAGATTTTTTCTGATTGGTTATGGCTAAGTAGTAAGTCTGAATGGTTAAAAACGGTCAGGCATATACAGAAACCCCTCCGACGAGTGGTTGTGAGTTCGATTCTCACCGTGGACTAGCTGTATATTTTCCAATTACGCTGTTTAATCGTTATCGTAAGATTACAGTCTGATTAGAAGTTGTAATATAAGCAACTGGAAGTTGGGATGAAGGTAAAAACTAGTCAAAATTAATTATTAAGTATAAAAGATGTCAATCATTTCCTTCAAACTCTGCTTTTGCGACCAGGACAGTGACGATTAAGAATCTACTTATTTCCAATTGGACTACAGGTGAATTCGTACATTTCTAATCACATAAAGAAAAACAATTACCTATGAATATCTCCGTACTATTCACAATAGCGAAGTTTGAAGATATCAATAACCATTTCTGTACTTTTGTACACATAAGCAACACTATCTCATCAACATCATCAGTCTTTTATCGTCCGTCATTGGACATAGACCTTCCCCAGGATCCACCATATTTCTCTGTCATGGACATCACAGAGTCAGTATTTTCTGAATTTATTGAGTTCATCACTCCATCGTGTATTTTGTCGGACTGCAAGACTCACTTAAAAAGTGAGGAAACCTATGTTTTCATTATCAGTTGACAGTTTCTAATGATAGATAATGCTAACTACAATCTTATCTTAACTGGATGGTTCTTTGTTTAAATACATAAATAAAACCACCCAAAATTATTATCAACTTCCCATGTGAAAAGTTTTATAAGCTTCCTTTTGATTCTTTCTTGTCTGTGCCTTATTTTTCAATTAATCTATAATATAAAAAAAAACGAGGACATTACTGGTTCTGAGTAATTCTTTGTGCTCCTCATTCACAAGATCTTCCTTTCCTCGGAGACTTTGTTAGTTTGATGAAAAGTTTTATTCTATTGAAAAAAAATTAAAATTCTAAAAAAAGTTAAATTTTCTAGGAAAAATCCCTCTTTTTCGAACGAGATTTTAAAAGTAAAAAAAATCGTATGTAATTGTTTGTGCTTTCATCAAGGTTATAAATGGCGAGAAAAAATTAATAAGAGAATTCATCAAAGAAAGAGAGGTAAAGACAGATATTGAGTTCTTACTGTTTCACTTCATACATTTTTGCCAATTTTACGCATCCAAACCATATACTTATCTATTTATGTTAATCCAAATGCTTGAAATAAATAACTCATTTAACATAATACTCAGTTAACAAACGATCGCACTTGATTTATTTTTCTTCACAAATCTTACACACCATATATATTGTAAATACTAAATCTTAACGTAAATGAATAGTGCATTTACAAATTTTACGATAGATGCCCTTTTCCCATAAATTGTATAAATACCACCATCGCACAAACCTTAAAAGAAGAAAAAGTCAAATTATCTTTCTTTTTTCGGGAAATTAAGAGTTGAGAAAATGAAGAGTCGGGAAAATGATAAGTCGACCAATCAGCGTGCGGGGAAAATGATGTCGGGAATCTCACAGTGGCAAGATGCTGTGCTACTAAATACAGTCAGTGCACGTTCTAAAAGTGCACGTTTAAAAGGGGACAGACTTTAAGATAGGTGGAGCAGCCATCCATACTTGTCATATAAAGTAATTTTCCTTCCGCCGTACGAAACTACAGTTTCGATGTATTTCAGTTACTTATCATATATAAATTTAGATCATTTTCCATGTTTTATTTATCTTATTAGATTTCTCTAGAACCGCTGATCCAAACTTCAAACTCTACACAGTAATGACTTGTGAGTGGTAACTGATATATCTGGCGATTTTCGACGTTGCAAAATACCCAGCTGTCGAGTAGTCGCGGTGCACTCGCACGCACAAGTGCAATTTTTTTTAATCGTGATTAGACGATTTTTTTTCTCCATAAATTGTAAGCATTCCCCATCGCACTAATTTTAGAGAAAAAAAAAAGTCAAATTATCTTCCTTTGTTTTTCTGGAAATGAAAAGTTTAATAAATCTAGATATAAATATCGAAATTGACATAAGGTCTAGATTAAGATATAAGATATTTAAATTGGAAAAACTGACGAGATGTAACCAAAATCCTTCGATGCTGTTGTTTCGTACGACGGACGAAAAATTATTTTATATTAATATTATGGCAGGCTGCTCAACATAGCATAAAGTCCTACCTTTCCAAACATTCACCTTTGGACTTGGCAATGCCTCAGTCAGACAAATTGCAGGGAGCTCTAACCGGTTTTTCATTGATTTCCAATGCCGCAGTCACTCGAAATCATTAGTCTGGGAAATTAAGTCTACGGGACTAGTTTACAAACGACCACTTCATGCATGGCGTTCAGGTTGTTGCGACCGAGCCGTTGGTCCGATGACTCGTGCAAATGTATTGCTCATAGAAGTCTCTTATGTATCAGTAGCTATCAACAATATGAGCATGAGGTTTTCATTATTTGATAGCATGTGTTTCGAAGATTCATTTAGATTTCTTTAAACATGATCTGACCTTACCTGGTCTATTTGTTAAGCTTTTTATGCTTACTAACTTGGAAACTTATGAAAATGAAAACATGCGCTTTTACCAATCGATAATCCATCATTTTAAGATGTATGATGTATTCAGCAAATGAGATTGTTTTTAATAGTTTGATAGATATGATGTTTTTTCTGAGGCAAGTTATTTTTGGTAATTATAGTTTATATAGATAAAAAATTCGGTAGCTAAACACAGTCAACAAACAGTAGCATTTTATATCCGTATAAGAAAAGATTCATTCATTTCCCCATATCTCGGGAACGGATAAAGGTTTTCTGAATATGTTTTTGCTAAACGATAAAACATCATTGTGTAAGCGACGGAGTATTGTATCCTCACTTTTATTGAGGATTTGTTACTAGTCATTATCGACACAAATAATTTTGATCGGTGGAATTCAAAATACCTGTTATCAAATGGTGAAAACTTCATGCCTCCATCGTTAAGTTACCAAGATATGGATCAGGCCTTCTCGTATAGTGAGGGGGTTTGAAAGTTTGAACCTAATATTCAATGAAAGTACTGTCCAATTGTTTCATGTAACCCCAACTTGATGTACCTACATGAAAAAAATCTTCCCTGGTAACAGTTGCTCCTGAGATATATTCTGCAAATATTCTTTTACCCTACCCGGTAGAAAATAATTGTCGATAGGACGATTCGTCACCAAGAAATGTTTGAAATTGGGGGGAAAAAAAACTTTACTTCAAGATTTATACATTGGATTTCGAAAATTTAAAATGATTGCAAGTGCTTTTAAGGGATGAATTCTTTGTTCAAAAAATTTATTTTTCAATCTCATTTTATTATAAACAAGTTCTTATGCTGATGGGTTGGATTCTCGAATAGATATAACGCCTAGGGACTAAATTGAAATATGTTGCTTGATGTGATATCTTTCGTCCAATGAGTATTGTTCAAACAAATAAACATGAGCAAATTATGGCAGACATCGGAGACGATTTGTCCTATTGACTAATTTGCTACTCGACAAATTGACCGGCGGGCAATTTACCAACGATGATTTTCATCGGTGAGTATAGTCCTAGCATCAGTTGGAAAATATGTGGATTAGCTATCACACCTATCCATCTATCGCCCCACTGTTTCTCTCTCTCTCTCTCTCTCTCTCTCTCTCTATCTATCTATCTATCTATCCATCCATATATATATATATATATATATATATATATATATATATATATATATATATATATATATGTTGGTGTGTGTGGAGGGGAGTGTGATTATTAGATAGATAGGTGGTATCTGACGTAATAGTCAATTTTTTATAGACGATGAGGAAAACACAAATTGGCTGAATAAGTATTTATTCACGCATAAATAAATAAGTTACCATTCACCTATCTGTGTTTTTCTCATTGTCTCTAAAGATTTTCATTATATATATATTATTTTTATATTTATATATATACGTATATATCTATGTATAAATATTCATATATATCTATGAATATGCTTATCTATATGCTCATATGTGTGCATCTACTTATATGTATATTTTTATCTAAATGTATATATACTTATATATAATTATATACATTTATATTTATATACATATATGTATTTATATATATATTCACATATATATGAATATGTATATATGTGTGTATGTGTGTGTGTGTATATGTGTGTGTGTGTGTGTGTGTGTGTGTGTGTGTATTTGAGCCTTTTGTTAGTTCGTATTTCTCCATTAAAACAACAAGGCTCATCAACTTAATATTCTGCTTGTAAATTGAGAGGAGGTCAGCTTCTCATAAAGGCTATGTAAGGTTAACCTCAGAGGTCATTCGGGTCACCTTCCAGCCAATCTCAGGTTTTAAACATTGGTGATCACTTTGTGCTTAATTCAGTTTACCGTTTAAAAAGAATACAATTATTATACTTTACAAACAATGAAGTAATAAGTGATCTCGAATGTTGATATTACACTGGAGTCGTAGTTTCTTCATACGATATTTGACTAAGGAATGCACGTGTAAAAATCAATATTATTCAAAGAAAATTACTAAAGAAAGCCTTGTTAAATTGGCTATGATTTAGACCGAACTTGATTAATTTTCACATAACTTTCAATTCAATTCCAAAATGGGGATTACGTCTTATTGTTACACACAGTTTGTACAACTTTTTCTAGGACAAAAATACCAGAGTCTTAACACTGGGAACAATTATTTTTTTCTGTCAGATTTTCATTCAATCATTTGTCTCACAAATGGGACAGACATATATTACCAGATTTTTTTTTTGCAAGTTCTGCAGCTTTTTCTGTCACATTCAGCCTTTTCATTAAAGGTTTTCGGGGGTAGCATCTACTTATGTGAAAAACTAGATTGCACTTTTTTTTTCAAGGTTAATTTTAGGATTGGTTAGAATTATTCGAGTTTTTCCTTTTTTACCTATATTATATCAAAGACAAACCAAAGACATTTTAATAAATCTATTTATTATTTAACTACCAATTTTTATGCTTAACATTTCTTTTAAACCAAACAGTTATGTAATATATCAGTTTTCTAACGCGATCACTTTCAAAAGGGTAATTACGATTTTATGGGTTGAAAGCCATTAAATTTATTTCTGCAAATATTTCTTTTTTTAATATACACATTTTTATTTAATCCAATCTTAAACCAAATTTTCCTGGGAAACGCTGCATATCCCTGATAATATATGCATAACGCTTCCTTATTCAGGATTGAACACTCTATTAGTAAGGTAACTCGTTCATTATAAGCTTATGCAATGCTCTTCCAACTCTGGAATAGAGCACTCTGGTGGATGGGGAATTGTGCGTAAGCGAATACATCGCTTAAATTTAACCTCACTGACCGTCCAGTACTGCGTAAGACAGAGTTAAAATGCCAGCCTCTGGGTCTGAAGCGAAGGTTTCGATCCTACCTCATAGTACTGGATGGGACAATGGATAGTCTGTGGATAACTCAATTATCTAATTATTATCAATTATCATATTGATATTGATATAATTAATTAATTGATTATCATATATTAATATATTATATATATCGCCCCTTTTGAGAGTGCATTACCTCATGTTTCAAAATACATCTAATTTGTATATTGGCAATGCAACAATCACCTTATATCACCTGTAGACTAACTTCTTACTTGTCCAATCTATGCTCGTATTGACGAACACAGATAACTAGGTTCTGACATAGTATAAGCCAAATGCTCGTTGATAATACGCGCATGGTATATCATTATAACTAAAAGAAATATCAGATTCTTGAAGCTCTTATTATAAAAATAGATAACCCAAAGTTGCTCGGGAGACAACAATGCTCAGCATTACACGGAGAAAACAAAAGATGGCATGTCATATGAGAAAAAAAAGGTCACACCGAAGAAAAATCCCATCAGGAAAAATGTCTACACGGAAATATGCCCACACTGAAAAATGCCTACATGGAAAAAGACCACAGAGAAAAAGATTCACATTTAAAAGAGACCACACAGAAAAAAATCCTTTGGGGAAAATTATTTTTGTGACTTCTAGATGAGGCGTATCAGCGTCTTATACGCCAACACATATGGTAAATATTTGAAAATTATTGTGAACATAATCGAAAATTCAGACTGTGAAAGAGTTATTTTTTTTTTAGCAAAAAGAAATCTTTTTTCAGTTCCCCCCCCCCCCCAATAAAACAAATTGTGCTTTATTTCCAATCAAATCATTTCAATTGATTCTTTCAATTGAAATAAATAAATGAGGCACACATTAATTCGTGCTTCTAACCTAAAGAATTCTTTAAAAAAACTTTTAACCAATTTGTTTCAGAGAGAGAGAAATTCGTGAAAGCTTTATTATTCAATCCATATCCTGAGTGTAATTGTTGGGATAGATGGTGTTGCTCATTCGGTAGAGATGTCGTTCATCCTGCATTTACTATAATCATTGATAATGTTATCTAATGGTTATTGTTATCAAAATCATTCGGTCTCAAACTTTACTCGAAATTAATCAAAAATCATTTGAAATGAATAAAAATCGTTTAAAACGAATCTAAAATTATTTCTATCGTGTAATGTTGTTTATAAGTATAGATCTTGAACCTAACAATGAATTTATAACAATGAATGTGAATTGCTCCAATTTTTGTACCTCTTGCTTAATGTTATCAGTTGATTATTAAAAATGGTTGAACATATTTGCCCAAATACCTATGTGCGAAGAATGGTTTTTGTACAATTTTTGAATTGGTTTTGAAAATATCAATCTGAATTTATGTGGGACAACAAAAAATCTGTTTGGGCTCTTTTCCGTGTGGGATTTTTTTTCTGTGAGCTTTTTGTTGTGTGGGCTTTTTTCTTGTGTGCATTCCTGACAGTGGGATTTCTTTCTTTCGCGAATTCTCGTACGGACTTTTATTGTGTGAGCATTTTTCATAGCATCCATAAAAACCATTCGAAAACTCAAATGGCAATGGGTTGGTCATTTTGTAAAAGTGTCAGACAACCTGTGGACATCACGACTCTTAACGAGGGACCCTGAGAGATCATAAGCGAAACTGTGGTCAGCAAAAAATAAGATGGCGCTTAAAAGACAAGTTTCAACAAATTTAACTCAAAAATGAACATTTGCAGCGATTGAATTTGTAAGTGTAAATATTTGGTTATACATATCCATCAATCTGGTTTTCTTGTTTTTGATTAGTTCGTTGTATTTCTTATTTGGTTGCTGTTTTTTTTAGTTTGTTTTTTGTTTTGTTTTGTTGTTGTTGGATCGTTGTATTTTTTAATTTGCGAGCTGCAATTCTTGGTTTGCTGGTAGTAGTTTTACTGTATCTTTCAACTTGTTTACTGTAATTTTCAACTTGCTCGGGAACAGGTATTGTGTAATTTATTTTCAAATTAACCGTTTAGATTATTTTCGAATTGTGGCGGCACTGGGTGATGTTTGAATAGGGCGTGGTGAGACTTGAAGTCTACCAAGTTCGTCAAACACTTTCTCTTATTTTGGGTTCGGTCGGGTACGGAAACTGTGTCGGTCGGGTTAGAATACGTTTCCATCCATTTTGATATTTTCAGAGCTTAGTTTGATGTAAGATCAAATGTTGGGAGACGGGGCCGGTGAAGGTTGAGTTTTGCCAATCTCTCAAATAGAGAGTGTTGGCCTACCAGCCTGGAAGATCAGTTTTCGAAAATGCTGGCTTTTTATTCTTACCTTAGCCCGAACACAGATCAATGGAGCCTTTTGTAAATACATAACCATCTAACCCAGTCATTTCGAAACTTAGGATTTCTTCTATAAAAGGAATATTCTAGCGGATCCCTATTTTCAGCAATTACTTTTTAGACTATTATTAATGAATTACAATAATGAGTAAATTTATCGAATTCATATTTATTCTAAATGGATTACATTTATTTTAATTCTAATATACCAAAATATACCTGTCAGAAATGACGGGGTTAGTTATGCATGGATCGGCATTAAATAGTCCAAAATTATTTTATTAGATAATTTGTTTTTAATAATTCAAGTATCTTAATTTCAAGTTTATTTTAGTCTCATCTCATCTCAAACTGTTTAATGAGTGATTATCAGACATGAAATTTTAAGAGTTTCTAAGATGTAACTTTTATTGTTATGTCATAATAGGAAGGTAAATTAACTAATGCAATCGTTATCTTTAAGCGCAAACAAACGGTTTAGGGAGCGCTGTAGTAAGTGTTGGGGGCGCTACAAAATAAATAAACAGAGTGATTGCATATAAGCTCATAATATGCCTAGATGGTACAGTTCTGTGTTTAATAGACATGTTTGTAGGTAGCAATGTGGTGAGTGTTGTGTCTCCGCCACACGATTTGCAATGTTAGGTTTAAAGTGGACACTGCTGTGAACCCCCGAACATCATTTGAGGACCCTGCAGGTTCCAGGGATCCCAGTTTCGAAAATGTCGAAATCCACATCTCAGATTCTCGTTTATATTTATTCAATAAACTTGGAAAAAAGCTAGAAAAACTAGAATGAAACTGATTTTGCGGGGTTATCGCAAAAAGGTGAATTTGTTTTCAATATCGACATGGCCAACGAGAGAATGATTTTGTCTCAATCGAAAAACAATCGATGTTTGTAGCTATTGTGGGGTTTTGCAGAAAACCTGGATTCTATCCCAACGCCCACAATGAACTGCCTTACAGAATTAAAGAGTTCAAACTGACCTGCTATTTACCCATGATGGTGGGGAGTGGATTCATGCATTTCCCAAGGGCATTAATTCGATGAGAACACAGACTGTTCCTGTCGGAGTTTGAACTCGGGTTGCCAATTCCATTCTCGGTGCTGTTAACCGTTAGGCCGACCATACCTACCACGGGCTTATACAATGAAACTGAATATCCGAAGCTCTATTCAAAAACATTCCATCATACACTAAGCACTGAAAACAAGAATTTTTACGATGCATGGGAGGTAACTCTTGATTTTTCAACTTGATAAATATCTCACTGGCACTTCTCTCTTTCACTGTGGATAGGGAACTAATTTTGCTGAGTAGCTCGCGGGTTCGATCTCATCTGGTCAGGGGTGGGTCCAGGATTAGGGGCAGGGGAGAGGGTTCAAATTGAAATCTCTCTTTACAAATAAATACACTGAAAAGAGAACAAATTACAAACATTAAAAACAAGAAATTAAATTTTCATTTACATTTTGAGTCGTAATTTTTCATCTCTAGCATTGACGAAAGGATAAAGTGAGAAAGAATAATCAAAGAAATTTACCACAGAATGAATAAAAACGGAAAATTTTTCCCTAATTAGATTGAAGATATTTACTTATAACAAAGGCAAAACCAAGTTAATAATCTTGATTTATAATTACTTGGGATTATATAGAATTATTATTAAGAATTTATTTTCTGGGTATTAGAAACCGTCTGCTAAAACTGTCACCAAAACTGTTTACACAGGTTTCTTCAGTTTTCAAGTTAGTCGAGCTGACTGGCTAGCTGGTTTGCAGACTGGCTATGTATCATGCATAGAGATCGTACCGATGGAGCTAGATGGCTTAAAATTTAAACACTCTTTATTATGTCTGAAAAAAGTTTTTTTTTTTTAATTACCCCCTATGAATAGGTTTTTGGTGGGAGGTTCAAATTAAAATGCAAATTTATGCTTAATTGATCATGCCCGCTTGTTTTTTCTTTGAAAATGCAGACTTCAGTGCTCACTGCCTAAACAAAAAATGGGAGGTGTTACTCATTTATTGATCACTCCTTTTTTCCAATTTTTTAATTGATCATTTCCAACAAAGTATGCTGCCAAAAGATCTTGATCACGTGACAGTTTCTATTGAGTGAGTATTCAAAATTTTTTTCGAAATTTTGTTTCTTTCGAGCTGGGGGTCCGCACATAGTGGGTACGATTCTTGATGAATAACTACACGAAAGAGTTCGCTCCCTGGCTGGAATAGGTAAAAGCCAGGATTTCGGATGCTGATTTTCAAGGAATGATAGGATCTTGTCGTGTGAAAAATTGGAGCAACACAATCTTCCTACCTTTAATTTCCTAACCACCACTCAACTTGACCTTGTGTCATACTAAGCTAAACTTAGTAAAACTCAAGCTGAGAACCTTACGTTTTTTTCTGTAGGCGTCAGTGGTTGACGTTCGAGTTCTAGTGAAGGTCATAATTTCAAATACTGATTTTCAAAGTAGATAAGATCACCATATTTGGAAGATTGGCGCAACACACTCTTCCTACCTCTTTTAGTCAGGTGTAGATCTAGGCTAAACTTGACAAATAGCTAAATCTACATTTTGAAGTTTAATGATCAGAAACCGTCAACCAAAACTGTCAACATAAGTTTCTTCAATTTTTTTCCAAGCCGGTTTTTCTAGCTGACTGATTGGCTGACTGGCTGGTTAACTGGCTACGTACATATGTATGTATCACGCGCACAGGTTGTGCCATCGAAGCTACAGGGCAGAATAAATTAACATTTACTCCTTATTATGTTTAGAAAAAAAACTTTCTTATTTTTTGAAAATTCCCGCCTTCAATAGATCCCTGTGGGGATTCAATTTGCAATGTAAGTTTATGCTAAATTAATCCTTTGGTTTGAGTCCGGTAGCATTCAGACTGGTTTTTGGAAACTTTTGGAGACTTTTCAGTGATTACAGCCCAACAAAAAGCGGGAGACGCAGCTTATTCATTTTCCAATTTTTTAGTTGATCATCTTCAACACGGCACGCTGTCAAAAGACGTTGGTCACGTGACGGTTTCTATTCAGTGACTAACCCGTTCACCAATTTTTCATTTTGATTAGGAATGACTTATATTCCCACAGGAAATTTATTAAATAAAGAATCTGGTTATAGGAATCCTCCGCTTTTCGAAAGTTCGTTTAACTTGTACAGAAAAAAGGCGAAGGGCAAAAATAGCGTTCAGTGTTTGTTTTGGAGCAAATCGTTATACAAGCAGCGTGTACTCTCTTCCTGTCTCTTCTGCACCCCAGTCTCCTGTACCTCCAAAAATTTCAACCCCCGATGACTCAGCCTAAAATACCGACATTTGTATTATTTGAGCCTGGCGATGCTCAAAGGTTTCCCCATACAAACTAATGGTAATTGTTCCTTCGCTTTACACTATTCTAGCTTGCAAAAAAAAATTTTAGGTATGCTTTACATTCTGATCGTGGGTGAAGATTTATACAAGGGAAACTAGAAATTTCATCCCAGTAATAGAATCATTGAATTATAGCAAATAATGTACAATTGCGTCACAAGTTAATACATCTATTTCTTTTACAGCCTAAAAGACCAAGGGAAGTAACCTTTGTACGAATTCATACAACTTGTAGCAGTGCCTGCAACAAACCCTGGGGACAGGTATAGTTTCAAGATACCCTGGCAATCCCTCACGATATCCCAGGTTTTGTTGGCTTCCGGTAAAGTGTGAGAATGCCAGAGCTATGCAGATGCAGCCTCTACCCAATATTAGAGTCTCTTTATGAATTTCCCCTTTTCTTACGTAGACAATCCTAGTTAAACCAGGTAAGTCATTCATTTTTATTCTCAAGTGAAGTCTTTATAAGGATTTTTTTTAATAAGGGTAAACAGAAATTATTTTGGGGCTTATTTTTAATACGTGTAGAATTCATTACCTGGCAAAAGATATAAGTAAAATAAATCATCAAATAAATTAAGGGAGAATTTTTTTATTCAAATTCCTGGATTTGAAATGGAAACTTTTTTGAAAAAATAGTCCTTTATCAAGTAAGAGCCGAGTTTGTTTTTTCCATCAAAATCCAATGATTAATTGGTTTTAGTAAAATCTAGGAGAGCTTTTTTTTTTTTCATGTAAAAATGTTGGAAAATAGTCCAATGCAGATTATTATATTCATTTTTGTTTGCTTCTTTTTACACTATCTATTTTCAAAAATATCTATATAAGATGTGCGCGAATAATTTTCATATCAGATTTCTCTTCAATCTCTCTTCTTTCAAAGAGTGTAAAAATTTTGACGATAAAATCAATTTTTACACAAACTTTGCTTTTATTTTTCAGGTATCAATTTTCCGTACGTTAATGGTGTGCTTGGATACGCCTACTCTCGCCCCCTGTTAAAAGCGCAATTTTATCGTTTCTAAATCAATGTACCGAATTTTTTGGCATATAAGACCCTCTTTTTTCACCTAGAAAATGGCTCCAAAAATACCTCGATTCTTATATACGAATTTGAGGATTTTGGTCGGATAATCTTCACCCACATGCTATAGCTTATCGGCTTAAATCAATAATACTGCTTACTCAGATATTATTATCATTATTATCCGTATTATTATCACAGTTGCTTTAATTTAAAAAAGGAATTATCGTAAAAATGTTCTAAGGTTATACTAAAGCGAAGCATCTTTCTCTCAAGAAACATTCCCGATGGAGTATGATGCTTTTTAGAAACACCTCCAATGGAGTGTGACAGCCGGCGACGAAGTCCCGGTTTTTGTCGTATGTGTCAACTTAAGGATCTTTGCAAGTCCTCAAGTCTGGTTGAAATGAGGACTTTACACTTTTTTTTAAATGAACCACCCCCTTGGCAGTATGCGAGTCCGTCGAAAGGATACCTCCACCCTAATCATATAGCTAAGAGTTAATTCAATTGGCTGCCTAGAGCTCAGGAGAAATTAGTCCCAATACCGAGAATCAAACCTGGGACTATCTGCGTGTGAGGCAGACATGCTAACCTTTAAAATCTGTGCAAAACCGTACTATTGGATACTTGTCCTGTTATATCTAGCTACATATTTCAATAACACAAAACGCTAACCCATAAACACACTAAAAAGATTTTACGAAAGATTCCCTGCTGAAATGAGGGGAAGGAGTCTTAATCTAGTCTATAATCATCAATTTTATATATGCCATTAAATACGGTCTCTATAATTTAAAAATGAGTGAAAATGGACTAGATATTTCGATATTTGAAGCACAATATCGCACCATAGCATAGTATATGATATTTGACACGGTAATTCGCCAAAATATGGTATATACCGTACGGTATGTAAGTAGAAGGCTGGATTAAGGCGATCGGGATCCTAGGCACTGATAAAATTTGGGTCTCACTAATGTTTCAAAATGTATATATCTTTATATTCTTTTTATATTTTAATGTCTCAAAAGATTCGAAATATGCTTCTAGTGGGCCCAGAATTTTTCGTAAGACCTGGACACTGTGCCTATTGTACGTAATTGATAATACGGTCCTGAGTAGTATATATTGGTAAAATATTTTGTACAACGTAATAGGTACAATTTCAACCAACAACAATTTAAAGATAAACTACCTCAGTCGGAGTTTGAACTCGGTTCGCCGATTGCCATTTTCGGTGCTATTAACCACTACACCAACTCTGCATCTCTAGAAACACTCAACCACTTGTTCGGCAGATATTGGCTCTTGGGAAAAACCTGTATCCAACGTGACTAAAAAGTATGTTTACTTACAAACGAGTGGTGATCGCTGCAAGATGTAAGGGAGACAACTCTTGATTCATTATTTGAAGCTCAGAAGGTAGATTGTTTTGAATGAGTAACGAATAATCACTTGAGAATGGTAAGCTTTCGGCAGAGCAAGCTCAACCTTTAAGAATAAGGAAATCCCATTAGTTTCAAAAAGAAGGGTATACAACCAATGTATCCTTCTGATAGTCACCTACGGCGCAGAAACATGGAGAGACAGACAGACCCCAGATTGAGAAACATACAACGTGCACATGAAAGAATCATGCTCAACATCACATAGAGAGATCAGAAAACAATTCAGTATATTAGAGAATAAGAAACAGGATTCAGGGATATCATAGAATCCGTTAGAAAGCCCAAAAGGTGATGGGCTGGTCGCGTTGCAAGAATGCCAGACAACCGATAGACATCACGACTCACAACGTGGATCTCCAGGAATCATACGCGAAACCGTTGCCAGCAAAATATAAGATGGCGTGACGAAATAGACAAGTTCAGAAAGTATTGGCTCCGCGACGCCCATGACAGAGAGGTCTGGCGAATCTTTGGGAAGGTCTATATCCAACGACGGACGCTAAAAGGCTAATGCTGCGGATGATGACGATGATGATGATAATGATGATGATGATGATGATGATGATGGTGATGAGGATGATGAAACGATACAAATTAGTTCTCTCTAAATAGGATTGATGTATCAACCTCACTAAATATCATTTTGGTTTCCTACAGGTACTGAAATATGTTAAGGCTAAAAAAATGCTGTACGGTAACGGTATCAAACAAATTAATTTGTCTCAGAATAAGCTGAAAACAAAAACTCATTGAATAATAATAAGACTTTGGACAGAGCAGTTTTGAAAAGAACGATCAATTTTGGAACGAATTAACCGTACCAGTCAAGGTATGCCTGTATTTTTCTAAATCATTCACCTGGCCATTATTAATTTTTCTTTAATCCTCATTTTTGTGCCCCTTTTTCATTGCAGTGTCCCTAAGGTTTTAATAAGCAACACTCTGGTGAGATTTGACATCGCGTTGGACAGCGCGTTATCGATAAGGTCATGGAAACAAATTCAAATTTAGCTACACTCTTTATTATCCGATTTACTCAATACCATATCATTTGTTTACACTTAGTAGTAATAGTAGTAGTAGTAGTGGCAGTAGCGGCAGCAATAGCGTGAATTTTTTTACTAGTATTTCATCCTAATTTAATTTCAGCTGTTTTTCATCGCAATTCTCCGACCATCATTGTACGACTATTGGTAAACAACGCAGTTTGGAAATGAAAAGAAAGCCCCCACAGATTGACGATTTGAGAGTTAAAATGAAAAGCAACTGTTATCAAAACGAACGGAATGCTAGTTGAAAAAGAAATATCTGTTTGATTCCATAGGTGCTTGTCTAAAAGGTATCGTACTTCGTGCTAAATTAAAATGAATTTCTGCCCATCGTACGAAACTACAGTTTCCAGAGACTTCTCTTCGGTTTTGCCAATTAAGAGATTTCTCCAATTATTGTTAGATAAATCCTACCCGTTATAATTTGTGATTCATATCTATTGTAAAATAACTACCAATGAGTATCTGTTGGTTATTTTGGTATTTGCTGTGGTACTCTATAATAGGGCAGTAATCATCCCAAAGGTGCATTTTGGGAAGAGACAGACTTTATGGTATGGAGCAGCTCCTCGTCGTCGTAATCATCAAGAAGAAGAAGAAGGAGAAGAAGAAGAAGTCATTCGTACGAAACTAAGATTTCGATGAATCGAAGTGTATACACACACGCACATGGACACATTCCTACAATTGCAGATAAATGAAACACTATCATTATAATCAAATTAATGTAGCCCCACCATTGGCGGACCTGCGGTTTGGGGGCCCGTCCCGGATGACACCTTCAGAGGGGTGACACCATAATATTTTGGCAGCGCGAAAATTCTACATTTACCGCTATTTTCCAACGATTTTCGCCAATCTTTAACTATTTTCTAACCATTTCAGACCAGTCTAGCCATTTTCAACTACTAAGAATGGCCATGAAAGGCTAATAGTGTTTTTAGCGCCTTTTGGTGTTTTTTGACATTTTACTTTGGGTCGATTTAGTGCGAAAAAAATGTTGAGTTTGCAACACTTAGCATTGGCACCCTAGGCGACACCAACCCTTGGAACGCCACTGCACTCGTCCATCCAGCCAAGTGGGCTACACCACCTTGTATTGGTGCTTCTTTTTTCTTTTTTTCAAGAAAGAAAGATCTATCATTTTAGATAACTTGACACAATATTTTAGATAATTAATTCTGGTACAGGCTACGGTGATTCATGTATGCGTTGAAGTATTTAAAAATGAAGAAAAAAAAAATTATCCTCAGGGTCTTGCAGTGCACGAGTTTAGTCCGTTCATCTTTGATGGACCCCATTGTGATCCCCGAGAATAAATCCTCGATTCAGCCTAGCAAATTCCTAAAACCCATTCCCATTATTGATCTCAAGAAATCAAAAGCATTGATGCATGAATAAGGTCGTAACAGTGAGAAAATGTTGGGGTCAAGAGACAACACAACTAAATGCAGCTGGGACTGGACGGACTGTGTCCCTGTGTCCCTCAATTTGGCTCCGCAACGCCCTCGATAGAGAAGTGTGGTGAATCCTGGGGAAGGTCTGCGTCCAACGACGGACGTTAAAAGACTGATGATGATGATGATGAGGCTAGAAAAAGTTAGAATTTCCTAGTATCTCAGGATCCGAATTCCTTGCATTGTAGCAGTTTGAGATGATAAAACATATTTTTGGCAAAAAGTTGGGGCAGGGGCAGTTGCCCCTGCTCGTGACGACCCTAATAATAAAAAAAAAGTTATACCAAATCAGTTCAATTTTTCTCTTATTATCCTCATGCAAATGTATTTGGTAAGCTCGAGGCAAATTTATAGTTGGGCTTGATAATGAACAGAACATATAAAATAATCATACTATCAATTAAAACATTTGTCTATATAGAATATATATTCTTATGTAACTAGGCTTCCTGAAAATCTCCCAGTCAATGCAATTTTCAGCACTGAAATTCATTGGCCAATGCTTGAGAGTGACATGATATTACTGTTCGTAAATAATCATTGATATGTTGACCGGTAAAACGAAATCTATATTTTTTATAGTTGGATCAGAGAAGCAATCTTATCTTGTATGTTGCACTTCTTAGGAAAGGAATTTTTCTGTTGAAAGCAAATTTTAAAGGTTCTCGCTTGATACAAATGATTTTAGCACAATGACATTGGGCAAAAACTCTCGTTCCAGATGCGACGTATGACGCAAGATGAGCAATAGCTGTTATATTTACGTTGATTAGTAAAAGGATTCAACCAAAAAGTGATCATAGGCTCCATGATAATAAGACATTTAAATCTTTTTTCGAACTGCACCAGAAGCAATTGAAGATGGATTAGAAATGGTGACAGGTTAAATTCACTGTTATTTATCATTTTCTTCATATTTAGTGAAAGCGTGAAAGACTATCATTTGGCGAGAATTACATAAAATAAGTTTTGCTCTAAATGAATGTAAAGAGCCTATCATTCTAGCTATTGCCGGATTTATACGGTAGTAAAAAGGGCAATTGCCCCGGACCAATCTATACAAAAATATAATAATTAGGAAAACAAGTTTCTTTAATGAGAGATGAATTGATAATTATTGGTTGGAATTCATTATAACTCCTTCAGTTGTTTGAAATGAGCGAATAAAGTTACTTGTAAACCAGCCCTCCAGTTATAGGAGTATAGGTTAGGAAAAGAAATTTGTCTCACCTAAAAATCTACTGGGAAATTCTCTGGTATATTTTTACTTGTATATATTTATTTACTTCGGCTATATTTCTTATCTAACCCTACGCAGTTATAATTTGTCAGTTCCAATTACACGCTATAAACGGACTTCGATGTGAGAATTTTATGATTTGACGTGAATTTTGATTTATGTGTATTATGGGCCCACCGAATCTGAAGTGCCTGGGTCCGCCAATATCTAAATTCGGCCATATTTATACTTCATATACAATATGCTTCTAACTTTTCCATTTCCAAATGAATCATATTGCATCCCAGTCAGTATTTTTCGTTTTATTTTTTATACAATGTTTACTTGTTTTAAAGGAGATTTTCTTGAAAAACCAATTGGAAGCATATTGTTTTATTACAGAAACAAATGTTAAATGTTATTCAATGCATTAAAAAATTATATGAATAACGTTGCAGATTTTAAACAGAGTATATTTTATTTAATAGTCTTTATTTCATCTTATTTCAATTGTTTCATTGCAATAACTAGTTCTTTATTCCAGTACGTGTTCCAGAAAGTAATGTTTTTATTTTTAGGGAGAGACAGTCTTCTTTCATTGGGAGACAATCCAATCAATTACATAATGACCGTCCTTATATTACGTAGTTGTCCATTTTTACTTGTAAACAACCAACCTCATCCTTTTGTAGAAGGAAGCTGACTTTGACTCGAAGAAACCCGATTACCCATGTTAGATCTCATCAATATTTGGGCATAAGAACTAGTGTCTGGAGAGAGAAAGCAGATTAGACAATTGCTATCAACATACAGAACCCATTTCTTGTCTCCAGTAATTATTCGATGAAGCAACAATTTCTTTTCCAGTCTGTTCCACAAAATGTTGCGAATTGCTTCAAATTCAAATTTGTATGGGACTCAAACTCCTTGTCTGTTGACCTTCCAGAACTATTGAAGGCGCTATGGTACAGTAAACCACATTGAATTCAGTTTTTCTGATAATTCGATGAGAATCTGACTCAACAACTAAGCATAGCACGTCTTAGTCCAGCCCCACCGGTCTTCTCGAATAGTATGCATAGCAGAGGTTGAAATTACCCGATCGGAATTCGCTGAACCAATACTAGCATTTGCAGACATCTTGGGCGTTCAGGTGAACACTGTAAATTACTTCTGTGTCTATCATTTTTACCTCGACGGAATTCGTAGAGCGTGCAATGTCCCTCTTCAATTATTTTGTCACACATACTGTAACGATAAGACCTGAAAAAGAAATACTATCATAATTTGAAGGATAAGACCCAATTATTCTTGAATAATATTGGTTTAATTTGATGTTCATCATCATCAGTCCTTTAACGTCCGTCGTTGGACATGGACCTTCCCCAGGATTCGCCACACTTCTCTATCATGGGTGTCGCAGAGCCAGTATTTTCTTATTTTGCCCAGTTCATCTCTTGATACTAAACATATAATACCTGAAGTTAGCTTATAAAAGATCGACTTTACTTTCCAGTATTCCTAATACGATTCTCAAATGAGTAATGCTGATAGGAATCAACTTCCGGTATGATCCCTTATCCCTCAAAGCTCTCTCTTCTGTGACAGCACCTTACCTACGAATGAAAATAAGTAAGAGTTATCCACATTTAGACATCTAGCTATATTCTTTACTTCTCCGAACGCCGTCATCTTGTCAATTATTCATTTTTTGACTCCCGTCTAAGCTGGTACATGAATCCATAGTCTCGTAACTCAATACTGGGTTTTCGATCTCCTGTGTAGTTTCGTAGAGGCACCCATATAACACAGGTGAGCGTTTTTTCCCCCAATAAAATGTCATTACAAAATCAAAATATTACTTGAGCATTCTACGTACAGCGTGATTTTCTTTGTTACTGGACTCTTCCACTCAATGGTAATAATTTTTATGATAAAATACGCCCTTTGCATAATTTGTAACTATGGAATCCTCCAGATGAACAAAACGGTAATTTTTTCAAGACAGACAGAAAGAAAGAAAGTCTCATAAAAATCCATCCATAGTCACAGAAGGGAATTTATAGATGAAGAATATATCCGTTAAAAAGGAATCGGACAAACTTGGTATTATAATTATCAACAAGCTAAAGTATTTTATCTTGCGGACATAAGAACAGTTATTTTCATTTATACAAATTGAATATTTTTTATAACATTTGGATGAATAAAGTTGTGTTTTTTTTTTTGTAATTCATTCATTAATTTACCAACATATTCTGGAGTAATGTAGTGGCCCCGACTGTAAAGGCTTCCCACTCTATATGAAAGATAATGAAACAAATAAAAGCACCAACCGTTTATAAATTTACCTGTTTTCCTTCATCGATTCTTCCATTTGTGCGCCGTTCTTAACATGAAGTGAGCGTGTGATATTTTACAATTGGAACTAGACAACACAAAAATATGTTGATTATCCACCTGAAACTTTATTCATTCAAATAATTTTTTTTTTAAAGTAACTATCGTGGACAAAATATCTCGCTCAGTGAATATATTGGAGAGATATTTCACCTACGTAAATAGAAAAATTAAACTATAAAAAAAAAAAAAAATTTTAAAAGATTAAATTATCTAATTAGTATAAATTGAATTAAAACACAAAACATAAGTAATATTTTTAATGAAATAAGTATGTTATTACTAAATAAATTGAAATATTACTTATTTTATTTCTGAAAAGAAAATTCCCTACGACTTTTTTTTCCTGCTCAGAAACCAGATTAGTGTCTTTTCTTCTGACGTTATTTTTAAAAATTTTTTTAGGTACCGCTACCTTGTGACTTTTCATTTGGTCCCAGCAATAGGTATTCGATATTTCCGTTCGTCTGATAAGACGATAGTTGAAACATACCTAAAATGGGATTGTCCTATAGGCCAGATATATCACAATTTGGACAGTGTTTGTTAACTGGTATACAATTTTATGCTTCTTACATAAAATCAGAATGGAATTGTGGCCCCCCCCCCCCGTCTTATGTGATGGTCGCATTAGGTACCAGATATGAGGTTCTCTTCTTGGGTCAACACATGCTACCGGTCATGCCCGCATGGTCTCAGAAATCTTGGTGAAAGCATAAAAATGACTTGCAAAAAGATTTTGCGACCTTCGAAAGGGAAATAACCGAATACTTTGAAGCTGTACTTCGATACTAATTGTGGGATATAAGGGTCCAGTTCAGCATAATAGTTCAATTGTAAATAGAACCTATAGAAAAGAACAAAATCTTATGAACTGAAATCACAAAAAAAAAAAAAAAAAAAATTACTCAACTCTTAAAAATATCTATTAAACGTCTATTTTCTCTAGTGCCAAATATGTAACCTGTATGAAGATGAAGAAAGAAAGGAAAAAAAAAAGTGGGATTATTTACTTATAGATCAAAATATGCGCATGCTTCGCCTAGGATCTGTAAGTGTATGTGCATTGAAAAGCATTACACACACACAGTTTAATTTCTGAACACTTCTATGATCAGGTATTCGGCACACACACAAAGAAAAGAAAAAGATGCACTCATGACCAGCACCTTTTTCTCTACATATTTAATACAGCAGATAAATAAACATATTGATTCACATGGCACACCAAGTATAAGAATGATAAAAATTAAACATTTCAATATTGAATGAATGGACTTATTCCTCATCAGACATGTGATAAGACTAATTAGTAATAAGGGTATGAAATATCAATTTTATACAAGCCACCATTTTTTTTATGGCACGGATGAAAAAAAAAATTTTTCCTTCAACCTTTAACTGTAGCCTAATTGAAAAAATTGAAAAAAAAAAAAAACCCCAAGTTGTAGATTTTAAAATTGGCTTCATTTCATAATTTTCTCTCAAATAATTTTAATGAACTTTTCTTTTTTTTTTTTTAACCTCATATTTGGATTTTTAACAGTTAATCAGAACGGAATAGCCACTCGTTTATATTCCAATAGATTTTTGCTGAATGCAGCAACACGAACATCCTTGTCTGCTTGCATGTTAAAGAACTGGTTCTGTGAACTCCTGTAATTTTCGTAACCTCTTCCATACTTACCACCGTGAATACAATCACTGAATTGAAAAAGTCACAATTAATAATAAACAACCGCTTTCCCTACCAAGAATGAGAAAGAGGAAAAAAAAAAAAACTGAAACTCAATGAAAATCCAACAAAATAAAAAAGGTACAAAATTTTATTCATAACAAAGCAGAAAAACACAATAACTCCAGATATGCAACACAAAATTTCCAGTGATGTCATTGATCACAGGTTTGTTTGTTTGTTGTTTTTGTTTTGTTCGTTTCGTGGGTGTCTGTCAATTATGTTAATATAACTCATTTTGACTATTGGTAGACTGGTAAACCAAATATCGAAAAAAACTCGGCCGACTATGGACAGCCAAGCTCAGAAGAAAAAAAAAACATTTTTTTAAAAAAGAAGGAAATAAGATGCAACACAGGGGCAGTAGTAGCCGTTTATCAAACTGCACGTTTCTATAAACAAATGCAAACCTTAAAGCCCAGGCCAGGCACACCAAGGACCAGGGCCTCTGAGAGGAATTTTAATCAGAGTGGTACAAAGATTCTTTTGGCCCACCCAGCCCTTCAGTGGTCATCCAGTTTCTCCCCCCCCCCACCTCAGATCCAAGGAAATTCTCTTGCTCCTCCCTTTGGACCCTCGGGGCCCCAGGCACTATATACTCCCAGCAACCACCTCTCATCGGCCCTGCCAACAACCATCAAGTTGGGTGGATCATGTCAGCAGGGAAATTTACTTCACTATCATCAACAAATCTATTTCAAGGCCTTTATTCGTTGATAGTTTCAACACAACAACAACACTTTGCCAGCTATGAAGTGAATTTAATGAAATTGATAAATAGATTCCATCGATTGTATTCCTGGCTGGGAACAAGTATCAAGTTGGTTTCCACCTAATTATAAGAGCAAAATGAGGTGAAATTCACAATTCTGCAACATTTCGAAGTAGACAAAAAAATATACACCATATTTCCCGGCCCTATAATACAGCAAGGAATATTTAGAGAGAAAACAATGTGATTCTAGTAATCATTTTTTTTTTTTTTGTTTTTAATAAATGTTACGCCAGATCAGCAAAGTTTCGACCGTTTTTACAAAAAAAAAAAAATGAAATAAATAAATACATAGTTTTAATTTCCATAAAAACTTCATTTAATCAAAACAAGGACATTAAGCAACTTTCTGAACCCATTAAAAGTTTATGTAATAAAAATGAAACTAAATTCCCCACCCCTTAATAAAGTTACAGTTAAACTTTTGAGAAAAGAGAGGGGGGGGGAAATTATATCAATATGTAGTTCTGATCAAAAGTTTTTCATCAAAACAAGGATGAAAACAACTTTTTTTTTTTTTTTCGATCAAAAGTCCATGTACTCACCACCCACCTTTGAAAAAAAAAAAAAAAAAAAAAAATTTCGCCTATAAAGCGATTCCACTGATTCAGCGTAACATTTATTTCAAAAATTTCAATTAGTAATGTTAATTACATCATATATACATTTCATTGTGGTCATCGGGGGACTAAAGCATCGAAGAGGAGTGTTCAAGTATTACAAACCAACCATCCTTTCTTAAAAGTCTACTGGGTGATTTTCGGAAGAGTTTTCATGGGGGGGGGGTGAGAAATAAAACTACCTTAGATGGCAGGAAATATAGTATTTTGCCTTAAGTCATCCAACTGAACAATATATTTGACATGACATTGTGCATTTTAAAACATCACATTTCACTCATTAGACCAACTGCTGAGAATGGTACTTACTGCTCAGATTGTAATTCCCAAATATCTAAAAGATTACCTTTAAGCAGAAATAAGTTTTACACCATAGAAATATTCATTAATTCAAGACAATTTCTAGACTTGGGAAAAAAAAAAAAAATATACACGTGAACTAAGCACTTGAAGCCATCATCTAAACATTTTATTGCAGTTTTTATTAAAGAAAAGGCTTCAAAAAAGGTTTCAAAAACGGCTTCCAAAAGGTTTCAGGTCTTCCTTGATTGTAGAACTTTGGTTACTCCACAGCAAAATCTTGAAAAGAAATAATTTTCAAATCTGCATCTTAAACCATTTCACGACTGCTGGGTATATGTCCCGCAGATCCCTTCTTAGAAGTCACCTGGGACATTTCAATTTAAGTATCTTGATAGTCTTGAAAAGGTTAAGATTTAAGATGCAAATCTTTGATACATTTGTATAGATTTATATGCTTTTCATGGAATGTTTTGAAATTAAGTATAAATTAAGTAATAGGATCAATGGCTTCAAGCAACATGGTCCTGGATTCAATTCCAGTTCAACTTTCTTGGCTATATCTCTTCATCATTATATATATATATATATATATATATATATATATATATATATATATATATATTTTTGTGCTCAATATTTTTCTATCAGCATACATACAGTACACACTGATCCTGGGCAGAAGTGCCAATCCATACTTGAATCCTGTCATTTTTTACAAGTACTATGCTAGTTATAAAACAAAGGAGAGGTCTAAAAATTCCTACAGGATACAATGAAAGGCAAGTTCAGATACATATATCAAACAAAGAAACCACCCAGAGAAAATAGACCCCCCCACCAATGTATCATCCTAAATAGGGATCCAAATAAATCAAATCATTCGCCTGAAGAAGACTAAACAGAGCAGAAACAAAATAAGTTTGTGCGGCAAATCTTATATATATATATATATATATATATATATATATATATATATATATATATATATATATATATCACACTCATACATACAAACCCCATAGGCATTTATGTATTGGGAGATGTGTCAATATACCAAATACATTTATGGGAGATGATATGATAGTTACAGCATGGTTTAAATCCAACTTCCCTGAATAACAAAGCTAGATGCCTATTCCCCACATGAACCAGAGCCGCCGGAGGGGGAGATAATCCGAGCATTATCTCAGACTTACCAAACACAGGCATTGGAGTAGCATCAAATTTAGAATTCAATGCTATTCCAATGCCTGTGTTTGGTTTGTCCGAGATAAAGCTTGGATTATCTCCTCATCTGGCAACCCTGATATGAACTATAAGTCAAGAATATATAACTCCACTAGAAAACAGCCGGCAGAACTACCTTGCAAATTATAACACTATGGTCGATGCCCTTACTTGAAATTAACCTACAAAATAGTCATAGATGAACGTCTCCAGTGGCGGAATGGTTACTAGCCCTATACTCCACAAGGAGTCCACAGGAATAATATATCAAAAAAAAAATCTCTGGTTGGAATGTATTTGGAATGTATCCTGGAGATCAAAGTTTTTATTCACTAATTTTTCCTTTAAACAATTTCAGAGTTCAAAACCAAGGATTTTTTTTTTTTTTTTTTAGATAAAAAAAAAAGAAAAGAGAAAAAGATTGTCACCATAAAATTGTGCGTAATTCATTGGCAGCCAAGATTATGTTTCTTGAGAAAAAAAAATTTTTTTTTTTCTTTGTTGTTGAGGACCAGCAAAGCCTGCAGTAGGGCCTAAGGGTGTGTTGAGCCAAATGGGCTAAGGACCAAGCATTTATACAACTAATATAAGTCACACACCATGAGGTGGGGGGAGAGGGGGAGAAAAAAAATTACATTCAATATATTTTTAAAATCTAGTTTTTTGCAAAATTGTACAAAAATAACTTTCAGTACTAAATGTACACCATGTAAAGATTACCAATATATATATAAAGTAAGTGTATGTGTGTATATAATATGTATGTATATATACAGACATTCAAAATGTACAGTCTGTTGACAGCCTGAGATTCAGAAGTGAAAAATAAGATATGAATTGACAAATATATTTTCCATTTTTTTGTTTTTTTCTTTACTCGATGGAATGAAGGAATAGATTTGGAAAGATAAGAAATACAGAGAGAAAAAGCGGTACATTGCTAAATACAGAAGGCATTGTCCACTGAAGGAGTTGAAAGTCCCACCCCACGGAATAGAAAGAAAAGGGGGATTTAAAAAAAAAAAAAAAATTTAAAAAAAAATAAATAAATAAAGAGCAAGGCCAGTAAAAGAACTAACAGAAATATAAGACTATTTACTCTGGTTTCAGATCCATATTGAATATGGAAGACAAATGAATAATTAACGTAATAATCAAATTTTGATCTAAATAGGAGTTGAATTAAAGATCGATATAAAATAAAAATTAATGATAAAAACAATGATTAAAATAAAGAGAAAAATTTAAAGAATAATTGAAATACTAATTAAAATTTTGAATTGACTTTGTAATTCCTAGATATATTCTCAAATTTAGATGAGTTTATAGCATTTAATACATATCAATTTTCCCCATATCCAAAACCTGGAAGTAAAAGCCTAATTTGAAGAATTCTCCAATATGCTCGACTGATTACTTTTTAGACAGAGAATATTTCACGTTTGCTGTGACTTTTATATAATGATACAGAAATATCACAGAATGTGAAAAACAATTCTTTTAAATCAAAAAGTTTTGTCTTTCTTGCAAAAATATCCAAATACTTACATTAAAAAAAAAGAATTATAGAAGATAACATCCTGAGGTTCAGTAAAGGAAAACCAGAAAATATAAAAAACAAACCAAGAACAAAACAGAAGTTAAAACATTTTTTTTTGTATTGCTTACTTTTAGCATTTACAAGAAACCAGTGATTATCCCCCCACCACAAAGGTGAAATATATCACTGATAGGAAAGTAGTTTTTAGAAATTGTCCAGTTCCCTCTGCACTTCCTTTTTGGGATGCCCCAGACATCAGGCAATGAACCTGTCCCTAACTCAGTTAAAGTAAATCTATAAACTTTATTTCTGAAATCCAAAACAATCTTGATAGTCAAATTAAGAAATTAAGCTAAATTGATTAAGCAAAAAAAAAAAAAAAAATTTCAAATCTTAATTTACAAAGAAAAAAAAACAGTGTTTCAACTGTATTGGAGGAAAATGATTATTCCTTATTTAATTCATTACAACAAAATGAAAAAGTAGTTTTCATAATTCAGATTTAATAAAAATGTATTAATAATACAGTCATTAATAAAAGCTTTTGTATCAGATATGCAATGAATGATCTTATGTGTAATTAGTTAACTGGATCAACAATGTACGTAATCTATCTAATATTCTGCTTGTTCCTACTTGCATTAGGTTACATGGTCAGGAATAACACAAGGGAAAGATTATGTAGTTTAATAAGAGCAGGAAAAGGGGGGGGGCGAGAAGGTTAGTTCAATAAGAGGGTAGGAAAAGAGAGGACAGAAAAGATAGTTATGTGGTTTAACAAAGTGGTAGAAAGCAATAGGAGAGAAAAAGTTGAGTATTAACCGAGGGACAATGAAAATTTTCACCAATAAAACTATTCTATGTAATGTATAATATGTATTGGATAGAAATTCAAAAACAAAAAAAAACATGGACGGGCAACAAAAACTGGAAGGGATAAGGGAGAGAATGAGAAGATACAGGCAAAGAGTAGAGAAGAGCAGAGGCATGAAATAATGTATAATCTTAGTTGTCAACAATTGTGGGATTTCCACAGGTTCAGCTAGTTAACCCTTATTAGATCAATGGCTGATCAACCAAGGGAGAAAAAAAAGAAAAAATTATTTTATATATATATATATATATATATATATATATATATATATATATATATATATATATATATATATATATAATTAAGACAAAAGAAACATAAGATACAAAAAGTGGAAAGGATTTATTTGTAATAAAAATGCACCCAATAGTCATTTTTAACAATAACAAAATATCTGAAAAGCCCTAAAAACATTACATTCATATTTTCCCCAATAATGGTATATAAAGCTTAACAAATAAAGAATTATAGAAAAACAAAACAGAACAATAGCAAATTGTTATTTTTTTTTTTTTACAGATCAAATTAAAATCAGTTTTAATGAACGAGTTCAGATTACCTCATAAGTTGGTCAAGAAGGTGAATTTATATCAGCGAATCTCAACAGGAGCCATATGGCCTACTTAGCAGCCCTGGCACATTTGAGGAGGCAAGGAACTGAAATAATAAATGGATTTCAGTCTATTTACGTTGCATCCCTGTTTTACAGATGGCCCCTGGAACCTGAGAAGAGCTCATACTGAAGCCGTGGCTCCTAAAAAGGTTAAGAATGGCTGATTTAGGCCCTTATTCTAAGAAGAAATGTCAACCAGAGGTTTGAAACATTGAATCCAAGCTCATCCTTTCTAGAGGAATGTTCAATTGTAACAAGTTTAAAAGAAAAAAAATGTGCAATGATTAAAAAAACAAAAGAAAAAGAAAAAAAAAAAAAACAAAAAAAAAAAAACAAACCCAAAACAACAAAAAAATACAAAAAACAGTTTCCAAGACAAGATTACAAGGATGCTGAATTTTGTTAGATAAAATATTCAGATCATTGTGATTTAGTCAGATTATTTCCCTTTTTTTTGCGAACCTGAAGTAAACCGCAACCTTATATTCTCCATCTTTGATATTTTCCCCACAATGTTTCAGCAGTGTATCATTTGGCCTTTCTCAGGTCTCTTTTTTGATGGGGGAAGGCTGGAAGTTACATAGCCACAACGTTGTGAAAAATTTGGAAAATAGGGTAGTTGATTGGTTGAGGTCTGCACGTATAGGAGAGGGGGAGAAAGGGAGGTAATCAGTTAGGATGCTGTCGATGATAAAAGTAAGTTACGAAGACTGTTTACCCTTTACTTACAGGGTGCGGAGAAATACTGTTACAAACGACAAAAATAGTTTATTCATTAATCTTATATCATTTCAACTATATATTCATTTTAGTGTAACAAATACGGAAAAAAATATTTGATTGTTTTCCACTAATTGCAATCCTAACCCTAAATTATATCCTTTAAATGGTCAATTTTCATCTTTCATTGGTTCTGTAATCAAGTTAGCAGCAGCTTAAATAATTAAGTCTATTCTAGTTACCTCACTATTTTGCAAACCGTAACCAAACAAGCAGTGAAAATAGTTTGACTAAACCACGTACAAAAAGAAAAAAAGACTTACTCTCACTAAGAGTTGATGGTAAATATGCTTGTATTGATTAAATAAATTGCTTTTGTGAAGCCTTGAAATTTTGCATCATAAAATTGAGTATCACTTCATAAGTGATGATGAAAATATAATAAAAACAAGTTAAATGCTTTGTATTGTCTAACTTCGATAGGAGAGTCATTAACATCCCAACTTTAGTTCAGACAACAGAATCTTTTTTTCATCTTTGAGAGTGTCACTGTTCCAGCTGACGGCTGAATTAAGGATCAGACGAAATGTTATGGTGACCCCACCAAAAGGTGGGAAGACGAGATTTGTTTGTCAAGACAAAAATTGAAAAGTTAAATTCTAGTTATAGCAAATCCTGAAATTATGGTAATTCTGATGGTGATGGAAGACTATTGGCCTATCTTATTTGATACTCAAAATTGGAACTAAAAGAAATAATTTGGTGTTGGGATTTCTTCAAGTGATGTTTTCACCTGATGTGAGTAGAAAATCCGCTTTTTGAGGGATTCAAAATTAAAACGAGACTGCTTTGAAAAAGAAAAAAAAAAAAACTGACTTGATGGGAATTCAAAAAAAACAAAAAGATAAAAAAAATAAAAAAAACAATATCATAAGCTACACTGAATAACCTTCCAAGATCAAAAAATAACTTCTAATAAAAAGACAGTCAATGTTGGGAAATAATTGAAATTACGAATTGATTGTTATGTCAAGTTTGTTGTGTTTAGGCTACAGAAGGGGTGGAGGTTATTTCAGATATAATCTTATTCCTTCTTTACCCTTTCAAAATCCCTAGGACATGTATATCCTGAGATTTCTTTGACTGCTTATATATATATCCCTTGGGACTTTTTGATGGGTTAGTCTTGAAAGTGTCAACAGATACTATTTTTTAATTTTTGCCATATAAGTAAAATTATTGTACTGATAACTGAATCTACATAAACTATTCACATCAGTTGGTGAGGGAGACCTTTTTAGAGGTTTGACAAGATGTATATAATTCAATTGAAATTTTAAGGATTACAGAAAACAAAGTTTTAGTGCAATTAAACTCAATGAAATACATTTTTAAAAAGGGTCAAATGGTCGAAGTAGACCCTCGCCCTGCATAGAAAGGGGAGGGGGGGGGTGGAACCAAGATTGTGTGATTTGGCCAGAAGGGGAGATAATCTAGGCTTTCTCTCAAAGACTTAGCAAACAAGCATTGGAATCAAGCGAGTCTGGAGGTAGAGGTTAAATGCCAGCTTCTTCAGGCTGGCCTGCCGCAAGAGGCTGATATTGAACCTCAGCCTCCAGATCAGCTTGATTTCCAAATTCGATGCTATTCCAATGCCGGTATTGGGTAAGTCCGTGATAAAGCTTGGATTATCTCCTCTTCTAGCCAAATCTGGCAATCCCAGAAAAAATATAACCATGATAAGCTATTTTTCTGTTAGAACAGGTTTCTGATAAAAAGATTTGTTTAGAAAGAAAAGGTTAGGCACGATGTTGGTCAAAAAGGTAAATCTGGAAAAGATCTTGGCTTTTGTTTGTGTGATTCTTCAAAACTTACGATTTAAAATTCGTCTACAGGTCACGTTTATTATTATTATTATAATCAATAGAAGAAAAAGATAATGACACCCACTCAGTGTTGTTAGATCAGTTTTGCAGAAGTTCAGGAAAAGGGTACACAAAAAGATCCTCAAAGACATTGGAAATTTCTAAGGAATACTTATACATCAACAAGTTTACAATAACCTTTAGGAAGGGTTCAGAAGTTTTTATATGAAATGCCAAAAAGAAAAAAAAATGACTTTGGAATTAGTGAATATTCAAAAGTTGAAATTTTGCAATTTTAGCCTATTTACAAAATCTTTTATGAATTTTTGATTAACTCATTGGGAAAAAAAAATTTATAGAAATACAAATTGAAGGATATCACAACTCAACTATTTCAGATATGCACATCCATAAACAAAAAACCAACAATTGTTGGTACTGAGAGTGAGTATCATCCTAATAGTTGCTCAGACTATTGAGCTTAATTTTTTAGTGTTGCTTTTGTTGATAACAGTGTTTCAGCCAATCCATTCTACAGCCTTTTTTAGGTGTATAATCTATAAGGAAAAAAGCTTTTTGTCTTCTTCAGAAAATGGTGACAAATATTTGAGAATTTTTTTGGCCGCCATTCCATGGAGAAATCAAGACCCTGTTTTCTCTTACGGGTTGTACCCTTGAAGAAGGCTATAGAATAGATTAGCCAAGGCATTGTAGAAACAATAAAAGCAGCAGATAGAATGAGTTTAATAATCTGAACTGTAGGCATTAGTTTACCTAACTGAGGCAAGTACAGATTCTCAAATATCAAGTTGTTATGAAGTAAAAAATCTTTTCAGAAACACCAGTTAAGTATGCACATCTAGAGAAAAAGTTCTTCAGCAAAAATTATTCAAACATTACATCTTTTTTTAACTAAACTTTACTCTTTGTATCTCCACACCACAACACTCAAATAGACTTATTCCATGACATTTATAATCTAATGTACAAAGTTAAAAGTATGTAAACAATGCCATTTCCTTTCTCCATTAGTGGGATTTGAACTTCAGCCCAAGTTGAACTATCAGAGTGCAGCCCTTGGCAGAGATATGGATTACATTTATGATAATTCCAAATCACACTGAAATAGTTTGAAGATACAGGGTGTCCACAGAGCCAGTCCGATACATAAGCAAACTCAGCTGCTGCTTGGGACCCAGTCAAATTCTGCTTAGGGCTCCATAAGGGTTCGGGCTGGCCCTTGGTGTCCACAGAGTCCATCTATTTCTAAAAAAATAATTTCTCTTCAAATAAAAATAGATAAGGACTTTACAGATACTCTGTATTTTGGCAGTCAATATCAGAATTGTTTCCAAATGTATTATCTATAAATTTGGGTAGAGTCATTAACACAACTTTTGTTTGGACAATCTAAACTTCTTCCTATATTTGATGGCACAACAACAGATATTACATTTAACACCTGAAGAGGGTTGTAGAATGAATCGGCTGAAACATAGTGTCAACGTCAAAGATAAGAGTTTAGATTGTCCGAACAATGGTTGGTATGTTTCAAAATCTGTTTTGTACATTGAAGTATAAAATCTGTTTGCCACGAAATTTGATTTTCCGCACAATAAATGCTTTTTTTTCTCAAAAGAAATGATTAGAAAAGTAGACATTTAGACAGGAGGATAGCAAAGATTCTTCTTTTGTGCTGGGATTACCTACGGATTGTACACAGGTATATTTACATCTTAAAAATACAGGAGTTGATTGTAAAGAACTTGCTCAAGACACAGAAAAGCTCTCTGAAAATCATGACAGAATTACAACTGGCAGATGCAGGATTCCTTGAACCGATCAAATTAAAATCTATAATTGAATTTCAACTTATATTCATTTTTTTTTAAAGAAAACTTAGATCGAAGGAATAACTTCTGATCAGTTATTTTCCCTCGTGCAATTATAGGTTAATTTAAAGAAACCTCCCCCCCACCCAAATCCACCAAGAAAAAAAAAGATTCTATTCATTGAAGAGTTCCACTGTGGTCAGGAGCAGTTTCAAGCAGTTCAGGAGTTAACTTAGTAGTTAATTCTATTGGTCACTGAAGGTTTTATAAGTACACAGGTGGAATGATCACATGGGTATCATAAGTAATAACTGATCCAGAGTCTAATGCTTACTTTTAAGAAACTTCACCAACAATAAATCCGAAGGCCTGGAGCCTTTGTAAGATGTGCCATATCACAGAATGGCAAGAGGATAGAGAGTTACAAATTTTGCTAGACCGGATGTTTATATCATTGTGCGTCATTTATTTGGACTATCTTGTCTTTATTTCCTACCTATTTAAAACACTTTGGGTGTGTACCCTCCTGCCTCCTTAGGTGTCTGTTGTGTTTTGGAATGTGGAATGTCAAAGGCCAGAGAGTACATGGTCAAAATATTGTAAAAAAAAAATTTAAAAGATGAGAATAGTCCGAATAAACTGCAAACAATGATCACAAAGAATAAAAAATATAACAAATGATGAATGGAAAAAATATTTGGGTTAATTAAGTAGAGTTAAGCTTTATGAGAAATAAAATCTTAAGTGAAAACTGGTCCAGAGTCTAATTCTTACTTATATGAAACTTTGCCAACAATGTATCTGAAGGCCTGGAGCCTTTATAAGATGTTGCCATATCACAGTGTTGGGGAAGAAGAATGAGAAATATTAGGAATAGTTTATGAGGGAGAAACTATTTTGGTGAATTCGGTATAAAGTGTTAAGCTTTAAAAGAAATGAAATGTCAAGTCATCAAACATAAAACCTTGGCTTGAATGGATTGACTAAAAAGACTGTAAAGAGAAACAGAAAAAAAATTGAGTTTGATACTCTGAATAACTCTTGGAATAATTTTTCGTGATTTAATACCAATTCAGTAAGGGCATAATCTGAGGGAAGGCAGACATAGGGAGCTTTATCTCAGACTTGACCAACACAGGCATTGGAAACATGGTTCAATATAAGCCTGCTTCCAATTCTTGTGTTCGTCAAGTCAGAGATAAAGCACGGATTATCTCCCCTTCTGGGCAAATCTGGCAATCCAGGGTAAAAACTTTCATTACCTTCATCTGCGTCAAATACAGATTCAATTGTGAAGAACTAAAATGTTAAAAAAATGAAAAAGAGGAAGGAAAATATTACAACACGTAGTTGTAGCCAATACTGAACTAAGAGCCAAAGAAACGGAAATTTAATTTGCACTAAGTGAAATTGTATATTGGAAATTCAAGTTTGTTTAGAGATCGAACTAAAGCACTAGAATTCATGATGAATAACATAGTGCAACATATTTTTACTTTTATTTGTTCCTGAGTAATAGATTTCTAACTGATTATGTCTAAAAAGTATAGAGTGTCAATTATTCCATTTAAACCTTGTTTTTGGGATCAGGACAGCGATAACTTGAAATCTTATATCCAATGGAAAACTGTGCATATTTTCAATCGTTTAAAGAAAGAAAAACAACTACGTATGAAAATCACTGTCTTGGTCACAAAAGCAAAATTTGAAGGGAATAGTAGTCATTTCCTATACTTTTTACACATAATTAGAAAATAACAGACTACCGAGGACCAAAAATTATGTTGCACAGTGTTATTTAAATCAAAAGAATTAAACAAGTTATATTTCACTCACAAAAAGTATATCGGCTTTTGTTTTTAGCGCTAAGTATTTTTTTTTTGTTAATGAAGTCTCTTCGACAAGTATTGCCAAATACCATACACACATCATACAAACCAATAATACGTATATCTATATAATTATCATTGTTATAGAAAAGTTTATAAAATCTCAATTTTACTCTTTCTTTGGCAAAAAAAAGTTTGAAAATAAATAGTGGAGAGTAATTCAAGTCAAAATGTTGGGTGTGTGTGTGGTCACTTTAAGCTTCACTTTCTATTCTGTATTTGTCACCAGCAGGGGTACTCTGTTTCCAAAATTTCATATTTGCCATCTTTGCTTTCATCTGACTTGGTCGATGCTGAAAATAAGTTCAAAAGAGGCATTAGAAAATTAAAAAACGGAACATTTGATCAGAGGCTTCAGTAAGAGGGAGACTTTTTTTTTTTTAATTCAAAATACATACATCTGTACCTTGCATAAATGAATCACTGGGCTTGTGCTTGTATCATCAAAAATTATATATATCAAAAAAAAAAAAAAAATTGAAGAAAATGCCAGCACAATATTCGGGCATTGTCGGTCAAAAATGATGATAGAGACCCCCAAATAGCTGTTTTTTGAAAAAAGAAAAAAAAAAAAAAAAAAAATGGAGCCTAGTAATATACTCATGCACATCTTCAAGGTTGTAGCCCCCAAAATGAAACCAGGAGTAATCAGACACACACACAGAGACAAGCATAGAGAGAAAAAAAATCTGTAGCCTATTTGGCTGGTAGGTCAGACTGTCCATTTATGGGCTACAGTGATTTGATATACAGAAGAAATTGTTCAGAAGAATCACTTAATATTATTAATTGATTATCGTTATCGAATTCTACTGATTTTGATCAAGTTTTAGATAAGTTTTGTTGTGATAAAAAAAGGTACTTACTTCCATCATCCAGATTCCAAGTGGTGTGGTGGGATGAGAATAGCCATAATAACACCAAGCGGCCACAGAAATGCATAGAATTAAGGCAGCAACAATAACTATTACAACAGCAATTGGAACTGAAAAAGAAAAAAAAAAGCATCATCAAGTCTCAATAGTCATCCTATGTAAACCAGTTGTCATTGTCACGAGGCAGGCACTAGACAGGTATCCACAGGGGGAGAGAAGAGTTGGGAGGTCAAAGTGGACCAGGAGAAGATCAGTCGAGAGCAAGGAGCAGCTAAATGGAGTTGACCAGAATAGAGTCCGCTGCTGGTATGGTGTGATTACAGCCCTATGCTCCAAGAAGAGCCAACAGGAATTTGGAAAAAGAAAACAAATTTCAAAAGCCAATGAAGAAAAAGTTAACCCATCGAACATTGAGACCAAACCACTTGCTGATACACTATCCCTGGACATTTCAGGGAAATTTCACTATTTCAAAACTGCCTGTCTAGCAGGAAAAATGAGGAAGAGGGAAAAAAAAAAAAAAAAAAAAAAAAAAAAAATCAGCAGCAAGAGGCCAGTACAGAGGTTACCAAAATGGGCTCCCAGAAGAGCCACATTTAGGTATCTGGGTTGTAACAGGATGTTCAAATATCTCTATAATTTCAAGTGATATCCAATATTCAAGTGGTGAATAACAGACTTATCCATCCCACTATTAGTTATCATTAAGAGAGAGAACAAATGTAGAACTCTAGAAATTTAATTACAAAATTCATTTTTTACCAAACAACATTTAAATAGATGCAATCCAGCATTTTATTACTGGATTGATCAGCATCTGGATCCATCTTATAGGACACAAAAAATATATTGAATTATTTGCATAAATATGTAAACAGAAAATGCATTCATTAGATTTACTCAATTCCTAAGGCTATGGAGCAGTAATACACCGAATGCTATATTTCAAGCTATATTACAGACTCAAGAATGAAGGTAAAAGCTTTTACCTGTTCACTGGTATTACGGGGAAAAGACGCCAGAGTGTTGTACCAATAAACTGGTACGATAGGTACAACAAGTTAAAACCAGACCAGTTTTATTCAACTGTGTCCCATTTAAAAATCAAGATAATAGAACCCAGATCTTTTATAAGAGCCATGTTTTTATTTGAAGGTACTCAGCTTGGGAAAGATGGATTCATGACTAAGATAACAGAGTAGACTGGACTACCAACCAGTCTAAGAGAAGGACAATCGGGGGGGGGGGGCAAAATAATTTGGGTTGGGACTTGTGATCCAACTCTGAAAATCTTGCGAAAGATGATCAGTACACAAGTTAAAGATCCAGGATGTATTCAAAACTGGTGTGAAGTGATCAGAGACTGAAAATTAACTCAGCAATACATTGCCTTATTTTTCATATTTCCATGAAAATACCTGTAGACAAAATAGGAAACAATTTCAAGCCAAGAATAAAAAGGCATTTGGCAAGATCATGCAGAATGCAATAAAATATTGCTCAATTAGAGAACCAATATCATAGGACATAGAAGCAAGAGCAAATTCATCAGCCAAAAAATAGTTTGTTTTTTTCAAATCACCAATTTCTTCATTTCATAGCCTTAAAAGCTATTTCATCTCCAAAATAATTACTTAGATTCCATGTTGATACACGTGGGTGTCGAACAGATTTTATATTAAATTCTATTTCATGGAGGTTTTTTTTGAAGGGGGTAGCAAAAAGGTTCTATTCACTTTCCAAAGCAAAAATGATGAGAGTTTAAAATCATATATCCATCAAAGTAGAGAATTCATAAATATGGGCAGTAATTAATGGTGGATTTCAAATAATTGATGTTAGGTTGTGACACATCAATTGTAATCTTTTGAATAGTAAAATAAAAGACTAATATTTAATTTTAAAAAATGACCCATTGGAAGCGGTAACTTTCTTACATCATTGGGAGGTAGACAGCTAAAAATTAAAGGTTTATTTATAGAATTGATTTTTTTTTACAGATTCAATTTAAAGATATAATTCTTCATTATTGAAGGTTTCTGAGCCTTCAACAGTTATAATGTCCACCCAAGAAGTTCAATTAAGTTTTGAGTGGGATTTCAATTCAGGATATAATGCTTTTCAAGCTACAGTTATCATCAACAAAGCATTTGGATTGAACACTACCACAGTGCTGACTGTTCCATGTTGTCATAATTGGTTTAAGATTGGTATTATGGATACTAATAATAAACCTCCAAAGAAGACCGAACCTTGCTCTTAAGAATGTAGAATTTGGAGACTGAGACTTCAATAGCAACCATATGTGATCAAGCAAAGAGGAAAGGTAGAGAAATAGGTTCCAAATAAACTGAATGAAATGCACCAGCACACCCAACACTTCTAAGCTGACTGTCTAAGCTTAGAGCATTGGAATAGTCCTCCAGCATCCTCTATATTTACCAGACATTTCTCCAACAGATTATTTTTTCAAGCTTCTTGAACTTCAATTCTATAATTTATCATAAGATTGTTGAAAAAAGGTTATTGCTTCTAATGGGTCATATTTTGATTAATTTTTTTTGTTTATATCATTCATCATCTTACTATTTGAAAAAGACATTTCATATGTAACAACGTAATATTTTGAATAATGATTCAGGTTCAATTGACATGAGTTTTTCTTAAAAATTAAAGACTTCTATAGAGATTAAATATTTGTAAACCAATGTTGAATTCTTCAAAAGATACACTCAAAATCAGACATAACTTCAAAGACAAATCACAAAGGATTTCCAAACAGTAAACTACAAAATTTTTACAAGTAGACAGACTGGTGTCTGTCCGTTTGTCACTGCGTAAATCAAGAACAGTCAGAGCAATGGCCACCAAATCTGTGATGAATTGGATACACGAGAAGGCTTTTTTCACAGGAGGGGGGAAAAAAAATTTCATTTCATGGAGAGATCCTTTTGATTTATGCAATGTTACCAACTGTTTATCTATCTTAGACAAGAGTTGTGATTACTTCAAAATTCCAGTTTTCTAGGAAAACTACCATACTACCATAATTTCTCTTGTGTACCCCTAGGGTTACATGTATCCCAGTTTGAGAACCCCTGCTACAGAGCAAATCATCAGTTTAGCTATCCTGACATTTCAAACAAGATTAAATGACAAGTACAGGTTTACCCAGCTATCCAAAGGAGAGTATTCCTATGAAACCTTCATGAGCCCAAATGGTATGAAGTGAAGAAGCACTTACCATTAATTTATATGGGATAAGATTTTGAGCATTCCTTTCCTACTTTGTGTGTAGAACTGCAATCTTCATAAGTAATATCTTTTTTATTAGAAACATTGTCAACCATAAATTTTGACTATGGTTTGAGCATTTTCAGGAGATTTTAGGCTTTCAACGGGAATTATATCACCTTATCTCAAGGTAATAAGAGAGTTAAAAACTTTAGAACCCAAAGGATTTTAGAGATGGTATATTATTATAAAAGGATCGTTAGAAAAGTGTCAGATGGGTCATATTTTGATTAAATATTACGTCTGAGAAATATTTTCCATCCTCCAAAGAAGAAAAAAAATTTTTGTATAGAACAACCTAGCAGATTGGCTGGTTTGGGGAAAAAAGGCTTAGAAGTCTGTTTTCTTCGTTTTGAACATTCACATCTTTTGGATTTCTTTTTTTCTATCAAGAATATACACCCCTGGGCCAAAAAAAAAAAAAAAAAAATGTGCCAAAATTTTTTTTTTAGCAATTTCTCACTATTTCAGGTGAAATATTCAACAAAATTCTACATGCAGTATTTATGCAGAGAGTACCTTTTAGCATTGGATAGATTTTCCCTTGTAAAGTCATTATGGCAAGCTGTTCAATAATTGTATACCGAGTGCAGCACAAATGCTGTTCCATTTATTTCTTACTGAACAGCTTGACAGTGCTACCTAATTTTCTTCCAACCAGATCGGCTTTAATATACACTCATGTGATATCTATGGTGCTTAAGATCTTTTATATAATGGAAAGTGCTTGGCTCATTTCTTTTTCCCCCAGGAGTATACATTACAGATTATAGAAATAAAACAAATTTTAAAAAATTAGGAGAGCATCTTCAGTCTCGGCACAAAGAGCATTCTAAGTTCAGCAGATACACACCAGGATTACTAGATTTGGTCAAAGAAGGTGAGATAATCTGAGATTAATCCAAGAGACATACCCAACACAAACACTAACAATTCCACGATATTCAAATGCCTGTGTTGGGTTATCTCCCTTCTGGCCAAATCTGGTCACCCTGATAAACACAGCAGGAATTTAAGACAAAAACCAAATAAAAGCAAAACAATACACCACTGAAAAAGATCACCGTACATGCTGGTATATTAGAAATTTTACAAAATCTATGCAAATATTACAGTGCCCAATTTTTCGGTATTATGACGAGGTCGTCTTCCATCAAAGACCCAAATGAACAGAGCTTAAATGAGTTGCAGAGTGCAATAATGCTCTGAATACTCTTGTAAACCATAAGCTACATAGTCCGGCATGTATGGTAATAGCAAACACCAAGATTAGTTCAGGTTATTGAAGGAAAAGGGGAGAAGAGGAAAAAAAAAAAAAAATGCACTTATTCAATGGTTTTATCATGAACTACCAGCCATGATTCAACCTTGTCATTTTCACTACACAAGATAATTTGGATGAGCATTTTCAAAGGAGGAATAAATTTTCAATGTTCAATAACTGATGCTTGTTTAATAAAGGACAAAAAAAAAAAAAAATTCCAACTCATACTGTATTTCCCAGGTTCAAAGATGCACGTCAATTTTGACTTTCAAAATTTTTAAGATAACATTTTTTTTTTTTTTTTTTTTAATCAAAAGAAGTGGGATAGGCCTATGAAAAAGGCAACTTTCAGCCTTTAGATGCATCTCAGAAGGGGAAAAAAACAGTTGCTTTGATACTGGAAAATATGATTATCTTCTTGCACATTTTATCATAAAATTTAGCCAATGGTACAGGATCAAGATCTTAATTCTGAGTTCATTTCCAATAACTAATGTCTTGGGTGTTTCATCTGCAAAATCTAACATCTTTTGAAAGAGGAAAAAACTTTTCAAAATCAAAATAAAATTAGAACAAAAAATTCAAGGAGAAAAAAAAAAATTGGAAATTGAAAAAATGAGGCAGGATTGCCAGATTCAGCCAAAAAAGATGATAATCTAAGCTTTACCTCTCAGACTTATCCAACACAGGCATTGAAATAGTGTCAATCTGGAAGTAGAGTGTGTATGCCTCAGGCTGGTATTGAACTTTTGTATCCGGACTAGCTTGACTTCCAAATACAACGCTATTCCAGTGCTCGTGTTCGGTCAGTCTCTGAGCTGAATCTCAGATTATCTCCCCTTCTGGCAACTGAGATGAGGATAAGCAACAACAGACAGGCTTTCAAGCAGGATAAGTGTTAAATGGAGACTTGAGATTTGTGCACTCGGGTACAAGAGCTGAAATGTGTTTGTAATTGCTTTTCATTTGATGAAGTTATTCTCACCTAAACCCATTGTATCTGAGAGGCTATTAGGAAATTTAAAAATTAATGTTTGATATTATACTTATAACATTTTTCAAACCTCTTCCGTTAATATACAACGTCCAAAAACAGAGAGGGTCATTTAAATTTTATTATCTAATCTATTATGACATTATGCATTTTAAAAGATTAGATTTCAGTAGGTTTCTTTGTTTGGTACATAACACAGCAAAAAACATTGGAGCAATATTTCTGTTTGTGCAATACCATTACCATGCTCTGACTATGAGAATAATGCAATTTCCAGTCCAATTTGACACTTAATAACAGTAGGGGTCTGCAATTCTTCATAAAGTATATCAGGAGTCTGCAAACTCTTTGGGGAGTGGGGGGGGTCAGATTAAATATATTTTTGTCTTGCAAGCCAAGGTCAATACGAATTGAAACCATCATACAATGCTATCAAAACTTTTTTCAGAATTATGTTTTTCATTATAGGAGTGATATACTCTCAAAAGTTTCTATGAATCAAAAACTACGAATTTTTTTTTTGTAAAAAATATTGTCAAATTGTGGTTCAAATCCAGCTCAGTATATTGTTAAAATATTTTTAGCTATAAAACATTAATTCATTTGAAACCCCTGCAAAAAGCAGAGGAAGAATTTTAGTACGCAAAGTCACATTATCCGTAAAGTCTGCAGCCAGATGGAATAAAGCTATGGGCCAGGCTGTAGTTTGCTGAACTTGATGAATATAATGATTTCCCAAGGGAGTTTACTCAGGTATATAAAATGCCAATTATACTTGACCCTATAAAGATGTTCCTCAACAACAATGGGTTGAGAAGAAAATGTTTCATAGAATTAAAAAAGCAGCCAATAAACATTGGCTATTCAAATTTCTTTGTGTCTATAAGAAGGGACAGGTACTATAGTCTGAAAACTGTCAGACTTATCTATTTGTCAGATCTGGTAAATAATGTAAGCAGTATCTAAGGGGTAGAAAAAAAATGCCAATACAGGTATACGATGCTTTTCAAAATTTCCCAACCTCTGATGACTCAGCCTAATATACCATCACTTTTTAATGGGTCAGGGAATATTGAAAAATTTTTCACATGAATTAATGGTAATAGTTTCTTCACTTTACACTACATTTGGAGAGTGGGGAAACCTGTACGAATCGAAAACCTCATTTTCATTATTTGGGGGCTGATTATTAAAAAAAAATATTGTTCCTTTCATTAAATGTAATAAATATTTCCCTTCCAAACTACAAAAATTTGTAAATGATCTATATGCTGGTATATAAGACTAACATTTAATTAAAAGAAGCAGGTCCAGTTAATCATTCAATACTGATGTCATTTAGCAGGTGTTCAGGGTGATCAATCAAAAAAATTGGAATAAGGGGTGATCAATAAATAAGATCATTCTCTAGCTTTGTTGGATCACTCAAAAGTTCGAATTTTCAAAAAACACAAGCAGGCACAAACTTATGAACAATTTAGAATAAACTTACTTTACAAATTGAACCTTCCCCCCCCACTGAAGTCCTATTTTGGAAGCAAATTTTGAAAGAAGAAAAAAAAGAAAAAAGTTTCTCTCCAGACAGTATTTGTTGAAATTTTCAGCACTTTGTGGAGCCTGCATACATGATACATACATAACCAGCCAAACCAGCTTGAAAACTGAAGAAACCTATTTTAACAGATTTGGCTGAAGGTTTCTAACAAATCTAACCATACAAATAATGTGCTACAATGTGTTAATATTATGACCGGGGGCAGTCTCCCTAAGAGGGAGATGGACAGTTATGTGTCTCTGAAGAGTTCAAATGTGTAGTAGCTCTCCAAATACCCTTGTAAATCATTTGTCTTATAGTCTGGCATGTATGGTACTTCTACAAGATATGGGTTGTTTTTAACTCTTAATTTCATAAACTGTTAGAGCCGATCACAATGGCAGCTGCACTCTTTGGAAGCGGAAGCAAAATTTGTTCAATTCATTTTGTCAGATGAAATGAAAAATCCACACATAACAAGCATATATCCAAATTCCTTCTGTTTGGGCTAAAATAGGATGCTCCAATTGATTAATTTACCTTCTTATGACAATGAAAATTACACCATAGAAACTCTTGGGTGATCAGACAATGTTTTATCACAAAACTGTTTGAGAGGAGTTGAGACTTGGGGAAAAAAACCCTCACAAAACTCAAAATTAGGATACTTTAATCAAAAATAAATTATCTAATAAAATAACTTTAGGCTCTTTAATACCAATCCATGTACAAATAACCCAGTCATTTTTTATAGGTATAAATAGTAAAAATAATTATAGGTATATATTGAACGAAATAATTTACCAAAAGTTGGAAGGGTGGTAACACTGATCAGAAGTTATCCCCTTGTTATTGACATCACTTTTTTTTTTTATGATGAAACTAAGATTAAAAGATAGCATTTTTTCTGTAATTTATCAATAGTATTTGTCCAAGTGTACAACTAAGCCTGCATGTTTGTCCATAAGAATTCCGAGAGTTAGAAAAGGATGAAAATTTAAATTATATCGGAACAACCAAACAGGAAAAGAAGGAAAAAGAGAAAAAAAAAAAGATTTCAAATAGGAATATAAACTTACCAATTTCCTACTTGAATTAGGCATAAGCACACGGATAGAAATGATAAATAAAATCTTACCTGAACTTTTTGATTTTTGGGCTTCAGCTTGAAGAAGATAGTGATAAGAAATTAACACAAGATCATTTTTTTAATTTTTTTTTCTTTTTTTACGATGACTCAAAAGCAAAATTACCATGTTTAAAGCTTGACAGCATTAACAGTGTCAAAATTCATTTTACATAGACAAGTGTCCTCATCTGGGTTGTTTTAGTCTGACCTTGTTCGGTTGTCCATCCCAGTTGGTAACCTTCTGAGAATTTCAAACCAGACACTGTACCCAATTCATGTATGTAAATTCTTATTCTGCTGTCCAAACCAACGGGTATCTAATATGAGGTAATTCTTAGTTCATCCTTGTGATACTGCATGGAATTAACTAATGTTTAGATGGTTAAGCTGGGTGGAATTGGCTCCAAATCTCTGCTTCTGTAGAGCAGTGTTCCTTAAACTAGCAAACAATTCACCCCAAGGGTGGATGAAATTATTTTGGAAGTGAATGTAACTACCACAGTACTTAAAGGGAGAAACAATTGACTCAGATATTTTTATTTTTTCTTCTCATTGGGAAAAAAAAAAAAAAAAAAAAAAAAAAAAAAATCATTTTCTGATGTGTACAAAAATAAAACATTATTTCTGAAAATCTAATTCTAAGATTTGTTTGCTAAATTCATGCAAATTAGAAAAGTTCAAATAATTCTGTTCATTTTTTTGTCAGTCCCTCTCTTTACATACACACTAGACCTGTTATAATGGGAAAGTCACAGCCAATAATATTTCAGCAAATTATGAGTGCTGTTACAAATTTTTATAAACCTTGTTGCAAGTCCCTGCAACTTCTAGAAGACTGACTTATGCCGAGATGAAGAGAAAACCGTGGGAGGTTGGGGAAGGGTGAGGCTAGTTTGTCAGGAAGACAAATAGATATTTTTTTTTCTTTTAAATTGTAACAGCTCATTCACCAAAGGGTTATATTTTGACAAAACTTAATTCCATATACAACAAATGTTTCAAGTTGACATTCGTAATCTTTTTCGGGACAGATAAAAAGGTTTTATAAAGTTGGTGTAACTCAATCCAGTTTTTGGCATGTTTTTGACTATTTTCAGTATCTTTTTAGTGTTTTTTTAGCTATTTTTTAAAAAATAATGCTTTTTGGCAGTCAAACAAAGACAAGAAATATTTTTCGAGTTGCAGACACCAACCTGATTGGCCTCTAGTTCTAATACATCTATGCTACTGAGCCAATGCTACATTTTGAATATTGGGGTCCATGTTCAAACCATGTTATCAGTGATTCCACATTAAATCAAGCTGCATTATAACAGGTCTACAGTGTATTTTCAGGATGTTAAAAAAAAACATGAATTAAATAAACACTTGAGAAAGGAGTCAATTCATGCTTTTTGCTCCTGATGCAAAATGATTTATGGCTAAAATTATACACAGGAGATTAAAAAGAAAAAAGAAAAAAAAAAAATTGATATTTAGTCATGTGTGATTGTAATAAAGACTTGAAGATGAAAGACATTGAAATAGAGAAACACTGCAGTAGAGGAATATTAGATGAATTAAATAGGAAGAATTTATTGATACAAGATATCCTCTTTCATGTACAGCAGAAGGAGAACTATCTAATCCCAAGAGTTGGATAAAGGGTTTGGTTTGAAATTCCTAGGGAGTCACCAACTAGGACAGATACCTGAGAAAACCTGGAAGCTACAATGGTCAAGATGTGACAACAAAGGAGACGAGGACACTGGTCCATGTAAATCAGTGTATAATAATTCCTAATCTCAGAAATTCAGAAAAAAAAGTTTCAAAACGGTGTCAAATTTTCAACCTGAAAACCGACCTTTCAAGCACCAGAATAGAAATTACTTATTTTTGACAATGAATTTTGTATTTGAAAACTAATTGTACTTGACTAATTACCACACATTTTGGCAGATCCTTCAGGTAAGACAAGATCCCAATTTTAGTCAGAATTTTATGGTTTTAGCTTACCATTTTGATATTTAGCCTATCAGACGACATTATTTTTCTTTATGCTTCAAGCGTAAACTTAACCTCCAAAATATATAGTAACTAAGGAATTTTTTTTCAATTGTACTATTGTTATGTCGAATTTAAGCTGTTGTCACTCTTTCCTTTTATGATTTCAAATTAATTCAAAAAGGTACATTTCCAATATGAGACATAGTAAAAATAAAGTTTGAAAAATCTCTAGAAAAGGAATGCAAAATTGCCATATTCTTATACATAGATAGAAATTTAAACAGATAAAAAAAAAAAAAAATCTTTTAAAAAAGTGTGCAAAAATGACCTTTGAATAGGTCCTGAAAATAAGGAAAAGAAACTTACTGGTATAGGTTGGACACTTTTTATTCTCAGCTTGTGTCTATAGGAAAAAAAGAGAGAACAATTTTTAAAAATTAAAAAAAAAAAAAAAAAAAAAGAGGAGGAAAAAAGTTTTTTTTTTAAAAACATGAATAAATTTTTAGCCCTTTAGCTCTATTGTACACTTGACATACATAGATAAACAGGCAGAATCACTTAAAAACTAAATGTTTCTAATGATAATCTTATAACCTGTAGCAACTGCAACTGCTATTGTAAGGCTACTTATATATGGGGGGGGGTCTGACAACCAGAAGTGGCCAAAATGGGTCAAGTCCATCAAAGATTCATTTTGTTATCCCTTGTATCAAGGTTGCCCTAAGTGTCCACATCCTATTAAAATAGGTCCATATGAGATCCTTTTTAAATGGCCTTATGGTAGCAAGTATCCCAGAATAAGACAATGAATGTTAGTGATTTTTTTTTTCCTTTCCCCAACATTGATTTGAAGGGATTTCTCAAAAGAAAAGGCAGTGTTGAGGGGGGGGGATACCTGAAGGAAGAGAGAGAACAATTTTTTTCCCCTGTAAAACCATGAAAGTTTTTCTAGTCAAATAAGGATAAGGCAGCCAGTCTTGAACTCAACTCCCTCAGTCAATGAGTGTGAGTGATTCTCACTAAAGGTTTAGTCTTTATTTCTGATTATGCTGATGCCATAGAAACAATAGCCAAAATTGGAAGTTACATAAAAACAAATGAAATTAGGATGAAGGCAAAAACTAGTTGAATACAATTATAGTATTGTTACAATACTTCATCAAATAAAAGAATTTAGTTGTAAATAAAAACAAAATAAAAAAGCATGACACCCTAAACACTAGGCATTCCCACGCCACAGTAAGATAATACCAGTCTTAAGAAAAATTTTTTTTTTTTTAGGTAGAATGTGTATTAACCCAGAATAATTTCATTAACACAAGTTTCATTAAAAGTTGATAGACAAAGAATTTTTTTAGTAGAGACTTTTCTCATTGCCATACAAAAGAACGCCTGTCTGGATCGAATCAATATCTAAATTGTCCATACATTAGGGATCGAGCGCTTTCATAAATACTTCTGGCCAATACAAGGTCAAGAAAAATATGTGGATGTTATTTGTTTTTTTCAACTTTTAAGCACTGGACCATACACAATTGGACAATTTTTATAATCAGATCTATATGGAAGTTTTCTTGTATGTAGACGAGAATAGTGGATTAAAAATGAAAACATTCCTTGTCTTATTTTGAATATATATACCTGGGATATTGAATAGTACAAATGGGAGACTTATCGGAGGATAGATGAGTGCTGAACATGAAAGATTTAAATTTCTTACCATATATATATATATATATATATATTTCTGGAAAGCTTTACACTTTTAAACACTTAACATTAAAAACTTTTTTGTATCACTTCAGTCACTTATTTCCCCAAAATCTGTCGACGTAATTTATACAATTTTCTTTGGTGTTTTTCCCCTGTTTAACATATACTTTGTTATGGTACAATGTATAGATTGTCTCTTGTTGGGATCATCAGTTGTTTACCATGTAGCTGCTTTTGGGGGGGGGGATTTAAAAAAACAAAACAGTTAAATTAACATGACACCCCACCATTTTATATAAGGTTTTATGTGCATTGTATATTGATATCATTTTATAGTACCTATTTTCTTTTGAAACAGGGCTCACATAGGTTACCTCTAAAATGTATTCAACAATGAGGGATCAGTAAGTATATCAGACGTGACTCACTGTTCATGTCATTTCTACAGAATGTTCACTCATGTGAATATTGAATATCATATATGACACCAAAAGTAACAAAGGAGGAAAAAAAAAAAAAAAAAAAAAAAAAAAAAAAAAATCGAAATGTACAAATCCTTAAAAATTATCAATTTTTCAATTTAAAACCATCCATCTACCTAGATATGCAATAAATTTTTGACACTGCTTAAGAACAGGCTGGATTCTAAAGAGAAAAAAAAAATTCCTATAGTAATCTTGACATGTGAAATCATCAAGATACTTTGAAGGCTATTGTAAACCCCATCTTACCAAATATGAGAAAAATGTTCATTTTAAATACCACAAAAGAGGTCTACAAAGTTTTAACTAGATTATTAAACTGGCTGTCATTTTCTGTCAAAAATTTATCAATTTTCAAACTACTTATGTTTATCAGAATCTTCATGTCACTTCAAAAGAAAATAATGATTAATAATACATTGTCTAATAAAATTAATAGAAATTTGTTCCCATTTACCACTTTCCCATGAAAACAGGATGTGACACAAGGTCATTTTAACATGGAGGAACCTGTGGGGCAGAAACACCACAAACTAGTGTCCCAAGGACATGAGAGCACTTGACTAACAGAGCAATACCTCATTGGCTATGGCATTATCTAATTTTTTAAATCAATTATCTTACAATTCACCAAATATCCATTTATCTGTTTGAGACAGCCTAATGCAAAAACTACTCAATAGAGCCCCCACAAAATTTTCTGTGAGCATTTATGTAAGCCATAGACAGGTTCTACTTAAGTTAGATCCCCCTTCAATGTTTTCAGGGGCATTGATTGATTCACAATAGAATATCGACAATGAAATAGACAATTTTTGTGGTTAAAGCACAAAAAATTCAACTGACAGATAGCTTTTCCAGCCAGAGTCAAAAAGGAGGTGCTTAGGTTTTTTTTTTGAAAGGGTGAGAGTAAGTTATTTTAGACTTTCTCAGAATATTCAAAAATTGCACTTATAATCCCCCTCTTTAAGAACTCAGGCTTTTACTCTCCTTCACTAATAAAGAGTAAAAGCTGTGTTATTTTATTCTTATAACTTATTCTTTATTCTGATCTACACTTAATTTATTTACTCACTGCTGAAGGGTACCCAGACTGGGTTTAGTTGTGATAAAAAGCACCAACAAATAAGATAGAAATAATTGGTAGAAAAAAAGTTAATACAATTTAAAATGATTTATTTACTTGTTTTTTTTTTCTAGCAATTTTATGGAAAATAAATAAATAACTAAATAAATAAATAAAATACCAAATGCTATCTGATTTCTATCTTGCTATTTCAGTATTATAAATTCATTTACTCTGTCTGTTAGGGTAGTTATTTAGACTAGTATTAAAAATGTGTTTGCATAGACAATTCAATCATGGAGAAACAAGCAGGATTCATTCATACTACATGACCAATCTACAATCCAACATTCACTTTTGCCATGCTTATCTTTTCAAATTATTTATTTCCTTTGGTTTTAAAGAGAATTTTAGTATAAAATTCTTCTAGCAAGACAGCTGTAGTCATAAGGCAGCCAAAAGTGCACATGCAATGTAATAAAATCATTAAATGCAACGATTCTCAACCTTTTTTATTCATGCACTCTTTCCAACATATTTCATAATGCCATTTCATGCTTCCAAGATGGACTCGAAAAAAGTTACATTTCAAATAATATATATTTTTAAAATGGAGAGTAATATTTGTACCTTGTATAAATGAATCCCTTAGCTTGCACATGTACCAAAACTAATCCCATCATTAATATTAACTTAGTGCAAGTTATTTGATTATTCTTGAAAGCTAACTACAATCACTGCATCCTCCTGTTGATCACATGAAACATGGAACCTAACCAAGAGACAGACCCACAAACTGAGAACCATGCAATGTGCACATGAGAGAATCATGCTTAATCTCACATGGAGAGGTCACAAGACAGCACAATATATAATTGGGAAAAAACAGGAGTCTGAGAATCATAGAAACCAGAAGAAAACTCAAGTGGCAATGGGCTGGCCATGTTGCAAGAATGGTAGACAACAAATGGACATCATGACTTACATGGATCCCTAGAGATCACATGCAAAACCAAGGCCAGCTGAATACAAGATGGTGAGACAAACATGACAAGTTCATAAAGTATTGGCTCTGTGATACCCATGATAGAGAGGTGTGGCAAATCCTGAGAGATCTATGTCTAATGATAGATGAGAAAAAACTGATGATGATGATTTAATTGTTAGTACTCTGCATTCTTTTTCACGCCAAATACTTTGAAAGCCTGCGAGCTATTCATGCATAAATAAAATTGACATGAAAACAGACAAGACAGAACGACCTCAAAATTTGAATGCACTATTGCTTAGAAATCTGAGTCGCCTGCAATGGTAGGATGAACTTTGTTTAAAGGTTAAAAAGCTGGTTTGAACTGAATTTTATGCTCTGATTGTAAAAGTCGGAAACCTATAGCTGGTTCAGAAATGGATCTGGACAAATCAAAAATGTCTTAAAATATCTAGATGAAATTTTATAAATATAACACCAAAATAATTAAGTAATCATGAAAGTTATCTTAAAAACAAAAATTTATATCGATTGTCTAATTAAAGAGACGGAGTTATAAAAAAAAGTTTGGTTTGTTTGAATGAAGAGGTTTTCCTGTACACAGTTTGAAGTAATAAAATGTGAAGAGAGAAATATTGTCATTTAACAACCCCACAGCTATCTTCTCTTCTCCCCTTAAAATGGTGAATAAAAACAGTTTCCACAGTGCAGCCTTTCTCAATTGTAAGTTTCATGAAAATTTCATACTTATACGCCTCCAAACAAAAAAAAACAAAAAAAAAAAAACAAAAAAAAAAAAAAAAAAACCTTGACTTATCCTTTATGAGACTAAAAGCATTTTTACTTACTGAAAAAGACCAGCAGCTTTCATTTTTTATACTCATCATAAATTCCAGTTAATTAAAAAAACTAAAAATTTGTTTATTTTGTTACTTATGATATATAAAAAAAAAAAAAAGAAAAAAACTTTTTTTTTTATCGATCAATATACTTCAATTTTAGTCACATAAAATCATGAAAGATTACATTTTGTTCTCAGAGACGAAAATGCATAAAGTGCACATATTCAGATTTTCTCAGCCGACTTGATTTTTATATTGATTGTCTTTCGAGTAAGAGGAGACTGGAAGAAAAAGAGTATCTTATAATGTTCAACAATATGTGGAAAACTATCTTTCTGTACATTTTAGAATACTGATGATTATTATAATAAGGGTAAATTCTTGAACACACTGATATGTCATCAGGAGTACATGTAATATTTTACACAGGCTTCCTCGCGATATAGAAGTTATTTCCAAGGTGTAGATATAAAAAAGTTTGAGAAAGGCTGCCAGAGAAAGTCACACATAGTAACATGTCACCAGTTTCCAAGTCCAAGTACTACTTACAAGTTGGTGGCATTTGTTGCGGAGCCAATCCTGCCTGTGCCAATCAATTCCATCGGAACAACGCTGAACAGCTGGACACCAGCTGCAGTTAAAATTGATTTTTTGGTTGATACAAGAACCGCAATCTTCAGCCAAGTTACAAGCTGAAAAGAAAGTAGATCAAGTGGCAGAACAATTATAAAAAAAAAAAAGAAAGAATTTGGTACTTCTATGTTATCTGTACACCATATTTGGTACCAAGAGACTGGGGACTCTTTCTTGATTTGGTAGGATTAGGCTTAGGTTATGGCTCATTCATATTTTGTTTTGTTTGTATAATTTTGTTTTTGTCAGCTGCTGCTACTGCTCATTTCATAGAATACACCTACAATTCATGTATATTTTCAAATAAATGCAAATAGCAGATAAGATATATAGCAAGTAAAATTTTTTGCATATATTTGTGCTTTTATCTCACTTTCTAATTGAGAGTTTTGTAATTTTTCATTTTCAGGAGCTTTGAAGGGGTTGTAGGTTGTGTAATAGTCATTCATTTATGAAGCAGTTCATTGTTTTAATTAGTATTATTCCTTGATCTCGATTCATTGATTTGTTCCAATTGTTGACAATGCTTTGGGAGAAGGATCCCTTTCTTGAATTTTCTGCAATGTTCTTTGTGTATTTTTTTCTAAATGATAGTCAAGAAGAGGACACAGAGTCATTTTATTATATTCTTAATGTTATTAAGGAGTACTTTCCTCAAAGATCCATTATTTAATCATTTTTCTCATATTTGTCTACCCAGTGTACGTCAACCCAATTGTCAGTTACTTTGAAAGTGGGAATCACAATATGATAGTGTTGATAGATAAATAGAAGTAATGTACAGATAACGAAGTACCAATCATTCAAAGTCCACTAACTCTTGTTTCATGTCTGGCATAAGGCCACCTTTTGGGAGCTCAGTAAAAATTTGAACTGTTGATAATCAAAACCTCTCTACAACAATATCAAATTTAAGTGACCAAATTGAATTACCTTCAAATGTTGTCTATAAATTGCACACACAAAATATCAAAATGTTACATGCTTTAGTATAGCAGCACTGAAGGCTCAAACCGTACAGCTAAGGGGACAAAGGAAGTTGCAGTTAGTGGTATTGGGAGAAAATGCCCATAACACATGCCATTGTAAACCATGCGTTAATATAGGCAAAAAATACAGTATTTTTCTCTTATTTACTATTAAGATATCAAATTCATACAAGGAAAGAGCCAATCATTTCGTAACGGCTCTTTCATAGGAGAAAAGGGTCAAATGAAAGCGTTAGGAGAGAAAATGAATTTTTTTAAAAAAATCACTTACTTGGGAGAGGTTCAAGTATGACAACAGCGTTGGGCCGAATCTTTGTCATGTCAATAGTCACCCTATGATACTCATAAATAGTACGAATTACACCTTGAGGAAAGGAAAGAAAAGAAAGTTAATATGACATCTCTTGGTAGAATGCAGTGTTGGAGGAAATCAATTAAAGAAGAAGAAAAAAAAGTGATCAGATAATAATCTACTTCTCTCAACTTTTATTTGATCACTAAAAATCCAAATTTTCCTAAAAATAGGCATGAACAATGCCAGGCACAAACTAAGGGACCAATTTAGCAAATTTAACTTGTAAATTGCCCCCCCCCCCTTATTTGATGGGTGAGGGAATTCATTTTTCTAGACAAAGAAAAAAAATATTGAAATTTTCAGCCCTTGAGCTGAAGCAGTACTGTCTGTGTAGCTAGATAGCTAGCAAGAATCATTCAAAAACTGGAGAAACCTATATCGAAAGTTTTGGTTGATGATATCCCGAATGTCCAATGTTAATTTCTTAAAATTAAAAATATCTCTTTTAAGATTAAAGAACAAGATACTTTTGTATTCTGTAGATATCAACTCGGTTCAAAATAGAGAAATTATCTCTATTCTTCTTCAATTCTTTGAAGAACCAGGAATTAAATTCAATCCAGCTACCAAGTTATTTATATATATGTAGGGTGAGTCACTCCAATATCACTTTTTTTTTCTTTTTTTTTAATGAACCCATGCTGCATGGTGGGATGAATTATGGTGCATACAAAAATAAAACCGTACTCTGAAATGTTTATAGTTTATATTAATGAAGACTTGCCATTTTCTGTCTCTTATGCAGTCTCTTTCCTCACTGTTTGTGGAGATAATTCATTCTATTTAATACTAATTTATTAATACTGTCAGTCTCATTTACTGACAGTGATTATCTAACTTTTTATTGTATAACCATTACATACTTTTGTTTATCTTCTGACTATAATTCTGTCTTCAATGGGTTATGTTAACACATTTTCAACTATTTCTATTCTAAATGTATTTAAATATAGTTGTCATTGATACGCAAATAGGACAGTCTTCATTACTATTTTGGATAGACTGATCCAAGTTATTTTCAATCATTATATATACGATCTAGCAGATCAGTTGTAACATAATCAGGTTGGTCAAGTTGGGTTTCTCAGGTCTGGTCGGTGGGTCTGATTTTTATCTTTTCTTTTATGACCACAGTCGGTTTCATTGTACAATAGTTGGGAAGATGAGACTTTTACATGAAAATGATCACTTCCGCATTTTTTATTGGCTGGAAAGCATTTGGTAGCAACATATTGAAGAGCACACAGCCATTGCACTTTAAGTGTAATGTATACAATGAATGTATAATACCAGCTATGACTTACAGATGTAAGACATGGAAATCAACAAAACAAACCAATTCAGAATCACCCAGAGAGGCATGAATTAAGAAATACTTGGGATAACTAAGAGATAGAAAACAATCAACCTGGTAGGACTAGGGTGAAGAATATCATACAAATAATTAGGCAACAAAAATTGAGTTGGGCAGAAGACTTATCATGAAGAAGTGACAACAGCTGGAGAAAAGACCAACTGATTGGTGTCCATGGGACAGTGGAGGTAGTAGGAAAAGACCTAACTCAAGATGGCATAAGAAACATTTACCGGTAAGACATGGCAGAGGGTAGAACAAATACGGTCACCATGGAAGGAGACTTAGAAGCTGATTTATAATGGCTGAATATTTATAAAGACATTAAGTAGGAACTATATTTCATCCAGAACCGGTGTTAATAGAGTAGCAAATCAAATAGCCCTAGACCGCATGAATAAAAAAAGAAAATAAGTGTTGTGCAGAACTAACTAACTCATATTCACCAAGGAAGCAGCCCAAATATGGCCCTGCTCTAACCATCTGAGCTAACGATGCTTGGGAAAGATCAGAAGTTCAAGAAGGCACTTGAGCAAGGTTCAAAAATGCAATAAAACTTTCGTATTCCTAAGAAGTGGTAGCATTAACACTGAAGTTGTAATACGATAAAAATTGAATCCATAATTTTATCTAAAGAAAAAAAAAAAAAAATTTTTAAATTATTCAAACTAAAATTAAATTTTCCTCAAATCCCATAAATCCATTGAATCAGTAAAAACTTTCGCAGTCTAAATGTGAACGTTCTGAATTCTTTTGATGCACAATATTTCTATCATTGATTTTGACCAGTTTTTACCTTCATTTTGATTTTTGTTGCTTTTTATCACAACTCTATCACAACTCATTCTACAGCAATGAGTAAATGGCATGATTGAAAAGTGGGCTCGATTTTCAATCAGGTTTTTTACTCATTGTCATAGGATTCAAAGTGGTAATAAAATAAAGAACTAAAAATTAGATGAAGGCAAAAACTTAAATGTAAATAAATGGTTTGTGAAGTGAATTTTTAAAAACTTATCTCATGCTGATATCAACATTGAACTTTTATATAACAATTGACCTTGCTTTTCAGGTTTTATGCTACCATGTTAAATTTGCACTCATAATTTACATTCTAACTCTAACAGTATGAATAAAAGCAATCAGTACATGAAATTTTCTTTCACATTCTAATTTGTTTTTATACTTTTATTTTTGATAAATTCTTAGTAAATTGTACCTCTCAGTATGTTGTTGTAAGTAAATCATACTGTTAAATTAACACCACCACACTTGATTTTCAGAGCCTTACAATCACCATCAAGCAACAGTAATGTCATGCTGTGATTAGACAAGAGGCAAAAATCATGTCTTGCAAAATATCCAACATGGCACTCATCACATTTTGGAATGAAAGGGATCAATATAATGTGGAAAAACACATTGAGGAAATTGATTATGGAAACCCATTGCGTAAAATATTTAACAAAGAAACTGAAACTAAGCTTTTGCTGTATGGATAGCTTTCAAAAAAGCATAAAATAAGACATAATACTTGTAAAGAGAAAAAATCAGACAACAATTGTACAAATAGCTATAGGTGCCCTAAACAAGAGAAATGTCTAAAATCTTATTTTGAATATCAACCATAGAAAAACCCTTAGAAACAAAATATTACATAGGAGCATCAAAAAAAACCTTTAAATCAAGATTAACCAACCATACATCATCCTTTTAAAATGAAAAATACACAATACATTACTATCTACACATTACTGGGAACTCAAAGATAGCAATCTCACACTCACAGTAAAATGGAAAATATTAAAATAAACACATACCAGAATACTGAAACTCCATGCTACCTATGCCTAAATGAGAAATTAGAGATTCTCACCTTCACAGAAAAGACTTACTAAATAAAAAAAATGAAGTAGCTGTAATGTGTCAGCACTGCTCAAAATTTCTCAAAAACCTAGAGTAACATATCCAACATACAGGTACACAAAAATCAATCACCATAATTACTTTATACTCCCGACGACTATAAGCACAATTCAACCCTCTAAGATAAATCACAATATCTTTTTAAAATTAGATACATAGAAGTTAACCTACTAAGATGAAAGGAATTAGATAACACCATATAAGGGCAGACCCTGAAACTAGATGAAAGCCAACAACTATCTCTCTCCTGTAACTAAACCCATCCCACTGAATGGATAGATCACCAACACAACTGATAAAAAGAGTTGGAAACACTCCGATACAACAAACAGAACTCATAATGATCAACCATAAGTACAGAGATTAAAACTTTACTTCTCTTACAGGAGATAAACAAACAAGTAAAAAAAAAACAAAAAAAAAAAAACCAATAGTATAAGACAGCAAAAATTAACAGACAGATTAAGTGGTATGATATCTAAAACAATTTTAAAACCCACAAACCAATGAAGAAAATGGTGAAATCTAAAATTTAGAAAAAAAACAAACAAAAAAACAAAACCAAAAAACCCACACGAACGCAATTAACAAAACTATGAATTTAAGCTATGAATGGATTTTTTTCTGTTTGATTCAGGCAGGGATTTCCACCCAGGAAGAGCAACAGTAAAATAAATACACACCTTCCAATAATGTTCTGAAATAGGAATCCAAATAAATCAAATCATTCACCTTAAGTTCAAAGAGCAGAAACAAAAGTATGCCTATTTAGTGAATCTATTATTTCACCATGGCTTTTAATAGACTTTTTCCTTACTACTTACTTGCAACTCAATTATCCAATAGTATAATATTTCAAGTCATTTGTTCATAGCTTACCATCCATAATACCAGTAACAGTACACAAGTACTTACATTACTTTTCAAGAATGACTTATTAGCCAGCAGATAGTATATATGTATGAAGCAAGCAAAATACAAAGTAAGGTTTGTTTTAATAAATGTCAATTTCATTCCATTTCTAAAACAAGGCTAAGAGGAAATAAAGTGCATAAATTCAATTTCTTCTCACAAGTTCAGACAACTTGGTAATTCTAGCTTAAGAATTTGGAAGATGAAGCAAGCACAAGTGATCTCCCTTTATATTCCTCGTATGTATATTTCTATTCCTTGTAGAAAGTTTGGAAAAAAATGTTTTACTGGTTATCTAGGTGACATGAATCTTGTATAAAGACTAGTATTAGATTTGAAGGTGAAAAACAGATATACAAGACTGGCTGAAGAAGATTTAGCTTATAAGTTTTGTAAATACTCCAATTTGTGTACACATAGCATATATAAAAGAAAAAACGCAATTATTTCAGCCTATTTTTCAAAACAAAAAATCTCTCCCCTCATTGAGAGCATAAAATTTCAAGTTTCATCAATAAACAGTCAATAGTAACAGACATACATACATTGAAAAATGCAACTATTATGGAAACTTGACTGAAAAATACATTAGCAATTCTATTGTATTTTATTTACAAAAAAAATTGATAATTCAGGAGCACTGCTGCTGTTGTCCAAATGGAACATTGGTCACAATGAACTAAGTAAATTAATGATGATCACATGTTTGAATCAGTTCTTGGTCCTAGTGTGGCTGGTCTTATCAAGCAGAATCTACTGTATTAATACACAGAGTAGACCGTAATGCTTTTGGTCAAAATATCTACCCTACTTTCTCTGGAGTTTGAAAGTTTTCCTAATATTCTCTAATTTTGATTTGATAGTCTACTATTTCAAAGCTAATAGCGTAAATAAATGTTATCAATTATCGATTTCATCTGAGGTTCTATGGAAAAGTGACTGAACTCATTTTAGTGGTCATTATTATGGACAGAGAATCAAACAGAAAAAAAATTACTGTTCATAATATAGATTACAATGTTTGCAACTTACCTTCTTTGCTTTTAGAATCAATGTAGAAAGCGTCAGATAGGCCAATCTTGACAGGGTGCTTTTGAGTGGATATATTATTGGGAAGTATAGGTAACTGAAGTACAAAGCAGAGGAGTTCTGAATTACTAAAGCTCAATCATTTACAGCTCATACATTTAGAAAACACTTTACAAATTTTGGATAACTATATGGTCTTCCAGATATAAGTACAAAATAGACACAGTGGACCATGTGAGATAGAAAGGAGATAGAAAGCAACAAAATGAATCCCTCAAATCCAAGTTATAGAGACCACAAGTTGAAGCTGGAAACTCTGAAGTACAGACAAACCTTTGCTAATCTCAAGATCATCTCCGGACAACACATACTGGACAAATCCACCCATTGCATAGTATGCCCAAACAAGTCCATGCCTACAGTCATGACTTGGCAATTGTACCTGTGGACATAGCTGTAAACTTTAAGAGCAGGAAATGAAAGAGCCAAAGGGATACTTTACAGATGCCAGAGTGATCATTCTGTGGAACTAACTCAGCCAAGCATCTGTCACATCGGATAATATAAAGTCTTTTACAAAGTAACCTTGAAAAAGATATTGGTCATAAGAAATTCAATTATCCTTCCTCATACTAAGAAAAAAAATAGTTCTTGCAAAAAATTTAGTAGAAATTTTTTTCTAAATGATAAAAGTCACAGAAAGGATGCCATCTGCAGATCATGAATACTCTTTTCTACAGAAGTACCTATTTTGCCAAGATTATGTCGTAGTACACATTGATATTAGATTCTATTAGGTAATAAAAAAAAAGAAATGCAAAATGACCAGAACTAAATTGAAAAATTGGCTGTTAAAATTGAAAAAACTAAGGTAGTTCACATTTCAAAATAAAACAGGTTTAGAAAGGGAATTGACTTTAAAGGTATCTGGAGCAGCTTCCCGTAAGTGTCATATAAAATAATTTCCCATCAGGCATACAAAACTACGGCTTTGAAATATTTTGGTTACTTCTTTTCAGGGTTAACAATTTAGATATTTTACATCTAAATTTAGAGGATTCTAAAGAGTAGAAGTCAAGGGAGATAATTTATAGAAACTATGAAGAAAGATCTATCATTTTTTTTTAAATCAATTTTCTTGAACCATTAAGCCAAACAATTTCAAACTCAACACTGTACTGCCTCACAGTGCTGACCTGTTAACTTTGTAAAACAACCAGTTGTCAAGTAATCATGGTGCATGCACACAAAGATTTTTTTAATCATAGTGAGATTACTACATCAGCAGCATGCTAGGTCTGACAGCATCCCCACCTCAAATTATTTGACGATAATTTTTTTTAGATTTTCCTTGGTTCCTCAAACATATTACACCTCCAGATTTTATAGGCATCTGCTGGGGATGGAAGAGACATCAAATAGGGACTTCTCCTTGTCCAGGCATCAAGCTTTCTCCCCAAGGATGAGCCGATTTGAAAGTTGGAATCTTATAGTCAATAAAGGATAATAACTCAGTACAATTGTTTTATGTAAGCCTAACCTAATGTTCCGATATACAAAGACTATTGTTAATCAGAGAATGGTTCCCACTCCCACAAGATATTCAAAATATACCGTTTTGACATAATATAAAACTCACCTTCTTATACATGAATTTGATTCTGCCACTTTTATCCAATGAAGCTTGGAAATTGAAGGGAGTTGCTGAAGAATAAAGATGAAATAAATCAAAAGAGGTTCAAGCAATTCAGAAATTGATCAAAAAGAAAAGAGAGAAAAAAAAAATGGCTTTCCAAAATACCTGGAACTAGATGTTTGGGATTTTAGATTTTGGGGAATATTTGCATGTACATAAAGAGATATCTTTGGGATGTTGCAATAGTCAAAAAACAAAAATCCATTCATTTTGTATATACCTTGCGTACAAACCTGAAGCTAATTCATACAACATTTTTAATAATTTTTGTGCATGAAACAAAGTTTGCAGTGACGATAGATGGTAACAAATTGATGCTAATTTGTTTTGATTGGGACTAGTTTCATTTTTCACTGTGATGTAAGTATAGTTTTACGTTTCTAAAGAGTTACACAAAGATGACCAAGCTTTTACTTTAGTCAGACTGATTTGAATAAACTCTTCGAAATCAGCCTTGTCTATTGTCTTGGAATCAAACTAGAGGTCAGGTATGGAATTCTTTACTTGTCCTACTGGCTTTAAAAAGTGGAATTTTCTATACAATATTTTTTTTTAAATTTATTCTAAGATTAAGTATTGCAACATTATTAATTTTGATTAGCTTTTCACCTTCATTCTAACTTTCAGTTGCTTTTTATTACAACTTTGAATTGGACAATAATCTAATAGAACAATCAGAAATAAAAAAGAACCAAGGTGAGAATCGAAGTCGCACCTTCTATCGAGAAGGAGTCCAGCACACACTTGGCCACATTCAGCCATGGGGACTTTATAGCCAAGCAGGAGTTGATCTTAGACCTTAAACCTAACTTCTTACTACCGATATCCCATGCTTGTTGAGGTTTATAGTTGAGATCTAGAAGTCTTTAATACAATATCTTTTCCTCAAATTTTTTTTCTTGGATGAAGTATTGCAACATTATCAATTCTGATTAGATTTCACCTTCATCCGAACCTTCGGTTGCTTTTTCTAGTCAAAATAATAATGTTGCAATACTTCATCCAAGAATAAATTTGGTTAGAGAGTATAAGTTCCATTCTTATTGAAAGCTTGCTCTTTATTTTCTAAATGCACAGATTAATCATTGCCATATGATTAGAGTCTGAATCAAAGTTGTAATAAAAAGCAACTCAAATTCAGGACAAAGGTGAAAAAGCTAGTCAAAATTAATAACGGAATTTCCTACTTGTCTGCTGGCTTTCAAAAAGTTTCCTATTTTCTAAGATACTCAACCAGTATTAAAATGAGTATTTTGATAAAAACATGTTATTTTCATAAGATGAAGTATTTTAAACCATTCTTATTAATTGTTGACTACTATTTTCCTTGACTTTTTTTTTTTTCTTCCAAATCACAACTACACTACCATACAATAACCAGAGTTATTAAACATTGCAGATCAGAAATAAACAATAAGCTCTAGGTGAGGCACAGACTTTCATCTTTCTTGCCAAAGGAAAACTTGGTTAAATGCGCCAGCTACTCTGCCATCTGAGCTATAGGAACTTTAATGGCTTCCAGAAGATGAATTCTAACATTTAAATCTACTGTCTATTCAGATCTCTCAGGTACCATGTTTGTTTTTAGTTTCTGTATCAGAATTATATTTATAAAGGGTGATCAAAAAAATAGAAATTTTTAAAGAATTAAAAATTGAAAAGGAAAATAGTTTTATTCATTAAATAAAAATGCCTATACGGACATTACTGTAAATAATTTACATTGAAAATACTTATTCAACATTCAAATACACATTGATTTGAGTGATAAAAATGTGTATGAACTTTTAAAAATTTATAAGTTTATCAGTTAAGAGAAACATTTACTGAGTACGGTTTATTTTATTTTCCTAAATTCTATATATTTCAGCTGATAACTCCCAGAATTACCCTTTTAATTTATCATCTATCCTGGGTTATATGAATTTGTCTGAGTTTTACTTAAAATCATTCACTTACTTTTTTACCAATAAGTAGTAATATAAGTTATAAATTAGAAAAAAATAAAAAAAATAAAAAAAAATGAACGTTTTACAACCAGAAAAAAGAAAATAAATGGAGATACTTTGTAAATTTTGCTTTACTTTCCTTCAATTTTTTTTTTTCGAATTTGAAATAGTTTAAATCAAATTTCTTCTTTGTAGATCGAAAAATATCTTCACTAAGATATCAGATTATCAATAAGAACCCAAAGAGTCTCAGATTTTACAAGACATCTAGACATTCTCCTAAAAATATTGATGGAAGAAATAACCAGTTCTTGAACAACGAGTCAACAGGAAGCAAAGCAAATGTAATTATACATATACATATATATATATCTCATTGTGTCATCCACAGACAGAGTTTTCGATGTATTACATCTCTTCAGTGTGGCTATAGACTTTATCCCATCCAGTAATGCGAAGCAGAATTGAAATCCTCCCAATCGGACCCGGAGGCTGATATCCTACCTCTGGACTACGGAACTGGGTGGTCAGTAAGGCTGAATTTAAGCGATAAATTCATTAACGCAGAAACTAATATATATATATATATATATATATATATATATATATATATAAGCTTTCATACCAAGGATTGGTGATAAATTTAATGGATGACCCTGAATTATTTGAACAATTTTCACAAGTAACAATGATATCTTTGCTTTGCTTCTTGTTGCTTCCCATATTTTACCTCAACACAAGCAGCTGCTTGGAGAGAAAAAAATTTATGATAAAAAACACAAAGAATACTTGCTGGCATTTTGATCTTTTAGATGAACATGATGCCACTGGACAACAAACTGTTGCCCTGAAAATAAACAAAAGGAAAAGATCATTAGAATTATATGAAATAACTCTGCATTTTTAACAACATTCAAACAAATCAAAATCTTATTTACATGGAAAAAAAAATTACAAGATGCAACAAGAGAATTTATAGCAAATTAAAAAAATAAAAAAAAAAGAAAAAAAAAAGATTAATCATTTTGCATTCAGTACTTCCTACATCATAACCCAAGATAGAAAATCCAATCTAACTTGAACAAAACAACCATATTTCTGTATTTTTTTGAACATCACCTCCATTTAGACCTTAAAATATCAATCCAAAAGGAATTTTTCAAAATCCAGGAATTTCATCTTCCACCATTTACTCCACGAAATGGGGGGGGGGGGTCGAAAATGTAACAAAAAGAAAGAAAAGGGCTAGAAGAGACGGGGGGGGGGACGTCACTATGGTGTAGTCAACTTAGCAGTTTCAGGGCTAGCAGGGAGTGTGCTTTTTCTTCTTCAGCCATATGCATTATATTTCTCATATTGCTATTACAGTTATAAATGAAATGTTGGGAGAATAATATTTTATGTTTTTTTTTTCTTTCCTGTAGCATTTGTTATTCTTTCCCTGCAATTAAAGCATTTTTGTTCAATTTTCAACCATAATCTTGCCACGGTCGCAATATCTACACGTGTTGACAACTATGATGGTGATCAGGAATGTCCTCTTTTTCTGAAATTTCAGATATGCCAACCTTAAACTTGAAGACACCAAAAAATCTTTTTTCTATCTTCCCTTCAAATAATTCCACATAGATGATTTTATATTCCAATCTATTTACAGGAATTTATGCACAATATCAAAATGCAACAAATTATTTCAGAATTTCAAAATTAACAAAATATTCGACAGACTTTGCTAATATACGCACGCAGATATATTTGAAATGTCCAGAAGGATTACATCATTATAATTCCCTCCAAGCTATGTGCGCACATATTCTATAACCAGCGTACAACTAAGGGCAATTAATGTGTTCAAATGATTAGTTACCTATGATAATGTAGTAATTGACAATCATACTTATCGTAAATAATCTCCTACATAGCTGTTTCTGTTAACTGTACTCCTAGGCAAGGAAAAATGAGCCAAGAATTTTTCATCATAAAAAAGAGCTTTACCTAAACACATTAGTGCATACTGAGGCCAAACTAGTAGGGAGAAAATTTTGGAACACTGACCAGCTATGGGAAACAGAAATGAAAAGAACATTGTTACAGCACACTTAACTATCTGACAAAATGTAGGTAGTCAGTTTTCCAAAAACAATCACTAATTTCATGTTTACATCTGTATAAGTATTCAGAGCACAATTTTGTCCTAAGAAAGAAATTTGCACAAAAAGATTTTCACATGCATACACAGGCTACTAAAAATTAAAAGAATCATAGATTACCATCATCTTTGATTTTAACCTCAGAATTTTTTCCAAGTGTCGTATCAAAATTTGCCATCATAGGAGCAATGTACTGTGTTGCTGTTAACCATTGATGAAGGAAAGGCCCCATGTAGAGAAAACCTGGAGAAGAAGACAAGAAGGTATGGTTAGTCACGTGACCAATTCTTTTGGTAGCATGAGGTGTTGGGGGTGATCAATTGGTTATTTCAAGATATTAGATAGATGTACAAATTTTCAGCCCTCTAGCTTCATTGGTGCAGCCAGTATTCATGATAAATACATGGCCAGACAGCCAACTTGAAAACTAAGGAAACCCATGACAGTTTCTAACATCTAGATTAAATTTCATAAGGATTGAATCATTACCACATTATGAGGTGGTGTGTAAAATATATAAAAATAATTCTTTAATACTCATTTGAGTGGTTCATCTAGATCTAAGCAAAATCTATCCCCCATTTAATTCTTTGTGAGATTGACATGGTTACAGATTATCACTCATGATAATGTATTTTAGTCACATATCCGAATTGTAAAAACTAGTTAATTTTTCCTAATATTTTTCAAATTACGTACATTCTCTTGGATCATAAACATTTTCAAATGCACTCTCACATCATTTCAGTTTAATATATATAAAAAAAATAAAAATAAAATAAAAAAAATTTCTCTGGATTGTGCCTTGATTTGACACAAATATAAAAAAGGTGATGTATTGACTAAAAATGACTCACCTCCAGTGGCCACAGTGACATTAACGATATTGTGTCCAAAAAACCTGAAAGGGAATTTCATCTGTATCGACTGAAAAGGGAAAAAAAATTATTGAAGAATTCTCCAATAAGTTAAAAGCAAAAAATGGTCTGGAATATTACAAGTATTCCCATTTCTTAGTGATCCTTGCAAGTCAAGTATGGTCTGGTCGGGACCAGGACTTTATTCCAACAAGTCATTATGACTGTACACCTTTGACAGGTCCACCAAAGGTATACCTCCACCCTAGTTATGCAGCATTTAATTGAGTACAGTCCAAGCTGAGTGCACAGGGGAAATGTGTCTTAATGAAGAGTTTTCCACTCTTCGCTCCCATCAGGAATTGAACCAAGGAGCTTCTGCAGGTGAAGTAGATATGCTAACCATTACGCAATCCGAACAGATAAATACAACAATTACAGAATACAAAATGTTTATAAATGTTAAAACACTTCAAAGTATAACTGCATTCCTCTTTGGGCATGAATACTGGTTTGCAGATTCATATCATGAGACAAGTATGGTAACATACTCTCCAATATTTCATCACAGATTGCCAGTGTCAAGGTTAAGACAACTGATCGTGTGAGAGAGGGAAGTTCGCATCACTCCTTTCACCGGAATTAGATTAACAAAGATGCAAAGTGGCATGATAGTTACCAGCATGGAAAACGGACCCAGCAGACAAAGTTCAAGTTTCACTCGAGTTTACACATGTTCACTTTGCACTAGTATCCTTGGGAGAGTCGTGAATCCAATTCTTACCCACGTATGGGTTAATAGCAGGACAGCTGGAGCCCAGTGGTTTTGAAATTAGGATTCAAATATTGCTTGGGGGAGATCATCAAATAATGCTTGGGGTCTGCAGTGTTCCCTTATAAACTAACATTGCAAATCTTGAGGCAAGAAAACAACATCCATAAAACAGCTATTGTAAACAGACTTTTACTATATCAAATAGATATGACTTAAAAATTGCATTCTATTGTAGTCCATTAATTAAAGAATCTAAATGCTAGATAGAGAAGTTAAGAATATTTCCATTATAGAAAGGGTCTTTCAGTTTTCCAAGTTTCAAAAACCACTGCTGTAAGGCAATCAATCTAAGAGAAGGTTACTCTGATAGAAGAAACCTACAGTTTAGCAGTCGCTATAACTGGTCTGGAGCCCAGGTAAAGGAGGAGGATTAGGTGTAGGGTTAGCAACTCCAACCCATAAAACGTACTTGCTACTGAAACCCCAGCAGAATGGTTGTGGCCCTATAAACTACAACGAGTATGCAGGAATAACCAACAATGATGATGACAGACAATTGAGACCATTTTCAAGTTGCATTCTCATCCATTAGGCTACCACCCAACGAAGGATGCTAAGTGGCTGATGAGGGAGTCACCGTCCAACAAAAGATGCTAAATGACTGATGAAGCTAACCTACAAAAACAATTAACGGAATAAAGAATCTTCAAATAATAATTTAAATTTGTTTGATGAAACATTGTCCAAGTTAGAGTTGACTCCCCCCCCCCCCCCGTAACATTAATCCTCAATTTTTGGCAAGTAAATTCTTCACCATCAGTCTATCCTGTCACGTTGAACCAAACCAACATATAAAATTAACATTTCCCTACCATGATCTGAAATCACGATCAGGTGATTGTTAGGCAGCTCTCATGCCAACTGAGCCAAATTGACAAGTCCAATATATTTGTGAATTCATTTTTACACTTCTTTCATCTATCATATATATAATACAAAAGCTGCAGCCATCATCTTCCATCTGAATGAGTGGAGTTTGACCCTGCTGGCTCATTAATCATTGGTTTATTTCTGTTGCTTTTTATTGCAACTCTCCAGACCATCGTTCTATGGTTATTATTAAACAGCATGGATTGAAATTAACCTCCAGTTATTAATAAATGCAATCAAACTTCAACTTCAGGTAAGACTTAGCTAATCATGGTGTTGCTGATTTCCAACATGATTCCTTTAATGGACCAAAATGGTCTTAAAAGCTGGTAGCATTTATTAAATAATCAATGGTTGCCATGGATATAATTCTCAGTTAAAAATCAAGTACAAATGCCTCTTAATTTTTAATATAATTTTCAAGAATATAAAAAACACAACATATCTAAGTTTAATATAATTTCAAAAATTGCACCAATAAACAAAAAAAAAATATTCTGAAGCCATTGTTACAAGGGATCCACAGTAATTATGAAACCATAATCTGATTAAATAAGGCTTCTGACAATTTCCATATCTGGTGGGCCAAGTAAAATTGCTAATTGAGTGACTGTATGCTAAGCCCAAGGATACATTCAAAGTCCCACACAGAAGAGAATTCAGAACTATTTCAATGAGGGCATCCCTACTTGTTTTGGAATTTCTTAATAGAGATTCAATTCCAATAGACATTCATTATAGTGTGTAGATATCTCACTGAGACAAACCAATGACCCAAGGGCAGAACAAAGGAATCCCCTACGTTCCCTCCAGAAATTAGGAATCAATAAATTAATTAGACATGGGGGGGGCTTTTTTCTTAGTCCCAACCTAGAACAAGTGTCCATAATTTAAAAGTATGGAAGACTAAAAGAAGAAAAAAAAATTTCATTCTCTTTCTCTCGCAAACTAACGACTCAAGATTAGTTTTGGGTAAAATTTTAGAAATTTGATCTTGGAGAATCAAAACATTTCAACCTTTCTCCAGAACAGTCAATCTTTTTTGTTTGGTTACTACACTGATATCTTTAAAAGGTTTTTCCTTGATATAAACATCAGATTGAAATAAGAAAAAAAAAAAAAAAAATAAAAAAAAAAAATTTCTTGGCAAACTTACCGCAGCCATTCTGTGACTATCTGAGAGAACTTTGTGAGCATTGACACTGTCACTCAAATCCACCCAGTGTTTATCAACAGCATCTTGAATGATTTTTGACTTATAATAAATATGATTATCCTGAAAAGAAAGAAGAAAGGAATTACAAGAACATAACCTTACATAATTTGCTGCATTGCTAATCTAGACGGCGTAAATACAAAGTGCATTGAGAAAAAAAAAAAAAAAAAAAAAAGTAGCAACCAAGTTGGACGCTCAGCAAAAAAGTGAAGACTGGTTTCATAACCCAATCCCCAGATAAACAATTAGAAAAACGAAAAAAAAGAAAATGCAATAAAGCAGCAAAACAGGGGAAAAAACAAAAGCACATTGAACGAGACCTACTTTTATTCATTTGATCTTTTTCCCTTCAATTTTTCAGGTAGAGGGTATCTGAAAGTGCAGTGGCTTATGGGCTGAAAGGGTTAACCTGCTGGGTACTTCAGTGTAGACATGGCAAATATTTTGGTCAGGATGACATTGTTAGGTAGATTCTTTTAGAAACATTCAAGTAGTAATTAATCATCTTAGACAAACAAAATCAGCTAGAGATGAAGCACAACGAACAAAAATGTTTTGCAAGGTCCATGCACAACTTGATTGTCTTCATTCAGAAAAAAACAACTTTTTTTTTCAATAGGCAGAGGGGAGGATTAGGCTAAGAAGATGGTCCCCAGCCAAGAATTGTTGAACAAACCAACAGAATGCTAATTAAGGATGGACCATGAATTGGGAGATTACTTGGTGCAGCTGATGGGCAACGAGGCTTTTGTTAATTCAATGAACTGTCATCAAATGCCACACACAGATGACAGATTACTGAGGCTGGGCAATAATCATAACAGCTCCATGAAATTACTTTGGAAAAACAGATCCTCTTCTAAAGAGGAAGCAAATCTGCTACCTACAACAGTGAAAACAAATCATGTTTGCCTGCCTTAACCCTTTCAAAACTTCAAGGAGGTACAGATAGGCAAATTTTTTTTTCTTTTTCATTATTTTCATCCCAGTCTCTTGTGTATAATTTCAGTTGATTTTGTACAATCATCAAAAAGAATAAATTAACTCATTTCTTAATTTTCTTAATTATATTTTATTCATGTTTTTTGACCATCCTAAAAACAGGTAACAAAAACAGGGAGTAACAAAAAAAAATAAATGCAAAAAAATATTGGAATTTTTCTAGTTTACATAAATTTAGCAAACAAACTTGGAAATAGAACTGGATTCTTAGAAATGTTTTATTAATATCAAAAAATACTTTTTCAAGAAGAGAAAAAATATAAATATCTCAGCAAATTCAGTCTTTCACCCAGATTTCATTCACCCTTCATTTACCCCTCCCCCTAAATAATTTCATTCACTTCAATGATTTTTAAAATCTACCAAAAAGTCAACTAATCATTACGTTTCAATAGAATTTCAAGTACTTATTTATGAATGAATTCAAGTAAGAAAACCCCATGATCACCCTCTCCCACATCATAGCTATATGTACACAAGTGTTCACATTTTTGGGGTGGAACCAAATATTTTTCTGCACCCCCCCCCCCTGCAACATAGCTATATGTACGCAACACAATATCTCTAAACATTATCAAAGAATTTCAGTAAAGTTTTGCGGAAGAATAGGCAAAAAGAGGAGTGGTCATATTTTTGGGTGGATTCAGGAATCTTCCATGAACACATACTGTGCACTATCTCCAAGAGTTCTCAATTAAAATCAGTAAAATTGGATGGAAGACTGAGCAATGGGCCAAGGAAGGAGTGTTTACATTGTGGGACAGATCCCCTGATTAAAGCACAGTTATACAATGGAAATGACAATGGCCTGGACATCCTTTAAATGAATTTCTATAAAGATGAGTTTCCAGGTTAAGACAGAAGCTATCAACAAATTGAATCATGAAACCCGTTTATGATAGTGTTTCAACCACATACTGGCCACACCTGTGCAGGTAGGTATCATTTTCAGCCAATTAAAATCTTCCAGCTGACTTTGGCTTTTGGGTCATAATTTGTTTTCTTTTTCACTCCTCACATTCAACATTTCGATTCCTCCCGAGTTTTCTGGCTGATTTTTCAAACCAGAAATAGTCAGCAACTGCTTCCCTATGTTTCAATCTCTGCAACATCTATCAAATCCTTCCCCCCCAGCTGTGGGTAAATAGAGAAGTTGGAGCCCTATAGTTTTATAAGGCAGCCCAACTTAAGCCCAGTTAAGGGAGATGGGCTGGACTCAAGACAGGCAACTCCAAGCTGTAAAAAGTTATTCACTACAGAAACCTGAAGCAGCAACACCCCAGTGATAGTACACTGTCATGGTATACTTACAGCCCTATGCTTCACAAGGAGTCTCCAAAAAAGAGAAGAAAAAAAAAAAAAAAAAATAGAAGCCATAAAAATGAATGAATATTGCTCTGCATTTAACTGACCAAATTTGCACCACTTTGTGAAAAGATAAGGTGTTGAGAAAATTTACCAAGTTAGAAACACGAGAACAGATATGTAATGGGAAATAAAAAAATACAAAAAAACAACAGACAGTAAAAAAAGCAAAGTAGAAGAACTTATTTATATGTTCCACATGAAGACCAGAGATACTAGTAAACCAATTATGTACATATTTATACCATGATTTATTTCACAAAGACCGGTTGTACCAGTCTAATCCAGTGTTCAGTGGTCTCTTGACCCGAAACAAACCACTCTACAAGGTTTAATTTAGCATAGAATTCAAATGTGCATTCAATATTATTTTCCAAATCTCATAAATCATTTCCAATACTGTGCAAACACAATTATCATTCATTATAATACAATTCATATATTGAAAATATATCATTCTATTAAGAAAGTTAATTTCTCTTTCCCCAGCATTTTCTGTGGTCTGGCAATCCTAGATTAGCTGAATAAAGCAATACAAATGTACTGTACTTATTGCTAAAGCTTGATTTTCCTTCATAAGGAAAATACTCAATTTCAGAGATTCAATAAATGTACTGTTCAAGTACAGTAACAAGAACTAAGAAAGATCACTTCAACATCTTTCTGTCCCTAAGGGGAGGAGGGGGACAGAGGATGCTGTTTAGTTGCCAAAACAAAGGGAGGGAGAACCCATGGCTGACATGCTTCAAGCTCTCATTTTTCCTCCACATAAGGAAGAGGTCACTTAGACACCATTGCCAAGTATTTGCAGGTTACAACAAAACTACATTTCAAAATTTAATGCTAATTGTGACAAGTCTGATGAAACAGTGAATTGGACTTAAACCAAAGTCCCAATTGTGTTTGAAATGTCAAAACAAGAATTACAAACTTGTCAACATTTCTCCCTCTTAGACTTTAGTGGGGAGGGTGTTAATTGTCAAAACTAGTACATGATCAAATGGTCACTAGTGAGCAGAGTGTTAAAGTGATCCTAAGTAAAACATGTCTGGTAAGTCACTCAATAAGAACTGTCACTTGACCAGCTATTTCTGGCAGCATGCTGTATTGAGGGAGATCAATTAAAAAATTGGAATAAGGGGTCATCAATGAATAACTTACTTCTGCCATTTGTTGGGACGTTATTAAAAATATCTGAATTTTCAAAAAGCACACCTGAATGCTGCCAGACACAAACTAAGAGACCAATTAAGCATAGACTTAGACTGTTAATAGAACTACCCCCCCATGAACTTTTTTCTAGACATAAGGAGTAAATGTTTCAATTTTCAATCCTCTAGCTCCATTGGGGTAACCAGCAAGACTTACTTAAAAAGTGAAGAAACCAATGGTGACAGTTTTGATTGATGGTCTCTAAAAGTTACAATGATTAGCTAAACTGGAAAAATCAACAAATGAAATCTGCCAAAGGTATACATACATGCAGTAAAATATATCTCCACAAATAAATACACATTGCATTTTACTATATTTGGTTTCAGTCACACTTTACATCACATGGCGTAATTGAAATAAAGTTTCATGTTCTGATGAACAATAAACTGCCATTATCTTTCAATGGTAAATCTAACATTTGTAAATTCTTAGGAGTAGAACATTCATCAAAAGAAACTGCTTACTCGTGAGTACATCAATATTGGCATATATATATATATATATATATATATATATTTTCACCATCTTTTAGAAGGATTAAATTTTTTTCTTCCATATCTTTGATTCCTTCTACCAGTTCTGTTTAATATTTCCCGAATATTAGAGTATTTGGCAATTGCAAAGTTACTTGAATATTGCTGTCATTTTTTGATGGCAAGAGCAGAACTAGTCATACAGGGTGATACAAAAGTTAAAGATTTAAAACTTTATTTTAGTTTTAGAAAAAAAAATAAAATAAAATAAATAATATATATATATATATATATATATATGCTCTTCCAACATGGAATGGAGCACTCTGGTGGATGAGGAATATATGCAATAAATAAACATATCACTTAAATTCAACCCTACTGACTGTCCAGTTCCGTGGAGTAGAGGGAGGATACCAGCCTCCGGGTACTGGATGGGATAATGGATAGTCTATAGCCACACTGAAGAGTTGTAATACAACGAAACAGCTGTCTGTGGAGGACACACATTTTTTTATATATATATATATATATATATATATATATATATATATATATACACACACACACCATAGGAATTCAATTATCTTATGTACAGAAGATTTCAAATGTTAGCTACTTTCAACTTCAAATTCTTGCTCTTTCAATAACATTCTGCATAACATTTCAAAGGATAGGTAATCCTCTGCACACAAACAATATTCAGTATTTCAGACTGTTCACGATGGAGCGCAAAAACAAGCAAACAAACGGATCATGGCGATGTCCACTCGTTCAAATAATGAGACTATATTCTCTTGGGTCAACGTTAAAAGGTATTCGAAGTAAGAAGTCAGTAACTTTAGTTTGTTGTCCAGTTCTGGACTTTCCCAAGGGTTCCTTAAATATATCCAAAGAGAGGAAAAACCAAAAATTTTTTTTTTTTTACAAGTCATGATTGTTTTGAATCCTTCAGCAACTTTTGTGACATCTTGTATAATAATTTGTTGATTCAGTTAAGATACATATACATCTTTTATTTATTAATTCCTGGTTGTTTGCAGATGGGTACATAGAAAGGGAAAATTTAGAAATTTAAAAAAAAAAAAAAAAAAAAAAAAAAAGCCAATTTTCAGCCCAACCTTCAAATAGCACTGACCATATCATGGAAGTAGTTTTCATCCCTGCCACATGTTAAATGCTGATGAAACATGTAGCATGAAATGCCAGGGAGTTCATTTGTTTGAGAACTAGAAATGGCAGAGAATGGCGTGATGAAAAGTGCTGTCATATCGCGGGACTAAATCACAAAATCTGCTCCAGCTACTTACGAGGGGAAACCAACCTCAATTGAAAAATGCTCTCTACAGAATAGCTATCAGTATCTTTCTTCTAAAAGTAAGTGGTTTCAAGAAGCCACCCACTCAATAGAAAAAAGAAAAAAAAGAAAAGGATGCTAGATTTTATCTGTATACAAGAAACAATGTAACCAAGGAAAAAAAGAAAAGGTTGAATTACACTTTGCACTAAAACAAAAGAAATTATCAGTCAACCGAAATTGTTCAGAATTTGAGAAACAATCGCAGATAAATATACTTTTTGGGTGTCAGTTGAAATTGTATCAACAGGATTGTTGACCTTAAAGATCAGTGTAGATTATATAAGCAAAATGAGAAGCTTATTTTGAAAAATAGAGATTAATTAAGGAATTTTTTCATAAGATAAATTAAAATGCCTTCTACAAAATGAGTTTCCCTAAATGGAGTGGGGGGGGGGTCAAAAATCACAAAATTGCCTAAGTCCATGGTCACCATAGCAAATGAGGTAATCTGTATAGATCTGTAGATTTAAAGAATAATGTGAGGAAACTAAGCTAAATCAAATTGAAAGCAGAGACAGGCTAGAAGTACCATCCAGCCATATTTGGAAATGCAGGGTATCTAAACTCAAAATTAACTACATAGACACGTCAGGTTAGTCACTCAATAGAAACTGTCAAGTGACCATTGTCTTAATAGCATGCCATGTTGGGGCTGATGAACGAATAAGGGGCAGTAATCACTGAAAATGCCTGGATTTTCAAAGAAAAGCAGGCATAAACTGGTGACCAATTTGGTAAAAACTTCCATTGCAGATTGAACCACCACCAAAAACCGACTTAGATGATGAGGAAAAAAAAAAAAAAAAAAAAGTGTTTAGTAGGCTTCTAGTATAAATTTTTTAGACAGTAGCATGAAAAATGTTCTATACCACTAAACCCCCAGGAGAAAAAAAAAAATTTCCTCCATCATTTCCTCCTTATTAGTCACAAAAATCATACACTGCAGTAAATTATATTTCACTACTATTTCTTGCCACAAAAATGTCTATCAGTTGTCATTGAGTGGTAAATGCATAGAGATAAGAAAACAGGAGAGACAAAAAGGTGAAGAGAAGTGATAAGTTCCACATTTTTATAACTGAATTCATGTTAGTTTTGACTTCTATTTATCCACTGTACAAGAGGCCAGTTTAGGTGCCATATTTGTTTGATTTTGTTTTGAGTTCACTTGAAGTTGTTTCGGTGTAAATCATGGTTTTCAGAAACCTAAGGATAACTAATCTATATTCTGGTGGTCTACAACTATTATAGCCTCATTTTTAGGCTTCATACGAGAGAGGAGTAATTGATGGATAACTATTACAGCAAAGTCGGAGTCTTTCTTGCTACCATTCAAGCATAAGCATATACTTCCATTCTTAGCATTGTTCATTACATTGCAAGGGTGTATAGGGAGTTAGAAGAGAAAAGATATGAAAGAATAATAAATTATAGTAATAATAATAGTGATAGCTGCTATTATTATTTGTTTAAATAGTCTTTTGTCACTAGACATAGATCTTCTAAGACCTCTCAATCATGGGCCTGGTGAAGCCAATACTTTCTGAACTTGAATTCTGCCAGTCTCAGTTATGAATGTGATCTCTTGCGATCTATGTTGTGATGTCCAGCAGTTATTTGCGATTCTGGCCACATGACCCTATCCTGTTTGTTGTTTAGTAGTCCTTGTCTGCAGGAGTAGAGATTTTGATACGATTCTTGGGCAAGAATGACAATCCTGTCTGTCTGTTGTTCACTCTCCGTTTTCTTTGAGTTTGCATCCTGTACTGAGATCATTGTTTATAGCTTTGAAGCCCCCACCCTTTTTTGAGAATTGTTCCGATGATTGCTGCTGTGTATCTTTTAGTTTCTTTTGGATTGTCTTATTCAGCTCGGTTGCTTCAATTTTCTCTTATTGCAGTCAGTGGCTAGAGGTTTTTGTATTTTTCCACGAGATTTTGGTTTCAGCAGAGATTTTACATATGGTTTGTGTGCTTTTTCGTTCACATATAGTGGCAACTTCAATTAGAGAGGCTATTATTTTGTTACTGAATATGTTGGTAAATAATCTTACTAAAATTTCCTACACTAGCCGAAACCAAAACCTGCAACCATTTTTTTTATTTTTATATATATATATATATATATATATATATATAACTCTGAATGAACAATTGGTAATGCTTGGTCTTACCAATGTAGAATGTTTGTTAAACACAGCATACAAAGGCTCTGAAAAAGTATAATTATACAATGTATTGATCAGATAATGAAGTCAAAAGCTATTAATTTGTTGTTTTTTTTTATCAGACACACAGGATGTTGAAAATCTCTAGATGTACTTCAATACAAAATTACAACAGTTTGGCACATTGGATTAACTTTCCATCAGTGATAAACAAATTCATGGTGAGCAATACGGAGATAAAAAACAAATTACTGGCTTTTAACTTCATTATTGTGTTAATATCTGATCAATACATTGTATAGTTACACTTTTTAGAACCCTTGTATGCTGTGTTTAACTACCATATTTCACATCTGTGAGAGTAAGGATTACTGAAAAAAAAAACAAAAAAAAAACACACACCAGTGAATGATGATAAAGTAAACAGATTAGTGACTCAGTTTATATGCAAAACACATGGATTACAGCTTCATTTGAAAGTTACATTGTTGACAGATACATTCAATCCTCTAAATAATGAAAAATGTGTTAGTTGAAAAGAGTTTTCAATTTCCTTTGTAATTATGGATGGTTTAAGGCAATCAACCAGGATCAAAGGGTCAGTAAAACCTTTAGTTGCTCTATGAGGGAACATCAGTTAATGTGATCACATACACAAAAGCAAACCATTGTTCTTCAATGTATTTTGCCTTTATCCTTATTCAACTCATCTTTGGCTCCGCTTCTCCTCCTACAGTTTGAGATCTCTTGCCATTCCAACACTAACTAGGGTATCCAAATGCTGGGTATTGCCCTTAGAATTTTGAAAAAAGTTTATTCTTCAAAAGAAGTATAGAGTAAGGGCTTACAATGCTAAACTAGACCCTTATTTTCTGCCATTTATACAATTTCAAAATATTCAGTTATCTCCCAGGTGAAGGTTATGAAATTTTTTTTTGCAAGTAATTTCTTGTGCTTTTATTAAGGATTTAGGGGAAGGCTACACTGCAGAGCAATAACTTCAGGAAATACAGGTTAATTTGAAAGAAGATCTAAAAGGAAAAAGAGGGAAAAAACCCCCAAAAAACAAAAAAAACCCAAAAAACCCCACTAAAACCAAATATTCATGATTTGTACAGCCCACCTCCAGGATTACTGCAAATTGACATTTAACCTGTTTCAACATCAATTCCTAAATATTAACCTGCTGAACTCTTAGTACCAGTACACAGATGAGAGTGTCTCATTTTTCGAGTCTATAGAATAGCTTGAAACACAGTATTTGATGTGGTACTGGTCTGATCCCTTATGAAGGGAGTAAATCTAATGGCTATATCCTTTGTTTATATATTCTGCAAATAATTCAAAACATTTTTGCTTCCTATGACATAGATCAAGACACTGATAAACCCAGTCATTCAGAAGTGAAAAGGAGGTGGGTAAGATTCCAGAGTAGTGAAGTGTTATATTTAAAATGGTTCAAGATGAAAAGTATCCCAAAAGTGACCTCAAGTCAGTGCACAGAGACAGCTGTGATGACAGCAATGACAACCTCCTATGATCATGTTACACAATCCTTAGGAATTTGGGGTATCAAAATAATCAGGTTGCGGCAGTCATGACAAGATGTTTTTCTATAGACAAATTACACACGCCATTTTAGTTTCTTTCATCACCATAGGGAGAGAATGAGAGAATAGGAAGAGAAATAAATAAAATCATTATCAAACTCCAATACCAGGTCAAGAGCAAACTTTCCCCCCAACATAAGAACAATCCTCAACAAAATGAAGGGTGTTAGCCAATGTGATTTGCACTCACAATCAATGGGAGGCTGTCTTACAGATGAAATTGACTAATTCTTGACACTAACAAAAATGTATTACACAGGTATGCACAGGTTTTTTCATTTTGAAAAATAAATTTACACAAAACATATATATATATATATATATATATATATATATATATATATATAACATATACACACACACATATATATATATATATATTTATATATGTGCGTGCATGTATATATCTCTCACACACACATACATTTATATATATATTCATATATGTGTGTATGTGTGTGTGCATGTATATATCTCACACACACAAAAGTTGCAGAATTCATCTTCATTCCGAATAGAAATCTGAGGAGTTTGACCCTGCAGCTGCCAGGCATGTATATCTTATACGCACTTTCTTAATTGTTCTACCATTTGTGCTATTCGATGTCTACCTAATTGCATATTGCCCATTTTTCCTCAAAACATTTGGCAACACCATATTAGATACTTAGTATACATATATATGCTGGCATTCAAGTGGGCTCAAAAACCAAGCATTAAACACCAGTTAAGCCAATTATTTGCCAGATAAGTAGACTCTCCAACATGCGGCAACATTATGTCTATCAGAGTATCAAGTCCATAGGGCCTGAACAGACTATGATCCATTAGGGGGAAATACTTTATGCTTAACAAAGTGGACATACACTAGCATATACGGTACACTAAAATTTTACAGAACTTTTTGGCAATCCTTCAACCCATTTGATACTCCTCCGACACACATACCCTAAGGTTTCCATGATTGCTGGAATATATATGTCTATTGATCGCTTTGAAAATTCTACAAAGACATAGAAAATATGTCATGAAAAATAAAGTAAATGAGATTTTCAGCAGACAATAACATCCTGGAACCCATGCAGGAATTGGTTCATAGCACATGGCTGAACAAAAAAGTAGAGGCTAAGTGAACTAGTTCTGTTTTTCATTTGTCCTATGATAAATGTATTACATCATGATTTTGGTTCCTCAAAAACAGAAAATTTCTGATTTAATGAAATAAATAAAAATCGATAATTTGGGCTTTTTCAGAGCCTTTCAAAAATTAAGCACTTTAATGGATGATAGGAAGGAGAATTATGAAGTTTTTCTTATTTTCACACTATAAAAGTTAAGGAAAAAAAAAAACAAAAAAAAAACGAACAATAAGTTCAATGATCCATCCACCATCTGTGGTGGTAGTAGCAGGAGGAGGAGGAAGGAAAGCAAATAGGGTCTTTTGAGTCAGTTAATTCTCATAGTTGTAGAACATTGTAATATAGAACCAGTTGGACCAACCACAAAGTGTCCAAGTCTTCAGAGCTTTGTGGAAAGACAGATGGGCAGAATTTCCAAAACTAGACTCCAAAATAAAATTTGAATCTTTTTTTATATTGTGATTCAAACTCTGTGATAAGCACTATTAGAAGAGAAATAATGGAATGTTTCAACTCCTTTATAACTTATGGCCCACTCAATACAAAGACGAAAACTTGATGCTGCACCTCTCCATTGCACTAAGTGGGGTAATACCAGAGGAGAGTGCCAAGGGAACAGGACAATTTGTATCTACCCACATGCTACATGTGGATACTCATTTTGAACTTGACGGGGTCACATTCTGCCCTCACGAAGCAATAAATACACTTACCTCTATGACTTTCATTATTGGTGTAGTAGCTGTGGTGGTGGTGGTGGTGGATGAAATTATAACAGTTTTTGTAGTTGTCGGCTTTGCTGTGGTTGTGGAGTTTGGTACAGTCACTGGGATGGCTGTTGTCGTAGTCGGAGGTGGAATAGTGGTGGTGGTGGTGGTAGTAGTAGTCGTAGTAGTAGGCAGAGGAGTAGTAGTAGTGGTAGTAGTAGTAGGAACAGGAGTCGGTTTGGGAGTAGTAGTAGTAGTAGTGGTGGTGGTGGGAGGAAGAGAAACCGAAGTTTTAGGGGGAGATGTAGTGGTAGCCGATGGTGAAGTAGGAATAGCTGAAATGGTGGTGACAACTGAATGAGTCGATGTTGGTGTAGAAACTATGTTTGAATTGGATTCATTTTGGACGGCATCTCGGCGAACTCGGAAGAGGTTTTCCAGGTTGTTGTACCGTATCACAGAAACATAAGAGGACGGGCTTTCAATCAAAGTGTATTCCACATCTGAAAATGAAAAAAAAATTTTTTTAAATGAGTAAATCACACCAATCGGGAATACAGAATTCACATTTTAGCAATGTGCAGATATCTTCTGTCATGCTAAGGGATGCAACTGATGTAGTAAAATAGAATTTCATTCATGCAACTAACATGATATACAATTTCATTCATGATCTAATGAATAAGGTGATAAAAATCTTTAATTTAAAGAATAGGAAAATAGAAAAAGTAACAAAAACACAATAATACACCTCCAGTTAACAGAATGCTATTCTCCAATCTCACTACAATGCAAATCTATTATCTACACATAGATATACATTGCATTTTGTATTTCACAAATGGTGTCTTTACAGGATGGTTGATATTGTCCTTTTTACTTTGGAAGCCTGCCTATGAATAGTGCTGCTCAATCAATGGAGCTACTAGTGCAGTGGTTCTTGACCTCTTTTTACACCATGCCCCACGTCAACAGCCAAAAAATTTTTCATCTCTCTCTATGAACACGAGTAAAATCAGTATAAGTATTGTATAATTAGGAATTAATCATTTACACCTCAATATGACAATGTTTTGAGCATTTTAGGAGTATCTCAATTCAAAAAATTTCTAAAGAAAGTAAATGGAAATACTGAAGAGAGGGCCAAGTTCAGCATCGTAAATAGAACTGCCAATCTCAAATTTTGTGTTTTGGGAATATGATTTCTCAATGAAGTAAAGAGTATAGTTACATCGTAAATAGAACCAACCTATGAAAAATAACCAATACTTTGAAGCCGTAGTTTGGTAAGATGGAATAATAGAGAAGGTCCAGTTGAGCTGTATGCATTATATTACGTATCCAAAAATGTTAAACGTATACAAGATTTACCAATTTCTATTTTTTAGTCAAATTTATTTCCTTTTGTGTCATGAAATAATACCACTGAACAAACCGGGTCTGGCATTTTAAAAATAGGGGAAAAAAATTTCAGAAGTGGCCTTATGTTTTCAATCACTCAAGAGTTTTGTTCCCTCAGGAAATTTGTTGGTTTTGTAGAAAAGTTGATTTTTCCAAGTTTTTTTTCCAAGTACTTTTTGTGCCTTCATTTTGGTTTATTAAGGTTCTATAAAAGGAATCTACGTGGGCGAACCTATGCCCACACTTGGGCATTACTGTACACTAACTTTGCAAATGGTCTCAATTTATAGAGATTTTGGTGAATAGTAATAAAATCAAAAGTCCATATCATTTGTAACCCGTAACAAGTAACTTAAACTGTAAAACTGTTTCTTTGTTGGGAGTTTTTTCTCCAATAGAATCTGGGTTTATATTTAGAGAACAGGATTTTGGTATTCAAAGGAAAAGTTGATAGCAGCCCTGATCATGGCGATTCCATTCATCTGACACAAACTGGGGGTCTATTTTAGTTTAAAGTTATATCATAAATAGAATCCTTCCCCCTGTCTAAAATCCTTAAACTCTTGCAAAGCATATGGATTTTTTTGCATCCTGTAAATTAGCGTATTTTCGGAATACCTTGATTTAGAACTCAAGCTATGAAGCTGTTTTAGCTGCTTACTGGACACAAAACAGATTCAGAGTCTCATTTTTTTTATAGATACATTTTTTTTGTTTAAAAAAAAAAAAAAAAAATTAGACTACAAAAAATTCAAATGCAAAATAACTATATCCAAGGCTGTGGAGAGGGCCCCAAGGATCAGGCGGTCCTGGTAGGACCAATAAGGAGGGAAATAAGAATTTGGGTAAGGGACAATAACAAAGAAAATTGATTAGACTTTATATTAAGAGATTCATGGAATAACTTATAAGTTTTGGCGCGTCTTTTTATTAAGTAGAAGCTGGATATTTGGGTTTATACTATCAGAGATGAAGAAAAATTTTTTTGCTTGTGGCAAAGTTGCCAGATAGAAACCTGACAGTCAGGTCATTCATCAAATATAGACATTGTATATTTGAAGAACTGAAATGTGCGGATCAATTGATAGCTATAACATGGGGGGGGGGGGAGGAATTATTGATAGATCTGCTCTTAAGTTTAATCACTTCTTCTGGAGCCCATTTCCAACCCTATTGCCAGAATATTTCCTACATAGAAGGGGTCTTCCAGTTTTCAAAGTTCCAAACCACTGCACTGCTTACAAAATATTGAAAGTTTCCAAGATTCCCAAAAGTTCTGTGAATTTTGAGAGTTCCTCCCCCCTCAGACAAGAGCACCACAGCAAGAATGTCTACCCAAGATATTATTATTCACTGAAAGTGTTTCAAACATCAACTCAAAAAATGAAGAAAAAAAAGAGGGGAACACAGAAGAAAAAGAGAGGAGAGAGAATAGGAAAAGAAAAAAAAAATGATTGTATTAGCTAAACTTTTGTTAAATGTGTTTGTGTATGCAACATGTGAGCAAAAGTTACATTGATATACGTATGCATGTAGGTTGTATGCTTGTGTGTGTGTGCATATGATATGCATGTGTGTGGAGCTTATGTTTATAGTTAAAGTGTATAAAAAAAAAAAAAAATTAAAATAATCACAAAATGCAAACTGTATTTTGCAACAAATAAACACAGAACAAGTCACTCTCATGAATTAAAAACTAAATGAATCTAAAGATTTGAAAACAATTAAAATAAAAAAAATTCTCTCTTCAAATTAAAAGGTCTTCCTAAATACCTGGGAAATATTTATTTTTTTTTAATTTTTCATCGATTATCATTCTGAAGGAGTCTATCATAATTGTACTAGGTCAAGTATGAAGAGAGATCTCATTCTGCACAGATGAGAAATGACAAAACAGAGCAGGAAAAATTGTTTTCATTGCCACAAAAATTGGGTCAGGGCCCAGCATGAAATTTGTTGTAGGGCCTAGATGTTCTCTCCAAAGCCCTGTCTATACCGATACATAGCCAATCAACATCAGTTTTTAATAGTCAATAGTATAAAGATATTGTACGTGTACGCCTCAGTGGGTTGAACTATTTTACTTAGCAAGGACAAAATCAAACTTGAGACTTAGTTTGGAAATCAACTGAAAATTTCACTTCAAATTCATACTAATGCCAAGGCATGTCATGTCAAATCCTTATTGTGAATCACGTTAATACACTATATATCCGGAAATAATTTTTAATTTTTTTTCATTTTTGGTACCTTCTATATAGCTCTCATTACCTAAATTTTGTGTGAGTTTTCATTCAGTTTTTATACCACACACCAACTAGCAATCATGGTCCTGTTGGCAACCCCTTCATGAAATAGAAAAATTGATTTCCTGGGTTATAGAGAAAAACTACCACAATCTTAGAGACGGCCACTATTTAATCTATACATTGGAGGAAGACTATGTGGAAATTGCCAAATATTAAAATATAAGATACCAGGAGCAGTCAACCTACAATGTTTTGATTAGTGTCTCATACAAACAAACATTTTATGGCAGTTCTGTAGACTTAAAGACATTCCAAGTTTGAAAGGCATTTAGCATTTATTGAATAAATGTCAATTTTTTTCCAAATGGTGTTAAAAAAAAAAAAAAAAAAAAATGTCAATGTTTATAAAATTCATGAAAAATTTTCAAACATTGTTGATATTAAACCAGGTTACACAAACATTAATATGGTTAGAGGTTGGCAAATTGTACAAGCACATATCTAAATACAATTGAAGCATTGTATAAAGTTGACATTCGCCAGACATATTAGTAGGCACACAAGGCAGTGCAGTGTTGAGTTTGAAGTTTTGGGGATCAGCAGTTTGAAAAATCTATTAAAAATAGATAAAATCTAAGTACTCTTCTGCTCTTTAGAATTATCTAAATTATGTATAAATATTTGAATTGGCAACATTCAAAAAAAGTAACCATAATACTTTGGAACTATAGCCTCATATGACAGATCTAAAATCACATTACATAAGAATTCATTAAGTCTGGCCCCTTCCAAACAAGCACTTTTGGAAAAGGTACAGACTTAGTGTAATAAAAAGTAAATTGATCAATTAATCAAAGATCCTTGATAATCTTTGGTATTGCTAAGTGTATCAAATTGTATAGAATTGAATGAGGGTTCCATTTCATGTGATTTTGAGTAGCATAAAATTTGTTCCACAATCTGCCATCTTTCAGGCAACTTCATAATTCCATCCTCACAGAGCTTTTCATCTTTTTCAGCGAAAAACCGCTCTAAGTGTCTTTTGCAGCTTCCAGTGAAAAGAGAATTCTGAAAGTACCAGAATTGATATACCAAAAGTGCAATATCTGGTGATTGCTGGCCTAGGAGTGAAAACTTCCCAGGCAATGTGTAACAATTTTTACCAACTTAGCAAATAAATATGTGGTCTCACATGATCTTGATGGAAGATTATGTTTGGATGAAGATCATCCTTTAGTACAATTACTAACCGATCTCTTGCCCTCCTCACTGTTGTAAAGAATCCACTATACATCACTTATCCTAATTTGATTTAAAAAAGTGAAGATTTAAATACAGTCCAGTAGGGCTTTGTTTTCTACTTGTGTGAAGTCTCACATCAAAGCCCCTAACACACAAATGAAACCGTGATTTGGACATGGTGAGTAAGTCACTTATCTAGTGTAAAAAAATTGGTTATTTTCAAGTCATTTCTTGCTTTCAACGTCAACTTCTCTAACCAGCTGCGGAGCATCATCCAGTGGTATCTCTACTTTCGATGAGTTCAATCAATCAATCATTCACAATAGTATTTTTTCTTAAAATACTAATATAAAAATAGTGCCAATCATCAATGATGGAATAAACACATAAAAATGCACCATGGTCTGACAGGTGAATAAAATTAAAACTAAACACTACTAATGACATCTCATAATAACAGAACCAAGAATCTGTAAATTTAGACATAAAATTATTCTTTGTGAAATTCCAATTTTTTCCCCCCCATTTAATTATACAGATAATTATCATCGCTAGCTCCTCCCCCCTGCTCTCTCCATTATTAGAAACTGTCAACATAGGTTTCTTTAGTTTTCAAGTGAATGTCTGGTTCTAAGTATTGTATACATAGGCCACACCAATGGAACTGAGCATTTAAACATTTCCTTATGTCTTCTGTGTTAAAGCAGCATACATTTAAATTTGAAAAAAAAAAAAAAAAAAAAAAAAAAAATGAATAACTTGAATCAGTTTTGTCAAAACAATCCCTTTCTACTTTTGTGAGTGACTTACAGGCTAATTGTTAAATCATGCTTAGTTTTTAGAACAAGGAAATTCCTAACTCATTTTTTTTTCTTCCTTCTAACCAAACAGGGGAAAAAAGCTTTCATCTTCTGTAAATCATAGCTGGAGATGTATAATTGTTCATAACTACCATCTCTTTATACATGTAACAAGTTTGGTGGCTTTTTCATTAGTACTCATCAAAAAGCTGACGTCCATAATTTCAAAGTACAGAAGCCTTAAAATTGCGAAAGTCATGGTGTAATTCTGTTTAGACATGAATACCTTGTTGGGTTCCAGATTAGTAAAGTTCTCAGTTCTGTAACTTTGCTTCATGAGTTACACTTTCTCAGGGTTCAAAAAGGTTTTCTACTAGGAATTAAGCAAGAAAAAAAACATTCTTTCTAGGCTTCCGTAATTGAGAATTGTAAACATCGAGTTCAGACAAATGAACGAGAAAAAAAAAAAAAAAAAAAAAAAAATGATTTACTTGTCATCTCTTAATCTACAAAATATACAGAGTCATTACTTCACTACTACTACAACCACAATGACAGCTTTTTTGGACAATTCATTCACTCTTCCCATAACGTTCTACAGCCTTCTTCAGGTGTAGTACGTAATATCCAAAAGAAAGGGACTGATAAAAGAAGCTCCTCTGGCAGGGGAAAAAAAAAAAAAAAAAAAAAAAAATTATTGAAAAATGTTGGAAATTTATTGACTCTTAAACTTACAATAGATATTGTCATTTTCCGAGTCAATGAGAAATTACCGCAGGACAAAAATTTAATACTGCAAGAGGCTAGGAACAGCACCGTGAACACCGGAGGTGGGGTGGGGAAGCAACAAGTCTAATAATTACTTTGCTGGTTAAACATTTAAATTGCCACCTGTACTCAGAGGGAAATTCTTCAATTAAAAGGAAACAGTTGCTACCTACATGGTTGCATTGACATGAATAGGTATGTTTTCCCTCACTCAAACATATTGATACCTATATTAGAGACAATGTGAGACAGACAATGCGAGAGAAAGAAAAAGAGAGAAACAGACACAGACAGACAATGCGCAAGACAGACAGACAATGCGAGACAATGAGCCGGACACACGGGAGGGACACACACACAGGAACACACGGGACACACACGAGACACACACACACAGGGACACACACACACACACACACGAGACACACACACACGAGACACACACACACACACACGGGACACACACACACACACACGGGACACACACACGGGACACACACACACACACACACACACGGGACACACACACACACACACACGGGACACACACACACACACACACACACGGGACACACACACACACACACGGGACACACACACACGGGACACACACACGGGACACACACACACGGGACACACACACACACACACACACGGGACACACACACACACACACACGGGACACACACACACACACACACGGGACACACACACACACACACACGGGACACACACACACACACGGGACACACACACACGGGACACACACACACACGGGACACACACACACACGGGACACACACACACACGGGACACACACACACACGGGACACACACACACACGGGACACACACACACACGGGACACACACACACACGGGACACACACACACACGGGACACACACACACACACACACACACGGGACACACACACACGGGACACACACACACACACACACGGGACACACACACACACACACACGGGACACACACACACACACACACGGGACACACACACACACACACACGGGACACACACACACACACACACGGGACACACACACACACACACACGGGACACACACACACACACACACGGGACACACACACACACACACACGGGACACACACACACACACACACGGGACACACACACACACACACACGGGACACACACACACACACACGGGACACACACACACACACACGGGACACACACACACACACACGGGACACACACACACACACACGGGACACACACACACACACACGGGACACACACACACACACACGGGACACACACACACACACACGGGACACACACACACACACACGGGACACACACACACACACGGGACACACACACACACACGGGACACACACACACACACGGGACACACACACACACACGGGACACACACACACACACGGGACACACACACACACACGGGACACACACACACACGCGGGACAACTAGGAATTCTACCATGCAAGTTGAATATCATGAATCTTTATCTTGACAGCAGTAGCAAGGCCTCCCATCGAAATGAACTTCTTATCCATCACAGCAATTCACTTGTTTATTTAATAAACAGGGTTTATCAAAAGAAAACCATTAATGCAATCAAGTAGTTAAAAAGTTGGAAATAGTCCAAAATAAATGAGAGAATGTTTCCATCAATAGAGCACCTACTCTGTATCAATGAAGTGACTGTTACCCACCTGAAGCTCTTTGGTAATCTGTAAGTGTTAAGTAGGTTAAATCAGCTTCTCAATTCATTTGAACTAGTTACTACCTTTGTGGCTTATACCACAATGTTTCGCCTAGTTTGTAGTCTTCAGGTGAACGTTTCATGAAATCCCTGAATTTTTCAGTGATTTTACAAAATACCTAATTTTACAATCAGTGTAGTAAGGATTAAGTTCAATGCTGGCCATTATGATTGTAATGATTTCGATCCCCACTCGGCGTACAACTGTGACTAAATACTGAAGTAGAGTATAATAGATATTTACTAAGTTTAGCTTAGTTTGACACAAGGCCAACCAGGATCAACCTCATTGCAGTAATAACTGTCAGCATGACCATTTGGTTATAGTGGTATAAACAGTGACTGTTGACTAATCGTAAATATTACAGCACTGATGGTGAAACGAAGCATTTAATGAAATTATTGAAATGTTCAACAATTTCACGAATTCACTAGTTTCACAATCTTACTGAAACATCTTGGGTTCAGTAGATCTTTACTATTTAAGGGAAAGGTGGATTGGAATGACTGCTATTAATACAGAAAATGAAATCAAACCAGGTGAGTATTGACCAAGGCTGCTTGTGTTCACTTGGCCTAGATTCCCTTGAAAAAAGACATGGATCCACTTCTCCCCCACCTATGAGCAAATGGCTGGGTATTTGGAGCCTTTTATCACTGTAAAGTAGACTATCTAAAAAGGTGCTGGTTTAATACATTTATTAGTATGATCATCAAGTACCATGATAAATACATAGGGAGCAAACCATGACAGAAAAAAAAAAAAACCCAACTTCACCCCAGCTGTAGCAGGATGCAAGTTAGGCAGTGGCCTTACAGTACACAAGGAGTCTACAGGAATAATATGATAAAAACGAAATAAAAAGAATTTTAGAATATTCGTTACCTACTCAGATGGTGTAATGTTTAACACGTCCGTCTCACATACGAAAGGTCCCGGGTTCGTTTCCCGGTATAAGTGAAAGATGCAGGAATCTCTTAATAAGGACAAATATTCATGTGCACTCAACAGCTGATTGAATACACTCTAAGTAGTGTTATTAAAGTGAAGGTGTCCCTTTGGTAAACTTGCATCCCGCCAAGGGGATGGTCATAAAAACTTGTAAGAAGTCCTGGTATTAACCAGACTAAACTTGTAAGGATCACTAAGCTGACACATGTAATGGCAACTGGGATTTCCCCACTAGCCATTCAATAAAATGGGAGTAGTCTCTTGAGAGATGGGCACTTTACCATCATGATTATCTATACTAGTAGTCTTATAAGTGAATAAACTACCAAGTCATGATTTTACCTCTTTACAGAACTTTTAGTTCATTGATGTTTGCATAATTTTGTTCAGGAATTAGAAAAAAATATAAATTATAAAAGAATAAGGATTGATGTTCATTATAATGGTACGGTGAGATTTTTTTTTCAGTCTTTTACTGGTAACTGTCAACGATCAAAGAGAAGCATTTTTTTTATTCCAATCAAAGCAGAGGAGGCACCATTTACTTTACATTCAGTTCTTTCTATTCAATAGGAAGCAATTTTAAAAATCAAAGATATCCAAGTGCATAGAGAAAATAAAAAGAAACCTACATCTTTGAAAAAAATTTAGACTGACTTTACCAAATGAAAAGCAAATTGTACAGACAGAAAATTACATTAGAATAGATTTTAAGTTCAATAACCAAAATTGCAAGATTTAGCAACAACTGTAAAAAGTTTTGAATACAGAACTGGATACTGAATTATCTAGCATTAAATCTTTAGTGCTAAAGGAGTAATATTTTCAGCTATAATTAGAAACCACCATCAAAAACTCAATATTGCTTTCTTCAGTTTTCAAGTGACTGGCTATTAACATATGCGTCAAAACATACAGGTCGCACCAATGGAGCTAGATGGCAGAAAATTTACATATTTACTTCCTTTTATGTTTAGAAGATTGTTTCTTTTGGTTTTTTGAAAATTCTCTCCCCAAATAGTTGCAGGAGTGTTCAATTCACAGTGCAAGTTAATGCTAAATCGGTCCCTTAGTTTGAGTCCAGCAGTGCATCTTTTTAGTAAAATTCAGACTTATAGTGAACTAACAATGGGCATGGAGAAGAAACTTATTCATTGATCACACTTTTTACAATTATTTTCATTGATCATCCAACACAGCATGCTACGACAAGATGTCGGTCCTATTAACCATACATTTTCAAGAAGCCGTGCATCACTGTTTGCTGCGCAGCTGTCTTGTGACATTGGAAGGGCTGGGGGGGGGGTATATTTTCCAGATAAGTTGTCCGTTTTGTGAACTTGTTGCCAACCAAGCTCGAAGAGCCCAGTCTTATACAGTAAGAATTTCAGATCAAAATTCAGCTTATGACTTTGTCCAACAGACTTATTGATCCACCGTTGTATAGTAATAGGAACATCTTATCTTTCTTGACCAGCTATTCATAAAACAAATGAGGGTTATTGTCAACAGTGCCTAATGATTTTCTATTTTCAGTAGGATAATGACACCTACTTGACATTGTGGGTAATATCATCATTAGTCTTAACGTCATTGGACGTAGACCTTCCCCAGGATTCGCCACAATTCTGTATCATAGGCATCGCAGAGCCAGTATTTCCTGAATCCGTCCAGTTCATCTCTCCATCTTTTGTTCTGTCGGCCTCGGTTTCTTATGTGATCTCTGGGGATCCATGTGATGTCCATCTTGCAACATGGCCTGCCCATTGCCATTTGAATTTTTTTAATAGTTTATGGGTAATATAAGGTTTTGCTAATTTGGTCATCTATACTTCAGCTTTGTAAAATCAAGTGTTACTCCATACAATCCCAACTTGACCTTTGAATAATGTTGACAAACACACCCACAGTAAATGAATGTATTTTCCACTACATTTCAAGGAAAAGCAATATTTTTCAAAATCCAGTCATGTAATCATTAATTAACTAATTTGCATCCAATCCTATATTTCTATAACCACTAATTTACTTTAGGAAGATTTTTGATTACAGAGTTTAAATTTTTCTGTCAGCAGACACTGCAGAGATCAATCATGACATAATTGAAGTAATTTTAGATGACATAAATTGAGATTAAAAACAGACCAAAACCTGCTTTAAAAATGTAAATTCTTTTTTTTATAACCAACTTCATGCTATTTTCTTGCAATTGAAACCAAAATTTTAATTTCACATGATAATTAAATTATTGCAATGAGCTTTAAAATTTTTCATAAAAAGTGATCATCACATGTGATTTGTAATGTTTTTGGTGCCTACCTAGTTGATATGAGCAACCAATAGATTATACCATTTTACACAGACATTTTAGGTTTACTTATTCAGAGTATGAAGGGGGTCTCTTGGTCTACACTCATGCATATAAACTAAAACTTAGCATACGTTTGGAGCCACTAGTGATTCCTTCAGGAGAGAGACTTACAGATAACGGCCAACTGATAACATCAAGCCAAGGATATAAAAATTAGAAAAATTTATATTCATCATTACATATTGACATTTCAAATTAACCGTTATAAATTCATAGATGTTATTAAATGCATTGTTGTAACCAACTGACTGAAACATTCGATAACATTACCCATGATCACTGAATTTATACTAGTACAAAGCAATCATATATATATATACTACACACAAAATGCAACCCCCGATTTTTGCAGCTGAAAATGTTTTTGTTTTTTTTTGAAACATTAGTACATCAGCCTGTTATCATCCATCATCGGACATAGACCTTCCAAGATTTGCCAGACCTCTCTATCATGGCCATCATGGAGCCAGTACTTTCTGAATTTATCTAGCTTTCTATTGGCCAGGGCTTCACAAATAATCTCTGGGGATACAGGTTAGTCGTGATGTCTAGTGGTTGTCTGCCATTCTTGCAACATGTCCAGTCCATTGCCATTTTAGTTTTCTAACAGTTTCTATGATGTCTCAGACTCCTTTTCTGATATACTGTGCTGTCTTATTATCTCTCCATGTTCGGTTAAGCACGATTCTCTCATGTTACATTGCATGGTTTTCACTTAGGTCAATCTTTTGGTTAGGTTCCATATTTCAGCTCCATAGGCGACTACCTATAGGATTCATTTGTTGTATACCCTTTTTAGGACTAGTGGGATTTTCTTGTTCTTGAAAGTCAAGCTTGCTCTACAAAAAGCTAGCCATTCACAAACAAGGAGGAATTCCCCTGTGGGGAGATTTCAGGCAGTCCAAGGTGAGAATAAGGCAGCTAACAGAATTAAGATGAATGTTTTTGGCTTAAGGGTATTGGGGAAGTGTTTAGCAAGATGGAGTCAAACTGTGCAACCAAAGGTCTGAATTTTCCCTACCAATGTTGTTTATTAAAATTATTCAAAATCTAGTTATAGCGTTAGATTCTTGTTGTGATTAATTGGTTTTATCAACTTATAATAATATAACTTCATAAAATCTTCAATTTTTGATAATTGCAACATTCACGTACCAGAACAGATTTTGAATTTTCTATTTCAATATAATTTGTAGCAACTGCCACTAACTTTTTCAATAAAAACATCAAATATGCCACTTATTGATTTTATCATGATGATTTTAATTATTAATAAAAGAAAGACTGTAGAAAATTATAGACTAGAATTTATTTCTGCAGTCAGTATAGATCTAAAGATTATCATGATAGAAAGAAGTTGAAAGTTGGTATTTTAAAAAAATTTTTTTTTTTTTTAAACTTCAATAAAATATTATTTGGATCCCAACAATTGTATTCATTTCTATAATTATGAAATCATTCTTGTTGAGACTCATTTAGAATGGAAGGTGAGGAGGGAGGACTACTAATCTTATTGACAAAAATGGATGACATTGAAAAGGTTGGGAAACACAGCTCTAGAAAAATGTTTGACTAGGTTTTACCTTGATTGTTCATACCAATTTTTCTGCATTATACACTAACAAATACAGTACAACGGTTCCCTATGTATATAGATTAACAAGCTTTAATTACAGCTTTTTCATGAACACTTCTGGTTATTCTGAGGAGGCCAAACTGACATCTGCTTTAAGTGGTACGAGAAAGAAACATTGACTATCAATGATGTAGAGTTGATAAAAGCTAAGCTATAACTACAAATGATGACTGGATATGCAACTATGTACTCATCTACAAGCAATGCAGTAGTTGCTAAACTCCTGCTAAAATGTAAGTTAAGCTTGAAGCTAGACATGTCTGAATAAATTTGGGATTAAGCTCTATTATATAAGCGGATAATGCAAAGATTACAGAAAGAAGTTAAAATTGAAAAAAAAATAATATACTATAGTACGATGGAGGTTATTAAGAGCAATGTTCAGAGCAATAAAACAATTATGAAATAAATAGAAAAAATAAATACATCAAGACAGAGAAACGATCGTAAACATACAGCATTTTTAATGGCTGTGGGTTTATCATTTTAAAGAGAATCTCCAATGAACAAAAATTAAACTAGAATCGATTATAGACTAAATTTAGCATCATCTGACACATAGCCACAGTAGTGGGACGCTTTGAGAGGATCAAGAGTGGGACAAAAACTCCTAGGAACCCCTGAGGAAATTTTTTTTTTTTTTAAATCAATTTTTCGTCAAAAACAGAATGCGACTTCATTTTAAAATCTACCCCAACGAAGAATAATCTCCATCAAAGTAAAGGGTGTAACCTGATATGTAAATCGGTACAGTGATTCGAACTTGCAATTCACTAACAAAGCTAAGTTGACAAGTCTTACATATTGACGGAAATTTATCAGGCATGGCCTCATACTATATATATACATATATATATAAATAAAACACTTCATTATGGGAGATAAATAAACAAAAATAAGAGTTGATGTTAAAAGACTGCAAAAATTATTAATAGATAGATTAACTGGTATAATATCTCAAATAATTTTAAAACCCACAAACCAATAACAATGAGAATATTGCAAAAATTTCTTTTTCAAAGTAGATGCAATTGATAAAACCAAAAGCTTGAGATTCATGAATGTTCAAGTCTAAGTAAGAAAAACAAAAGTATAAAAATAAGACAAGGCTTTCCACCCAGAAAAAAAAAAAAATACACATCTACTAATGTTCTAAATAGGGATCTGAATAAATTGAATCATTCACCTAAAGAAGCCCGAAGGGGCTGAAAAACAGGTTTTAAGCGAATCCAAAGCTCTACTCTAACTTGATATTTTTGTACTGAGTACTTTCATGAAATAAATCCATCACACATCATATATTGAATTATAGACATTGTGCACACGCACAATTGCACAATAATAAAAATGAGCATAATAAAGAAATGTATCTTTGGAAAAAAAAGCTAGCAATATTGAAAACCTCATGAAATATTCTGATTTCATTTAATGTTTATTTTGATATATTTTTTTTACCGATTTTATGAGAACTATTGGTAGTTTTAATGGATGATGAAAATAGCTTTAAAAATGTGTGATCAGAATATGAGGCCAAGTTGAAGTAATCTTTAATCCTTAAGTAATAATCAGGGAGATAAAAAAAATTCACACGGTCACCAATTGCTTACATTGTTGTTTTAATTGAAGCAAAATGGTTCTGTCCTACTAAGTACTGAAAGTTTGTTATACTCTAAAAAAAAATAAAAAAATAAAAAAATAAAAAAAAAATTTCAGGCATTAAGCACGTTATTAGGGTTAAAACTGTACTCAATAAATTCTTAACAGACATTTCAAGTGAGGCAGTTTGTTAGAATTAGTTTGTATGGATTATTTTAACATTTTGACAATGTTCTTCAACCATCATAGTTTTCAAGAATCTCAAGTTCTAACAGGTCTGATAATAGTGACTCAAGAAGTGCAACATATCTACAAGAACAATTGTGTACATGTCATTCATCTTGAAACTAAAACCTTAATTAAGCTCTCAGGACCGACTTTAACAAGAGCCCCCAAACCTGAAATAATGTATATTTTGCAGATAAGACAAAAATTGAGGCATCGAAAAAGACACCCTCAGAATTGGAGTTGTCTAACAGACCAGATATACAAACAGTAGCTAAACAGTGAGCTAAAACCATGAAATTCAGACAGAAATTGGAGTCTCATCTTATCAGAAAGTCACGGCCGGAATATACAAAAGACATTCTAGAATAGAATGTTTGATGGCTATACAAAAAGATACTAGGTCAAATTTCATCTCTCCATGCAATAACAATTTTATGGATTCCATAATGTCCATACTGCTGAAATATCTCTGCAGCATACATATTGATGAATTGATTATATTTATTGATTTTTTGGCAGAAAAAGATAGCACCAACCGATATTTTGTATTTCTTGCTACATAATATAAGCTTCATGAGATTATTAAGTCCTGGCTTTTTGGCTACAATCATAGTTTTGTGTTCAGGCTAGACACAGTAAAAATGAAGCTAGCCTGGTTGCAGGAAAACCAGACCCTCAGGCAGCTATCCCCCCTCCCGGTCACACCAACAGGGTAGAGTCAAGGGTATACCTGGATGACTGCAGCATGAGCCAATGGGAAAACTATGTCCCACAGTCCTAATGACAATTTATATTCTGAAATTGTGATGTGAATATATTTGCACTATTTTCTTTGGACATTCTTAACATTGAATAACCATAGCCATCAAAAGATGGTGAAGAGTTCTACCCGTCTTTTTATATATGCATATTTGTTTGTTTGTGTGCATTCCAGTATTCCTGGCTATACTGTATTGTCTACAGAATTGGAAATTGGAATCAGTATGCCCTTAGAACCCTTGTTATTTTTTTAAATTTTTTCTTTAAAATTTTCCAATGGAAATATCTCGATTCTAGATGTTTACCTATTGAAAATGTCAGTGATGTCAAATTTTTCTAACATAACTTGGATTTTTGAAGCTTGACATTATTGACTGTAATGAAAAAAAAAAGTTTTTCTCCCAAAACCCTCAAGAGAGCATCTTTGCAACCCTAATTTGGGTTGTGATAATGGATTTAGCAACCACTGATACGGAGGAATGGTTTACACAGTTCCTTTCTAAACGGTACATTGTTACAATCTCTCAAATAATCTTCAAAGAGTGGAAATGTGGTTTTGAAAATAGCTCAAGAAATAGGACAGCAAGATTTGCTTGGTCTGCGGAGGGAGATATTTGGCAAGCAATGGCAATAATCTATTCTCACAAAACAAACAAGGATGAAGATAAGCAGAGAACAAAAAATTAGGTTTCTACAAATCTTCTTTGGATTTTATGATGCTCAGATCTTACAACTTCTGGCAGCAATTGTCAATTCCTCATAATTCCTATAAAGCATTGACTTGGAAGGAAGAAAAGAAAGAAGTGCTATGACTGCAGGGATCTGATACAACAATACATCTCTTTGATTGCTGTCCTGCGGACAAAAAGATTTGACAAGCTTTACAGTCCAGCAACAACACTTCAAATACAATCTTATCTTAAAAGCTCCAAGTCAAAAACAATTCTTGCTTTTAAATGACATGATTTGGAGCATCAGATTAACTTTGGGCAGTTCATCAATATTTGATCACAGTAACAACTCTTAAAGTAGCCAGCACAAAGAAATTAGCTATTTTCAGATAATACAGGAATTGCACTTGCCCTCCATACATATAACACCAAGTAGCTAGAAGAATGGACAAGGGTAATGACGTCCTAAATCAGGGTAAGCTTAAAATACACAGACATCAGAGCGAACAAGTACAAAATTGCTCAATTTTGGTAATGAACTGAAATAGACTCCAATTCTAATTAAGTACCATGCAGGCATTTAAAGGAAAAGGCAATATTATTTTCAAGATCTTTAGTTCGTTTGTTTTATTACTATTGAAAGAGATATACATATAAGAGCCAGGTCTACCACACAATATCAGTAGAAGCCATCAACCACTCTTCCTACCCTCTAATTAAACTAGCTTTCTTTTCTCTCAACTGCCTTCTTACCATGTCTGTCACACTTAGTATCAATAGCACCAACAACTGAGCCTGTTGTTGAACAATCATGATAACTGTCATGGACTGGTTTATATAAAACAAAGCCTTTGTTAACAATGCCAGGAATAAAATCTAGCATACTTTATGTCGCCATAAAAGTCAACCCCAAAACTAAGGCGTTAATTCAAGTTTAGTATAATATTGGAAGACTCTCCAACATAAGGCAGCATTGTGTCCAGTGTGTCAATCCTTTAGAAAAATTGATTTGTTAAAAAAGTCGACTTGTGTGCTGGTACATATGGTTAAGCCAATTAATTCATGGTGTATATTTTTTCCCCTAGGGGAGGGACACAAACTTCCAAGTTGAACTTGGGAGGAAAAAAAAAATCTTTGATTTGTTTTATAGAGCAATTTGACTGGAAGCAAACAGTCAAGAGAAAATTCTGGAAAGCATTTAATTCATTGTCACACACACAGATATAAAAAATAAACAGGTATCAAATCAGCCTAATTATTCTATCTCCTACATAGTCAACATTAGCCAGGTGAGCTAATCACTAGATATAAAGAATTGTAATAATTGCTAATACTATTAATTAATACTTTTATAAGGAGGCATGATCTGCATGTGTAGGAGATCCTAAAATCTCTTAACTACTCAGTTACTTTTCCCCAACTAACACAATTATTACATGTCAGGAGGAATGTGGATTTCAGCTAACGAATCTGTGATTAGAGAAATTTATACACTGCTTGGTCATTTTGCAGATATATATACCAAGCATTAAGTCAGAGCAGAAAATAAAAATTACTTATCACCACTACAGATCTTTGTATACAATCCTAGGCCCAAATGGTAAATGTAGGCTCTATTTCAAATTGCACATTAAGTATTTTATTAATAAGTGTTAAATACACATGATTTATGCACAGATATATCCCATATATATGTACAGAAAAGTAACAGAATGAAAGAACTAGAACAATTTATAAAAAAGTTGATCTGGCTACAACGCAGGAAAAGATTTTGCAAAATTGCAGGCCCATGCCAACTGGTCCAACTTAGTGTCACCCAGTGCGGAAACACATGGGGTCAAGCCCATGAACCTCCACTCATACCAAACCAGACAAAATCCTTAGTAAGGATTTTTGTACTAATGTTACTCGTAAATTTCACTTCTCATATATAAATGGCAATAGCAGTGATAAATACAACTAAGAAAATTGAAATTATATATATATTTATATATATATATATATATATATATATATATAACATTCAGCTCTGGTCCTTTTGTCTGACTGATAGATAGTTGGGTGTTATGGGAGATTGAACATGGAATGCCATATAAATTGTTCAAGTATAAAAATGGAATTGCCCATTGAGATGTTTCTACCCACTAGAAAATGGTTCCATTCCAACAATGTATATAAGAATACTTCCTTTGATAATTAAGTTCAAAAAACAACTTTATATACGATGTGGAAAATTTTTTAAAAAAGTTAAGTGGAGATTAATTGTCAATTTTTTAGTTGAATATGTGGGTAGAAAATCTACCAGGTTTTTTCTGTGTAATTAATATTCTTATAGATGAGATAAGTTGGTTGGCATACAGTCTGAAATTAAAACCAACACAACAGATCTAATATTCACATGGGTAAGCATTCAATTGAAATGACGTGAACAGCAAATCATGTCCTTTATACTTACAGATCCCTCATCATAAAAAAACATTTTTAGGGTAACCTACACTAGTAGACTCCGTTTAAAAAGATGAACGATCTGTTGTGTATATTATTAATATACGATACACATTAAAACTTATAAAGTGACGAACTACATGAAATAGGTTTGTTCAACACAGCTGCAGTGCCATGTTAATATAACCGTTTTGTTTTTAGAATCCCCAGAACAGTTCCATGGTAACCAACTGATGATCCCAACAAGCGACAATTTATACATTGTACCATAATAACAAGGTATAGGGGAAACAGGGAAAAGAAAAAACACTGAGAAAAATTACACTAACAAATATTGGTGACTAAAGTGACAAAAAAAAAAAGAAAAAAAAAAAGAATAATCTCGAGTAAATTTTTCTTAATAGTGTTTGATGTTTTATGTTAAAGGGAAAAATCTATATGAAAACCAAGTAAAAATCATTCAAGAATTACAAAATTATGTTTATTTTCCACATTAAACTTCACCATTGAAATAATTATCATACATATAGGTTATTAATCAATCTTATTGATATATTGGTACCTCACATACGGTAGTTGTCAAGAGTTTTTAAATAGAACCTAGTGGTATGCTCATGCAAATTCAAGATTGTAGCCCCAGAAGTCTGAGCAAGAGCACCTAAAGTTACTCAGAGAAGAATTTGTAGCCAATTTAGCTAAATGGTTGGGCCATTTGTGGGGCTACAGAGATTTGATAATATGGTAAATATAGTTTTAAATAGCACGAATGTAATATTGTTGGATCTGAATACTATTTTCTTTCCGGATTTTTCTTCAATTATTACTTCATTCTCAAAAGGGAAAAGGGGGGGGAGGGGAAATATTAATACAGGTTCATAAATACTAATTATCACAATATTGTTCCTAAAGGCCCAGAAACTTTGACAAAACCAACGACGATAAAAACACCAGTAACAAAGAGAGCAACAGAGCATACAGCTGAAACATTGCACAAAAATTGAATACACAGTAATTTTGATGTCACACCCTCTGATGACTTTATTTGGTACACCACAGCATTCAATTTACTTATAATAGAGTGGCTAAGTTTGACATGAACTTCAAAATCAGGTGGGAAAACGTGGGAGAAAAAAAAATAAAAATAAAACAAGAGAAACCTGCCCTGGGTGACACCATGATACCTTGGTAATATTTACTGCTATTTTTCAGCAATTTTAGCTATTTTCTAGACAAATTTAGCCATTTTCAACTGAATTAAAGATGGCCATGAAGGGTGTTCTTTTAGCATTTTCTTTTTTGGTTGACATCATGACTTCGCCAATGAATGACAACCATTGTTTATCAGGAAGTCAACAAAAACTATAAACACAAGTTTCTTCAGTTTCTGAGTTGGTTGTATGTGTATCACACATATAGGCCTTACCAATGGATTAGGAGGGATAAAAATCAAAACATTTACTTATTAGGTCTAGAAACAATACTTTCTTTAAATTAGTTTTTAGTGGGAGGGGAGGTTGCAATTTGCGATGTAAGTTTATGCTAAATTGGCCCTTACTTTTACTACAGCAATGTTCATGCTTTTTCCAACCACCCCCAATCCAGACTTCTAATGATCATTACCCCAAAAATATCAAAGGTAACTCATTTACTGATCACCCTAACATAGCATGCTGCCAAAAGACGGTCACATAACAGTTTCTATTGAGAAACTCAATTTGTTTCAATAATTCATATCTTCAACATACTACTGCAAAGTCTACAAAGTGATGGACTTGGATATATATCTGGATTTTCCGCTGCATTATTATAATTACAAGGTTTTTAATAATAACTTCCATATTCATAAAATTTAAATGAGAGAAGCATATAAGAGCGGGAAAAGAATAATTTAAGACCACTGTCAAAGGGATCATAGCCTTGCTCAACTTTTGGAACACTCCTCATGCCTTCTACCTGAAATATATGCATACACATCTTTATCGAATCACTGTAGCTACAACCTTGAAAATTTGCAAGAGTACACTATTAGGCAACACCGAAAAACATGCTTGTGCTTTTTTTGATTTATGGTCATTTGGACCAACCATGTCTAAATTTTGTGCTGGTAATTTTTCTTTTTTATAGGATATTTGATAAAAGATCTATCAATTTTCAGATAATCAGTTTTGGTACACACGCAAGCAACAGTGATTCAATTATGCAAGGAACGGATATTTTTTGACAGTTTTAATTAGCCACTAATTATCATTACACCATATGTTAATTAAGAATATCAACAACTTGTCTAATTACAAGCATTGGTAGTTTTAACGGAGGAGAATTGGCCTATTTTTTTCAAGTTTGCGAATAAGTCAGATTTCATTATTTTTTATATGGTCTAACCATATAATGAGCTTATATGCTAATTTTTCTGTTTATTTGTTTGGGCTTAAATGGGATGATTCCATTGGTTGATTTACCTTCCTATTATGACAACAGTAAGCATAACATCATAGAAATTCTTGAAACGTCATGTCTGATCATCACACATTAAAACAGCCCGAGATGAGTTGAGACTTCAACAAGAGTTAAAATTAGGATGCTTGAAGTATTAGTACATTAATAAAATAGCTTTTGGCTCCTTAGTGCCGATTTATTCACAAATAATTTTGGACAGGTATATTCCAGTTATCAAATAAGGGACATTCTTCCCTATCTCTGTAAGACACGGACTGAATGGTCCAAATTGTTTTATAAACATTACCTCGTAAGAGAAACTCTAGAAAAAAATGTAATCAAGACATTACAATTAGGTTTCCAACACTTACAAAATATAAGTCAATGATAGATATTAAAGCTCACTGCTGGACAAAGGCCTTTCCCATCTACTTCCATGATGACTAGGATTCCACTGACCTCAGCCATGTCTTACAAACAAACCTTTCTATTATCTGGTCTTTTCCTGCAGCATGTACTGTCTCATGAGAACCCATTTGGTTAGCTTTTTGCTCTATCAGTTATTTCTTATTGCCAAGTGTTCAGCCCATCTCCATTTTTGTTACCTTATTTGTATAACATCCTTCGCTCTAGTCCACTCAGATACATACTGTCATGCTCTTTTCATGGTTCTGTGCAATTCCAAGTTGGTTCTCAGTTTGTTAATTCCAATGTTTCACATCCATAAGTTATAGATGGTATCATACATTCATTGTATACTCTAAGGACATCTACAAGGTGCTCTTCAATATGTCTATATTCATACTAAATGCTTTCCAGCCATGGTTTTTATCAAGATCTAATAAGGAAATTTGAGAAACATTCATCAACCTCTTCTAGAGTTTCACCTATTCTAATCGTTGTTCTTATTTAAATATTCCATTCATTTTTTTTAACCACTTCTGTTTGGAAAATTAAGTGCTAATTGGTGCATATTAATGCTGTCAATTGCATTTACATGGGCTTCTACTTACATTGTAACTAACACTAAAATGGACCCAAAGTTTTCATCACTGAAATATCCACTAGGAGATATTTTTGATCAGTTTTTTTTTATATATATATAAAGGTGGGGACGTAGTAAGGGTTTTCAGAGCCTTAGATGAAGACAGCAATACCATTGATAATTATGCCCTCACCAAGGATACACCAGGCAATATAAACCAGAGGAACTTTTGCACCCTTCAAACCTGTGCCAGGGGTAACTTTCCCCTTTTATCCCCAGCCTGCTATGCTTCTGGTCAAAGATGTTCTTGCTAGCGTTGATTTGCGCTAGGAATGCTACAGACTAATTTGAACATTTTAGAAAGGCTGATTGGTTTATCGTTTCTTACTGGTGCAATCACACTTGCAGTTCCTTCAGGAAATTCACCCAGTCTAGTGTTTACTGTCCGCTTTTACCGCTCAGACTTTACTATGTAGCCGTATTCTGTCTAATCATTACAAATTAAATTTGAGATTCCACTGGCTTCTTTATGACATTCGAGGTCACTCGATGGTATTATCCAGAATTTAAATTTGGGAACATTTTAATTTTGTTTCTGATTATTTCAAGAATAATTATCATTTCTCCCTACCCTCTTATTTCAAGGAAAGAAAATTACATTTTAATATTAATGAAAGCAGCAGTTTTGAATTAATAGCTGAATTAGATGTCAAATTTGAGCTGACATTTTTTTTTTCTAATTGTAGATTCGTTTTTAATTTTAACATTAAAATTGCTAAGATAACTTTTCCATGAAGATAATTATCTTGTGTTATTTTCTAAGTTATTCTTATGATAGAATAGCAATCTGCAGGGTCACAAGTAGTAAAACACCATACTGATAGTCATTTTGTATTACATATTGAATCAGTCACCCATACAAGCTTGACAACTATAGGTTGTCCCATAAATAAAAATTAAATAAATAAATAAAATAAAATAAAAATAAAATTTAAAAAAGGCCATTTTATCTGCCTGTCCTTATGATTCTGATTGACAAATTCTAAAGTAGAAAATTCAGGTATACATTTTTAACAGATTACTGAACATGAGCTTTCTTTCAAATTAAATCAGATAATCCCCTCACAGATGCTATTCTTTAAAAGGAACCAGACTATTGGCAAAAATGCTCTTTAAAAATGCTCTCTGAAGAACAATTCTACACTTGGAATTGGAACTTGCTCAGTAAGATCAGTGCAACATTGGTTCCATAAATTTCTGGATGCAGACATGCAAACCCCTAGAGACCAAGTCCCATGTAATGTTGAAATGGTGAAAATCAACATCAGATGGACAGAGTGATTTGTGATGTACAAGTTAGATATGGATTCTTATAGTGACCGTACATCAGCACATAGAATTATGATTGCCTGGATTTATCTCTATTTTTTAATATCACACATTGCCCTTAGGGACTTAAAGCACACACTTAGGGAGCAATTTTTCATTTTTTTTAACTGGTGATAAATGATATCTTTGCTTCGCTTCTTGTTGCTTCCTATATTTTACCATGACCCTTATCAGAAGGATTTTTTCCTGTACTTGATATTAAGATGCAACAATTTTATTAGACATGAAACGAAATTAATTTCCTGTGTTGCTTCCTTTGGTGAAGTCCATTTAACATTTCAGGCTCGGCTCTTTCCAATAACTGAAAACTTACACTGAATGAAAAGGAGTAATTTTATTAACATTTATGTATATATGAAAGATGAAGAATCTTGTCTGGCTTTGCAGAGAACAATAACGGTTCCAATCAATAATTCCCCAATCAATTCCAAAAATGCTTCAAAAACACAGTATAATACACTCAAATGTTCAATTATGGATAATTTACTTCACATTTAATATCTAATTTCATAAGATTAGCAAAACGAGTCCAGAATATCTCGTACAGATCAGGAAATAATAATTTGCTTTTCTACTAACCAGAGTCAGCAAAGAAGTTTTTTGGGGATCACTTTATTAGCTTTTCCCCTGAAGTGGTCTTTCGAACATACTTCCTCTTAAATTTTGTCAATTGAACAATCTTATCCTTAAAGCAGTCTAAGGTGAAGTTGTCCAATCGGAAACCATAATTCAGGCTAAATTAAGGAAACTAGGAGATACATAGGAATTTATTTCATCCATAAATTTGGAGATATTGTTAATTCATATGCATCAGTGCTAAATCTGTCACATGACAAATCCTTGGGAATCTTTTTTTTCCTGAGAAGTCACTTATAACCACGCATCTTAATTCTGGACTTTTGCAAGTTCCAAAATGACTGTAGTCAGTGTATGCACGACATCTGATAGGTTCAACAAGATTCATTGAATAATTTTTTTTCATTAAAGTCAAATACTTTCAATGTTTTGAGGGATCTCTTGAACATCCTTCACGCCAATTCAAATCTAGGGGGTAAGGTTATTCAAGGGATGGAGAAAAAAAAGTTGTGAGTAAAAACAATATTCAATGAATGTACGTTTTGTAAGATTCAAATTTCTACATGAACTTCTCTCAGGTCTTCAGTGATAATTTACAGATAGGGAGGGGGGTTACACAGATAAAGACTGACTGCTACAGGGTCAAACTTCATTCCAACTTCTATTCCAATTGAAGATTAAGCATCTTTTGTATTGTATACATAAGTAAAAATTCAAATATATGTATTTTTTGTATTGATATAGTTATTGGACTGAAACAGTAGGACAACTAACTGATTGCCAGCAAGCAGAGTTCAAATCATAGAGGAATATGAATTTTACATATTGGTTTACACCACTAATTTTGGTGAGGATTGTTTTAGTTATGGTAGAAAAAAAAAGTCAACTTTAGTTTGAGATTGACATAATTTCATTGAGAGAGAAGTAGTATTTTCTACAGCACTTCATTATCTGTATGAGACTCACTTCACCAATGTCTACACATGTTGGATATTGTTAACTTCTATCATGGAGATGACAAAATCATATCGACACTTCACCATGAAAACTTACTATATCCAACTCAACAGATAATGAAGCACTTTTCTAGGACACTGACACATTATCTTTTGTGTTATTCAGGTGTTGATGAAATCATTAAGCAAGCAAATAATGTGTCTGCATTTTGTTTTCAGTTTTAGCATTAATGATTTTTCTTTTAAAATTACATCCTCATCTTGGTTTTGATCATATCTGAGCCAAATCTAAAAGAATCATTGTGTTGCAAATAATAATCAATTTTGATCAAGACTTTTCATGAACCTATTGATTGAATGAAAGAATTTATTATCTCCTCTGTATAACATTAAAACATTGTGAATAATGAAAAGTTTCTGATAATTCTTATAGAATTCTCGGATTAGAAGTAGAATGAATCTATTTACACAAATTATTTACAAGTGAAAAGTGTCATTGTATCATGACATTGAAAGACCCTCCAAACATGGGCACAGCCCAAACAGATTTGACTTGCATACTCAATAGATCTAGGGGAATGTTTTAAGTTATATTTGGAAAGTAGGATTAAAAAAGTGTTTTCAGGAAGGAGGGGGTTGATTTTCAATGCAAAAGGTCATTATCAGAATATATGCACTTCATTACGTCTCCCGAGCAAAAATCTTTTTCTTTTTACAATACTTAGAACTACCAGGACAATTTTTCCACTCAGCAAAAGATGTTACTAACAATGAATTACATAAAATTGAAAGAAAAAAAAAAACAAACAAAAAAAAAAAAAAAAACAAACTCAAATTTGCACCTACTCCAACACAGACAAGAATAAAAACAGCAACCTGTCAACATGCAAATACGTTTTTGTCAGAAAGGATTCAATTAAAAAAACCTTTCAAACCCTGTTATGATGGACGTTACCTAGTATTAAACAGGACAGAGACATACTTCACTATTGACAAATCTAGCCTACCAGACACCATATCAATAGACATAATTAAACCAGTCTATGCCAAACATACACCAGAAGACACTGTGTACACTTACAAAGCAGTAACAACAAAGAAAAAAAAAAAATTTACATCAAACAAGCAATAGAGAAACAAAATCTGGAAGAACAGTACATTGGCCAAGAGATTTTTGGACATGAACACGATCTTACTAAACATGGAATCCACTAAATGGCAAACAAATTCTATGCACATTTCTCCCCATGTTATTTTTGAAAGAGCATGTACGTTGATTCAGAAGAGGAGTATTTTAGCACCTATCCTCACACCATGACAACCGGAAGCCAAATGACAAGATTAATTTTGTTTCCTGAATGAGATCAAAAAGCCTTTTTTCAACAGCAGCCTCAAGTCAGTGCCAATTATGCATTCTTGAGCCAATCAGGGCAGGGCAGGGTAGGATCATGGAGATTTGTTCTAAAACAAATCCTTTCTGGAACAGATGCCAGTATAAATGAAGCCTACAATCATTCTCACAAGTGGCCAGCTCAACTTTCCAGATTGATGGCATGTTATATCGATACTCACGCTTATATCCCCTTCACAATATCTCTCAAAAACCAGAACTTTTTAAAAAATGATCAAGTCGAACATTTCATATCCAAGTATAGTACTATTTTCTCAAAGGAGGAATACTAAATGTATCCCAAGAACAAATCTTTTGTTAATATTATACTTTAAATTGTATCTTCAATCTGACTCACTTTTTTACCCTCTAAGTCATGTTCACATACCTGTCAACCAGAGCACAAAGCCATACTACAATGAGAGGAGGATCACACACTCATGATTTTTCACCATCTAATTCCTGTGACCTACATTTCTTCTGATGAGCCTGACTCCTATTTTCTTTTTACTCAAAAATTGTAGAGGAGTTTTTGCGACAGCTTATATATTGTAGGCTTAATTCAAATAGAGCAGAATATCTATACATATATCTATACAAGTAAAATTGCCATCTTGCAACATTTGTACATTCTCATTCAGAGACAATCCAGAGGAAGCCATCTACAATCAGTGATGTGTTTTATGGTGACTGGTCAGAAGGGCATCAGTCAGAAAGGACAAAAGTGCAGTACGGACTACTGCAAACCCGTTCGATCAGATGGCATTGATCAGAAAGAATATTTGCACAACAGAGTTGTATAACTGAATTAGTACTAATCAAGTAAATCAATTGATCATAATATGACCTATTCATCTAAAAAATGATTTTTTATATAATATATATATATATATATATATATATATATATATATATATATATAAGTACAAATTCAGTGCAAATATTTGTACAATACCTTTTGAGCAAGTGTGATCGTAACTTACAGTAGTTCATACAACACTGTTGTCCTTTTGTCTTCATGCCTTTTGATCTGAATTTGTATACGTACTCAAGGATGAAACTAAGTAAAATAGAATTTTATGTTCTAATATATCAAAAATGCTGAATTCAAAATAGAAAAAAAAATCTAAAATTATAAAAAAAATATTTTTAAATCAGTTAGCGGACGATGCTATTCTCCATGTTCACTGCAATGCAAATGTCCATCCACATATATAAAATGCAATGTGTATCCATTTATTTTAAACTAGCTAGGATACCCAGCATTGCCCATGGAAAAAATAATCTATTCTTGATTCTCAAAGTAGGAATCAAAACCTTCTAGGTGAGATGACAATACCAAAATAAAAAAGTTAGTCAGAAACAAAGACATTCTATTTCATTAGATGCAGTATTGTATTCAGAAAAAAATTGGATTTCTGAACCTACAGTTAAACACAGTACAGAAAAGATTGGGATAGGGGATGGGTTTTAAAAGTTTGATTTGGTCTTGCGCTTGCAATAAAAAGCAACAGCAAATAAGATGAAGGTAAATAGTAGTAAAAATTTTTATTTTTAAATTGATAATGAAAAGAAACATTCGTCCTCTTTATAGTATTAGATATTCTGTCCTTTTTATGGCACAGGTAAACTAGTTTATTACAATCACGTTATCAAACAATTATTGTTGTTGAAATCAGTTGGTCCCCAAGCAAGTGATCACAATAGGTGACTTCTTCAATATCTCCTTTGCTTAATGTTATTAGTCGTATATTGTTATCTTAAGACGCTGTCCTAAGGTGATCACAATAAGTGGTTTCCTATATACATAGGAGAGGGGAATATGAATCTGCTATCAAAGGTTTCAATCACTAGAGATATATCCTAGGTTTTATTTCAATTTAACCATTCAACAAACAGATCCAGCCAAAAACTCTTGCTTACATTATTGAATTAAGTGATTTTCAGATAATCTAGTCCCAAGGTTTTGCCAAACTCAGATTATCAGTGTTTATATTGATAAATGTTTAGCCTAAAGACAAAACATAATTACTATCATCTGTTTAACAGGGTTGTAAGCTAAATCCTATGTTACAAGCGTGGCTACCATTAGAGGGAGCATTCAAATAGTGCACCTGTAGAAGGCTTTAGAATGGATCGGCACAATCGTGTTAACACAAGGGGTTCAATAAAAAAAATTAAAAAAAAAAACAAAACTGAGGGTTGTAAGCTTTTTTCAACCCTGTGTAGCATGTCCAGAACAAACACTTTCTTTGGGCATAGAAAACTAAAGCAAATAATAACAAGTTATAAAATGGAGTTAAAACACTTCATCTAATAATATTCATAATAATTGAATCTACTTTTCTGTTATATTTGTTTCTTTCTCTCAAGAGGTTTCAAGAGGAGGCCAAAATAAAAAAAAAAAAAAAAAAAGTTATCTCCCATTTAGCAGTTAACTGGAAGAGCTACACAGCGTTTGAGAAAACAGTTTTACAATTGGAAAATGTCCATCCATATATGTAAAGTCTTTCTTACATAATTTTTTTTGTTCGAACACCTTTCATACGGAACCTCAAAATACGTCTACACAAAATGGTATTTTCTAAATGTTGGATCATCAGTAAGTTTGGTTCTGACAGAGACGTTTGTAATTCAAAATTAACTTTGACTGCACTAGCACCGAGGTTTGCTGACAGGAATAAGATCAAATAAATCTTCCTAGAATAGAATAGAGGTTAGAGAAATATAGGATCAGAGAGAGGAGGAAAAAAAAAAAAAAAAAAAAAAAAAAAAAAAAACCCAATTTAATGATTACTTGACTTTTTTGGAAAAAAAAAAAAAAAGTATTATTTGTTATTTACTTGAAACAATGAAAAATACACTTGATTACAGCAGATGACTGTCAACTCAAAAGTCAAGTGAGTATTGAGCCAGCTTTCCTTACCCCTATGTGATAGAAACCTAGAGTGTTTCATGGGACGGTTGAAGTATGGATGATCAAAAATTGGTCAAATTTGATATCACACACAATGGCAAAAGTATATTCCCAGCATCTCTTTAGTGTTATCTATCACAGGACTTCTCAAAGTGGAGGTCAAGACCCCTCTAGGCATCATGTAAAGATTGAGTCATGGAAATATTCAAAAATCTAAAGAGTAATTATGTAATTGAAGTTTTCGTCCAAGTTTTTATTTTACTTATCTCTATACAAAAACAACCTGCTGTATTGTAAATGGCTTGTTGCTATTCACTGATTTAAAAAAAAAAAAAAAAAAAAAAAAATGTTTTTGTAATTAATTTTTGTAAAAGTCTTTTTCACTATAAACACCGTGAAATTTCAATTGAAAATACGTTGCTATCTTTGACAACCTTTTTGGTCTATTTGCTTCTAAATTTAGTCACTGTTAGATTACTATTGAAGATAAATATAGTCTTAGTACCTATTGCTTTTATAACAATGAGGGATAGATAAAAAAGTTTCATGCCCTGCCCAGGCACTGAAAACCCTTGCTACATTATGTCAATTGAAAAAGGGATGCAACTTTTTCAGGATGAGAGGTTCAAAGGGTAACAGGTGCTGTAAATCTCGTGTTAAAAGGATTGAAATTAAGATATATGAAAATAGTATTAAGATGTGATACCCCCCCATCTACTAGTCATACCCGTCAGGTTTATTTATTTCAACTATCAAAAATCCTACAGAGAAACATTCTCACAGATTTTACTTATAAGTACAACTCCAGATTGTAAGTCTTCACACAAATCAGTTTCTTACAAAGTTTCCCACCACCAAAGTATAAGAAAAAAAAAAGTTCCAAAAATATCAACGTCTTAAGTACTGGAAAGTATCAGCAAAAGACTTCTGGCTGATAGTTTGGTTCTTACTAGTAGCACATTATGTCAAGTTACATATCAGTTTTCTAATTCACTTTTATCCATATAAAAACACAAAGTAAAAAAAAAAAAAATTTTAATTAGTTTTACACATAAGTTTTCTACGTGGCTATTGTTAAGACACAAACCGGCCACTTGAAGGATTTCTTCCAAACAATGCTGTACGTAAAAAGAAAAAAAAAAAAAAAAAAAAGACACTGCAATATAGCAAGATAAGAATATCTTATGCAGATTGCTCAATCCCAAGCACACAAAAAAAAAAAAAGGAAAACACTGAGATAAAAACAGTATAGAAGAAATTGCATATAATAGTACTTTTCCAACATCTTTCAAAGTAGATATGGAACTAATTTCATGTGTTCTTTATCAAAGTATTAGATATTTTATTTTATTGATTTTCCAAAAGGAAAAAAAAAACAATTTATTATACTAGAGTAATATTCATTCACACTTATCAATTTATGATACAAGATTAATGTTCTCCCTACCAATGACAATTGTTTAAATTTTTTGAATACAAATTTTTTAACAACATTAAGAACCAATATCTTGTATACTGCAGTAATACAGGTAGAACAATTTTGTGGCAATAGATTATCCAGCACCTTTTTAATCTGGACAAAATTAAAAGCAGGCAATGAATTTCTCACAGCTCTCACACTAGTTCAATAGGAGGCCAAAGATCGAAACAATTTTGCTTCAACATGTTCAAGAAAACAGTATATAGAAACCGTTACATGACTAACATGTTGTGGTGGCATGTCATGTTGGGGGTGATCAATGAATAATCTATTCTTCTATTCTCGTGTTGGGCAGTGATCACAAAAAAAAGTTCTGAAAAACCAATTATGAGGGGTATTTTCAAAAAACCAAAACAATTTTCTTCTGGACATGAGTAAAATGTTGAAAGTTTCCGCCCTCTATCCCCAGTGATGTGGCCTGTATGCATAAACCATATCCAACTCAAAAACTGGAAAGACTTAGGTTGACGGTTCTGGTCATTGGTTGCTAATAACCAAGTTACAAATGTCAAGTCCAACAACTACAAATCTTTCAATTTCAAGAGACCAAGATCAAGTCTATGATGCAACTGTCAATTGCAGTGATTGCTTATACAGACCTTTCTTGTTATTTGTATGATACAAGAAAAATCATACATTTTATCACGTTGAGAGTGGTAGTACATTAAAATTATTCATTAGTACAGTACTGTATCTAGCTTAATACATTCATATAGCCTTTAACCATTAGATTCATTAATTTTTCAACAGTCTTAACGCTTTAAAGATATGAAACATGCACAGTTAGTAGGCCAGAGGCGTTTTATTGAATTTCTATTTCATGACCTGTTGGTACAGTAAAATGGATAATCCGGAATAGTTCTGGAACCAAGGATACCAGAAAATAGGTGGTGTATCTCTACTTTCCTCTTTCACCGTTTCTTTCCTTTTTCACTTATCTACACAATTAAAGACCAATCTATACAGCAACAAAATCAATAAAGAAAATTGCTGTTAATAATGGAAAGTGATTGATGCTTGTAAGCTATTCAGTAGATGTTGTCATCAGCCATGTTACTTTTTGCCCAGGTCAAGCTGCTGCCATAAAGATAAATCTAAATTGGCATCATGCCACAGTCAATATCAAGAGGCTATTATGAAATGTTATTATTCAAGCCCTGATTCAGGTGAGGAAATTTTTACAGTCACAAAGTTGGTAAAGTGGTCTACCTATTTAAGTCAAGGACAAGAACGATATACAGATTTTTTCAAGTTTATTCTTTAAGAATTTGCCATTGTTATACAATGTATTTTCACAAAACTCCTATATTGTATAGAATAAATACGTTTTTTTTTAATTCAGCAACAATATTTTACTTTGAAAGCCAAAACAGGTTTAATATTTTATGACGGTTTTTAAATCTGCAGCATTCAGTTTTATTTGGATTGTTCATCTTTTTATCATATTTGCACTAAATCTCTTTGAAAATATTTTTTATGTCGTGCAATATTTTCTATTTTAGATTAACTAAGTAATGTAGAAAAAAATATAGAATATAAACAAATGCAAAATCAAATCTTGAAGTTCTTACTAGAATATTTGATTTTCAAATATTCCAGCGATTACCAGATCCGACCAAAAATATTACCGACCTCAGTGAAAAGCCAACTGATTAACACTTACATTTAAGAGAAATACTTACATGTTCAACCTATAATTATAAGTCCCATTGGAGTTTAACTACACCTTATTTTAATATAAAAAAAAATAATTTAAAAAATGATACAGTTCTCAGAAAATGAAAGATTTCATTTGAATATTTTGATGAAATTTCAATAACAATCTAAGATTTAAGATTGATATTTCAAATTCTCAGGGGATATTTGTTCCTTTTGCCATGTAGTTCCTCCACTAATCCAGAAATGAATCCTTGCTGCAAAAGTTTCCCCAAGTATCCTTTCAGGAAAATCTATTGGCCATATTTCTTTACGGATAATACAGATGATTAGACTTATGAAAACTAGATGATAAGTCTGAAGTTGTGAGCATCATTTTTAACTCAAAAGTCATATTACAACAATCTAGTGTCAAACATTCTGTCATATACCTTGATTACTTAGCTTAATTCATTCCTAAGTTTTCCATCCTGTTCAGAACTGCACAAGGTCTTATAATTCAATGTCTTTTTTTTCATACTTAGTTACATTAATTTTTACAGCTATGCCATAGGTTTGCCTCTTTTCTCTAATTATAAACCCGATGTTGCTGAAGAATGGATCAGCCAAAACCGAGATAATATCATGAAGAGTGAAAAGAAATTCAATTGTTTGAAAAAGTTGGAATATTAATAACTCAAGTTGTAGACAACACTGAATACTTGCCCATATTCTCAGATGAACATCTTAATATTTCATCTTGGCATTGGAGAGAGACCTCTCACATAACTATTGTATAAAAGTGTAAGAGCATTCCCTAATGTCTTCAGGCAATATTGGGTCCTAAAAAGTATTTTTGTAGGGTTCCACAATAATGAAACCCTATGTCACACACCAATTCAAGAGTTATCAAATACTTAGTGTAATAGAGAAAAATTATTCTGTGATGCTAGCAATCAGTCCCTCTCCCTAACCTCTTATTAAAGTACCCAACTTTCTTTTCTCCCCTCAGCCTTCCAACCATGTCTGTCAGTAGCAGCCAAGCCTGTTGATCATTTATGATAACAGTGAAGCGATGGGTCATGAACTAGTAATGATAAAACCTATACACAGGAAATAAGTGCAAATTGTAGGTTTACAATAAGTAATTAGTGCCCTTACACTGGCTACAGCTTCACCCATCCCTGCTTGGGCACCACATACATTAGTTCTTACTTAGACTTAGAGGTGACAAATTCCTGCCTTTCCCAAAGGCAGGACAGCTGAGTGAACATTAACTGTCCGAGTCTGAGTTTGAACTCTTGCATTCTCAATGCAGTTAGCTCAGCCAGCTCACACCTCAGGTCTACTATGAGATACTAATTAAAATCTCATTCATAGCCATTTTGCTCTATTTTCCATCATGAATGTTTACAGGACAAACAACCAATGTTGAAGATAAGATAGATAAACAAAGTCTGTACAACTGGCAAAACAAAGCCAATCTGATCAAAAGCCTCATCAAGCATCTCCAGGTATAAAAAAAAAAAAAAAAAAAAAAAAAAAAAGGTAGCTAAGACCATGTACATTAATTGGATATCAATAATACTTGAATAATTGATCTCTCAAAAGGTTTCCGAGCAAATTGCCATGTTGTTCTACTTGCTTACCTCATGTGCAACCAGAGATCAATTGCCTGAGAATAATTCAAACTGCCTCAAAAAGGTTCCCTGATGTGTATAAAGCTATTCACTCAAGTGAATATAGAATTGGGATTTACAGCCTGACCAGTCGCAATAGAGAAACGATTTTTTTTTTTAAAGCTTTTAAGAGTACAGGCAACTAAGTGCAAATTTATAAATCACGATTCAGAAAAAATTCAAAGCAGCAGCACCAAGTAAAGGTAAATAAATGGCTTTGATACCAAGAATGACCTCAACTGAAAACAAAGTCTCTTGATCAAATTGGAACATAATTTTTGTAATTGATAAAGGAACTTTAAATTGGCACTAATTAACCTCTAGTTCAACTATTTTTTCTCAGTCTGCACCAGTATTTATATGCCAGTGGCACTATGTAACCAAATTAAAACTTGTTTTTCTTGGATGAGAGCTGGGAGTATTCAGGAACAGTTTCACAATGGCTCATGGGTTTTCTATTTTGAAATTGTATTATTGGATCAATGTTTCTAAATAAATTATTTTCTCAGGTAGTTTTAAGAATTTAATCATATTAGCATAATACCCATCAAGAATGACAGGATTATTTACATATGGATCAGCACCTTTGCCTATGTTCATGTAGTATCTGTGTGTTTATTGGAAAGTGCTACATAAAAAAAAAATAAGTAAATAAAAATGTTGCCACACAAGGATTCAGATTCACAAAATATTAATTACTTAGCAATATCTGATGTCAGTTACTCGCACCAACGGACACATACTGTATTTTACATATGTAGATAAAATTGAATATCTTGTTAGCTTTCATGAGTCCAACAACTGGTTACTATACGTTTGATATTTTAATCATTTATGAAAATATTATAAAAGTAATTATAGTCAAATTTCATTTTTTCCAAGGTGTTTTAGATCTAATCAGATCAGTGAATTTGTCGAGTGAAATTTGCACATCAAAAGCACCATCAACTAATAATCTCAAAACTGTAGGCCATAACACTTTAATCTAGTCCAGCTGAATTGTTACAATGGGATGTTTGAATCATACAGTTGCTCAAAAATGAAAATAAATCTTATAATAATAGGATCAATTGTTAAGCATAGGCACATTTGCCTTTTGATAGTGAATCAACTTTAGTAATGATCATATTACTTGCACTGGGTGGATTCAGGATTTTCAGTCGTAGAAGGGCAGGGTCTAAATGGAAAACTAAAAATGTTGAAAAAATAAACATCCTATGTTTTTAGTGTTAATTTCGGATAACAGGGCTTATCTGTGCTTTTTTTTATTATTATTAATGAAATTTCTCATGCTATCACCAAAGTTGAGCAACATAGAGCCTGGTCAATTCCTAGATTAGTGATAATCTAGGAATAACAAGCTGAAGAGGCATCTCTTGCAGCAATGCTGATTTTAAAAGCTGTTCACCAGTGGTCAACCTTGGCTGAATACTATGTAAACATTACACTGCATCCAATGTGCCTGTATTATAACTAGAGAAACATATCATCAGACTTTTAGCGTCCGTCGTTAGACAGACCTTCCCCAGGATTTGCCACACTTCCCTATCATGGGCGTCACGGAGCCAGTACTTCCTGAACTTGACCAGTTCGTCCCTCCATCTAACACTTTGCCGGCCTCGGTTGCGTATGTGGTCTCGGGGGATCCATGTTGTGAGTCGCGACGTCCATCGATTGTCTGCCATTCTTGCAACATGGCCAGCCCACCGCCATTTGAGATTTTTAATGGATTCTATGATGCCCCTAAGTCTTGTCTTTCCTCGGATGTACTGTGCTGTCTTGTGGTCTCTCCATGTGGGGAAACATCTACCAAAGCTCAAAATGGAGAGTTGGAAAACTTGTACAAGTTGTCATGAACAGTAGTCCTCCAAATACCCTTATAAACTGTTTGTCCAATAGTGCAGCACACATGGTATCTCGGAAAAAAAAATAAATGAATAATTAAATAAATAAAAAATCTTAAATAAATAAAAATAGTTACATTAAAATAGATAAGCACTTTCAGCAGAAAGTGCGAGCATTGGATGGTGTATAAAGAATAAAATAAAGCAGGTCTGGTTAGTCTCTCAATAGAAACTGTCACATGACCAACATCTGTGGTAAGCATGCATGCTGAGTTGGGGTGATCAATGAATAAATTACTTCACCTATTGTTGGATGGTGATCACTAAAACTTACATTATTTTTGTGGGGGAGGCAATTTACAAACGGTTTTTTTTTTTAATGCTTTTTTTTAAACAGGAATTAGTATTCCAGCTATCTAGCTCAGTTGGTGTGATCTGCACATGAAGATTTAGCCAGCCAGAACGATTTGAAAATTGAAGTAACCTATATTGATGCGGACAGATAGTGAAAAGAAAGGGAGGAAAAAAAAAGTATATGCCTTGATTTTACCTAAATTGCTTAGCTGACCTCAATAAGATTCAAAATAATCATCCCTTTAGGCCAATGACATTTACAGGTCAGTAGTCAATCATCATTTCAATGGGTCACCCCCACACATACTCACATCTTTCTTTCAAGCTCATTTAGGAGGATTTCCCATGTCATGAATCACAATGGATGTTTGGCAACAACAATTTTATAGTCAATCCGCCTTTTCCCTTGGCCACCCAGGAGATGGAATGGTCTGTAAAGTGTTACACCTTCCAATGACTTGCCACCACGGAGACAGATCTTTCAAGTTAAGAAACAAATATTTGAGTTTTAATGGTCTGAAGCGTTATACCTTCCCAATGTGTTAAGTGGAATTGCACAGGGCAGAAGCATTAAACTCCTTTGAGGATAGCCCAATGCCCATAGCAAATAGCTCAGTTTATTGCTGTCAGTGTTGTTCGTTTGGAAGTTATCTTCTAATAAACCATATCTTTTTTTGTAATTCCTCAGAGGTTTGTGAGTCACTTGGTTTTGTTCATTGCTTATTATCGGTCTGCTAGAGCTTCCAAACAGAGGATATGGATAGGGGAATTTTATGATCGGGTTATTAATTTGAGAAAGCTGCCATTAGCTATAATCATCTATATACAGGGAAAAGGTCAGCAGGTACATTTGAAAAGAAATTGTATTGCATGATTTATAGTGATCAATAGACTGGAAATGAGTTTTAATTAAATTCTCACAAACTGTATACTTCAATCTGAATTCTAAAATATTAGCACAGTTTAGTCACTTTTTTCTGGCCTATAGAATGACCACATTTTTAGGTAGTTTGTTTTTGTTTGTTTTTTTAAGAGTCATTCTATCAGCTGAAATATACAGTAATTTACCATACAGATCTGCATGAATGTTGTGATACATAGGCGGGTGTCTAAAACTTTATTTCAAACCTAACACTTATGTTCTTTTACAAAAATAATAATACGGCATATTTTAAATATATACATAATATATATTAATGAAATTGTTGCTCTTTCATTACAGTTAATATTCTGAAAAATAGATGTGATGCAAGAGAGGTAATTAAAAATTGCTCAAACTGATGCCCAACATGAATATTTCTCCATAGCCTTGACAAAATGTCATTGAATTTATCAAGAACTTCGAGAGATATTGCGCTATGTGGACACATGGCTATGATTCTGGGGAGGTAACTGTGTATGGATGCACTCCAAGATTCAATCACTTCTGTAGCTCATTGTCCACACTTCCACAAAATTCTGAGATCTTTCAGAGATATTGTGTGGACTGACAAATGAATACATACCTCACCCAACTTTGTTGGCAGAGGTAAATTAAAAATTCCTAACATTTTTTTCATCGAAGGCAGCAGCTATAGTCAAACATATGAGAAAACTTTGAAAAACTGACATTTTAAAGCTTTCCACAAATACACTGTAGGCTCGATATAACACGATACAGTTTGAACAAAGACCCTAATTTTTAAAACTTATATTTGGCTCACAATATGATATCTAAATACAAAAATAGAAAGCCCCCTATGAAACGTTATGTACTGAGCCAATCAAGGTTAAATACGGCTGTCAGTCGTGCAGAGATATTGAAACTAGAGAGATCAATCAGGTCAGTGTTACCAAACCGAGAAATATTCACTGCACTAGTTTAACTACCAAAAAGCACTAAATTCTAGAAAAATAACCAAAAACCGACAAAAAGATAAAGATAGTCAAAAATACACCAAACACTGAATCAGGTTACACCAACTGTAAAGAGGAAATTAAACAAAAACATTTCAGTAGTCAAACAAAACTCACTGTCCCTTTCATCTGTTACTAAAAATGATTACTAATGTATTGTCAACTCAAGAAACTCAAGTTTTGTCAAAATGTAACCACCTGGTGAGTCAAATTTTTTTTCCTCTTTAATCCCCACCCCAGTTTTACTGCTGAACTGACCTCACCCTATCCACACAGTTTCTCCTCCTTGCTGGAATTACAAGGGTTGGGCTTGAACTTCAGGAACTTGGATCAAGGGGTGTAAATATGGAAAATGCGTTACAACAGACTTAAAATAGAAAATTATGGATCTTGACGTTCATGTTATGAGTACACTGTATATATTAAGAGAACTATCAGCTAACCACTTAAACTTTGCAAGCTTTATTAATAAATGTAGTAGAATCAGGTCTTTTAACATCTTTGCAAGGACCTGATAACCTAATCAGTAGGCCAGGCATAGAAAAACACCATATGGGAGCCTTTGATTGGGAAAAAAATAATAGGCTTGAGACTAAAATTCCACCTCCAGACTACATTGTTGATAAAATGCAGACGACATACAGTAGTTCAATGGGAAGAGATAGACGAATGATTCATGAAGGCCCAAGCATAATGGAAACTTTTTTGTTAAAAGGAAGAAGACTATTTGCTCAAAGGTTTTGAACAAATTGGATTTGCCCAAAATTTAAGATGTTTTGTTCGAATTAGGAGGGGCTCATATGCTCAAGCTAGGAAGAATTAACTGGCGAGATATCCTCTGGCACGGACAGTAGAAGTAGATTGAATAAAGAGTCCAGAAGGTTACCAACTAAGACATATCTGAAGTAGACCGCAGGGTATAACGGACTTAAGTAACTTCAAGCCAGATGAGGTGACTAGATTGAATAAATTAGAGTATAAAAATGATAATTTTTGTCTAAGATGAGAAATTATCAGTCTACATCAGCAATCCCAGGAAAATAATCTATCAATTCTTAGTATTACCAAGATGGTGTAGAACCTATTCTGTGCTCACAAAATATATGCTAAAAAGATTTAAAAAGCAGAATAATTGTTACTGTAAAAGGAACATATACAAGCCTGGCTCCTGCAGGGTCAAACTCCACTCCTACTTCTATTCCAACTGAAGATGATTACTGCAACTTTTGTATTGTATGTATATAATGAATAAATTAGAAAAAAAAAGAAAATTAATTTTGGTATAAATGTATTCATTAGGATGAAACAAACCCTTGCATATTTCCAAGATAAACTTAGTAGTTATGTGAGATTTAATTTTAATGTTAATTTTTACTCCTCTAAATTTGGTGAGGATTGTTCTTGCTACAGTAGGAAAACTCATGTCAACTCCAGGTTTGGACTGGTGTTTGATAAAACTACTAATATAGATTTAGTGAAACATTCAATAAGTTGATCATCGGACCGCATATTGTGAAATAAAAATACTGAGTAAGGATTGATACAAAGTGAACTACTTTCAACACTTGTTTTTCTAGCCCTTGTACATAAACATTTTTCAAGTCCTTTTCAATGTGACCATTAACTTTTTTTCTTTTTTTTTTTTTTAAATAAGAGTATGACTCAGAACTATAAAGTTATTAAGAATGTCAATAGTGACATTATCTGAGCCTAGATCAATCAAATTCCAATTATGTATCAGGTTTTATTTGAAGGCCAATAAACAATGCAATAAATGCAGGTATGTTAACACATGCAAAAAGAGCTTGGCCAGGCATTTATAGCTTAAAATTATGTCATTTTAGCCAGTTATAATTGCTTGAGCAACAATAGCCTTAAATAAGTAAAACAAAAAGCCTAGCACAGTTTATGACAAATGCCATTTAACCTTTTCCAGACTGAATACATTTCTAATAAGCTTAGCTGCTGCTGGGTCAAACTCCACTGCAACTTCTATTCTGACTGAAGAGGATTAGTGCAACTTTCGTATCGTATATATATATATATATATATATATATATATATATATATATATATATATATATATATATATATATAATGAATTAAAAATATATTTTTCTGTAGAAATGTATTTGTCAGAATGAGATGAGCCCACCTATATCTATATGATGAATTGTTAATATCAAACAACTATCAGTTTAGGATTGCAAGCAGGCAGAGTTCAAATCACACCTGGGGAATGCAGGTTTTACCTATCAGTTTACACCCATCATTCCGAGAATTGTTCTCATTACAGTAGAAAGTCAAGTCAACCCACGACTTTGAATAGCAGTTACAAAATTTTACCAGTTTTAAAGTAACTAATTTAAATTGAATTCATGAGCTATTTACACAAGTTAACCCCTCTCTCACACACATAAAAAATATATATATATATATATATATATATATATATATATATATATGATATAAAATAAATATAATGGTAGGATTATGCTCAGACTTGTATAGTACAAGCATTTTTACTCCTGAATCGGTCCTTTCTGTAGAATTAAAATACAATGTGATTGCTGGAAAATGCAAAATACACAGTAACCATTATAGTAACAGGAGCAAGGACGAAGTTGTCATGGTATCAAAATGCAATCATATGAAAACAGCCATGTTGCTAAAGTTGATTTAATAGCATACACTCCTCCATGGCCAATTAGTATTATTACATCTGGTTGTAAACAAATGCAGGTGTTTTGCCACCCAGAGCTGGCAAGTCTGTCTGGAAAGGGTTAAGATCACTATCTGCAGTTTTACTGCAAGGAGGTGCTACACCTTATTCTATAGAGAGCAAATACTCAAAGTAAATGGAATAAGTTATTTTAGAAATGAACCAATATGCAAACAAAGAACAAAACCTGGACTGATAGGGCATCTCTTTAAAAACCAAGATTTACAAACAATGGGTCATCAAAGTATAAGTTTGAGAATTATTTTCCATTACAAGTCATTACCCATAAAAAAAATTCAGTCCATTGTTACAGAGAGAGAGAGAGAGAAAGAAACAGGTAAAGTCACTCTTCAATATACACAGATAATGAAATAAGCATTTTTTTTAAAAAAGATACATAAACCTTAAATCAAAATGTATCTCAATGATTAAAGCACTAAGCTATTTTTATGACACGTGCATGTCTATTTTTCTAACATTTGTCAAGACAATTATTAAATGCTTATTATAGAGAAGTCCTTTATATTTTTTTTTGCAAATGCATAAAAATCATTTTTTTTCAAATTATAAATCTATGTTTGTTCTGGTTGAACAGAAATGATAAAGAAAATGAAAAAAAATAAATGCAGAGCAGTACTGTTTGATATTTTTCAAGTAGAATGCAGTTGCAAAATCATTGAAACACTCATTTTGACAGAAAGGTAAACTAGAGGTTCAACAGTCCCTAAGGCATAACTAAACTGCATTTCTAATCGTGCAGATAGATTAAGTTCTTCTTACTCTAGATACATCTTATGTTAAAAGTTGAGGAAAGGTCCTTCACTTATAAATATGGAAGATGAAAAAAGATTTGTGAAGCCAGTGTCCAGAATCACCTGATTAAACTGACAGCCAACTACAACTTACTACTAGACAATTGTATCAAGGTGACTTGCTTGTTTATAGAGAAGACAACAACTACTAAGGCCTCAGATGAACAAGTTCAGACAAGTATTAGTGGTTAAAATTAAATAACTACACCATACTCAAGAGAGGAGGACAGATATGTAAACGTAGATACACAGGTCACACAAGATGGAAAGCTCATTATGCAGGTTCGTTAAGCCTGGCATCTAAGGTGAAAATTGAAGAGCAAGGTTATTCTTTATTGAATACATAAACATGACAAAGTAACAAAAAAAAAAAAAAAAAAAAATCATGTTGAGTTTTTTTTTTCATTAAGGAAACATTTCTAAATTATATAACAATTTATAATTTAATGTGATGGGATCAGTTAGTATATAACTAAACTAGTTTACCCATGAAATTCAAATAATTTTGCAATTGCTCTTAGATTTAAAAAAAATATCCAAAATATTACATTACACTGCATTATCTTTTTCATGTTCAACCAGAAAGAACCATGACTTTTTTATGCATTTCCGTAAGGGATCGTTATCTCCCTAAAATGTTACAGACAGACAATATAGACTAAAAACAGGTGAACTCCTTGGTTTAAAGTTCTTCCAATATTTGAAGTGTTGTAATGATGGGCCATTTTGAATACTAACTTTTTATCTTCATTTATCTAAGAGTGCAAAAGTTTTTGTGCCACCATTTTATTCAGTATCTGAACTGATCAACAGATGGTAAGTAGTTCAAAGAGGATGAAAAAGAAACCGTTTCTTATAGTTATATAGTATGATCAACCCAGGTGTGCTTTTCTCAACCGGAACATTATACAAGTTACTAGTAAATACCCATTGCTCTGGCAACAGTATACCAAAATCTATGTTCAGAGTCAGTATGTTCACTTAGTAATTTGAAAGGTAACATGGTATCAACTAAAATAGTTCATTTTAGGTAAAAAAATGAATGTGACACATCAGCGAAAGGAGCAGTTGTAAACATTACTGGCAGCCGATGAATAAATATGTTCATACAGCAGAACAGCTAACTTTGTGTTAGCTTGTTCGCATTACCCCCTTCCTCTCTTTCTAGTTTGTTGTCACAGAGACTTATCGATAGCTTGCAAATTCGATTAAGGATCAGTATAACACCGAGACAGAGCAGTGGAGTACGAAAAAAGATGAAAGGCTTCTTAGTAGTGATCAATCCAGAAGACGAGATTGTGAAAGTTTGGCTATTTAGACTGTCTATCCTGGCTTCATATGGTAGTCTGACTACAAGCCTGTAGGCCAAATCTGGCCCATGATAGGATTTTGACTGACCTGTGAACAAATATTAGAATATTAGGATCACTGCTTATTTTTTGAAGATCGTTTCAAAATGATGCCTTGAATAAAATAAATTGCCACTAAATTGAGTTCTTTGATCACTTATCAGCATCCTTGGTTAAAGAGCAAAGGATTTTCCAGCATGTGTTAGTCATTAATTTGAAGAAAAATATAACTAGTTGTTTAAATACACGATTCCTACACAAAGCTTTATGGAATTTCTCAGGCCCACCGTCACTTCATTGATACACAATCCAGCATGCAAACGCAAAAAAGGCTGCTGATCACAGATTTAAAGGATATTTAAAAAGTTATTTAAAAAGGTTGGACCTCTTAAGACAAATGAAATGAGGAAATACTAAAAAGCTAGCAAAATCATAAGCTGAACACAAACCTTTAATTGAATAGTGAGATAGGCCCAAGAAGAGAAATAGCTACTTACAACCTTATTCTTCACAAAATAAACAAATACTGTATATACTGGACTAAAAGATGAATGAAAAATTTGAAAGATTGTAAAAAAACCTATGGATGTCTGGAGTAGCTTAGTGATTACAAGCCTTGAAAACAGAATATTTGCATTGATGACTTAGGGAAAGGCATGAATTCACTTTTTTCGTTAGTTATAGGTTAATAGCATGGCAGTTGAAGGCCTTTAGCTTTGTAAAGTAGTCCAATTTAGGCACAAAACAAGCAACTCAAACCCATAAAAACCTATTTGCTACTGAAAGCACAATACAGCCCTATGCTCAGAAAGAAGTAAACAGGAAAAGAAAGATAACTTATGCTCTACAAATATGCATGAGATGATGCAACTCTCTTCTCAATGTTTAAAGCTATGAAGCACCCGAAATATGTTTATGAATCCGAACTCGTACAAGTAATAAAGTATAGAATCACCAACTAGTCAGTTTTGTAAAATCTGCAACACTCAAGTGGTATGAATATCAACTGAAATAAAATTTAAAAGACAAACATCTTTTGTTAGCACACCACATTGGTAGTGATCAATTAAAAAATTAGAATAAGAGGTGATCAAGGAATAAATTACTTCTCTTGCCTTCCAAGTTTTTGAAAAAAAATAAAAATAAAAAGCCCACACAAGAGCTGGATACACACTAAGGAACCAATTTAGTGTATAATATAATATAAAATATCTATGAAGGACAGGTCTGTGTGTAATTATATATATATATATATATATATATATATATATATATATATATATATATATATATATATACACACACACACACAGACCTGTCCTTCATAGACAGCCATAATTATAATTTGCAAGATGCCTATCATGAAGAGTTTAGAGCTTTACCGTTGTTGTCTTTGGCCAAACTAAACTTGGTAAATATTTACTTATAATGCTGGGCACCTACAAGATTAGACACAGCTAAAAATGTCTGGTCAACAGTCTCTGAAGTCTCTTTTACTAAGAAAGGTCTCAACATTGAGATTTTAATTCTCTATTTGTGTTTATGATGGAACAAGTCTATCTAAAATGAAGGATTCTAGAGATTACAGCTAAATTGATACAAGGTTTTACTGTTTAAATTTGCTCATTTATGAACAAGTGAGCATGACACTTGTTTACAAATAAATTTGGCTGTATATAAAACCCACCCATCACTGAGCTATGTTTTCAGGGAAAACATAGCTCAAAAAAGGTAAATGTACCCTTCATTGTGCAGAATTTGAGTTGAACAACTGGGTAACAAAAGAGGAATTCCCAGAAAGGCATTCCCCCCCCCCCCATGATCTCCTGCTAAAATGAGGGAGAGGGATTTCATATACCTTCAAATACAGTAACACCTCAAAAACAGGAGATCGGGAATATTTTTTGTACACAGTGCATAGAGCAGAAGATTTTCTATAGAGAGATTCAGTACCATGCTTATTCAAAAATTACATTGAACATTTCTAATCAAATTTCAAAAATCAAGTCTCAACTTTATTTTTGTATGTAACCACAATGACCAGGCCTAAAACTAGGAAGATCATGCACAGATAACATGTGCACAAAAGCAGATGACAATTCATTCCTAATTCTAAAGCCTAACTCAGGTTGACTTGTTTTGATAAAGTTTGCAAATCTTGTTTGCAAGAACTACTAATAAAGGAGTTGAAATGAGACATAGTTGCAAAATAATATTGTATAGAGAAATTAATTTTTTTGTTTACCTTTTAGAGCTCAATGAAGCGGGAGAGTTTGACCTTATAGAACGAGCTTAATTGTACTGTGAAATTTACAAGACAAAATTATGAGGTAATAAAGAGTAGGTTTGAATTTAACAGTTGTGTTGTCATATCAATTTCAGATATACAAAAACAGATACACAAGTTATAAGCTTTCAAAGTTACAAAGTGCCTGAAATCTTGATACCCTTAGAAATAAAGTGCAGTGTGCTTCAGGTAAGAAAGTCAAACAGATGAATTTCATTTTGAAAGCATCAAAACAATCTACACAACCTTCCTCAAGTAACACTGCGACAGGTTATTCGGCTATCAAATATGATGATTAGAATTTTTTTCCTGTTTCTGTCCATACTAATGGACTCTTCTGTAACAATTTTGCTGATGAAAATATCTCCCACCCACCATCTGAAACAATGGATTCAATCATATAGTTTTGATTACATACTTCTATAAGAATCAAGATAGATATATTCTGTATCGTTCTAATTGATTATACATACTGCTGAAGTGAGTAGATCTGAAGATCAGTCAATGGCGTTATATACCCAGCTACATGTAAATGACATCTTGCCAAGGATAGTACATTTGCATATATTCTATATGAAATGCATAATCATTAATACAGTTTCAATCATCAATAGATTTACCATACAGTGCATTATAACCAAATAATGCATCTACAATCTGTTAATGATTGAGTTAATTAATCAAATATTGTCAAAGAAAATATTCATTTACCTACAATACAAATCTGATAGTCAAAAGGAGATTATTGAGCATATATCAAATATCAGCAGTAGTTTTGGTTGCATACATCCAATTTAAGATCATTATAAAAGAGGATTTAAAACTATTTAGGATGAAATCAATTTCTATACAATCAACTGCTGGACCATGAAATGAATGGCTAACAAGGGTATTTGGAGCACTACTGCTCATTACAATTCATCTAAGCCTCACAACTGTCCCCATCAAGCTTCAGCTTCTCCAGCCAAGGTGTATCTCTTTCTCAGATCATACACTTGATAAGGGCTGAAGAAAGCATTGACCAAAATGTTGATATCAAAGGATGCAAAAGAGATTCAATTTTCTAAATAATTTTTGAATACTAATTACTCAAGTTTAAAGACAATTTAGATAAAACATTCAACTAGAAGATATTTTTACATAGTAAAGCAAGTGTTTCAAGAAATTTCCAGAGGTAAAAATCGAAAAAAAAAATTACTTTATTTTTTGTTGAGCAGTAATTATAAGAAATGTCCAAATTTTCATAAAAAAAAAAAAAAAAAAGTGAATGTTGCCTGATACAAACTAAGAGAACAATTCAACTCATGCTTACATTGCAAATTGAACAAAGCACTAAAAACCTATATATGGAGAGGCAACAATCTTCAAGACACAAGGAGTAAAATTTGAAATTTTCCCTACTATCTAGTCCCCTTGGTGTCTGTGCATGCAATATCTACACAGCCAGCTAGAGTAGCTCAAAATTGAAGAAGTCTATGTTGACAGTTTTAGTTGAAGGTTTCTATTATTCAACTGAACAAACAAACTTATATCATTTCAATCAATTAACAAGGTGGAATTTTATTCTAGTGGAAGAGCCAGTGAATTACCTAAGCATTCAGATGAATTTTTATTGAAAACATCACCTTACGATTGCAAAGAAAAGAATATGAACCGAGTGTTTCCTTACTGAAAGGGAGATTCAATTAGAATTTAAAAACCAAACTGCTCCGACTTCTGCATCGGACAGATAAGTTGATGTAATGTTGATTGATAGAAGGAAATATTTCAAGTGTCTGAAAACTCAGACTGTAACTTTTGGTACTCCTGGAAATTTCATGGCTTGAATGAAATACATAACTCGAGGAAAAAGATCTAATTATTTCAAGTTACTCCATCAAAATCAACTGATCTATTTTTTCTTCCATTTACAACCATTCTTCTCATTCATTCACTTCAATTTTTGAATACTTTCTAATTCAGTAAGTCAAAGTAATCTTTTGCCTGTCTCTTGCCCATTTTTCACAGTGGGTTGGGAGTTACCATGCTGGTGAGGAAAGGAAGGACAGTGTACAACTGTGACTCTTCTCTCTTACATGTGTTCAGTGTGACATGAGAGGGAGGATACAAGTTACATAAATAAATAGATGAAATCATTTCTTTGCCAACATTTAGTAAAGACTAATCTCTGAGAATCCAATACAAAAAACTATCAGTGTAATTAGAAACAGGTGTTGAAGCAAATATGCACACCTACTTCACAGCAAATATCTCAAGCTACAATGTATGAACAACAAGTATATTGGTTGTAAAGGGGATAGATTCAATTAACAGGTTCCCAAATGGCTAAATAGAACACGTCAATATACAATAGAGAGGATATTTGATTTCTAAAAGATGGCAAGATGAATGATTGGTGTATGCATAAAACAGAACAGAATAAAGGGTCGACCAAGAATTGGGTATTGATAGAGTTAATGATGTGTCAAGGCTGACAGAGCAAGAATGCTTTGGTTTGAGAGAGCGAAAAGAGAAAATAAATTGAAAGAATGAATGGAGAAGGTGTTAAGTGAAAAGTAAACAAAAAAAAAAATTTTTAAAAAGAACAAAAAATGAAAACACAATAGAGAAGCTACAGTGACTAGGCCATGCCTGTTCAAAAGATGCATATTTGGACTTTATAGCGTGTGGAGAAGCCTGCCATAATTTTTGTGAAATAATTTTCCATTCATCGTACGATACTACCTTGAAGTATTTTGGTTGATTCTCTTCAGTGAAGTCAATTTAGATATTTTATAGCTAAATTTAGATCTATAAATAAGAAAATATACTCTTATTTTCTCCACATTATTCCAATTATTTCTCATCTTTTCCTCCAATGAAAAAAAAAATCAGTTGAATATCTCGTAAAAAAAAAAAAAAAAAAAAAAAAAAAAAAAAGAATTTCTAAACTTGGGAATGACAGAATAATAAAAACAGAATTTGTTTATGATGTTAATAGCACCAATCAAGAAAATTTTTTTTTAAAATTCCATAATGTTTTTCAATTTAGTCCTACAGAAAAAAAAATTTGTCAGAAAAACACACCAAAAAAATTTTAAATCTATTAACACTCTTTAACACTAGTGACTTAATCTCATTCTATAGAAAAATGTCAAGAAGCAATAAAAAAAATTCTCATGAATGCTGAGGACATATTCAAGCAAGAAAAATTTAGTACCCCCTCACCTTTCTCATATCGAGAAAAGCTGACCCAAATGACTTTAAATTTGCGACTGCAATGTCCAGAGTGCGGACCAGTATATCTGGTAAATATCAACTTTGAGCAGTGGCCAGTAGTTGAGTTATCTCGGTACATGAACATGAAAAGTTGATAATTGTTCTTTTGCGTGTGTGTGTGTGTGTGTGTGTGTGAATTTGAGAGAGAGAGAGAGAGAGAGTGCAGGAGTCTATTTGTGTGAGTCCACTTGTGCGGATGTGGAAAGGAAGAAGTACGAGTAAATAAAATTGAACATATAGGTCAAGGATAGATGAGACTCAAAGGAATGACATGATCAACAATTTCTTTTTTTCACCTTCTGGTTGTACTTCTAAACATTAATCATGGTCAATACCCTCTAAGACTGTGAAAGACAAGTTAAAATGTCATGCATAAAACTATAGAAATACCAATTTATGACAGTCACGAAGGGATTCTATCATGGTAAAGAAACTAGTCATTACTAATAAATGAGGACTGGTCTCATGACTATGTTGCCATGAGCTGTCCTTATGCAGTTTTGGAAGCATACAATTTCATGATCTTATTGAAATTTATGCTAAATAGCAAAAAACAAAAAAAGAACGAAGGAGCGGACATTCAAAACTGAATGTCTTCAAGAATCACCACAAAATGATTTTTAACCCTTTGACCCCTTAGATCAGACCATTGCCAATAAGCTATCCCTGGACATTTTGGGTAAATTTCATTATTTTAGAACTGTGCAACTGAAAAAATAATTCCATTTGATACCCAGTAGAGCCTAATCATTATTACCATTGTCATCACTATCAGGATGGTCTTTATTGTGAACCATTTCATCATAATCAAATCTAAGCAGAGAATATCTGAGCTGAGAAGAGAGAACATTTCTTCAGTTCTCATGAAGCTTACCCAACTCATTTTCACTCATTATTTTATATAATTATAAGCTATTCCAGGGGGTTCCTTTCTTCAATGTTTGAAACTATTTTGATTATGAATCAAGTAGTTCAGACAGAGTCAGCCGCATTGTCTTAGGTCACATTGACTCGGACACTATCCATGTATTAGTTACAGGGTCTGGGGGAAACAACCAAGTTATTCAGATCATTTCACCTGGATACAACTATACATCTGAGATAAGTCTTCCTTTAATGTTCTTTCAAATCAAATACAGGTTTCCCACCAACTATCCAAAAGTACAGCATTCCTACAAAAACCTTTTATAAAACAAAATGACAGAAAGCAAAAATGCAATTACTATTATTTTACATTGGAAAAGCTGAAAAATTTTTTCCTGACTTCAAAAATGGTTATGTTGGCCCAAGTACTCCAATATCTTGTACCCCAAGAATTACAGAAATGACTTCCTCCAGCTGGCTCAAGACATGGGATTTCTCATCAGTTGTGAACCTTTGCCATCCCATAGCAGCATAGTTATACCACTCCAAAAGCAGCTTTGGAGAGAGGAAAAAAAACAAACTTGCATACAGAGAAGATAACCCTATATCTTCCCAGATGGATAGTACTTGGTGCAGTGCCACCTAGTGTAGAGGTGTGGGGTTCTGTCCTAGAGTTGGCGAGAAATCAAGACCAGCCCAAACCCATTTGGTTTTATTTTGAGTTTTTATGCATTTCTTTTCCAGACACTGTACAAACACTATACAGACAAAGCAATTTACTGCAGTCACTTTGGGTCTTTGATAACAATAATCAACTGAAAACATTAAGATTGAAAGAAAAATTGTTTGAATCTTTCTTTGTTATAAATCCATTCTTATAAACAACTTCATATTATGAAACGCTCAATGATAAATGATTTTTAATTCATTTTAAATAGAATTTTTGGGACAGACTGATTTTGATAACATTATGCGTGATAATAAATAGCCCCCCTCTGTACTCAAAATAAATTTCCTGAGCAGTACAAAACAAGCTGCCATTATAGAATAATGAGGAAGTTCTGTCTAACAACCACCATTGATTCAGTTCTCAAATCGTCCGAAATGGTTTAAGACCATTTCAAGTCAAAAATCAAATTGATCACTTAATACACAACTGATTTTTGTCAGGTGCCATTAAATCAATTTTTGAAAACTTCGAAAATTTTGCCAAAGCTAGAAAATAGAGAAAAAAAAACTTTGCAAGATCACAATTGGAGGTGTGGGTTAGCCAAGCAGGTATCAGAGCTAAGAACAGACACAGCTAGCAGAGTTCAAACACCAGCCAGGACAGTTTGTAGTCAGTTCATACTAATATACTTTGGGAAGGGCATGAATCCATCTCTGCCCCAAGCTATAGGTAAAATGGTGCAGGATGAATAGAATGATGTCACTTTGAGGCCCCAAGTAAGTAGTAAGGTGATGTGTGGAGCCTAAGCAGAGACTGCTGAAACCATAGCCAGCATAAGGGCACTTAAATCACAATCTCAACAACAAGAAAGATATGGTCATAGATGAAGAATCATCTATCATCATTTCCACAATCCATGGGTTGGTGATGTGAAAAAAGTCATTTACTCAGGTTTAGTGGAAGAGGCAGTCAAGTGACATTCCTCGGAGGAATTAATATAAGATATCCGCTGGCATGATCAGTGTGAAATGAGAACAATCTACACACAAATCAAAATTCTCACAGGGTTACCATGTAAAACAGATACCTGAAGAAGGCCAGAGGGTACAACAACTGAAACATGATTATAACGACCAGGATGAGGACACTAGTCTGAGTAAATCAATAAAGAAGAAGGTATGGTACTTCAAATTCCAAGATAAAATTATTGGTCAATAACATGGCAAGATTAATGAAGGAGATATATATATATATATATATATATATATATATATATTATACACACACACATATATATATACACACTTCAAAAAGTTTTTTCTGCAGATTATTCAAAGTTCAAGACAGACTTTAAGACTATATTTATTTCCTTGAAATGATCATCTAAAAGAAAGCATCTATGAAATCAAGAATCAAAAATCACAATCAATAACCAACAAATACAAGAGGGTCCTGAAGTCCTTATGCACATTTAAACATACATAACTTCGAATGTACAAATGTAAAAACCATGCAATAGATGTTTTTATGTAATAATTTCAGTAAGATAGGACATCTTATTATGCTGTTTTTTTTTTTTTATATAAAAGCTGCCCTGGTATAGAAACTGAAAACTAGTGTTCAGAACTTCAGGGAACTGACTAAGCACAGGCCTCGCTGGTACATTTGAGGAGGGCTGGCCACTGGTTACTGTGTTCCATTCCTCTTTCCAATCCCCTAATTCAAAAATTAAAGTGGACTGAGATCATGTAAAGGCATCTCCTGTCATATTTTTATGTTGTAATCCTATAGAATGACAGATGGAGGGTAACAGATGCTACATCTTGCCCAAGAGAAACTGTTCAAGGCTGAGGCAGTCAGCACCTCAAGGTATTTTACATACTCACATAGATCAATAAATGGGGCAAACCAGTAGATACGAAAGATAAAAGCACTAGGTTATACACAGGAATACCTGAATTGTGTGGGTTTTGATGTAGTACAGTTAACGCATTGCTGTACAAATATATATATATAACTATTGTATAAAATTAGGTATAATGTGGGAAATTCAATATAAAATCAGGGTCAAAATTGGAAGGTAGCATTATATTCGAGTAGAAAAAAAATTTTTAGTTACAAAAAGTGTGGTTCAGGCCTTATACTTGAAATCGCATTATAATCTAACAACATTAAACTAAAAAGCATTCAGAGAGCACATCTGACCATGGTGCTAGCAGAGGCGAGTAATTGTGCCTAGATCCACCCAAAAATTTTATTCCTTCTGTAACAGAGCCCACTTTCACAAAGAGTCATTGAAATTCATTAAGAACTTGGAGATATCACCAAAAGTCTGTCCAACAATATTAGCCAAAAACACCTGCTGTCAGGACAGTTATCCCTAACTATAGGAAGCCTACAGTTGTAAGACAGAGTTAAGTAATGAGTCAATGTTTTTAGACTATAGGCTCAATAACCACCAAGAGGACGGGTATTTTCAGTTGGTTGGAGAAAAATAAAAAAAAAAAGTGTCTTTGCATTCAAACTAAGTTTTTTTACCGCAGATAAATTGAAAAGGCTGACAAAATTTAAATGAAAATCGTAATTGATATGACAGTAACTTTTAGTAACCTACTAACCAAGTTTGTAGTATTGTTTACAGTTGCTTTGAATGGGGGGGGTAGAAAAAGTAATAACTTTACCTAATATTGAATATCATATAAATATTAAACACAAAATTGAGCCCCAATAGGAATAAATGTGGTATACATCAAAAAAATTTTTCATTTTTATTATTTTGACTTGCTTAGTTCTTATAAGAACAAAAACTTTCCCTTATATAACCATTACATTTCATACGTTAAAATTCTTTTTTTTCAGTCTTAAAAATTCATCTCTTGGCTTCCAAAATTGAGGAATTCTTCAGAAATTATAGTCTAAAACCAATAGAGTCAAATATCTTGTGTCTGTATCTGCTTGGGGGGAGGGGCAATCTTCAGGAAGAAACAATGACAGGGATTAAGCAAATCTCCACAAGGATTGTGGTGTGGGCATGGATCTGCCAAAATTTCAATTACTTCTTCCTTACCCAATTGTCAACCCTTAGACAAAATTTCACAGAAACTTAGAACTTTCAGAGATATTGTATGGACAGTCATGAGTATAAATAAAAAAATTTTTAAAAAGTCCCAAGAGAAATTCCTGGATCCATCCCAAAATTTAACCACTTCTTCCTTACCCCATTACCCACCTTCCACAAAATTTCATTAGAATCAATTGAGTACTTTCAGCAACGCCATGTGGATAGAAACAGAAAAACAGACACGACCATATACATATACCTCTCCAACTTCATTGGCAGAGGTAAGTATAATAAGACCTTGGTTTTGAATAGTACAGGACATTTTGGAATGAATTAACCACACTATTCAAGGTACACGTAATCTGGTAGGAGATGTAATTAGTAATTTATAAGAGATTTTTCTGACTTGCCATTTTTAGATATCAATTTTCTCATGATGAAAAGAAGGTATAATAGTTACGACTGATTTGGCATACAAACTCTTATATGCAGAATTCAAGTGGAAAATGCATTGATTTTCTATTGCTATGCAAGAAATGTGAGTGTCAATGATTCAAAAGAACTGTCAAGATATACAGATTCACACTTATTGAGAGGATTAGCATAAAATGACAAGCAGTATGCAACCAGATTTCAAAACTTGTCTTTAGTTATTTGCTTATATCGTATCTGTTAGACTATCAATTTTGAATACTCGCCCCCCCACCAAGAGGTCGTATAAATTTTCCTTCAAAACCTTCCCCTAGGTCCATTGAGTACGCATGCCAATTTCAGTTGGATGGATCAGTATCATACAAAAATATATGAAAATCAGATTTCTATTATTTAGGGTGAGGGCGAATGCAGACCGCACAAATACACTTTTTATGAAAGGGGAGAACAAATGTAAGTTTTGACCACATACAGTCTACTTGAACCATCTTAGGCACTGGGTTAAGTCAAAAGTTCAAAAAAGAGCTAGTTCAACTGAAATTCACCGACTGGAGAAATATAAATTGCAGAATTGGAACATCTAAGACAAATTTCAATTCTTTTTACTGAAGAACTAAAAATTCCATGATTTTAATTTGAGGAACAAAAAAAAAAAAAAAAAAAAAACTCAAACACACACCCACACACCAATTAGCCGCTCAAAGCTAAAGAGGGGACTCAATTCACATATAGGAAAGATGAAAAAAAAAGGTGCCACAAGGGTATCAGGTGAGCACTACCCACTTTTCATGAGATGGAGAAGTGATGCCCCACAGCAACTGCCCCTCCTCCTATACTGGGCATACTTCACTTTAGGTTACAAGAAGAATCCTGAAGCAGGTCAGTAATTTTCTCAAGAAAATCCGTTAAGTTCTCGTAAATTTTTTCATAAAAATGACACATTTTGCCTTCAGCTATTCCATCAAGAAACTTGAGTTCAGTCATCCCAAATATTTTTATATAAAAATGTAACAGTTATAAAGTAACATTGTATCAGTGAGATATTTAGCTGCACAGTAATACATATTTATACAAATTTATTTTCCTCTTCAGCAAACATACTGTTTGGTGATATTTTGGCTCTGTTGGTCAACACTGTTTTCAAACTGAAGGAGGAAAACAAGATTTCTTGTTAAAAATTGTTTTGTCAACTTCTGCATGAACAGGAGGCACAATTGTGTTGTTACTAACTTTCCTTTATTGCAATTCATAAGTTTTATTTTTAAAGTAACATTGGCTGGAATAAGTTTATAAACTAAATTACTATAAGTTAAAACTATCAATCCACATACATAAAACCATGTATATCCATAAACACACACACACACACATATATATATATATATATATATATATATATATATATGTGTGCATGTGAGGAACATTTTGAAATGAGAGCATAGATATATCCCTTAGAACCTAGGCTGAAGTGCAGAAGAGTGATACTTTGATCCAAGGCAAAGAGCACAGAAACTCTGATCTTAGGCTGAAGTGCCAATCCATATGTTGAGGGGTACAATGCTAGTTATTTTATGATGTATAAACAAAAAGCATACAGAAGTAGGTAGGCTAGGAAGTAGACATACCAGGTAATAAATCCATTCATTTAAACTATTTGACAAACCTACTTTGGCATCACTTCAGTTCATAAACAAGAATGTTTTGTCTAAGCAACAACAACAACAAAACAGGACTAGAGATGACAGAGAGAGAGAGAGAGAGAGGAAAAAGAAAAAAACTCTTCCCTGGTAAATATCAGAGATATCACTAAGACCACTACCACCTCAAGATATCATGTCAAAACTAAAACTGGATCAACAAGGACAGAACTCAGATTTGAAACATGAATATTGATGAATTTTTAAATTAAAAAAAAAAAAATAAATAAATAAACACACCAAATACCAGAATTGAAACCTTGAAAAATTAAACCATGTCCAAGCAATTATAAGAAGCCTGAAAGTTAGACCATAGGTGCACTAGATATTTTTCTTGTTTCAAGATCTAGCATGGGCAGTGTTACCAACTTCATTTTCAAGTTTACACACCAAATGGAGTCAAAAGCATCTTTAACAACAAGAAACATCTAGATTCTCCAGAAGTTGGAAATTGAGGTAATTTATTACAGTAATTAAATGTGACATATTTGCAAAATTTATTTTATTAAAATATTACTTGTTTTATCAAAAATCATCTGAAGCGGCCATTTCTGACATCTGGACATAATGAAATATCTAAATTGACAACACTGAGCAAAGAACATTTTGGCATGTCAGTCAGTGATTACAATCAATGCTGGCACATCTAAAAATAAGGAAATTATACAGCAGTGTTTATCATTTAGACTATCAGTAGCAACCATGAGCCCCACTCCCTACCCTCTTGATAAACTACCTAACTTTCTTTTCTCTATTCTCCCTTCCTACCCTCTTATATTATTATCTTATATTAACCCATTAACTGTAAATGAGAGAAATTGCAGTAATAGTAACCACAACTTTGCCACAGTTAAGGGGTTAAACTTACTTTATTTCCTCCCCTCTACTATCATGCTTATGGTATCAGTAGCAGCAATGAGTCAAGACAAGCCATGGATTATATCTATAAAAGCCAAATTAAACCTACAAACTTGGTTCGTTAAAGGTTTTTCGGTGAAATTACTAAATTAATTATTCTTTTTCAAGTTATTTTCATGGATAGTTGATAGAATATAAAAGGCCAATATAGTGTTTTCACTAATCAATATCTTCATGGACACATAATAGCTTCTTTTGCAAAGAGTGGTCTTCAAAGATATCCAAGGAATAAAATCTATCAGGAATATAAAAAGACAATAATGACCACAGGAATACTTAGAAAACAAGTTTGTCTTGTAATTTCATTAAACAATTGTTTTTTGCATGCACATGTATTGGTTTATAGTGAATCATTAGACATTGGAGAATTTACAGATTCATTTCTCCATAATCAGTGTACTGCCACAGATGAGATAACTTTAAAAGGTTGTCAACCAGTGCCATGGATGAGACAACTTGCCATAATAGTGTATTATCTTTTTTTCTAACATACATTTATGTAATATATTTTAGATATTCTGTTGTACATATTAGGTAGATTTGTATAGAAAAAAAAAATCCTTTGAAAAAAAAAAAAAAAAAATCCCATGTTTGATTTTCAATTTTATCAGGAAAGAACAAGGAAAAAAAAAAAAAAAAGAAAAAATACCCTTCCCCATACACACAGAGGAGTTACATGTAAAAAAAAAAAAAAAAAAAAAAAAAAAAAAAAAAAAAAAAAAAATGAAATAAAAGTTAAAATAAAAAAAGATTAAAAATAAAAGTACACTTTACAATAAACAGGTTATACTTGTATATTTATTTACTTTATAAATGCTGATTTTATTTTCTTCAACCGTAATATATTTCAGTTTCCCAGGACTTATTCTTTTCAAGTTCTTATGGCCATGGATAGGAGATATAATCCTACAAATCTTGCCGGACACACAATTTTACTTATTACATAACATTCAGTGACAGAAACTTGAAAATTCTCTCTTCCTATAAATAGCTGTGTCAACAAATAATGCTGCCATCTAGGTTAAAGAAAATATAAATATTTCAATTCTGACATTGTCACCTGTCACAACCCAAAATGGGACACATTTACCTTAAACTAAACAAAGACTTTCCACCACCAGAATTGTCTATGTGGGAATGTCGGCAAACAGTATTTGGTTACCGAAACCAAATTATCAATGCAGCTTTGATTCAAAAGCATTTTTCTAAACAGCCGTTTTATGTAATCTTCAAAGAGTCCAGTATGATCAGCAGTCAACATCTATGAATAAATATACATGACAAAGGTGAAAACCAGAACAAACCATAATTTATAAAACATCTAAATACAGAGTTAAAAGCCAAGAAACCAGAGGGCAAAATAAATGTCTTCAATAAAGTTTCCAGTCACAAAGTCAAATTTTATACCATCCAAAAAAGGGATTCTCATAACTAAGAGGGGTACCAGGAAGTAATGATTTATATAATCTGACTTCAAGTGTTAATCACCGAGTATTTAACACCAAAAATTATATATTCTTCCGGATGAATTGTGTGTGCGTGTTTTTTTTTTCCAAATTAGTATTTCCTTTTCCAGGTCCTATCATACAAAAGGAAGTGACAAATTATTGAAAAGTCATATCCATCATTGTATATTCTATGAATTTCATCTAGGTAAGAAGGCAACAATGGTTACTAAAAGAATTTGCACTGTTTATCTGAATGCACTAGGTGTCTGCAAATACAAACACTGGTTAACCAAGTTCTGATTGAGCTTTTTTCGGCCTCTCTGATGCCCATCATTCAGGAAGGTCACTGGAGCTTGACAGTGACTTGCTACACACATTTGTTGAGGCAGATTCTTGTCAAACAGTTGAATTATCAGAAAAAGTGAATTCTACATGGTCTACCATACAAGAGCATCTTCAACAAACAAGTCCCATGTGAATATGCAGCTGAAAACAGAGACCAATGTTCAAGAATCTACAACATTTAGTGGAGCAGACAAGAAAAGGAACCATTTCTTCATGAAATAGTCACTGGGGACAAGAAATAGATTCTGTATGTTAACAGAATGCAGATGAACCAATGGTTATCTCCAGATCAGACAACAGTTCCTATTCCAGAATATCGATAAGGTCAACAAATATAGACTATCATATCTTTGCATCAATTTACATGGTTTCAGGATTCTCACATAGAAAAACCTCCCAAAAAATGAATGGTTGATAGGATAATACAACTCACAAATACCTAGTTCAGACTATTTAAATCCTTGGAAAACTGGATTCAGCACAACCACTTTTTTCTATGTCCCCATTTCAAGGACTCGTTCCAATTTTGATTTGCAAAATTAATATAAAATCAAAGTAAACTTTAGACTATACGATGGAGGGTAAATAGAGAGGTAAAAAGTCTCCAATACCGCAGAATACAGTAATCTAAAACGGGTATATCTTGAATAGATCCAATAATTCGTTCCTAAATTTTCTGTACTATTCAATACTGTATTGTTCAAGGTCTTGTTCTAATTTGATCTATTTTTTTTTGGGGGGGGGGTCCAGCTAATACTTAGTTACATCAATTTGTACAGCAATATTTAAACCATGATAAATCAGAGTCCATACTAATCAAAAGTTCGTGGATTTATTCTGCTCCTAATGTACAAGACATTGTAACCCAGAGGTATGGAATAGTTCTGATTAAAAAAAGAAAAAAAAAGAAAAGAAAAAGCATGAACTTGAATAAATACAAAGAAAAAATCTGGCTGATTTGGAACAAGTTATAAATGTGTGTGTGGGGGGAGTCTGCATTCATGCTCATTCCAATGATAATCATCTGATTCCTCTAATATATATATATATATATATAAATAAATAATCAAGATATTTGATAAAGTTTGTTGGTATATCTATCTTATCCTCCTAAACAATGCATTGTAGCCAGAGATATGGAATTAATGTACCCACTAAAATGGGCCAACTTGAATACACAAGGCACCAAATTGCTATAAATGTAAAGGAAAGACACCATTTTTAACACATAAATTCCAATAGGGTTTTATTATGCCAAATATGCCTTAGTTAACAATTCTGGGTCATTTATTGCTATTTATCAATCTCGTCTAAACCAGGCCTGCACCTAGTCTATTAAAACACAACTTAAAACAATAATCTTACATTCTAAACATAAATAAGTCTCAACTTAAGACAGTTCCAATGCTATCACATAAAAGTTTCTGAATGAAATGCAAAAAAAACAAAAACAAAATACACAACTCGAAATTGTTATGAATGGATTTTTAGCAATCAATAAGCAGTGACGAGAATACAGTTTTATTTATGTGCCATTGGGATGAGATATGAAAAAATGCACAAAAATTGCTTAGCAACAAGCAATGACTCAGTATAAAAAAGAAAAAAAAAAAAGTTCCCTTTAACATATATGACATGAAACATCTCAATTCTAATATGTAAACATGCTTCCCCAAAAGACCACTATAGAACTTTGAAGTGGATATAATGAGTAAGCATAGAATTGAAGAATATACTGAAGCTTTAACAGGTCAATGTCACGTTTGAGTTATCAAAGAACTGAAGACATAAATGGATCAAGTACAGTGAGCAAAGATCCTAGGAGACTTGATCATAGTCCAGATTAAGATATTCAAAGTCTTTGATATATTAATCTTAACTAGATGAAAGATAAATAGTTGGCTATATAAAAAAAAAAAATGTTTTTCCTTGTTGCCTCTTTTTTCACAGATTATTTACTCTATTTGAGAACATACATGACCCTCTCTCATTTCGGGAGCAAATATTGAGCGTTTCAACTTCTTGAGTTCAGGCCAAAGTGGGGCTGGATAACAAAGGTTACGCTTACCTTTCCCACTCACCCAAAAATGAGAGTCTTACATGCCATGAAATAATACTGGAATATCATGAACAGTGCAGTTTGAACAAGGGTGGGTTTTGATGCAGTACAGTTAATATATTTGCTGTACAAATTGATGTAACCAAGTAGAGCCTGAAAGAAAAATAAACCGGAAGACCTTCGACAGTGTATTTCTGAACAGTATAGAAAATTTAATAATAAATATGAATAAACCACGCTAATCACGATATGCCTGTATATATCCTTTGTGTGTGTGTGTTAAAACATTTGGCTTAAAATCTATGGAACATTAGAGGAGTTTAACTCTCAGTGCAGTTGTATGCGTTCATGTTTAAACTAAAAGATAGGCCCAAAAACATTCTGGTAAAATTATGAAAAAATTCAAATATCTTGGATTTTTGTTGATGCAGGTTTATAATAACTCAATACTTTCAGGGGGAAAGTAGCCATAAACCCTACATGGAATGAATATAAGCATTTCTATGAAAAAGTTATAAAATCAAGAATCAAGTACCCACACCAGTTGAGAGTGCCATAAAAACAAGAACCATAAGTTCAATAATGCATCCACCATCCATATTGGTGATTTCAGATTTCAAATGGATTCTAAACAAGGTAGTAGTAGCAGCACTACTATTTGAGGAGGTAGCAAGAGGACAGTTCACTCAAAAATCAGGCTATTAAATAATTAGTAAGTTCACATAAGAGTTAATGTAAAATTTTTATCAGTAATTTATTCTGAAGTCTTAGTGTATGTATTTTATTTGATAAGTGGGCTTCAAATGAGCGTCTGATATTTTTAACAATGAAGTTATCTGGTAATTGAAGTGTTGCTGATTTTAGCCATTTTTGCAGACAGTAAAAAAAAAACAAACTAAAACTTGATGTGTCAAGATGACATGATAGCAACTGGTAAATAAAACACAAAACCCCAACTTCCCATTTCTGTTTAAAATAATTGGGGCCTACCAATAGAGTGTTTAATAGAGATGTGTGGACACATCAAGAAAGGGGGTAAAAGCCATAATCCTAGGATTAGAGAGGTTTTTAAACTTCATCTGCATATAACAACTGAATGCATTATCATCATGAGTAGCCTAGTACCAATAAAAAATGATAGGATTATTTACATATGGATCAGCACCCCTGCCAAGGATCAGACTGCGCTCTCTGCCTAGGATCAAAGTTTAGTATTTGGGCTCATTTCACTGTTAGACAAGCAAATTATACACATGAACATTTCATTTATATAATTTATTATTGCGATCTGTATTCATGCTTATAAACTTGATATTTTATTAAGCCCTTTAAACTCTTCAGTTTCCTAAACTTTATAAGTAAACCCCCTCCTCATTTCATGGCAGAAAGAAAAGTAAACAGCTATGAGATTTTCAGTAGCAACTTTTCAAAGAGAAGAAACAGTTCTTCTTTGATAGATGTAATGTTAAGCCTGGGTTGAACCTCTTCAATCTGGCAAGCATGGGACTTAGCCATTACTAAACTACAGATATTGATACAGTTTCCAATTTTCAAAATAACTAAGACAATCAAACCCCATAGTACTCAAACTCACAACAGAAGTTTCTTGAACTAATTTTTTCAACAACTGTATTTTCAAGCACATATAAAGTTTTAAGATTACACTTTTTAACACCAGCCATGTCTTCTGAATCTCTTGGATGACGTCCTTAGGCTAAAATACAGTTGAACGTATGAAATTACCAGGACTATTTCACCATAAAACTTGCCTGCAGTGTAAACGGCACTGCCCAGGCAGTATATCACAAACAATTTCAAAACATGCCAAACCACAGAATGCAAGAGGTTCTACCTGTATCAGGTGATTTTGAATCCTTTTCTGTACTCTAATGTTCAATCAATCCACAGATAACTCATGATTTTTACATTTCTCATGACAGGTAAACATTAAAACTGGTTTTACACTGCAATTGGCACTACATATATCTATGCATACTTGTAAAATTGTTCCTTTTTGCTTGCTGTTGGAAAAACAGTTTTTGTAAATATATAAAAAGTTGTTTTTGAACATGAACTAAGAAAGGTTATGAATTCCAAGATCAGTTTATCCCTGCCCCCAACACTCAGTCAATTTTCTTTTTATTGCAACTTCTTAGACCATCATTTTATGGTCGTTATCAAATGGTGTGAATAAGAAATAAAGAATAAGCCTCCAGTGAGACTAACATGCAACCCTTTACCATAATGTGACAGCTGTATAGTTAGATTTGAGCTTCTGCAACCAGTGGCTCTTATAGCATAATCTATAAAACAGTAGTCAGGCTTCCCAAGGAAAGAGAGGAGGGTTCTATTCAATGGAGACATTATTTCCAATCAGTACTGTTTACTAGCGGCTGTAGACTGACAACCTGAGAAGTTGTAATAAAAAGCAACTGAAATTTAGATGAGAGAAATAGTCAAAAATCAATAATAATTGACAAGAATTCATCTAAGAATAAATTTGAAATAACATGGATGTCTTTGACAAAATGGTTTCACCCAAAGCAAAGTAAGTTGTAATTAGCATGTGCAACAGTTGGTTAAAATAGAAGACTTGATTGTCCCTAGAGAGTAAAATAATCTATCACCATTGAATAATGTAATAACAAGGAGAAGAGAAATCAACTACTGTATAAACTCAAGTTGACATGCAGGTTTCCTTGACTTGCTTTGTCCATTGTCCAGTTATGAGAATCAATCCATGATCAATACCTGGTGACGTCATTTCCAAACAAGTCAAGATTGACATGTAGAGTTATGTTACATGCTTTTTTTTGCACATAGAGTTCTCTGGGGAAAGGGAGGAGGAAAATAAGATTGCAGGAATTAGGCAGGATCAGGGGGAGGCTGCACAAGACCCACATATAAGCAATGTTCCATTTAATTTTTAGTAGTCAGCTTGTGCTAATTATCTAGGAGTCATAAGGATAGTGGAGAGGTTCCGTGTTGCCCTTTCAGGTTTTGAATTCAGCCGCCCTCCTCCTACACTGATCGCCTACCATGGCTAAAGTACCTGAAGAGCACTAATATTTTACCTCTAGCTGACGGGGGGTGGGGGATGAGATGGATTCATACCTTTTCTAATGTCATTAGTGCAAGGTGAATTTGAACAGTCCTGGACAGATTTTGAACTCTGGCTAGCTGATTCCATTGTCCATGTTATTACCCATTATATCACTCACACCTCCAGCGACCCCAGGAGAGTTTTATGGCACTCAATCCAACATTCCAAAGATGCATGGGTTGCAGTATCATTATAAAGAAAAAAAGCCAGGCCTGAACACTTCAGATGACTGAATGAAGCCAAATTTTTTTTTTTTTTTTTACCAGAGTAACATTTCCTAATAATGGACTTGGATGGTGTGAAATTGGCTGAGAATTAAAAGTTTCCAAAAGGATAAAAACTTGGTAAGCTATGTTTATAAGTTTGGGAAATAAAAGAACATCGGCAATTGTTTGGGAAAATTGCCATCACTGATATTTCATGCTCAGTTTGGAGATAGTGAAGAAATCTATCACTTCACAGGAATTGATCTTCATAAGCTACACTTTGAAATTACGGGAGATCAGCTATACTTACTATACAGTCAACTGAAAAAGAAATAACTGCCAGAGAAAATATACTTTTTATTCAAGAGTATTATTCATATCTTGTGGAGTGTGTAGTAATGAATGGCATAGAGCAAAAGCGACATTTTCTTCACATGGTTAAGTAACAAAAATGAAAATAAATACAAAAAGAAAAAGAGGCTTTGATCATGATACCATTTTTTCCTTTGTTTACAAAGAGAGAAAAGACTGGCCTGCTCTCTAATAATAGTCAAAGTCGGCACTACCTATTAGGCCAAACTAGGTAGCTGTTGCCTGGGGTACATAAAACCCTTGCATTGGCCCTGATAACAGTTATCTCAACTGTAGTAACTATTTCTTACCAGCAGTTGCAATATTTATTGTATTCAACTGTTTTAAAAGAGACTAGAAATGCTTCAGATGGTATAGACTTTGAGCAGAATCAAGTGAGAGAAGGGTTTTAGTTGTGTTAATAAATACTAGTCCATAACCAGTCACTTTGCAGATGGTTATGTGTGCAAAATTAGGCTGCCAATTACACAATCTGACAAACTGTAGAAAAGGAGAGGGAATAAGGGAAAGTTAGGTAGTTTAATAAGGAGGTAGAAAGGGAGAGATACTGAGGGTATATACTATAAGTGTGATAGTTCTAATATGATGATTGATTGATGCTCTTTGCATGGGAACAGATACCAAGAGAGCTCATAAATGGGTTAAAAAACACAAACTAGAAAGCATTGTGAAAGTACATACCTCTGCTAATGCCATTGTCAAAGGAAGTGATTGCGCATGAATCAACCTTAAAATTCAATCACTTGTCACCCATAGCCGACCCTTCCACAAAATTGATATTCCTCAAGAGCTTATGGAGATATTGAGTGGACATGTGAAAGTTGAGTAATATTACAGGGAGTATAGAGGATCCATTCAGTACTTTCAGGGATATCATGTGGACAGACAGAAAGATGTGACCAAATACATACCACTCCAACTTTGTTGGCTGAAGTAAAAAGACTACAACCCTTTTTTTCTCTGAAGATATGGTGATGACCCTGACAGGCCTTAAATATGCCTTATTTGTATGTTTCGTTGAACATCTATTTTTACTCCAACTAAGGTGAAAATCGAGTACATGACACAACACTACTTGCATCAAAGAGCTTTATAATTATTAGGCATTTTGACATTTTAAAGAAACAAAATAAAGTAATCAAAATTAAGTCATAAAAAATGTGTCAACTAATTGCAAAACCATATCACATTAAATAGTGGCTTGAATGTTTCTTAACCTTTTATGGAGTCGGTAATTGCCTTACCTGAAGTGTAAGGCTGTCTTAGCAAAGGTGCAGAAACTATGTATCCTACCTGTTGCCAGTTATTTCAACCTAAATAAACACAATCTTATAATTCAAAAGTCTGTGTCTGTACTCACTCAACATAAAAACTACTTGTTATAGATCCGTGATATCTTCTGTGGGTGCAGATCTGATCACAGGAAGTGTTTTTAACAATTAAGTTTTTAAAACAACCCCCCCCCCCAAAACAGGTTTTTAAGGATTTCAATCCAGGGAAGGTTTGTCAGCATGATCATTCATCAATGGTAAAAATACTTTTTGATGAAGTAATTTCTCAACTCAATTCTCAGAGAAATGTTACAGACCGCATTCTTTATTCACAATGTTTATTGTTGTATGTGTATGTTTTGATGTAGTATGGTTAAAGTACATTTCTCCAAAACACAAAGTTCAGGGATCAGACGTTTTTCACTTGGGGGGGGGGTCGAAGTCAATAAGGAACTTGCATTTTCAATTTATAGAAGGCAAAATCAAGGAGAAATTTATTCCTAATATTTTCTAAGGTTCGAAATTGAAGAGGGAGATTTTTTTTCTTCTTTTCTTCAAGGGGAGGGGATTTTACATTCGTTTTTAGGAGTTAAGATAGAGGAAAAAGGAAAAGGACAGGACAGGAGAGAGGGAAAAGTGAGTGAAAAAAAGAAAATTGAAAACTATCAGAGAAGGGGAGGGGTGAGAGAGACATCTCATGTCATCAATAATTCAACTGCTGTTGCTAATAATGATAAATTTAAATCAATTATTCTTTTCAATGGTGAGTTCAGAGAGAGAATTATTTCATTCATGATACGTTTTATCAAATTATTTTTACCATCATTATTTTCCACTTCTATATTGGTCAAAATGAGGGGTGGATTATTTTTTTTCCATCATTAAATTTCTGTTAACTTATCGGAGTGAAACAGGTAAGGTGTGTGTGTGTGTGTGTGTGTGTGTGTGTGTGTGTGTGTGTGTGTGTGTGTTGGGGGGTTCTTTTTTACGTTCAGGGTCAAAATCAAGGGAAAGACCCTCCCCACACTTTTAGGGATCAGAATTGAGGGGAGAGTCCAGTAATTTTTTTACTTTTAGGGGTCAAGATATGGGCTGAAAGTTTGTTTTTTTTTCAATTTTAGAAGTCAGAAACCAAGGGAATTTTTTTTTCTTTTCATTCTCAAGGGTCAGAATCAAGGGGAAGATTTTTTTCTGTTTCAATTCAAATTTTTCACTTTTAAGGATCAAAATAGATTTTTCTCCAATATTGAGGCAAAAAATTCAAGGGGGGGATCATTTTTTTCTTTCAAGGGTCAAAATTCGAGTAGGTTTCAAAATCAAAGGAGGAAGGGTTTTTTTTTTTTAATTTTAGGAGTCGGAATCCAAGTCATTTTTCTTTTTTCACTTCAAGGGATCAAAAAAGAGGATGAAAATTATGTTCAACAATAAGGATGAAATTAAAGGAATTTTTTTTTCCACTTCCAGCAGTACAGTGAAAATTGAAGGGTAGTTTTTTTCTTTTACTTTTAGGGGGTCAAAATCTAAGGGATATTTGTTTACTTTTAGGGATCAAAATAAAATGGTGATTTTCGTTTTACTTTGAGAGATTGAAATGGAAAGGATTTTTTTTCCAACTTTTAGACGTCAAAATTGTGTGGAAGATTTTTTTTTTCTTTTTCACTTTTAGGAAACAGAATCCTTGTAAATTTTTGCTAGGCTAGAGCTCAATCATGGAGGATATTTTTTTTTCCACTCTCTGGGTCAAAATCCAGGGGGAAGATTATTTTCTGGTTTCACAAATCCGGAATGAGATTCTAATTTCTCTTCCATAGGAACAAAACATTCCCACTCCATAGTCACAATCGAGAGGAAACATTTATTTCCATTTTTTAAGTCAAAATCAAGTGCAAATTTTCAAAATCACAGGGTGAAATTCTCATTTTTAGGAGTAAAAATCAAGAGGGTATTTTTACTTTTATTGTATGGGCTCAAAATAAGGGGGAGGAGTTCCCACTTTTCAGAATAACCCCATCCCAACATCAACTGCCAATGCTCATTTTTACCATTTTCCCAATCCTCTAATTAGCCCCCCCACTTAATAACATTATACCCTTCCTATCAAACTTTACTATTCTTTAACATCAGACCCCTTTTTTTGAGATTACCCCAACTTTTTTCTAGCATCAATGCCTGTTTTCAACTTTACCTGCCCCCAATAACCCCTTTTAAATATTAACTCCTTTATATATTAGCCCAACCCTTTTTTCCACATTAGCACCCCCACTTCAACGTTAGCCCTATTTTTTTTCCTATAAAAGTGAAGAGTGGTATTAAATAATTTTTTTAAAATCAAATTAAATGCTATTTGATTTCCATTCATCTTTATTCCGTTTTCTGGACAGCAATTCATTCGCCGGTGAGAGTGAGTATTTAATCTCTAGTGATTGTAAAATCATAATCTGACGTTTTTAGTGACATCGTCGTCGCGATGTAGGAATAAATAATCACTAGTTTTTTTTTTCATGACTGGTTAAACAGGATTTTTCCTCTTTCACCGGTCCGGTCCACCTTGACGAAGACGGACCCACCTGTTGCGACTTGATGAGAAAAGGTGCAGTCTTAGAGACGATTGTTTAAGTAAGAAAAAAAAACTGAACAGAAACAATGTGAAAAAAATTGAAATAAATCACTTGATTCTTTCATGATCGAAATGTTACTTTAAAAAGATCTTACACTAACGTTTCTCTTTTCTTTCAGATTTTTGATTCACATACAATCTCTCTCCTTAAAGCACTTCGTTTTCACTGTAAAAACTGACTGTCTCTGGGATGTCGATATGCTATTTTTCCTCTTGAGTAATCTGACTAATTTTGAAGACAAATGCAAATTAATCCGTTTGGGACAATAAATCTATCCAACCGATCAGAATTGATTCAATCTTAATAATAGATTGTAGACATCTGTCTTGTTATTGAGATGAAGTGTTGAAGAAAATCTTTAGTCAATTTTACACAAGGAAATCTGAACAATATTTATAAATATTCTTTTCTCCAATCTCATTTGATTTCCAACTGGATTCGTTTAATCATGTCTTGGTGCTGAGGTAATCTTTGACCAAATTTCCGTTGGCTATAAAATGCTTATTCTGATTGTGGTAAAGTTCCTCACCAAATACACGATGTTACAAAAAGGTACACAGCTTTTGTACACAGCTCATCGAGCGAGTGGAACTTGACAATCTTGCAATCGGGGTAGCCATTACGTAGCCAACCGAAGTTGAATCCGAAGATTACCAAATTAGAAGACAAAAACAGACAAATATTGGTGTTGTTCTTGTCAGAATAATTCTAAGTTCCTTGTATTCATACAGCGTTAACGTGGTTTAAACAAGGTTAAACAATGAATGAATCTAAATTATTGTTTTTGGATTGAACATTTGACTGAAGATTCTAACATTAATCAAGCAAGACAACCGATTCAGAATTCTCCGTCAGAATTAATTGAAAATGAATCCAATAATTTTCGGGCTAAGTTTCTTGGTTTCAAGGAGAATTATTCAATAATCAACAAATACATCTTTAAAACATCGATAAAGAAATGTATTCAAACGGATTTTAAAACCCAAGGATTGCCCCAGAATCCTTTTTGCTAATTTTTTTTTTTCAAGATTCAAAAGCCAATTATACCCAAGACTAAAAGGAGGTGTTTTCTTCGTAACCAACCTTTTTTAAAAGATACCAATGCAATTCATCATTAAACATTCATTAATTGCTCGAAGTCATAATTGAAAAAAAAACTCCACAGGGGTTAAAAAGAAACTACATGATATAGAATTTGCCAAGTGATTGTATTTTCTTAAAGAAGATACGTTTATTAAACATTTTCAAAAAGAAAAAAAAATTGAATAATAATCCCGTTGTGGTTGGTTTTCCAGCAACGCGAAGTCCTACAGCTGATTTGCACAATTGAAAAATTGTTTCAAATCCAGAGTAAAAAATGACATTGAGGAGAAAATGTTACGTAAGCCTCTAGAATATTTAAAAGTTTCCTACCAACAGATGAAGTACTGTAACCCAATTTTCATTAGGTTTGACTACTACTTATTTACCATAATCGAGATGAAGGTAGTTAAAAGTATCATTTGCGTCATTTAGATGACATTTTTACCTGATAAAAAAAAATCTTAATACAAAACAACCATGAATACGACGATCAAAACATGAAAACAACACTATCAATTTTTTTCCAGCAACAAGACCAAGTTGTTTCTAATCTCTGATTAGAGATACTAAAGCCAAGAGAATTATTAAAAGCAGATTATTCAGTATTTATACGAAAAAAAATTAAAAACAGGTTAAATAGAAAATTAGAGACACACACACACCATATCCACAACACTTTACACAGAAAGGGGGGGGGTCTCTACAGAGCAAGAAAAAAAAGGATTTGGGTCAGTGAAGAAAAAAAAATCATTTATTGGGATTTTTCCGGTGGAAGTGAGATAGTTTACAATTTTTAGCGAATGAGTAAATAACAGGTATCTCAGGGGGTTGGGCCACTACCTCTGCTGTTGGTGACACAGCAGGTGAGAGACTTTCACTTCATCTGGTGGGGTTGGGGGAACGAACTCATACACACTCAAAAGACAATGAACATTCATGTATACTGTATACAAGGACAGGTAAGAAGAACAAAATCAATTGATTGTAAAAATAAATGAATAAATAATCCAAAAATGAATCCTTTTGTTCAATCCAGATGAACGCAGTTTCAGGAGAGTTAATTCAAACTTCTTTCAGCCATACCGATTTAACAAGACTCATCTATGGTGGAAAAGGTGTAGCAAATAAAGTTAAAATATGATCATTGTATATTCTAGGAAGATATTTGTAAGGAATATAAAATCTTTTCGAAAAGATGGATATTTCGATGAGCTATTCTTTTTTTTTGGGGGGGGGGTCTGAGTGGGAATAAAAACCCAAGAGTTGCCTGATCTCATATTTAGAGACAAAAGTTTAAACTATCCACCTCACCTGTTTATATTTTTAGTAAAATATGTCTATGGTTGGTACAACTAGTTTATTTTTGACATGAAGTTAGCTCTTTTTTTTAGGCAGTGACTTGATAAAAAGGGGACAGGTTCACCCAAGCTTAGAAAGAAAGCTAAGAACGATCCACCCATCTGTTTCAGGGTAGATGATGAAATCAACCGTTTACCGTCGAGATTTATTTTACAACTGTCAGTCCCTCCAGTGACAATCCTTAAATGAGTTGACCATATTGACCTACAATAAATTTCTGGAACATGGGTTGGGTGTTTAGGAAACAATCTCCCCGACCCTTTAAAATCTAAATAAGATGAGGTTACATCCAACTGTTTCAAGTTTTCCGACATGAAGTTTTTAGAGAAAAAACAAGTGTCGATATAGGAAGTTTTTATTCATCAAAATGCGTGCGGGTTAAGAATGGATTCAGGATTAGACTACAGTTTTTTGGGCGACGGTTGTAGTAACAGTAATGAAGTTAATTGCCCAATTCTACTTCAGAAATGAATGAGAGATAAATACAAACTAAATAGAAATAACTTGAGCTGAAATAAAAAAAATTAAAAGGGTTTTCCATATGATGGTGAATAAATTTCTAGGATTCCAACAGGTGGGTGGCCTGGCTTCAGGTGTGAGATGGCTCTAGGCCAGGTAACACTTATTGCAGTGATTGAAAAAAGAAAAGAAAAAGATAAGGAAATAACATTTAGAGAAAGATAAGATAGAAAAAAATGTACTAAGACCTTGTCTACGTTATTTTATTTATCTATTTTTTTTTTAATATGAAAATTTTAAAAATTGTTTTGTTTTTTTTTCGTATAGTTAAAGAGTTTTTAGTTGACTAAAACTACCTAGTTAAAAAAAAAAATTAAATAAATAGAAGGGGGTTGAAGAGAAATTTTAATAAAAACTAAAAGGTCGAAGTTTTCTCATATCAAAACTTTCCCATGTAAGTAAAATTAACTTTTTTTTTTTTTCTTTTTTTCAATTTTAATAAGTTCGCACTTGTTAATATGAATTTTCCTAGCTTTTTAGCAAGAAAAAAAAATGAAAAATCGTATCAGAAAAAAAAATGAAACGGTCAAATCATTTTAAAAACGCTTCAGAAAATGAATTTAGTAATAAACAGGGACATGTTGATCTAATTCAAAATGATATTCAAAGTTTATAATTAGTTAAAACTATTAATTCACAATTCATTTCGAGTATTTTAAATATTTAGCCGATTTTATTCGTAAAATCATACACAAACATATTGCAAAAATATTGATATCCTGGATCATTTGATATATTTTTGAATTGATCATTTGACATTTTAGGAGAAAAAAAAAGATTTCATTCATTTACAATTGGTTTGACTAGGATTTAATCAAAATCATACATAAACGTGTTAAAGACTCCAAGAAAAATAGATTTCTTAAATATAGACAATTCAAAGAAATATTTACGGAATTAAATGAAATATCCAAGATTTAAATCCAGACCATAAAAGTCTCAGACTGACAAAAATATTTTCTCATTATCCAAAAAGGAAAAATAAGGATCTGGATAAGAAAAAATCCCAAACTCATTGAAAATCGAGATCTTTTAATAAAGAGAGAGAAAAAAAACATTTAAATGCAATAAAACAGCAATAATTATTGCATTTAACAGTTTAAACAGTAGCACAATGCCAACAGTTTGCGCTCTCTATTCATCTACCACACGTTTTAAATAAATGTATAGAAGAAAAAAGATAAAGCAGCCGACAGTGTTTGAATAATAATAACACTGAACTTTTTTTTCTACTTCTTTGTACAATGACGGCCTTTCAATTCAACTGATAAGAACGGAACGGAGATAAGAAAAAAATGAAGGAAAAAAAGGAAATAAAAACATGGAAAAATAAAGCAATGTGTGTTGTTTACCTTTAGAGGCTGTGCTCGTTGAGTGGAAGGCAAGAAGTATAAGTAAACGGGCCAAGAAGAGGTAGGGTAGCGAAAAGCCCGACACCGTGAAAGCGGCCATTTTTCTAACCTGCTGCCTCTTGTTGTTGTTGTGTGTGTTATTTACATCCACACCTTGACGAGAATGGACGAGACTTTGGACGAGATCTCTTCAGCTGCAGCTCATTGGCTGGATTCACTCAGGGCGGCTGCTTTCAAAATAATGTATTTGCATTGATACTCACTCACACACACACACACATACATACATACATACATACATACAAATATATATATATATATATATATATATATATATATATATATATATATATATATATATATATATATATATATATCACATGAGTCCACTGCTGGACATAGGCCTTTCCCGTCTCTTTCCATGACGAGCGTGATTGCACTGATCATCAGCACTTTCTACCACTGCCAATTCTAAAAAATTAACGAACTTCCTGCCATTGCCTGCCACTCGTTACAATAATATCAAGATATAACAAGCATAGTTTGCGCATCAGACATTCAGTAACATGTGGCAGGGAGTGGCACTTGGCTGGGATAAAAATAATGCCGTATATACATGTGTATATACAAATCTATTTTCTTTTCTTAAATATTGTAAATACATATGAGAATATATAATACCCAAATGAATATCAATATATACATATATGATATAATAAAAATGTTAGTGTAAAAAACTGGCGACAACTATTTTTCATATTGTCCACTCAATATATACCGTAACCACGTGTGTGTGTGTGTGTGTGTGTGTGTGTGTGTGTGTCTGTGAGCACAGCGTTGTCATAAATACGTGTAATATAAATAAATATACATATAGATATATAGATATCAGTATGTATACGTAGTATATATATATATATATATATATATATATATATATATATATACATACATACATTTTGATATATGTATTATATATTTATAGTTATGTAAATCATATATATATAAGCTTTCTAGACTATATATATATATATATACATATATATATATATATATATATATATATATATATATATATATATGTATATATATATCACACGTATACATGACGATGTTGTTCTCTCTCTCACACACACATAAACATATGTATACACGTGCGAACACACATACATAAACTGTAAGAACAATAAACAATTAATCCTTTAACAGACGTACTCTTGTTTTGTTCTGAATGCAACAGGAATTGAACAAGTCAATCTCATCCGGGTTCAACGATGACAGCGCATTCACATACATCATCGGGGCGATGGATAAAACGAAAAAGAAGAAAATCATTGAATAGATAGATAGATAGATAGATAGATAGATAGATAGATAGATAGATAGATAGATGTGCACACTATGGACATTTTATTCGGCGGGAAGATTGAAATAAAAACAAGAAAATAGTTTTAAATGGTTTATCTTGAGAGTAAAAATTTATAATTAAAATGAAATAGGAGAGAGCAGAAAATGTAGCTAGATATGACTAGATTTGAATTTCGCCTGCTGACGTGCCTCGGTGAACAAATCAATGCAGCGTCGACCATGTGAAACGTGTTCCCAAGAATAGAGAATGCTACTTCAAATCCATCGGACGCTACTTCATTACTTACTCAACGGTCATAGACTGTTAAAATAATCTGAGCATTGCAATAAAAAAGCAAACGAAATAAGATGGATTTTTTAAAAATAGAAATGGGTGCAACTATAGCATGCAGTCTATTGAAATATGCACGCTCTACCAACTTGAACTTGCGTGATGCGTACCACCAACCAACATTTTCTTCTACCTGAGGAAACGAACATGTCCTATAACTATCCCAGCACTCGCACAACATTGTGCTTCATACATATAAACAATCTTTTAGAATGAGTAATTGTTTCTGGCTCTGTATGGACTAATCATGTGGTTTCCTGTGGGTTTGACTTGTGGCGGCGCCAACATTCCGTATACCGGCCCAGGCAAAGTTCTGCCAGAAAACTATGATGACGAGCGATGTTTTTTATTTAAATAATAACGTAATATTAGGATTAAATTTTATAAGCCTGGGAAAAGCTGCTAGGAGCCTGGGCAATGTCCGGGCTAGGCCTGGCTTGGCACCGACAGTGGGTCTGACAAATGATGCTCAAACACCTGCGCCAGTGTTCCCTCTAAACATTGTGAATCTATTGGAAGAGAAACATTCGTAGCACAGCTATCGAAAAATACAGACCCGTATCATTTATTAGAATCCAGATAAATGTAATCTATTTTGGATAAGTATAGTTTCTAAAGATGGAAAATGTTTATCATTGTAGCGCACAGATTACAGTTTAAAAACTACATGCAAAAAATTAGGGTCCTCTAGAAAATTTTCTTTACAGAAAAGGTCCTTGAGTTCCAGAAGTTTCGAAACCACTGATCCAGTCTATATAATCTTCCCTTACCATCCTTCTCCTCTGTTAATACATCATCATCATCATCATCATCATCATCATAATCATCAGTCTTTTAACATCCGTCATTGGACATAGACCTTCCTAAGGATCCACCACATTTCTCTATCATGGGCATCGCAGAGCCAGTATTTTCTAAATTTGTCAAGTTCATCTCTCCATTTTGTATTCTGTCGGCCTCGGTTTCGCACGTGGTGTCTGGGGATCCATGTTGTGAGTCATGATGTCCATCGGTTGTCTTTCATTCTTACAACATGACCAGCCCATTGCTATTTGATTTTTCTAATAGATTCTATTATGTCTTGGAACCCTGTTTTCTTCCTGATATATTGTACTGTCTTGTGATCTCTCCATGTGAAGTTGAGCATGATTCTCTCATGCGCACGCTGCCTGCTTCTCAATTTGTGGGTCTGTCTATTGGTTGGGTTCCATGTTTCAGCTCCGCAAGTGACCCATGATGATAGTCGTGATGTCCATTTGCCATTCAAGTTTTCTATAAGATTTCATTATACAAGACAATCCCATTAATCCTAAAAAAAAAGAAAAGAGTATACAACGAATGCATCCTCTTATGAAGCTGAAACATGGAATCTGACCAAGAGACAAACCCACAAATTGAGAAGCATATAACATGCACATGAGAGAATAATGCTCAACCTCACATGGAGAAATTTCAAGACAGCACAATATATAAGGAAGAAAACACTAGTCCGAGTCATCATAGAAACTATTAATACAACAGAACTTTGAATCAACTTTAGAACATTATCATCAACTTATACGTATTATATATCTTGTTTTGTTTCTTCTTTGAATCATAGGCGTACGACCCAGGGGTAAAAACAAGTAAATTTTCCGGCAAATCAGTATATTTCCGGGAAATGCCGAATAAAGTTCCGGGCAAATCAAGCCCTTTGCCCTTAAACCAAAAAGTTCTTATGCGCAGTGATAGGCCTATGGATAGTGTTACCCGGAGCTGTAACTCATTGTATCACCTCCCCGATTCCTACAAAAACTTGATCTCTTCCCAGGATACCTAGACTTTCGGCATCTTTTGCACAATTCATAAATTCATTATTTATCACACTCGCCCATATTATTGAGTGTGGTGGAATAAGGCTAAAAATCCATTGAAAACTTCTGGAAATATTGTGTGAACTTTCATGAGAGTATACCGAAATACATGAGAAAAACAGAAAAATATCTCTCAAAAAATGTTCCTGGATCAGCTCCAAAATTAAACAAATTCTCCCGTATCCCATTGCCAACAATTCCACAAAATTTAATTCTTGAAATTCCTTGAGTACTTTCGGAGATATCGAGTGCCTTGACAGGTGATTTATCCGAAAAAAGAATTACCAATAAACTATTTGAAAAATATTCAGGCATTCATCTTGGTGTCGACCCCTCTGATCATGAAACCCGGCTAGACCACCCATTCTACTCCTTGATTGGTCCGCCTCTTAAATAAATCTATCGTATCAAATCTTCAATTTTCATCTCCTTTGAATTTCTACATCTACATTCAACGGCAAAATAGCCCCTCAAACCCCATTTCTTGAGAACGAATCCTTAGTAGAATGTTCTCACATTCTATTTGTTAACTAACTGCACGCGGCATACTACAGCAGAAACTGGTTGGTAGCATATATATATATATATATATATATATATATATATATATATATATATATGTATATATATATATATTTGTATATATATATATATATATATATATATATATATATATATATATATACCATCAACCATTGTGAATCCTCTCCTGAAAAAAAGCCTTTCCATCTCTTTCCATGACGAGCGTGATTGCGCTAATCGTTTTAACACGTCTTACCGGCAAACTTATTTATCTCGTCTCCCTATCTTATGTCTGGTCTTTTCCTAACGTGTTTACAGTCCCACAGGTTGGTTAGCCTTTTGCACCATCTGTTGTCTCTTATTCTCGCCACATACTCTGCCCATCTCTATTTTGTTGCTGAATTACTTGTACGACATCCTACGCCCTATTCTTTATCCAGATCCATGTTGAACCTTTTCTAATGCCAAAATTCATTCCTAACATTGCTCTTCCCATTGCATTGCCTGGATTCATTTCCGTGTGGATTTGTAAGTTACTAAGTTTCGTACTTGTATGTTATAGCTGATATAATACATTGATTATACACTTTACGTTCTAATCTTATCATACTGACTATTTGCTTCTCGGTATGTACCAGGACCTCCTAGAGAAAGTAAGGGGAAAATGGAAGATAAGTGAGAAAGAAAATCCCTACAAAGTCTGTGTGTTAAATTGCTTGTTAATATTTCATATTTCAGTTGCTTTGTCTATTTCTATGTAGATTCTTCTTGGCTTCTCTTACCGATAATCTGTAACTATGATATTAACTCAACACAATCGTGCCCATCGGCTGTGAATCAAAAAACAAAACAAAACATACGTGGCCATATTTATACCAGGAATGATCAATATGCTAATGGTTTGAAAAGTATTACATATTTCATTACTTATTTCACACTCTTTATGCCATCAATCTCTTTGACTGTTGTTGTTATTGTTGTTGTTGTCTCCCTTCAATTTCACACCAGTTTCATTGTGACCATCGCTGGAGACTAAGTGACAGCAAATCTCCTCAAGTCCTCAGCCATTTTCTCAATGCTCTCACAGTACGTAACAGTGAGGTATTTTGCAGTTTCACGCCAGTTGATCGTCGCTGAAGGCTGAATAACATTAAGTCTCGCCAGGTCTCCAGGCCTCCTCTCACACCGTTCTCGAATATCACGGCAGCGGTGTGGTTTGCACCGTCTCTACCACGCCTCTTTGTCTGTTAGGCCATTGATAACAACTGGATGCTGTAGATCCCAAGTACTCGCTTCAATATCCGTGCAGACATCAGTAGTGCTATGGTCTGCATGGTCTCTTTTCTCTGATCTCCAGTTCCTCCAACCTCGTTTTCAGTGTCTTTGACACGGTTGTTATTATCATTTTCATTTTCACACCAGCTGTCAGGTGGTCATCGCTGAAGACTGAGCGACAACAAGTCTCCTCAAATCTCCAGCCCTTCCCCTTCAACGCTCTGTCTGCAGCAGTTCTGTATTTAGCAGTTTCACACCAGTAGCCAGTTGGTTGTCGCTGAAAGCTGAATGATAGTAAAACTCATTAGGTCTCCAGCTCTCTCTTCATATCGTTCCCACATACCACAGTAGAGCGGTGACTCAGTCGTGCCTTCTCCACCATGGCTGTTAAACCATTGCTGACAACTTCTTCTTCTTCTTCTTCTTCTTCTTCTTCTTCTTATTATTATTATTATTATTATTATTATTATTATTATTATTATTATTATTATTATTATTATTTGGAATCTCACACCAGTTGCCTGGTGGTAACCGCTGGAGTTTGAGTGACAGCAAGTCTCCTCAAGTCTCCAGCCCTCCTCCCCTAGTAATCATAGGTCGCAGTAATTCTGCAATTAACAGTTTCACACCGGTTGCCCAGTGGTTATCACTGAAGGCTGAGTGACAATAAGTCTCCTCAGGTCTTCAGCTAACGTCTCCTCTCTTTCGCATATCATGACAGAGCTACAATTCGTTGCAGTACTTATATCTCTAGCACCCTCCTCAGTATCCGTGCAGTTCCCTGTAGTGCTGTGGTCTGTACGGTCTCTATCCTCCTCCTAATCCCGATCTCATCCAGTCTCTCCCTCAGCGTTTTGGGGACAGTTCCTAGTGCGCCCACTATGACCGGTACTACCCTGGTTTTCATGTTCCACATTTTCCTTAACTCCCTTGCTAGGTCCTGGTATTTTTCCCTTTTTTCACCCTCCTTCTTTTTTACTCTATGGTCTGCAGGTACAGTAACGTCTACTATTTGGCAGGCCTTCCTTTTTTTGTCTACTATTACTAAGTCCGGCCTTCTTGCCTGGATGAGGTGGTCAGTTTGGATGTCAAAGTCCCACAGTAGTTTGTGGTTGTCATTCTCCAAGACTGCCTCTGGCTTGTGCCGATACCACTTTTCCACATGGTGGAATCCCATTTGTTTGCTTAGTTCCCAGTGTATCATCGTTGCTACTCATTTGCAGTCTCACACGAGTTGCCTGGTGGTAACCGCTGGAGTTTGAATGACAGCAAGTCTCCTCAAGCCTCCAGCCCTCCTCTCCTAGTACTCATAGGTCACAGTAATAATGCGGTTTACAGTTTCACACCGGTTGCCCAGTGGTCATTGGTGAAGGCAGAGTGACAATAAGTCTCCTCAGGTATTATTATTATTATTATCATTATTATAATTATTATTATTTGTAGTAGTAGTAGTAGTAGTAGTAGTAGTAGTAGTAGTAGTAGTAGTAGTGGTAACAGTGATTTTGATTGTGTTCTCTCTGTGTTAATATAACATACCAACGAATGAAAGCAAGATCATGCTATCATTTGGGGTGGGGACTCAAGGGGAGCTATCCCCCCAGAAAAGAATAGCGAAGGAATGGACTGTTAAAAACTATAGTAGTATTGTATGAAAAAAGATTTTCTCAATGGTTCATTACAGATTGTACATTCTGTTTCTCCTGAAAAGATTTTCATATGAATCATATATATATATATATATATATGTGTGTGTGTGTGCGTGTGTGTGCGTGTGTGTGTGTATTCATATATATATATATATATATATATATATATATATATATATATATATATCACTTCTATTGATCGTTGATTTCATGTCAGCTACCCCCTAAATAAGGTTCCATGGAGGTAGGATATCTCTGCTACCCAGAGCAGTGCACGCCTCTAAAAGACGAATAGGGGAATACCTCATAGATATAAGAGGTGAGTAAAAACAAGACGATCCCTATAATCCTAATAGAAGACTGCACAACCGATGCATCCTCCCGATCGTCACTCATAGAGCTGAAACATGGAACCTAACCAAGAGACTGCAAACTGAGAAGCATGCACACGAGAGAATCATGCTCAACCTTACATGGAGAGATCACAAGACAGTACAATATATCAGAAAGAAAACAGGGGTCTGAGACATCATAGAATCTAATAGAAAACTCAAATGGCAATGGGCAGACCATGTTGCGAGAATAACAGACAACCGATGGACTGATCACAACTCGCGACATGGATCCCCAGAGACCACATGCGAAACCGAGGCTGACAAAATACAAGATGGAGAGATGAGCTAGACAAATTCAGAAAATACTGGCCCTGCGACGCCGATGATAGAGAAATGTGGCATATCCTAGGAAAGTTTATGTCCAACGACTGACGTTAAAAGACTGATAATGATAATGATGAAGATGATGGCCGTCTAACGAAATCATGGACCATCGATGTCCCGTATAGATATGTAGAGTCCTGCCGAATATATCGCTTCAAGGGGCACAATCAATCTAAGGCCTACAGCCTTACAAACTGACGGTACAGGACCTCTCTGATACAGGCCCAATAGTTATATAAGATACAGTCCAAGCCGGTGTGAGCCATAGAGACAGCCTGTAGATAGATAGGGACCCACCGGATTTACCGTATAAGTCGGCACCAACCTGAATGCTTACCAGTAAATAGTGACACCTGATGAGCTAAAATCGCCCCTGCGTTCTCAAATCCTTATAAATCCTGTCAATATCGTGGGGGTCCGTTGGATCATCGTCTCTCTAAAGGTCCAAATAAATTGCATCATGTGCTTGCAGGTAATGTGCCATCGAGAATGAGCACACACTATCAAAGTCTCGGACATTAAATAAATTAAGCAATGAGAAGGTCTACACCAAAAATTTGGAGGCATAGCTTCACAAGTAGCTATTCAACAATAGATCACCTACACGCATTTAAGCTGCTAATCAAAAAGACTTGAGAACACAAAAAACAGCTTACCTAGACTATGAAAATGACTTTGGCTCAGTAGATGCACGAACAATATATAATTGAAAAAAAAAATTGATTGAGAATATATACAAAAATGTCTCTGCAATAAGAATCCATAAAGATACTAACAAGATAAATATTGAAACTGGAGGAAGACAAGAGGATATAATATCGCCAAAGCTTTACATAGCGAGCCTTGAAAACACATTCCCGAAAACAGATTGGCAAAACGTGGGAGTAAACAGAGACGGAGAATATTTGAACAGTATAAGGTACTATGACAACAACACCTAGCACATCGTAGGTATTAGTGAAACCCATGGACAAGAACAAAACCTTTTACAACTCAAGGTAATCATCTATTCTATTATAAACAGAAGAAGGTTAAAAAAAAAGATTCGTTGGCATTCTTATTGAATGACAACATTGCAGGCAACGTTATAAGTTTTGACTGCACATCAGACTGAATAACTTGAATAGTAATTAGATTAGGAAAAAAGATACACGCAAGACTCATAGGGGACTTTGATGCTGAATAGATAGAAGGTGAGATAGAGAATCATGAATGAGAGCATATGGGTTATGAGAGAGAGAGAGAGAGAGAGAGACGAGATAGGAGATATGCTCACTTCTCAGAGAGATGAAGAATTAAGATAAACATTTTTTTTTCCAAAAACGAGAAGGTCGCAAATGAACTTGGAAAAGCCAAGACCAAATATTAAAAAACAAAACAAAAAAAAAAACGAAATCGACTTCATAGTAAGCGGTCATAGAATGATTACAATCAGAATTAAATTTAACCTCAAAATGGAAAGGAACAAGACGATCCCGAAGAAAAAAACATCCCCCTGTAAAATAGAGAGAATTACTGATTTCCACTTAGATAAAGAACTGATCCAAGGCCTTGTGGAATAACGAAAGTAGCTTGGAGGAGGAGAGTAAAAATCAAAGGAGAAGCAAAGAAGGTAAGTGTAACAGGTGAAAGCAATAACACAGGGAAATAAACACCGACAATTCTAGAACTAATTAAAAGGGGGAGGGAGATATGATAATGAAGACTAAACAAGACGAAACCAAATAAAAACGTTCAGAAAACAGTAAATGCTACCAAATTATTGAAGATCTTGAAATGAACTCGAGCTGCTGACCTCAGTGGCAGGCAACAGATGCTTTTATCAGAAGATAAAAAAAGGCGAAATTAACAAACGTAGGGACAAGATATCAAGAAGAATATTACGAGAACAACTATGCCACGAAAATACAAGTACAACCAACCGGTACTTCGAGAGAGACCAGTGTCGTTCCAGACATATCGACAAACGAAGTAGTTTTTGCGCCATTAAATATTAAAAGTGGAAAAGCCCCAGTTAATGGAGTTAATAGATATTTCAGAAGATGCTGGAAAGGTCTATCATAATGGACTTATGCAACTATTCACATGGCTTACGAGAAAAAGTCCCCTAAAACTTCTGCCTAAAAATAGTGGTCCTACTACACAAGGGAAGAGACATTTGGCAGTTATCGCCCGATTACTTCACTACTCAACAGTTACAAATTATTCTCGAAAATACTAATAAATAGATTATGAAACATTTTAGATGAGAGCAAACCGCACGAACAAGCAGGTTTCAGAATTCGACAATAGACCACCTACACGCATTAAACCTGCAAATCAAAAAGACATCAGAACACAACAAATCGCTTACCTAGACTATGAAAAAGCCTTTGGTTCAATAGAGTAGCTCAATGAGCGAGTAAGGTATAAATGAGAAAAAAAAAAGAAATTAATTGAGAAAATACACGAAAATGTCTCTGCAATAATCAGAATCCATAAAGATACTAACAAGATGAATATTGTAAAAGGAGTATTTCGGAAAACAGACTGATAAAACATGAGAGTAAACATAAACGGAGAATATTTGAACAATCTAAAGTACTGTGATGATAGTACATTAATATCAGAAACTGGGGAAGATCTACAAAATATATTGAGTGAGCTAAATAGAAAAAGCAAAAGAAGTATCTTTGTTTGGTTCATCTTTAGATAAAAGTAACGTTCGATGACAAAGTCCCGAAAAAGACCATAAGAAAATCCGGTGAAGCCTCTGAAGAAGTTAAGGAATACACTCATCTAAGTCAGGCGATGAAGTGAGAGAAAGAACATGGAAATTAGGTAAGACAGTGCATAACTATTGGCGGAAAGCATTTGTTATAAATAGAAGTATGCTTAAATGCGAATTGCCAATATGCTTAAAACGTGAAATATATATCAATGCATAATACCAGCTATGACGTACGGGTGCCAAACCTGGAAACTTACAAAACCACACAAAAACGAATTCAAAATATAACAGAGAGTAATGGAAAGAGCAATGTTAGGAGAAAGCTCTTGGCGCTGGAAAAAGATCTGCATGGATCCGGAAGAGGACCTGGGTGAAGGATATCGTACAAAGAATTAAGCAACAAAAATAGAGATGAACAGGGCACATAGGGAGTAGAAAGGACAATGGATGGAGCAAAAGGCTAACTGGTTGGTGTCTGTGGGACAGTAAACGCAATAGGAAAAGACCAGACACAAGATTTGGAGACGAGATAGAAAAGTTTGCTGCCAAGACATGGCAGAGATTAGTGCAACCATGCTCGTCATGAAAGGAGATGGGAAAGGCCTTTGTCCAGCAGTGGACTTATTACAGCTGCTGCTGCTGCTGCTGCTGATGATGATGATATGAACACATATACACGCATATTTTCTAAGCTTTGCCAAGTCTGGCGCAAGGCCAGTATAGATGATTTGCTAAACTAGCCCGTTATTCATCACTACATAGCATGGTGTCCTACGTATAGTTGTTTACGAAGAGTAGCTCAATATAGTACAGAGCTACATCAGCGGGACATCTATAAGGATAGAGAATTGGTCCATAAGAGTAACTTGTTAACCATCACTTCAAAGTCGGCACCCAACACGCACGAATGTGTACATGCAAAAGAAGTACAAAAACTAGTGTACAATTCTTGTCTGAATTTTGTTAGGCGGAGTGTATGAATCATTATGTGTGATATGATCGCATTATTTTCCTTGTCTATGTTTCATTTGATTACACATTCAATTGATCGGTTGATTGATTCCTCAATAACACCCGACGAAGGCTGGAGGGTATATGGCCGGAACGTTTTGAACAAATGAACAGATGAAAAGATAGTCTGACCATATCATAACATAACGAAGTATATACAAGTATAAACTTTCTTTTTATACACTAGCATATATATTCCTGTAAAAAAAGACAGCGTTATTTATGTACGTATCGGCTCTCAGGAGCATAAAACTATTTTATAAGGTAATTTATTTTTAGCAATTCGAGTATCCTAATTTTAGCTTTTTTTAAAAGTCATAAATAAACTCAAGCTGTTTCAAAGGGTGGTGAGACATGACTTCTCAAGAATGTCTATGACGTAAATCTTATTGTTATGCCATAATAGAGAGGTAACCTGGCATCACCCGGGTGAAAATAATTTCAAATTTTAGATTGGAAAAATATGTATTTTTGCATAGCATAAGTATAATTGTTTTGTTTGATTTTTTTTGTTTTTTTTCCGTTGCGTTTCCTTCTGCACTTGCCTCCCCCAATACGTGGGTATGGAGGAACTCTTTGGTTAACAGAACCCTGGGCTTGATTTGGGGTAAAAAAAAATACGCGATTAAGCTCTAATTATTCTGATTTACCCGAAACTGTTTTGCCTACTTTTCCAGAGTGGGTTGATAGTTGCCTCACTGGCTTGCACACTTAGGCATCTGGACATCATTTTGAAAGTGCATCTCCTCTTTTAAATTCTATATGAATTATTCATTACTTTTATAGGATATTGAAGCAAACAGGAATGAACGCAATTCTTGTGTCACTATGCTCCATGGATTCAAAAAAGACGAGTATACAACTGTCCTCCCAATAGTCACTTATGGAGCTGAAACATGGAACCTAACCAAGAGACCGACTCGCAAACTGAGAAACATCCAACGCGTACATGAGAGAATCATGCTCAACTTCACATGGAGAGATCATAAAACAGCAAAGTATATCAGGAAATGGGAACAGAATCCATTAGAAAACTTAAATGGCAATGGACAGGCTATGTTGCGAGAAAAACAGACAACCAATGGACACCACGAGTCATAACATGGATCCCCAGATATCACAGAGATCACATGCAAAACCAAGTTCGACAGAATACAAGATGGAGAGATGAACTTGACAAATTTAGAAAATACTGGCTCCACGACACCCACGATAGAGAAGAGTGGCGAATCCTGGGGAACGACTATGTCCAACGATGAACGTTAAAAGACTGATGATGATGATGATGATGATGACTTTATTACTAATTACTTTACATCAGGAACTGGAATCGACTTCAGTACGGATCGAACGTCGTTGATCCCAAACACTCGCTTTTGGTGATCTGGATCTCCAATATGAGCCACGTCGTGGTCGCAAATCGTCACTCCACAGTGGGGAATTAAGAGCGGCTGTGGAGGCTCGTCAAAACAAACACTCGGGTTTGGGGAGCGAGGCTGGGAGTAGCCCATACAACAGTCAGAAGAAGTGAGCATGGGGGCACTTACTCCTCCCTCGGATCAGGCCTTTGAAAGTTGGAATCTTATAGTTGATGAAGGATCATCATCGAATTGATTCGTCTCGGGTCCAGTTGATTCGTACCCTCAAGCCTGCTTCTGCACACCACTACGCTTGGGTGGGGGGTCTTTTTGTTGACATCCAATAACACCTGCCATTTGATCAGTGTATGATCAGTTGGTCTTCCTACTGATTTCCACCCGTGTAATGACTGCCAAGGTATTGAGTCCCTCACTATTTCCTTTTGGTTTCACCACGAAGACCGCCAAATGCAATCTCCTTAATTGTTTTATGCAACCTCAACTTAATGTTCTCATATAAAAAAAAAACCCGTATGATTATTCACCGGTGCCGATTCGGGGTCAGTTCATGCATCCCTGTTAACAGTCAAGTGCGCTATCTAAAATCTGGAAATTGCTTATACTGCAAATTGTGAAGATTGCAGCTTTAGCAGTTTCTTCACCGGTGTTATCCCTATCGTGTAATAGGGTCGCCACTATGGTATATTCCGAATATATTTTCTTGCTCGGGGCAGGGCTAAAGAATAGATACTTTTGCCCTACACTCAGAGAAGTGGAAGCAGATGCCTATTGAAGTGGGTACCTTATGATCAGGAACAAATGATCGGCAGCTTGCACAGTTTTACACATGCAGCAATTTGAACATGCTTGTTCAAAAATTATCTTTTTTCTTGATCGTGTGTTTACTGATGTTGAAAGGTGGTTTCTACATGATGATGAGAAATATGGTTTTCTCTGAGTCGACAAACTTACTACCCCGTAATCTTCCCAAAGCAAATCTCCACCCCCAAAAGGATCCTCTTGACCGTCAGGTGGTGCTGTAATGGATAACCCCATTACAAGCTCTTGCAGCCAAGTCAGACCATTACGAGAGAGTCCTATTGTTGTGATTTGGAATTGATGCATCGGACGTAACAAACATTTTGGCCAGTAGTGTTAAACGAGCGAGACCTGTGCTGTAGAAAGATAACGCAAAACCACATACTTTACAAACCAGGATCGAAGTCCTGCCCCGACCCACTGATTACTGAATCTGACCTTTACCGATTACATTTTTTCCGTTCGTCAGTAGGTGTAAACCAGTGCAGATCAGGTCGAAAATGCCCTCGTCAGTTTGTCGACTCCCGTCACCTGTAACGGAATAAATTTACGACCGGACCATTGACAACACCGTGTCAATTGTAACGGTGTTTACTTCGACCCGTAATGCAGTTCCAAGCCGACGTGACAACACACGAAAACAAATGACATTTTATAGAAATTTCATAAACTTATATAAAAGTAGGGTTGATTTACTGGGCTTGATATGCCCACAACTTTTTCTCACACTATATCCTTTTCGTGAATGACTTCATTCATAAATAAATAATACTGAAAGTTTTTATTGAAATACGATAGTTGGTTGATTTTTAGCAGACTTTTTTTTGCCGCCGCCGGCAAAAGTGTGCGCGCAAGCTCACACCGTGAAACGTTTTGGAAGAGTACCACAGAAAATTTATTTCATATGCAAAACTAAATTATTATTTTGGATTAGCTTTTAATCAACATGCTAATCAAATTTTTAGGCGACGCAATTCAATATTTTGGATGAAAAAAAATTGTTGTTGCGTTAATCAAAACGTTAATCAGAACCAGGCTGGCGGGCAATCCAAATAATTTTTAGTAATATCTAAGATGAGTGCAATTGCACGAACTCAGTAAACTTAGAATGTATTGCTTTAGAAAGATGCTGACAATCTTTACTCAGTCTGTGAATGTTGGTTAATCAGAATGGTTGCTTTCAAGCAATTACGAAAATATCTTTATTTTACCTTCAAAAAAATTCACAATAACTCAATCTTCACTCAGTCTGTGAATGTTGGTTAATCAGAATGGTTGCTTCCAAGCAATTACGAAAATATCTTTATTTTACCTTCAAAAAAATTCACAATACCTCAAACATAAATAAACAAGTATAACACCTAAAATGAAATTCCATTTGAAATCGTCAACATAGATTTCTTCAGTTCTTGAACAGGTGTGGCTGATTGGCTTTCAAGGACGGATTGAGACCCAGAAACGGCCCCGCCAAGCACTCAAAATCGGTCAATTGATATAGGTTACGATTCTGTGAGTGGATTGAATCCATACAGCTTGAAGTTTAGGACACTGTGACTGCCTCGAATCAAACAATCAACCAATTATAGCAATATTTTGAGGACATATGAAATGAGTATTAGAACATATTCTAAGGTCAATATTAAGTGCGTCATCCAACTGGCTTTTGATTAGATCTCTATAATAGCATGATTTTGATAATGAACTCTTGGAGAGCTGATAAGAATAAAACACATCAAATATATATTTCATGTTAGTTAACTGATATGAAGACTCACCCTCAGAGTGAATAATTGAACAACTGTTGCATCAATATTTCATCATCATCATCATCATCATCATCGTCAGTCTTTTGACGTCCCTCATTGGACATAGACTCTCCCAAGGATCCACCACATTTCTCTATCACCGGAGTCGCAAAGCCAGTATTTTTTGAATCTGTCTAGTTCATCTCTCCATCTTGTATTTTGTCGGCCTCGGTTTCGCATGTGGTCCCCAGGGATCCATGTTGTGAGTTGTGATCAGTCCATCGGTTGTCTGCCATTCTTGCAACATGACCAGCCAATTGCCATTTGAATTTTCTAATGGATTCTCTGATGTCTCGGACCACCGTTTTCTTTCTGATATATTGTGCTGTCTCGTGATCTCTCCATGTGAAGTTGAGCATGATTCTCTCATGCGCACGCTGCATGCTTCTTAGTTTGCGAGTTTGTCTCTTGCTCAGGTTCGATGTTTTAGCTTCATAGGTGACTATCAGGAGGATTCATTGGTTGTATGAAAAAATTCCATCAAAGACCCAGCCAGATTAGACTAAATTCTATTTATTACACCACTGGATTTTCCACTTGAAAACTCCTAAAATAATCCCCCCCCCCAAAAAAAAAAATCTAGAAAATCTAGATTCTGGAGAACCTAGATTTCATCAATAAGCACATCAAAATAAGCTCCCAAAAGGGTAAGAAAAAAAAAAGGCATTTTCAGAAGGGATATAGTGAAGTACTGATGCTAAGTTTATAGACAAAACAGTACGGCCAGGAGCGCTGGAACACACAAACATTCAGATACATAAACCCACAAACATTCATGTATAAGAAGGGATATAACCCTTTTCCACCTTTGGTGGCTACGGTTGTTCAATACAGACGAAGCTGATGAACAGATCTCAGATAACAAGCTAAATAACGTCAAGTTTAATATGTTTTGAGACAACCGTGGGAAGTCTAAGTGTATCCGCTTAATTCATGAATACATTGGACTTGAGAACTTTTTACTCTCAGTCTCGATGGCGATTAGGAATATAATACTACATACAAAAACGAGAAGAATGCAATATTATATGCGTTATTATATTTGCTAGACGTCAGAATCGCTATTACATCTCAATATTTGAGCAACCCATTTCTGTCTTCAGAACTGCACTTTCTCAAAATGTGACTTTATTAAATTTACTTGCATACATATGAAAATAAAATGATCGCTTGATTTTCCACGAACATGAAATTATCAAGCAATAACAACTCAATTACTCGACAGAAGTTGATATTGATACGGATATATGACGTGAAAATCTTTATTGAAGAATAAAAATGTTATATATAATATGCACTTATTCAGATGAATAAGTTTAACGCTTTCCCATGCCGATTTATTTAAACGCGTAACTACTGCCATCTCTATCTATTACGCCACGCTGAAGACCACGCTTTAAGAGAGGGTAAAAAACAGAGAGTGAGTGAGAGATTGAATCAGTTAATGGTGCACAACGCCCCATCCACTAGCACTTACAGAAAAAATGAGCAGGGGTCGGAGAAAACATTATTTTGTTGAAAAGTAAAACGTTGCCCTACACCAGCACAGCAACCCCGATCCAATGTGAAGAAAACATATGCAGGGTACAGGTGAAAGATTATTCTGTTAAAAAGTAAAACGCTGAGTTTAGAATTATTTGAAAATGAAACGAACAGTGGGAAAGATGGAGGGAGGAAGGGAAAGTTGAGAAAACAATTTACGTTATAAGCAAAGAAGGAAGAAGAATAACATAAAGAGTTCAGAAGAATCATAGTAGAGGGGAAAATGAAAGAAAACGAGGGAAAAGAAAGAAGAAACGATTATGTTGTCAATTGTTAAATATAATGATAGCTAAATCAAGGTGGTGTGAATAGTGACATATAAGATAACTAGATCTTTTTTAGTGAGTTCATTTTTTTAAAACCGTCTTAAAGGCTTAAACAATATATATCAGGGAAAAACAGGAGTCCGAAATATCATGGAAATCATCATCATCATCATCATCATCATCAGTCTTTTAGCGTCCGTCGTTGGACATAGACCTTCCCCAGGATTTACCACACTTCTCTATCATGGGCGTCACGGAGCCAGTACTTCCAGAACTTATCTAGTTCATCTCTCCATCTAATATTTTGCCGGCCTCGGTAGCGCATATGGTCTCGGGGAATCCATGTTGTGAGTCATGATGTCCATCGATTGTCAGCCATTCTTGCAACATGGCCAGCCCACCGCCATTTGAGATTTTTAATGGATTCTATGATGTCTCTAACTCTTGTCTTTTCCCGGATGTGTTGTGCTGTTTTGTGGTCTCTCCATGTGAGGCCCAGCATTATTCTCTCATGTGCACGTTGCATGGTTCTCAGCTTACGGGTCTGTTTCTTGGTTAAGTTCCATGTTTCAGCTCCATAAGTGACTATTGGGAGGATGCATTGGTTATACACCCTTCTCTTTAGGATTAATGGGATCTTATTATTTTTGAAGGTTGAGCTAGCTCTGCCAAAGGCTTGCCATCCTAGTGTGATTCTTCACTTGATTTCTTCTTCTTTTGAGGGTCTCATGGAGATTCGTTGCCCTAGGTAGATGTAGTGGTCTACTTTCTCGAGTTCTGTGTCCTCGATTTCGATCTTAGTGTTCTTATCTCCAATGTGGTTGTTGCACATGATCTTCGTCTAGCTGAAGTTCATCGAATCGTTGGTCAAGTAGCAAAAAAAAAAAAAAAAATGGAAATCATAAAAAACCTCAAATGACACTGAACTGGTTACGTTGCAAGAATGGCAGATAACCGATGGACATCACGACTTCATCGTAGTATGGCTTATGGTAAGATTGATAAGTTAAAACTTATATATAAAAAAAAAAGAATTAAAAAATACGACCCGGACCTTTTACCGATAGAGAGTCAATGGATGTTTTGTCAACAGATAGCTGATGGACGTTAAATCGAACGGACGTTTCTTTGACAATCTTTTTGTCAAAATGATGTTCTGTTGACAGCGCTTTCGGCAGACAGACGTTTCGTTGATGGACAATTTGTCAATAGACGCTTTGTCGGACGGAATTTCAGTCGACAGGTTTTTGAGTTAATTCTTTTCCAAAACCCAATTAATTAATCAATGTGCTAATTGATTTTCCTCAAGCCAAATTTCTATTTTATTTTTGGAACATATTCAAGAACAGACATCATTTTTTTCTGTTGGGATACATTCGTCATAGTGTAGTAGAAGTAATTTATGGATAGAAATGTAAAATAATATCTAAAACAATCTAAAGCCTGCTTCAGGTACACAAAAGTTTTTTTTCTACGACCTACTTTATGATAACTATTAAAAGTAAAATTAAAACCACAAAGAAAATACTTAAATTATTTATTGAAAGAAGTTAAAAGGCTTAATGCTGCCTAAAATGAACTGAGGGAACAATTTAGCATAAACTTACATTGCAAATTGAACTCCCACTAAAAATTTACTTGGGGAATCAAAAACTCCAAATAGACGTTTATTTTTCTCGACATACTGAGGAGTAATTGTTTAATTTTTCCAGGTCTCTAGCTTCATTGGTGTGGCCGGCACACAAAATGCATATACACAAACATGCATAGCCAGCAGGGGCGGATTGGACCGGCAAGACACCAGGCTAAAACCCGGTGGGCCAGTGAGTCTGTGAGCTGGTGCTGCCTGGTGCATAATCAGTAGGCTGATAACTATATTAGTCTCTTTAGTCTAAGTACTATTAGGTGAAGAATCTCTCGGGGATGGCAAGCCTTCAGCAGAGCTAGCTCAACCTTCAGAACAAGAAGATTCAATTAGTCCTTAAAAAGAAGAGTATACAACCAATGCTTCCTGTCGAGAGTCACCTACCGAGCTGAAAAATGGAATCTAGCTAAGAAACAGGCCCACAAACTGTGAAGCATGCAACGTGCACATGAGAGAATCATGCTCAAACTCACATGGAGAGATCTCAAGACAACACAGTAAATCAGGGAGGAAACAGGAGTCTGAGACATCATAGAATCCTTTAGAAAACTCAGATGGCAATGGACTGGCCATGTTGTAAGAATGGCAGACAACAGACATTACGACTCACACGTGGATCCTCAGAGATCTCATGTGCAACCGATGCAGGCAGAATACAAGATGGAGAGATGAACTAGACAAATTTGGAAAGTACTGGCTCTGTGACGCTCACTATAGAGAGGTGTGGCAAATCTTGGGGAAGGTCTATGTCAAACGACAGACAATAAAAAAAAACTGATGATGATGAAGATAAGTTACTGAGCAATCGACTATAGGCGTATTCTAGATTGGTTATACGTGTCTATATACATACTTTTACGTAGAAAGCTTACCCATGTATAATCCAGTTATCAGCCACCGGTGACCTTTCCATTCAAATTGGACCAAGAAAAGTTGTTTTCAATTTCATATTTTTGTTTAATAGATTTTGAATTTTCTAATTTGTCACTTATTCATATTTTCGTACTATGATGCATATACTGATTAATGGTTTTGGGTGTTCAAGCCCTTTTTAGTGTCACAAAAGGCATCAAATATAAAAAGTCCGAGATATCAAAATGTAATGAATATTTTCGTTCGTTCTGACTTCCACGGTAAGTTGCATTATTTCGACAGTAAAGAATCTTTTAGACTTGGAGAACTGCAATTTTTTTCAGTAATGGCATCAAAGAGTTTTATGCACCGATTTCATTTTTTGTTGAAATTATTAGATTATACTAAAAATGACCAAAAAAATTAATTATGTCTTTGAATCAAGCATAGCTGATTAAACAAAAAAATAAACATAGAACAAGTACATTATACTGAAATTTCAAAGAAATAGATTTTTTAAACCGATTATTTTAAATAACCAAGTCTAAAAAACAATTAAATGTTCATGATAGAAATTGCCGAACCGATTGTCGTTCCGTAAATGCCTGTTTCTGCTTGTCCGAACGTTTATTCAACGGACGTTTCATTGACAGATGTTTCATCGAAAACGTTCTTCTTGATAGGGTTCTTCACTGACAGACGTTTTTTCGTTGACTGAGGTTTTGTCGGATAAACTTTTAGTTGAGATCCTTTTGGTTAAAATATATTTTTTTAAATCATTAATTAAACAACAGACGTGATATATAAAATATTCTGTGTTGTCTCGTAATCGTGAGCATGATTCTCTCCTGTGCTCGTTGCATGGTTCTCAGTTTTAAGGGTGAATCTTTCGGTTAGGTTCCATGTTTCAGCTTCATACGTGAGTATCGGGAGGATGCATTGGTTGCGCAACTTTCCGAGTGACTTCAGATTTGCCGACGACATCGTCCTTCTTGCTCTGATCAATAAAAAGAAATTGGAAAAAGAGGCGATCAATGGATAAGTTGGATTCTTTTGTTCTTGTATTGAAAGTTGATCTCCAAATAATGCTAGTCTAGAATTGAATGAAGAAAGCTAGAAAGTCGGTCTCCGCATGAACTCCAGTAAAACGAATATCATGCGCAACAATTATGTTAACGACAAAGACACGACGATTAAAATCGAAAACTCAGAGTTAAAGAAAGTAGACCACTATATATACCTGGGACGACAATTCACCATAAAATCCTCAAAATAAGAAATAAAGCAAAGAATCATTCCAGATTGGCAATGTTTCGGTAGAGCAAGCCCAATCTTCTATACAAGAACAAGAAAATCCAACTTATTCAATAATCACCTCTTTTTCCAGTCCTTTTATTGATCACTCCCAACACAGCATGCTACCAAGAGACATTGGTCACATGGCGGTTTCTATTGGGTGACGAACCGGACCTGTTTTTTCAAATAAATTTTAAAAATTCAGAAAAATAATTTTTCATTAAAATTCTGTATTAATTTACCCAATCATCGTATGTGGATTCATTTCAGTCGGGACCTTCTTTCAATTGTCAATTGCATCCTTTATTCTTATTCATGCCTTTCCCAGGGGCAATAATGTGAAGTGAATACAAAGTATCCCAGTCAGAGTTTGAACTCAGTTCACAACATTCATTTTCCAGGCAGCAACTGCTTGGACACCTGCAATGATAATTTTTAGAAATACATAAATGTTTACACATACACACACATACGTATACACACACGCATGCATGCCCCCGACCCACACACACACACACACACATATATATATATATATATATATACTCCAACAATTAGGGTACTCTTGGTTTATGCAGTTTTGCGTAAAAAAATTGGTTAGAAATAACAGTTTTGACCCTCTTGTGACCTGGGAGGTCAGTGGTACTTATCCCATGTTCATACCCGAGTCAACTACCGTTATGGACTAGTTTTCAGCCTCATAGTCGATAAGATGCATGCAAGCAACCTATTAAACAATCTTTGTATATATATATATATATATATATATATATATATATATATATATATATATATATATATATGTGTGTGTGTGTGTGTGTGTGTGTGTGTTTGTGTGTGTGTGTGTGTGTATAAATCTAAAGATTTTTTAATTGGTTACTATGTATATACTTATATACAAAGAAATGGCTATATCATCCGACAGAATAGTTATAGATTACGATATATAGAATAGAAACTCTTATTTAATTAATAATTGTATCATCCACAGGCAGAAATCCAAGCATATCAAGGGAAGGAAAACACACACAAAAAGCTTAAAATATAGCGATACACAGGAAAATGGGCACCAAAAAGAAAGACAACGTACACTCACAAAGGTTGCAGACATGAAAAATGTCAAGAAAAAGTATTTCTGTGAATGTCAGGTGGCAGATCATTGGTTGCCATCGCACTGGGCTCCCAAAGCTCCGGATCTCCACGGAGTTTCGTGTTGAACAGAGCCAGGTTGTTCGGCTAATCTACAACATTGTCGTCATTTGGTACTTTTTAGGACCGAAATTGGACAAATCAAGTACTGAACATTTGCATTATTTGGTTCCGAAAATAAAGATTTGATACCAACGCAAAAAAAAGAAAGATTACAAAAATCATCCAAAAAAAATCTCTTAAACATGAATGATATGATATGGCGTAAATATATACGAACAATAGAAAGTGAAAATTCCGCTTGAACAAAAGAAAGTAAAAAACGTTCAAGAACCTCTCCAAAATTTCGTTCATTATAACGTTGAGCTTCAACGTTTTATTTTATCGTCAAAATAATTTTTATTCGTGTAGGTTGTTATGTATGATGGAATTTAGAGTATTTGATTATTTTAGCACGGAAGGGAAAATGGATTTATATTTATATAGTTTCATGTCGTAAAAGTGAAAATTCCGCTTGAACAGAAGAAAGTAAAAACGTTCAAGAACCTCACTAAAATTTTGTCCATTATAACGTTAAGCTTTAATGTTTGATTTTATCAAAATAATTGTTATACGTGTACGTTGTTTATCAATTATCAATTCATCATGGACTAATATGCGATTATTATCGTTTTAAATTGCTAAAATATTCTATTTTTTTTGATTATATGGATAGCCTCAAAAATTGTTTTGTAAATTCTTATCTGAATTTTTTTGGACGAGGTGTATTGATCATTACGTAACACGTGGAGACACGTATAAATCTGGCGTGGCGGACCACATTTGGAAGGAGCGGGTCGGGCACTGGTCGTTATCAGATCAAGTACAAATTATTGACAGGGATAACAAAAGGTAAATACGACGATTGAAGGAAGTGGCAAACATGCTTCCATCAGTATAACCAATTAGCCAATCGAGCATTGATATCAGTAGCATCTACGAACCTCTCATCATAAGAGACTTCTAAAGAAGCGTGGTGATTCCACATTTTTTAACCTGACAAAAACCGGAGCATACACGTGCGAAACGTTGTGAATAAATGAATACATAAACAAGGAAAATAATTCGACGATATCATACATAATGATTATTTTATAGAATCTTTTTTCGCATTATTACTTACAGAATTATTATCAACTAGGTAAAAAATTTTCCTTGATTTTATGTTTTATTATTACTTCATTCTCAAAAGAGACTTACGAATACTAACTTTTTAAAAGTTATTTAATATTGAACAATCGTAACCACTAAAGATGGCGAAGAGTTATATATATATATATATATATGAGCTTGTGTTTGTTTGAGTCAGTTTGTATGGTTACTTGTTTGTGTTCCAGCGCCTCTGTCCATACCAATTCGTCTACAGACTTGGAAATTGGCATCGGTACTCCTCTAGACCTCTCTAAAAATGTTATTATCTGGGGGGATCTGTTTTTAACCTTTTTGGGTCTTATTTGACAGGTTTATTAATAACATCTACATTCTCTAAAATCTACTTGTTTCTAGACGGTTTTTTACTCTATTTTAGATGTTTCCCTAATTGAAAACGCTAGTGATATCATAAATAGAATTTATTTTTCATGGATCTTTTTACACGACTTCAAGTTTTGACGCAGCTGTTGTTCAGTTATTGACTGTGATGGTGAGTCTCCATATCAGTTGTCTGACATGAAATGTGTGTTGGATATGTTTTATTTGTTTTTTGAGAGTTTGTTATTGAAATATTAGAGTGATCGAATCAAAGGCCAATCGGATGAAGTACTAAATATTGACTTTGATAGCGAGTCTTTCTTTTTCAAGATATTGCATTTCTTTCTATGACACCGGGCTGACCGACAAGCGCATGGTTCATTTGTTAAAATTGTACTAATGGACAGCTTCAAGATTATCATGCAACCAATCAGAAGCAGCGGATACCGTCTTTCGAATAGCTCTTTTCTGACTGGACTCCAAGTGGGGCATTTGTGACCAACCAGCCTCCTTTTCAAACTTTCTTGTTTTTCTTTCCTGGACGCCGAAGTGTAACACGCTGTTGCGCAACTAGTATCATCATCATCATCATCATCATCATTCTTTTGAAATCCGTCGTTAGACGTAGGCCTTCCCTAGAATTCGCCACACTTCTCTATCATGGGCGTTGCAGAGCCAGTACTTTCTGAATTTGTGTAACTCGTCTCTCCATCTAATATTCTGCCAGCCTCGGTTGCGCATGTGATCTCAGGGGATCCATGTCGTGAGTCCCGATGTCCATCGGTTGTCCGCCATTCTTGCCACATGGCCAGCCTACTGCCATTTGAGATTTTTAAGGGATTATATGATGTCCTTGACTCTTGTCTTTTCCCGAATGTACTGTGCTGTCTCGTGGTCCCTCAATGTAAGGCCCAGCATAATTCTTTCATGTACATGTTGCATGGTTCTCAATTTGCGGGTCTTTATCTTGGTTATGTTTCAGCTCCACAAGTGACTATTAGGAAGATGCATTGGTTATACACCCTTCTTTTCAGGATTAATGGGATCTTCTTATTTTTGAAGGTTGAGCTTTCTCTGCCAAAGGCTTGCCATCCTAGTGTGATTCTTCGCTTGATTTCTTCTTCAGTGACGGTGAAAATGCCAGTTTTCTTCAAGGTACACTCAGATCACTCCAGAACCTACACAGGTCCCTTCAAGAGACAGCTTCAGTAACTCAATCAAAATAGTATTTCTTGATCCGCTCCGAATTCAATCACATCTCCCCTAACCCATGGCCCACGCTCTCCAGAAAATCTCATTGAAACTCAATGATCACCTTTGGAGATAGCGTGAGGAGACATGGGCAAATACATAAATGCATGGAACGAAATGGGAAAATATCTCAATTAAAAACGAATTCCAGGATCCACCCCAGATTTGATTACTTCTTCTTTAGCCCATGACCCACCTAACCACAAAATGTCACTGACAACTTTTGGAGATATCATGTGAACTGACAGGATAGAAAAACTGAAGGACAGAAGGAGAGATACATGGTAATGCATATACCTCCCCGACTTAGTTGGCAGGGGTAATTACCACAATATTGTAGCTAAAACACTGGAGAATTTGACAAAATCAGTTAATATAAAAACGCTAGCAGCAATGAAAATTACATTGTGTTCAACCGAAACACACTACAAAAAATTTATATTCTGTAATTTTGAAGTCATCCCATCTGACAATGTCATCAAGTGCAGATTGCAGGTAAAGATTGGAAGTATAAACGCCCAAAGCTGAGTTTGTCTGTACATACTTGTAGATAGAAATGTACCCCGTGGACACAAAAATAAACATCTGTAATGATTCTAGATTTGGAGTGCACTTGTTCTTTCCTTCGAAGAATGAGCATTAACGAGTGTGTGTGTGTGTGTGTGAGAGAGAGAGAAAGAGAGAGAGAGAGGGGGGAGTGTGTGTATGAGAGAGAGAGAGTGAGAGTTTTGTTTTTTCTTTCAATGTTCTAAATTCGGAGTATTTGATGGTAATTCCAATAACAGGAAATGTGATTTCGTTCAAGATATTTATCTTAATCAATTCTCTGTCCTTCGACTTCTGCAAACAAAGAAGATTGCCAGATAGAAACCGTCTATTAAAACTGTCACCAATACTGTAAAAATAGGTTTCTTCAGTTTTCAAATCAGTCCTACTGGCTATTGATAATTCTTTATGTCCTCAGCCCAGCATCCAACCTTCCACAAAATGTCATTGATATTCATTAAGAATTCAGACAATCAGACAGACAGACGTACAGGCTGCACCAATGGGGCTAGAGGGCTGAAATTTTCAACATTTACTTTTTATTATTTTCATTATTCTATTTCTTTTATTTCAAAACCCCATCCTTACAAGATAGACTGGGGGTGTAATTTGCAATGTAAGTTTTCGCCAAATAAATCCTTTCGTTTGTATCTGATGTATTCATGTTTTTTTTTTGGAGGGGGGATTCAAACGTTTCAAGAGATCACTGCCCAACAAAAGGTGAGAGAAGTATCATACATTGGTCGTCTCTTTTTTCAATTTTTTAATTGATCACCCCAACACAGTATGCTGCCAAACGTCGTTGATCATGAGCCAGTTTCTATTGAGTGACTAACCAGACTTCTTTTTTTTTTTTCGATCTATTTTTATCATCATCCACATGTACTTGAGGTGTCATGATGGGGATGGAGACAGCAGTTGCGTAATTTCGTCTGTCCGTTTTCATGCTTTGCTATTTTACTTGCATTTTCTCTTAGAGTACACTTCTGGCTTACAAGACCTATCGAAGCTTCCAAAGACCACCGTTGACCGTACATTTCAGGAACACGTTCTGTTTTCCTGATGTCAGCCTCTCATGACATTGCATGGGGTGTTGGATTTTTCCGTTTTGTACTCCTAGACTGGTTGCCGACCAAGGCTGCGGAGTCCAGACTACCCTGCTATTTTCTCAACTTTTTTTTATCTTTTCCCGTAATAGCGATTACGTGGCGTGAAACGAACTCTCAAAAAGTGGGGGATACCTGTATATAGTTTCTTTCAGCCTACTCTCTGTTAAACCTGGATAATGAGAGATGTCTTGTGACCACATCGAAGATTGGAAGAAAACAAATCGTCCAAACGAAGAGTTGGTGTATAAACTAGCTCTCTATGTAACCCATTATATCATGGGTAGGATTTATTTAAGAAATCCCTCGAAACCTTCATTCACTCTAATGAGTCATCTGTAGTCATAGGCATCTGCTCCCACTTTGCTGGAGAACAGAGATATTCCTGAGTTGCAAAAAGATATATTCGGAATATATCAGCAGTAACCCTGTTATCAGCGAATAAAGATACCATCTTTTTATAAATACATAAAGTTGGGATTACATAAAATGATTGTACGGCACCATTATCCTTTATTGTCTACAATGTTCAAACATTCAAACCTCCTCACCCTCCGTGAGACGACCTAATCCAGTCGGGTAGAAGGGATCAAATGCTCCGTTCACCCCCACCCCTCAACGGACGCCATGTCTATAGCGATTAATTGGGAAATGAAAACAATCATGACTGCATTTCAGTGCCAACTGCATTTGAAATCGGTATATGTAGACAAAGTTTCATCTTCTCTTATCGCTGCCCACTGACTTTACTGCTACTCTATCAATCTCCTACTTAGCTCTTATCCTCAAGAAACTGGATATTTGTGGATTAACAAACAAAATATTTCTGGGCAGTAAGGAAATTTGATGAGCTAACAATTTGTGAATTTGCCATAAAATGTTCGGCTAGTTTCGGCACTCAATCTCAATGTTGTGCATTGCAAATGAAGGAAATGGGATTGTCAGTGGTCAGAAATTGATGCTGTCATCACGGAGAGGATAAAATGATCATAGTTATAATATAAATGCATTGCTGATGGTTCCACGACGGACAAGCATTGCAAGGGATTTTCCAATAGTAAACTAGAAAGCACTCAATGAGCGCATATCTCTGCTAACACCATTGAGCATGTGCGAGGTGTAAGTGTGCAGGGATCACCCCAAACCTTGATAATTTTTTTTTGTAGCCCCACGTCCACACGTCTACAAAGTTTCATAGAAATGCATAAAGAATTTTTGGAGATATTGTGTGAACAGGCACAATGATATTTTTTGTGGTGTGGGAATATAACTACGATGTTGGGGAGAATTGAGCCTCGATCCGCCCCCATATTCAACCACCTCTTCTTTAAACCATTGCCAACCCTTCAAAGAGATTTCATTCAGTACTTTTGAAGATATCAGGTGGACAGACGGACAGACAGAAACCCAAACGGGGAAACATGACCAAATACCTACACCTCTTCAACTTTGTTGACAGAGGTAAATGAGTGCATACACACACACACACACACACACACACACACATATATATATATATATATATATATATATATATATATATATATTGTGTTATCTGCAGACAGCTGTTCCAGCGTGACTATAGACTCGATATCTTTTCCAGTACTACAAGGCAGGGTCGAAGCCTTCGCTTCGAACCAAGAGGCAGGTATTCTATCCCTTCTCTACGCAGAACTGGACGGTCAGTAGGACTGAATTAAGCGATATATTTACTTAGGCATAATTCCCAATCTACCAGAGTGCTCCATTCCAGAGTTGGAAGAGCACTGTATATTTGCTGATAGCAGACGAGTGCTCTACCTAAGAGTGCTCAACCCTAAAGAAGGGAGCATTAATTATGATTAATAATTTTGTCATCCACAGACAGCTGTTTTGTTGTGTTACAATTCCTCAGCGTGAGTATAGATTCCATATCCCTTCCAGTACCGCTAGGTAGGGTCGAAACCTTTGCTCAAGACCCAGTGGCAGATGCTCTACCTGATGTATCTAAAAGCAGTGCAAACCAAAGTTGAAAGGATTGTCAAGGGTCAGGAAATAAGGCAAGTGTTATTGACATGATATGGCCACTATAGGTAGAATACTTGATCAAAATTCATACTAAAAGAAAAACAAAAAACTAAAATTTCTTAATTTCCTTGAATTTCCTAAAAGCTGATTATTAGATTTAATAATTTATCATATTCGCCAGCAGATGCACGTGGAAAATATGCAAACAAGTCTGATTAGTCACTCAACAGAAACCGTCATGTGATTAACGTCTTCTGGCAACATGCTGTGTTAAAACAATGGAAAAGGGTGATCAATTAATAAGATAGTTGTTTCGAATTTTATTCGCTAGTGAGCACTAAATAAGTCTGAATAAATAAACATGAATGCTACTGTATACAAATTAGTGATCAGTTTAGCATGAACTTACATTGAAAAATCGACCCCCTAATTAAAAGACCATTAGAGTGGATTTAAAAAAAAACAACAAAAAACGGTTTTCTTTGACATAATAAGGAGTTAAAGTTTGAATTGTCGGCCCTCTAGCTCGATTGGTGCAGTTTGTATATGCGATACATTCATAGCCAGTCAATCAGTCATCCAGCCAGCCAGCCAGCCAGCCAGTCAGAGCCACTTGAAAACAGAAGAGACCTATGTTGATAGTCTTGGCAACAGTTTTTGGATGACTGTTTTCAATATTACACTGAGTCCAATGCCCTTCCGACTTCAAAGGTCTAAATGGACAGCTGTGGGACATTCACTGGAGAGAATCATGTCCAACATCATAAAGAAGGATCACAAGACAGCACAGTATATTAGATAAACAAACACGAGTCAGAAATATCATAGAATCTATCAGAAAACTCAGATGGCAATGGGCTGGCCATGTTGCAAGAATGTCAGAAAATTGCAGGACATCACGACTTGCATTGATCCTCAGAGATTATAAGCGAAACTGTCGCGACAAACAAGATGGTGTGATGAACAAGACAAGTTCAGAAAGTATTGGCTTTGCAACGCCCATGATGGAGAGATCCGGCAAATCTTCGGGAAGGGCTATGTCCAACGACGGACGTTATAAGGTTGATGATGATGATGTTAATGGTGATGAAGGGATGGGGCTTTGATGAGTTGCAGCGAGTGATAATCCCCAAAATACCCAATCATGTTAACAATGCATCTTACTGAATATATTTAATCCGGGTGAATATAAATATTGAATATTCTTTGCTCTTACATTTCTTCTTTGAGACAGCCAATAGCGGAACTACTAGTTGGAATCGGGGCAATGGAAATATTCTTCTGCCTAAACTCCTCGTGGGTATAACACTTGATAAACAAGAAATTTCCCTAATCCACATGAAAGTTGGCCCAAGGGATACTTGAATGAATTCAAATCTTGAATAGAAATGCAAATTAGAATGTTTTACCGATTAAAGATTATTCCTTTCCTAAAGACACAGATATTGAAAACTAATCCAAATAAAAATATTTGAAATTCTAACTACACGTCAAAATTCACTCCCGATAATTCTATGTTTGCCTTCATTCGATGTTGTTTTATGGGGCGAACCCTTTATTCGCCGCAAACCAAGATGTTCTTTTCATTTTGACCAGTGACCAGAGTTCAAGAATGAAGTTTGGTAAAGCAATTTTCCTGTTTTTGTGGTTACCAATAATCAAAAATACGACATGAAATCTTCCAAAGCAGAGTCTCTACACTCATACGACGTCTGTCCACCCATTAAATAAAAATAGCCCACGGATGGCAATGGTGTCTTAGTCCGTTCCAAAGCATTTCCCTTGGAACCACACACTCTTATCCTAGCGTCCTTTCACTTTTCAAAAACAGTCTGCAAGGCACTATTTCTGGGATCACCATCCATCTCATCTCTTTTTCATTGGCGATTTTTCATCGAAAATAAAAATGCTTATACGGCATGTACTCAGGGTTAGTAGTTAGGGCTAGTGCTAAAGATTGCAGGTTTGGGGTTAGGATTTGTAGGTAGGTTTTTGCTTAGGGTTAATCGGTAGATTTGAGGTTAGGGTTAGTAGGTAGGTTTAAAAGTAAATCTCATGTTGCTACTGCAACCGTAACAATAACCCGAAACATTAAACCTAAATCATGCCTTTTCGAGTTAAATTCAACAAGTTTCAAATGTTCTTAGTTTTTTGTTTTCATTTTTCCATGAAATTTCTGAAAGATCTTACCATTTTTAATTCAATTCAAAAATGGCCTTATTCAAAATGGTGGTACCTGATAGATCAGCATAATGTCAAATTTTACCTATTCCAACAGTGACGATTGGAGGAAATAAGTAAATATTCTGAGTATTATGCTTTTTATTTCAAGAAAGGAAAAATTCAACTCAAACGCAAAATCAAATGGAGACATATCGTATATTCTTGAATATAAGGCGATTTTTTTTACTAAAACAATGGCGTAGATTCTGTGGTTAGACTTATGACCAATCCTTTTTACCTGTATGAATACAGTGTCAATTGACATTAGCGAGTGATAATGCCTGTTGTTTCAATTCAATTCATTATCATGATGTTGTATGAAATGCCATGGAGGTAATTCAAGATACGCATTGCGTAATACCATTAAAATCACTGATAAGAATTTCACTTTTACGACCTTCAAACAATGATCGATATATTGAAAAAAAAATTCAAATTTCGGTGAAAACTTACAAAAGGCTATAAATAAAATTCATAAGAAAACAGTCGTTTTGTTAAAATAACAGACTCTTCAGGTTTAGTGGTCACAAATCCAGTAAAAGCACAAATTATGGCTTCCTTGGGCGGTGAAAGTAGACCACTACATCTACCTAGGTCAACAAATTTCCATCGAATCAAGCGAAGAATCACCTTAGGATGACAAGCCTTTGGTATTGCAAGTTCAACTCCCAAGAGCAAGAAAATCCCATTAGTTCTAAAAAGAAGGTTATACAATCAATGCATACTCCCGATAGTCACTTATGGAGCTGAAACATTGAACCTAACCAAGAAACTGACTCTCAAACCGAGAACAATGCAACGTGCATATAAAAGAAGCTTGCCCAATATTACATGGAGTGACCACAAGACAGCACAGTATATATGGGAAAAACAGGAGCCCGAAACATCGTAGAAAAGATTGCAAAACTCAAATGGCAATGGGCTGGTCTTGTTGCAACTGATGGATATTGCAACGGAATACTTGAAAAGGTGATGATTTGAAGGAGAAATGTCTGGTGAATCCGGAGGATGCTGCAAGACTTCAAATCCTAATTCTCTCAGCTTGGACACAAGTTGAGAGGTGTAGGACGTAGAGTGGTCTCACTGTCATGGAGGATTTCATTCAGTTCATGAAGGACCGAACTTCGAGCTTTCATAATCCCTTGAAATGACATGGTAAGGTTACAGTTGAAATCTTGAAGTCTCAATAAGGGCTTCGGAAAGTATGCACTGTAGTAGTATTTACTGCAAATAATTTATCATCGGCAGATCGAGAAGCATTATGTCCTCAATTGAAATTGTAATCTGAATTCCTAGCTTGACACCATCTACATAAAATGTGCAAAAAATGCAATTACATTTATAAACCTTTAGCGTTATTCTTTACGATATGAAAAAAAAAGATTCCATGTGTAACAATCTGATATCTTGGCAAACCTAGTAAGTGTACATTAATACAGTCAACAACCCAAGCTACTAGTGTGACCTATATTTCTTTTACAATTGCTTGAATAGTTTCTTCAAAATGAAAAAAAATGACCTCTTTTTGTCACTGCTACCAAATAAAGAACGCTATTGTATCAGCCGTCATAATACTAACACAGGTTAGCCTTTTGTTCGTCGTAGCTGTTGAACGCCCCATTATACTCTGTTTTAGATTTCAACAACAGCTAAGCCACCAAGTTTTAATAAGAAAAATTGTTCACATGGCGTTCAGAACACAGCCTAACCTTTACAACTGCGACGAAAGTCAACAGTTCTATGAAAGCTAAAAAGTATTTCATAACGAACTTGAATGGGTTATTAGCGTTCCAGAGAAAAGAAGGATTGAGAGAGAGGGTAGGCGAAGAAAGAAATATCTTTAACATCGCATTATATACATATCTTTTGAATTAAATTCTCAAAATAAAAATGAGAAGGGAGAAAAAGGATTTGTTATTTAACACGCTAAAACATTTTATTCACATCTCATATTGTAAGCGTAAAGTTATGACCAAAACACAAGGAGAACGCAAATAGATATGTACACCTTGGATACAAACGAAAATGTCGCAAAGCTCCAGAAAGTCAGTTGGTGTCCATTTTCAGAGTCTCTCATTACATTTTTCTTTGTTTAAATATGATTGGAAACAGATAGTTTTAATACAGAAACAAATTCAGCCTTGATTGAATACCAGCCTGAGAGATGGACAATTATGAATTCAATCCAAGAAAGTCGTAGAAGGTAACGTATTCCTGAAATGTACTGTTTACACGCCTCTGGTGAAGCTCCAACGGGTTTAGCAGACCGGAAGTGTATTACAGTATCACCCATAAATGACTACTCTGTTACCACCTTTTTTGAAATAGAAAATTCATTTGGTTCTAAACGAAACATAGCAGGACTTTATTATTTCTATTGGAACAAAACTTGATAAAAACGGATATTATAGGGTCATATTAATGGCCAAAGCCTTGAAACACTTTTGCCAAAAATATGAATACATTGTTGTAACAAAAATGAGTTCATTACTACGAAAAAAGTTAATTTAAAATCAATATATTGTATGACCGATCTTTACTTTATATTACTGCTTCTAGTTTTGACGACATAGACTACATTTTCACAGTCATGTTTTCCATTTCGACAGTATCATCATCATCATCATCATCATCATCATCAGTCTTTAAACATATACACAGACCTTCTCATGATTTGCAACATTTCTCTATCATGGGCGTCGCGGAGCCAGTATTTCCTGAATTTGTCTTATTCATCTCCACCTTGTATTGTGTCAGCCTCAGTTTCTTATGTGATCTCTGGGAATCCATGCTGTGGGTCGTGATGTCCATCAGGTGTCTCACATTCTTGCAACATAGCCTGCCCATTGCCATTTTAGTCTTCTAATAGTTTCTATGATGTATCAGACTCCCGTTTTCTTCCATATGTACTGTGCTGTCTTGTGATCTCTCCATGTAAAGTTGAGCATGATTCTCTCATGTGCACGTTGCATACTTAAAGTTGAGCTTGCTCTGCCAAAGGCTTGCCATCCTAGTGTGATTCTTCGCTTGATTTCTTTTTCTTTTGAGGGTCCCATGGAGATTCGTTGTCCTAGATAGATGTAGTGTTCTGTGTCCTCGATTTTGATCTTGGTGTTTTTATCCCCGACGTGGTTGTTGCACATGATCTTCGTCTTGCTGAAGTTTGAGGGCCAATCTCTTGGTTAGTTTCTATATTTCAGCTCCATAGGTGACTACCGGGAGAATGCATTGGATATATACCCTTATTTTTAAGAACCCTCAGCAAACATGATTTCGTCGAAGAAATGCAGCTCATCAGAGCCATTAGAGCTCATTCAACCCTAGACCACGAAGTTTCCAACCTCATGCTTAACAATTGATTCTATGCTTTGACATAGAAAGCCCAGACCCTTTGAAAGGTATCATACCCAAATAGGTTGATTTTGTTTCATATGGCCACAGTACGCTGCTCTCAAACTTTTTCCTCCTGTGCAAACTTTAAACAAACCTGTTTGGGGGTCGATTCAAGAGGCGTTTCCTTACGCAGTCGTCGGCCATGGAAGCTAATTTTGTTTAAGGTGCGGTTGATATTTGTAGTATAAACATTTTCGATACGCACTTCTTTAACCTTATTAGAAACTTTCATAGCATTTTTCCTAATGAATCGAATTAACCTTGGTATCAGCTTGTTTAGTCGACCTGGTCGTTTCTATACACCTCTGACATTTCTACCTTTCTTGTTATTTTGATCAATTTTGCCAACAGTGTTTTTGCTTCAGACTTGTCGCTATTTTTGTAGCTGTTGTTCCGCTTGTGGAAATGAATAACACATTCCTTCAAATCAGAAAAGATTTCTTTTCCATGTAGAGCCATTACTGAACAAAACGTCTGTACACTATTTTTAGCATTGCGAACTCTACTAAGATTTGAATTAGAATGTACCCGTAAAAAATGACAGAATTTTTTTATGTATGGCTCGGCACTGAGGATCTTAGAGTTATTTTATTAAATAATTTATTTTTAATAATTCAAGTATCCTAATTATAAGTTGTTTTTTTAAAACTTTCAATTCAACTCAAGCTGTTTTAATATGACAGCTTGAGAATTTCTAGGGGGTAATCTTATTTGTCATATCATGTTTGAAAGGTAAATTAGCCCATGAGATGCATGAGCGCAAACAAACAGAGATAAAGATTACATATATAACTAGTATACCCTTGGATAATTCAAGTATCCTAATCGAAAATTTTCAAGTCTCAGATTAACTCCAAGGATGATTGTACATGGAGTCTCAAGAGTTTCTACGACGTAATCTCCATTGTTATTTCATTATAGAAAGATACATTGATTAATAAAATTAATGAGCAAACAATCAGAGAATAAATTCACATATATGGCTCCTATATGTTTAGATTTATTTAAATCCATTATAAAAAAAAAAGTAATCGGTAATAGTTTCGAAATATGCTTACTACATAGAGTGAATCTTTTTTTCTAGGGGTGGTCATTTTTGGACGACAACAATTTCATATTTTTGGCAACAGAAATTCAGTACTGTTTTGTTTATTCATAGTTAATTCATGATGATATCCGTTTTAAATTATGTAATATTCTACTGGAAATAGTAAAATCCTGCTACGTTAGGTTTATACAGCAAAATAACGTTATTAAATCTAAGTACTATATTGATATCTGTAAAGAGGTTTCTGCAATATTTCACTGACTTTATGGATTTTTATGTATTAAAGGTAAGTAAATAAATAAATAAATAAATAAATAAGTACAGGTCTGATTAGTCACTCAATAAAAAGAGATGAGATGATTAATATCTTTCGGCCGTTTGCCATGTTAGAGGTGATCAATTAAAAAAATTGGAAAAAGGGCTGATCAATGAATTTACATCTTTCGCCTTTTGTTGGGCAGTCGTCTCTGAATGATCCGAATTTTAGAGATACAAGCATTTTCAAGCATTTTCAAAAACAAGTTGTACGTGATACATACATACATAAGCTAGCCAGATCAACTTGAAAACTGAAAAAAAAAAACTATGTTGACACTTCTGTTGACAGTTCTGATTGGTGGTTTCTAAACTTTTGCATGAATTAAATATGTGCATGTGCGTGTGTATATATGCATGTGTGTGTGCAGGGTCGTGTAACTTCTTGCATATATATACGCACACATTCTCATCTCATCAGTTTATCCAATATATATGTATGTGTATGTGTGTGCATGTATGTATGCGTATGTGTGTGTTTGTATGATAACTATCATATATACACACGAAAAAAAATTCGAGAATATATTTGTATTCCTATGAAACTATTTTCTGGGAAAAAATAAAATTGAATTTGTTTCAGTTGAAGAGTCCATAGTTAGGAATGGTGTGTAGGAAGTATTTTTTCAGCAAAATTTTCCCCTTGAGTATGAGTCAAGTGTTACTGACAGCAAAACCCCAAAATCAATATAATTAAAATAGATTGTAACTCAATATGAACTGGTATTGAACCACCTGAGCCAGATGATCTGATGAGGATCGAATCAACTAACAATGGCCAGCGAGACTAGCTCCTTGATCATTGCTCTACAGCGTCTATCCTGTTTTTTCTACAAATGAACTATTCATTAATTCCAGTAAAACAAATCACAGATATATTTGGATTGAGATTTTTTTTTTTCGAAAATATTTGTTCACCAGGAATAACGCATAGTTTGAAACTGTGGGCAGGAAATTTTTTTTTTCTAGCAAAATTTTCAACCTCCAATAGGGAACTGTTACGACCTGCAAAACAAGAAAATCACACTGTTATTCGAGAAGATAATAATGTAGTGCCCACCTTTTCCAGCTAAAGAAAATCATACATATACGGAGTTATCTGCCCCTTGGCTGGATCCTACTTCCAGCTCCTACATTTTTGAGGAATCGGTAAATTCTTTATCGCTTCCTCTTTGACGTCACACAGAGCTACCAATCAGATAGCTGATTGTTATCTTTACGATATTTAAACTGTGGCGGTAAATCTCTCTCCCTCTTCTGCGTTCCAACGGCTTTGAGGTAAGCTCATCTCTTTTCTCTCTCTTTAGTTAGGATGGTTAGTATAGTTTTTATACAGACTTTCTTTTTACACATGCATCATCACATATTCATCTCAAGAACACATCCTATCTAATTAAGTACTCTCATCGTAGTTAGGTCAGACTTCCTAAGATGACTTCTTAGTGGCTACAACTAGGATGACCAAACTGACGGACATTCTATAGACTCTATTTCATATTTACTTAGTGACATTCCTTTCCTATCATCCTTCCTATCTCTACATCTTTATCTCAGTAGATTCCTCTACATATCCGTGTCGGCAGAAACTCCGGTCCTCATTTATTTTAATTCACCCATCAATTAAACCTGACACTGTTGTTTACTTCTTTGTTTGTTCTTATTTCTGCGTTTTGTTAACTATCCAACTAAATGTGTACTAACCTTGTTTTTGTGCTTGAGCAGTGAACACGCTAATTACCAGAATTTATCTCTTCAGATCAATTCTGGTAATTTATATTTTAGGGGGCTAATATATCTAGCAGCCCTAAAGTAACTTAGCAGGAATTGGTATCAGACCTTCTGCATTTGGAGATCCAATAAAAATCAAACCTACTAACAACAGACAGTAAGATAAGATTACCACATGACGTTTGCCCTGATCATTTTTTTTTAGGAAAAAAAATACTAAATTCGTCTACCACGAATAATGCTCAGTTTAAAACGGTGAACAGGAAGTTCGTTTTTTTTTCATGCAAAATTTCCACCCCAAGTTGAAGAGTCCATTGTTACGACTAGTGAACGTAGAAAATCATACTGTCAATCATTAGAGTAGATTTAATGTTACTTTCAATGCGCATGGTATAGATTGATTGAGATCCATACACACAAGCACAGAGATACAGGCAATGGTACTTCGAAATATATTGGTTTGACTAAATTTATCTTGATCGGAAGTTCAAGAACCTGGTTATCTATTTATGAAAAATCAATATCGATGTAATACGTTAAAAGCTTTTATTTCCTGATGAATATATATCTGCTATAGTTCAATTTTACTGAACAAATGAACTAAGAAAGAAGTCTCCGGTAATATTCTCATTCACAATGCCCCAGAGAGGGGGCGCAGCTGGTGGATTACACCGAGGCCTGGAAGGCTAAAAGTGGCCCAAGAGTCTCTCGAGTTGTACTGTGTATCGAAACACTCAATACAACACGTTGTGCCTTTCAACGAAATAGATTGACTCTATCGTTTACTGGTGAGTGAACATAGTATGGCGTGATAAAAAGCCTTATAGCAGATGAAAACAGGATGGTTAACAGGTGAGGGTGTTTGTACAGTGTATTTTGGTGAGGGGTTAGCAAAAACAGCTTTGTGCCGCATTGAAATTCTTCTTGGGGGGCCCTGGCAATCCAAATTCGAGGTTTGTTGGAAAGTATCAAATTATTTCGAATTTCCTGAGAACCAATTATGTAGCCTTCATGAAACTTGACTCAGAAGGGACATAACTCCGCATTCGTGAAAAGACACTTTCCTGTGATGTTACTCAGTCAACAGGGCGACTTTATCGTGTGAGCTTGTGTACAATGTGGCCGTTGCATCACCAATGACCGAGACTCCCATTTTTAGGCGTATCGTGCAGGGTTCTTTGAAAGGCTATTTCAGCTGGCCGCTTGGATGTCTCGTCCATACCATATTGATCAAGTCACTCATCATCTTTGTATCAAACCATCCTTCTCGTGGACACAAACCTCTATCCATTTCGGAAATCTCTCGTTGAGTAAGGTATTTATCTCGAAGACAATGTAGGGTGGTAGTTTTTTTCCATCATCAAAGACAGCTAACATCAGCATGAATTGTTTTTTCTCTTTGCTAATGGTCTTGATATTCACTTTCTTCTGGCCCCTGAAATCAATTGTCTGTATGTTTGGGAGGTCAAAGTTCAGAGGGGTCTGATCTGCATTTCCAATCTGGCAGGTCATTCTCTATGGCTTCCCGTAGTCTGATGATGTAACGCAGTAACTTGTCTGCGGGCAATTCTTGTGGTATGTGAGTCCGATGACACACTGACGATTAATGACTCTCCCTAAAGCGCTGACGCCACCCAACATTGGTCATGAAATTCTCTCGTATGGTTCTCATCTTCCTTGTAATTTCCAGGGTCTTGAGACGTATGTCAGTTGTACTGATTCCAATACCGGACATTCTCCGTCCCTTCACTCACTCGATCAGCTCTTCTTCCAACTTCAGGAAAGTGATTTTCTTCTGTTTGACTCCTTCGACTTCAGCATGGATTGAAGTTTGGACTTTCTTTTTACACCAGCGACAGATATTGAACTCAGAATATCCAAAGCGTGGACCAGCTGCCTGGTTCACATTCCCCTCTGCCCCCCCCCCAGAAGATTGAACTACGCGTTTGCTCTAAATACTATATACATTTCGTGTTTCAAAATATAATGTACATTGAACAAGTGTGAACATCGAATATAGCGAAGGATTCTACCTTTTTTATATATGTTTCTTTGTTTATGAGTTTGCTCGTGTCTTCCAGCGCTGCTGGCAATACCATTTTGTCTATAGACTTGAAAATCTGCATCAGTACTCTCCAAGACCCCTTTCTAAAAAATATTTTTGATTTTCGGAAAAAAAATGCTCCTTTGACATTTGGGGGACGCTCAGTTTTGAAGGGTTTATCAATAACATCTAGATTCTTCAGAATTTATATATTTCTAGATGTTTTTTACTCAATGTTTTTCTGTGGAAAACGTCAGTGATGTTATAAATACGATTTATTCTGACCATACTTATCCTTCGATTGGATTTTATGATATGACCTCAAAATTTGACGCTACGGTTGTTCAATTATTGACTGTAATGGCGAGTTATATGAAATCTTATTTTTAGTCAATACAAGCCGGGTAAAAAGTTATACAAAGGTCAAATCTAGCTACTATACATGAGAGATTTTTTCCAGGTTTTCATAGGGTTACGTGTTATACATGGAAACGTATTGTATACGTTAGTGTGTATGTATGTGTGTTTATGAGTATTTATACATAGCTAGCGTTTGCATTATCGAGTGTGAGAGAGAGAGAGTGGGAGTGGGAGGAAGAGGTGTGTTGAGAGAAAGTAAGAGTGAGTGTGATAGAGAGTGAGGGTACGAACGTGTGAGTTAGAGAGAGAATATGAATGCAGAAGAGTGTAATAAAAAGGGTGTGTGCGTTTGAAAGAGAGGGAGAGGGAGAGGGGGAGATAGTGTTTGTCTTTATGAGGGAAAATGAGAGCGAGCGTGAGATAGAGAGTGGAAGAAAAATGTGTGTGCGAAGGAGAGAGGGGAGGAAGAGGGAGAGAGAGAAGGAGACAGGGACAGAAACATAGACAGAAAATGTGAGTGTGTGTATGTGTGTGTTTGTGTGCGTGTGTGTCTATGTGTTTCCTACGAAGTTCCACGTTTCTTCTTCATGAATACATTGATATCCCGACAAGAGACACGCGACACGATTTTTCCATCCAATGGTCAACGTCCGAATGAGTTATCCTTACGCTCTGAATGGAACATTCAATGTCGACACGATGTCTAAAGAGGCGTCAAATAACTATTTTGGGCGGATATGACGGGTTTCTGGACAATTGATCCTGTATAAGACGCCTACTCGCTTGCAACCCGGACAAAAAACGAAGGGAAAAAAAGAGCTTGGGCTTTCGTGAGCTTCAACTACTGCTTTTCTCACCGTCTGGCACGCCCTGATCTCAAAGACGTACCCAGACATTGATCCATGGAAGTACAGGGGATCCGGACCCCACTTTCTGATCGAGCAAAGCACATTTTAAAAAACAAATAGAAAACAGTCCAAGTAAGTATAAGAAGAAATTTGATTATAAAACCCCTAAATAATCCCAAGTAATCATAAATCGATGTTGAAAACAAAACGAAAATATCATATCCATTACGTAATTAGTCAGAGGAAGTGAAAAAAAAAGAATGTACCAAGATTGTTCAAAATCCTTGATATACCCCTGGTACCTGAATTTTGACTAAATAAAATTAAGGTCTCACCACTTTCACCTATCATAACCAAGACGTTTTGTATGGATGGCTTAGCGACACATGATTCCTCTTGACCACATACAGTTTGCATATTTCCTCTTCACTAACAATACAGACACAATACGTTTACGACATCTAAATTGGTACAGGCCCTTTGGCTAGTAAACAGATATAGATATGTGTTTTTTGTGATTCCATATATTTCCTCATTATTTGTGATACTTGAGTTGATTCACTATTTTATTCTAAGTAGTATTTTCACATTTTTCTCATATACAGGAGCTCTGATTACCTTTCTGTGAAGTTAGGATAGGCCTGAGAATAAAGTGACATTCGGTTTGTACGACGCGTGATCAATTTTGAGGACGAATAAGCTTCTTCGACGTTAAGAAATACGATATATAAAAAAGAGAAAGCGCCAGCAAACGATTTAGAGATTCTTTGTCCCTGAATAAGACGTACGAGGAGCTCAACAAGAGTTCGGGAAACCTATAACGTGTAAAGGATCCCTTAAAAAAACCAAATGGATAAGAAATGAGGTTTTCCGTTTGCTGGTGGAGTGATTTCCAGAGATGTGCGAAAGATTCGGTGAGCCAAGGGAAACGCTGGGTGACTAGATAACTAGATTCATAAATCTTGTCAAAATTGCCTGGATGTCAGGATCATCATCATCATCATCATCATCATCATCATCCCTTCAACGTCCGTCGTTGGACATAGACGGACGTTGAAGGGATGATGATGATGATGATGATGATGATCCTTAGCACCTCATTTATTTGGTTGATGCAAAAGTTTCTAACATTTTATGATAAAATCTTCATTCATATACATTCATAGTATGATCATTTACCCAGCAACATATTTCTCTAGGTATATATGATCTTAATCGACCTTTGAGGCAAATTGTGTACATCCTAAAAGAAACGAATCCAGTTTTAACTAGACAAATTCTTGGAGGAATTTCCGATAGCCTCCACTTGTTGGAATTGATAACCAGACACCAAGCATTGCAGAGATCAAGCAAAAGATAGTCTGATGTAGGACCAATCTCTACACTTGACCAACTCAAGATAATTACAATAACTTTTGTATTGTATATTGAATGAATTAGGAAAAAAACTATCAAGGAATTTTCGAGTATAAATGTCTTGATTTATTAGAATGAAAAAGGCCTCGCATATTTGTAACATTAACTTTCCTAAAATTGTAAAACTAGTCAGTTTGGCTCAGTCGGTACGAGAGCTGCCTGCCGATCACTTGGTCGTGAACTCATATCATAGGATAGGAAGATGTCCATTACATGAATGTATGTAAGCCATTTAGAATGAAGCTAATTATGAAAAACGTGTTTTCAGGTATTCAATAATCAATATTGATTACTCACCTGCGTATAAAGGTAACCAGGTAACTCTGGAAAACGTAACAGCGTTATATATATATATATATATATATATATATATATATATATATATATATATATATATATATATATATATATATATATATATATATATATACCAACTAGTTGATACTTGATATGATACATTTAAATGGCTATGAAACGATTCATTGTGAAAAGAATAGTTGTTACAGTTGAAGAGTTCGTAGTTTCAAATTGTGGGTAATCATTCACCATCAGCCTTTCAGCTTTGTTTGACATTGGCCTTTCCCAAGATTCGTCATACCTCTCTATCGTGGATGTCACGGAGCCAGTACTTTCTGAACTAGTTTGTGGTAGGATCTTTTTTCATCACCAAAATGTTCAAGCTTAAGGGGATGGGTCCAGTATTACAGATAGGGAAACAATATGGTCTCACTGCTCCCCATGCATCTTGATTTTTTTTAATATGAGCTGGTCATGATTTCGGAATTGAGCATAAAACTCAACAAAAACAAGTGACTCGAATATAAGCCGAGTTCGTTATTTTGCCATAACGGGCTCGGCTCATAATCGAGTCAGGTAATGAAGGATACCCCATTCTTATGAATACATCGTTTATGGTACTTGGTCAGTTGTCATCGATTCATGAATTTCTTCCATTTTCATCAAATCGATTGTTATATTTAAACCGTAAAAGTAAAATTCTTATCAGTGATGACAAATCTACCCGAAACAAATCATTTTAAAAGGATATTATTCAATATACATTGTATACTACCTACACAGCATTTGATACTAAACCATTATAATGAATTGAGTTTAGTGTGGCGAATCCTGGGGAAGGTCTATGTCCAACGACGGACGTTTAAAGACTAATGATGATGATTATGAATTGGCATTATCACTTGCATTTTGTCTATCGGGGGGCTGTATTGATATCGACAAAAGGTATTGTCCATTCTTGACTGACCTGAGAGTGAGTGAAATTGCTGTTTTTAGTAAAAAAAACAAACAAAAACAGCATGAGTTGGTATTAGTCCATCTATCTTGGAAGATTCAATGAGGATCGAACCCACCATCAACGGACTGCAGGATTAGCTTTTTGGTCATTGCTATACGACATCCATCCTTATCTACGTATCTTTTTCTACATGTGATTTACTTGTTAATTCTAGTGGAAAAAATTCGTATATTTGGATTGAATATTTTTTAAGAAAAAATTATTTGTTCATCAAGAATAGTACATAGTTTGAAACTATTTTTAAAAATAATTTCTCTACGATGTGCGTCCAGATCCAATGTTTTAATATTATTTATCAACATGGTAGTTTTGTGACTGACCATCAATGATGAATCGAACCCATTAATAATACAGTTTTTAGCTTGCAATGTCCCTGGCTTGCAGTCTGAGAAAGTAAAATGCTCTTATGTCTTCACAATGATAGTTGCCGGGGCTAAAGATAATTTGTCGAGGAAGTTACTGCCTTAAACGTTCGCGTGCGGGGTCCCCAATGTTATGCTGATCTTGCGTCACATACTGCTCTTGCAGAGGGGGGGGGGTCAATGAATAGGAACTTGTTGATCATTGCTGTAAAACGTGTGTCTGGGACCATTTTTTGGAAATGATCTAATCCAAATGGATAAAAAATACGGATTGAGATTTTTCTTCTTTTCGAACAGAAGTATTAAATTTGTTCATGAGGTGTATAGTTTGAAACGTTAAGGAAAAAGCTTTACTTCAAATTTTTAAACCACTCTCCAGCAGCGTACCAAGAAAATCACGTTGTCTATTATTAGAGTTGATATATATGTATATGTATATATGTGTGTGTGTGAGAATTTGTGCGTCAAAGTTAGCGACTACACACACATACTCATTCATATACATATATATATATATATATATATATATATATATATATATATATATATATATATATATATATATTAGATTCTAAACTCACACACACACACACACATATTATATATTAGATTCTGAAAACACATACACTAATTCGCCTGATTAGGCCCAGAGAGGGCAGAAACATAAACATGTTTGTGTAGCGAATTCACATCCTATTATATATTTCCAGCTCTACTCTAAAACAACTTTGAATGTATCGAGCACTCAATGAAATAAATCCATCGCACATCAGACATTGCTTTATATCATGCTATATTGCTAACCTGATCCGTACCATATATATATATATATATATATATATATATATATATATATATATATATATATTAGATATTAGAAGTGGATTTATAATCCGAAATAATCATAAATTGTGTTATATTATTCTGAAACTTTATTTGCAATGATCTCCCGTTATTACACGGTGAATGTATCATTTGACCTGTACAACATAAATATAATAGACAATTAATGTAAATGGGGCTGCTGCTGGACTTGAGGCTGTGACCGACAGCGTAGCTGCTTCAACGTGGCGTTGTTCTCACCATTCAGCTGAACAGCCGTCAGTATACTATTCAAAGCTGTAAATGTGTATCTCTCATCTAAATAATTGGAATTGGTAAATCATGAATGTTTGTTCAAGAATAGATTGTTATTTTCAGAGCTTTCCATGTTAAAGTGAGAAGCTCGGACGGAAAATATTCGCTGAAAATACATGGAGAACTTGAGAATCTTCCCAGGGACCACGACCAAATTGAATTAAATATGTAGAACAAAGTCAAGTCAATCTACCCAGGTAGTCTACGAGATACCTCGTATCCGTACAAGGTCATTTCTGCGCACGTAGAAAAATGCAATATATATATATATATATATATATATATATATATATATATATATATTGTTTCATCCACAGACAGCTGTTTCGTTGTATTACAACTCTTCAGTGTGGCGATAGACTATCCATTACCCCATCCAGTGCAATGAAGTAAGATCGAAACCTTTACTTCAGACCGATATGCTGACACCCTCTCTGCCCCATGGAACTGGATTTAAGCGATATATTTATTCATGCATATATTCCCCATCCACCATTCCTATATTGGAAGAGCATTGCATAAGCTTATAATGAACGAGTTACCTAACTTAAAGAGTGCTCGACCTTAGAGAGAGAGAGAGAGAGGGGAGGAGATAATGATAGTGGCTGAACAAAATAATGGAAACACAATTTTAACAACCAATGTTTTCAACTTTTTTCTCAGTGTTTTTAACATTCATTCGAAGCTGTACATGTGTATCTCTCATCATTGGCCTCCGTTAATAATAACAGCTTCAATACGACGCAGAATTTATTCATACGACTTCTGGACAGCATGTAAAGAAATTTTGAGCCATTCCTTGATCGAAACCTGCTCTAGCTCCCACAGGGTTACGAGTTGAGTGAGTCGGTTCTGTAGTTGCTGTTCCAATTGACATCACAAATGCTCGATTGCATCAAGATCTGGTGATTGCATAGGCCAATCCAAGCGTTGAAGTCAACTTCTATTCATTTCAAACGAGTTTTGAACAACCCTAGCTATTTAAATGGGTGCATAATCGCCCTGAATGGAAACAGTGTTTGCATTATGGGATGTGACTGATCAGCAAAATCTGACAGATAGTCCTTGGGCTGCATCTTGCTATGCAGAGCTACTGCTGGGCCAAGATAAATCAGTGATATTGCCTCCCGAATAATCACAGATCCGCCCTCATGCTCAACCCCCACGAGGTAAGGGTGTGACACAAGGTCGGTTTTTTTTAACGTGAGGATACCATACACGCAAACATGAGGTTAGGAACTTCTCTTTGTTACGGAAACCATTTTTGGAAAGACACGAGCCTGTTATTACGACTTGGAGCGAACCCTGAGCTGTCTGGTCTTGACTCCACAGGGCAGTACCATGCCTAATTGGGGGGGGGGGGAAACATTGGCCGTGGTACCACACCTGCATCCGCCTAGTCTGAAATTATCTGCTCTGCAGTGACCGGGGGTAAGGGGCAGTGCAAAACAGATCCATCTCTATGCTTAACTGTTTGAGTGAGAAAGGATCATGAACTTCATTCGGTTACTTCCTTATTTGAAAAATAGATATAGTTTAGAGTAGAGAGAAATTGTTTCATAAATCTCGTATTTTCAGAATCTTAAACAATGATACAAAACAATGCGTGGACTAGACGTTGGTTCGTCCGATGGTGTGATCAGACCTGCACAGGTATATCTCGAAGCCACCCAAGCGTGAGTGAAACTCATGTCAAGTTTCAAGTTTCGTACAACCTGATAATTTCTACACTCAATTCACTCGAACAATCTTTCGGCTCCCACCAGTTTTTGTTGTGAAAGAGAAAAAAAATCAACAACGAAAACCCTATAAAGAACATGTTTTAATTCCGATGTTCGATTATCCTCTAAGGAGCAACACTGTGTATTTAGGCAGCATCTCTACTTTCCAACGATTATCATTTAAAAGCATAGACATTTTCTGTCTTATCATTTTCCAAGTAAGTTTTTAAACTCATTGAGAAGCCATACCAGAAAAGCCAAACATTTACTCCAACGGGGACAAGAATGTCTATACTTTTCAATATCATCATAGTAATGTTTTTAATTGTTTCTAAGAAATTTGATCTTTCTGGCCAACTTGGCCGTTTGTTATAAGGTCGTGCAAAATACCATAGCAGTGTTCACATAGCTTGTGCGTAAATGATGTCGTTGCTAATGTAGGACGCAGATTGAATGGTATGTACGACTGCTGCTTTTACAACATCGGAAATGCTTTTGGTTGTTCGTCCCTCTCAGCAAGTTAGACAGCAAATATTCAAAGATTGTCAACACAGAAAAAAAAAACATGAGGTGATTGCTGGGGCACCGCTTATAAGTCAGTGAAACGTTTCATTGCAATCAGGTCATCCTTTGTCATTGGTCTTTTTACTTCGGTAGTGGGTCGGATAGTGATTCAAGATAAGATCGGTCCCCATCTTCTCGAAGGTCATGAATGTGATTGGTCGAAAAGCATCAAGATAAAAGGCATCAGTAAAAAAAAACACAATGTAGTACGAATATTTTAACCGAATTTGTGTTGATTAAGTAATTAGTTTAGGATTTTTTGTTAATGAATGAAAGCGTTACTCTATTAAATTGCTTGATTGGAATAAATTCAGCTGAAATATTTGTACAACAGTGTTGTCATTTTGACTGAACGTGATTGTAACTGACAAAAGTCCTTACTACACCGTTGTCTTTTTTACTTATGCCACTTGTCTTGATACCTTTTGACACAAGGGCGGTTCAATATGAGGTCCCGTATGCGGGAAGTTCCAGAAACTCTAGTCTCCGAAACTAATATCGTGAAGGCGTCGGGGCGAACCCCTTTTAATGCAATGGTGGGGTTTACTGATCTCTCGAGACTGAGCGAAGTAATTTTTTGGTCAAAGTCCAAAAATAGAATTAACTTTATTTTCACTCTGTATAAAGAACAAGAACAACAAGATTAATCCACACCAAAATTAGGGGTGTTTACCGATATGTAAAATTCACATCACCTATCGTGATTTGAACTAACGACCAACTGATTACCAGACTGAGCTGGGCAAGTTTTAGACACTAACAAGCCTTTTACAAACGCACAAGGGATTATTTCATCCTAATAAATAGATACATTTATACAGAGAAATTTTTTTTTCATAATTTACGAAAAACTATTTCCGAGTTATAGCTCGGGTTTACGGTTGACATAGCGGCCAATAAACTCGAAAAATGTCTTCTATTTACGATGTCTCTATGATTGAGAACTATGCACTCGAGGTCAGCACCAGCAGTCGTAGTTGAAGGTTTAATTTTTTGCATGAAAGCGGGTTAGATTGAGATCAGCAGCAGCTGTCGTATTTGACGATTTATTTTTTTCGCGCGAAAACGCTTGGCTCGGACCGTAAGTTATAATTATATATACAATCTTCAGTCGGATAGACTTAGGAGTGGAGTTTGTCACTTCAGCAACCAGGATTATGATTATGTCTAAGATCTATTGATTTTTCGTTAAATGTTCCTCCTAGAAGCAAGGCAGCTCTGACTAGAATGAATATTTTATTAGGCTCATTTTATCGATAGGAATATTTAAGATTTCGATGAAAAAAAATTGTGCGTGAAATTCAAGCATCATTTTCTGTGCCTTTTACGCAATTCGGTCTTCTTTAAACATGATAAAAAATTACAACCTCTTTAAGATACAGGGAGTCCAGGCAACCTCCAGGACAAAGTCCCCAAGGACAAAGTCCCCAAGGACAAATCGCTCTAAGCTGAAGAGCGAATGAAGACAAAACCGTCATTATCATCTTTACAAAAATTCATTATGCTGGCATTATTGGACAACCGTAGCCACCAAATGTGGCAAAAGGTTATATCGTTTTTTTTTTTATACGTAAATCTGTTTGTGTGTTCTATTGCTCCTGGTCATACCGTTTGTCTGTAGGGTTTTTAATTGGCATCAGTACTCCATAAGACTCCTTCTAAAATTATTACTTTTGATTTCGGGGGAGGGGGGGGATTTTTTGACATTTTTGCGTCTCGTTTTGACGGTCTATTAATGACATCTGGATTCTCTAAAATCTAGATCTTTCTAGATGTCTTTTTACTATAATTTAAATGTTTTCCATCAGAAATCTTTTTTTTTTTTGGCAGAGAAGGGTATTATATCAAAGGTTATTTTTTTCTTACTTAGCTTTCTGGGGGCGTTTTGTCCGAGGAAGTTCAGCCCAACGGGGTTTTATACAAGAGGGTGGAGTCTTACAGTCAAGATACAATGCACAGATTTGGCACCGTGATTTGTTATGGAGGTCAGTTGTCAATGACTTTTTGTCACACGCCAAAATTGGAGTTAACTTTATTTTATCCACCGTAACAAGAACAAAAACAATAATAACAAGAACAATTCTCACCAAAATTAAGGTTGTATCCCGACTTGTAAAATGCACAATCCCCAACTATGATTTGAAATCACGACCAAGGGATTGCCAGAAGACTGTCTTACTGACTGAGCAAATTGACAACTCGTAGATGTCAACAAAAATTTATCACACATGTATGCAAGGGCTTTTTTCATTCTAAAAAAATCAATATCTTCGTACTAAAAGTATATTTTTACAACATTTTATTTATCGTAGATACAATACAAATATTGCAGTAATCATCTTCAGTTGGAATAAAAGTTTGAGTTGAGTTTGACCCTGCAGCAGTCAGTACTGTTTTTCCTTATTTAGCCAACAGGCTCCAGTCATAGTAGGGAGGTAAATTAACCAACGCGCAAACAAACGAGAAGAAATTTGCACAGATGGCCATTATATGTTTACAAATATATATCTAACAACGATGTTGCTTCCTGCAACACTGCTGGGGTGCCATGTTGATATAACTGCTTTTTTAAAGATTCCCTAACCGGGCAAATGAAAAATAAGTGATCATCTCAACAAGAGACGATTTATATATTGTACCATAATAACAAAGTAAACGCAAAACAGGGAAAAAATACTAAATAAAATTATATTCATTTCATTGACATATATTGGAAAATAAGAGACTGAAGCGGGACAGGAAATTTTTTTTTGGAAAAAAGATTTTTAATGTTTAGTGTTTGAAACCGTAAAGCTTCCAAGACTAAATAAATAGCCTAGGAAGCTTTACAGCTTAAAAAACAACAACATTAAAATCCTTTCAATATGTATATGTGAATATATATATATATATATATATATATATATATATATATATATATATATATATATATATATATATATATATATATATATATATATATATATATATATATATATATATATATATATATATATACATATATGTTGATTTTGTAGTAATTATGTCTTTTCAAGGGCTGGGATGTTAATCCAACACTCAAAATGGATTACCCTACTGGACATAAGACCTCTCCAACTGCCCTGCTATTAATTCATAGCTGACGAAAAGGGAATGAATTGATGCCTTTCTCAAGGGCATTACTATGAGTAGGAGTCTGAACTCGGCTCGCTGATTCCATTGTCCGCGCCAATAACCGTTCAGACACTCTGCGCCTCGCGAACATTGTGTTTACCAGTTTCCTTTTGACAGAATAATCTTTGATTTGTCATAAAGCCCTCGAGTAAATCGATGCACGCTGACTCATTCAAGATCTTCCTCAATTTCCGTCTTTGGCAACATCTGTGTAGTTTCTTTGTTATCGATATTAATAGCAACCACCGCCCAAAACTGTCAACATCGGTTTCTCCAGTTTTTATTTGTTTCTGGCTGATTGCTATCTATGTGTCGTGTGTACAGGCTGCAATGATAGCGCTAGTCGGCCAAAAATTCAAACATTCACTCTTTATTATATCAAGGGGAAAAAGGTTGTTGTTTTTTTTTTTTTTGATTTGGTGGGGTTTGAATTTACTATGTAAATTTATGCTAAATTGGTCCTCACCTTTATATCTGATAATGGTCGTACTTGTGGTATTTTTTATTGTTGTATTTTCAATAATTCTGACCTTTTAGTGACTACGACCCAACAATAGGCAACAGAAGTAACTTATTTGTAAATTATCCCTTTTCCCATTTTTCTAATTGATCATCCCCAACAAGGCATGCTGATAAAAGACGTTCGTCGCATAACACTTTCTATTCGGTGTCAAACAAGGCTCGTTTATTCATTTTATTTGTTTCCCAACAAGCTTTTTACGTTACTGTGTGTGCGTTTTAAGATGAAAAAAAAAGCTGCTTAATGATGAAACAAAATGACTAAAACCACACGGGTCAATGTCATTTGGGCTTCGATTGGGATTTCCAAGGGAGATAATTCATTATTTACCTGCTTTTCAATAGATTTATGGAAACAGACGACAATGATTCAATGAAACACAACGGCAAAAGGTCAAGTAGATAAACATACTCAAGTAGAAAAGTCAATAAAGAATGTTTGCATGAATCTTAGGAGTGTCTCTTGTTGTTGATAAGGTTCTTGAAAATGACTACTTGATATACTGTTATATCTTCCTATTCTTAATCTGCTTTTTTCTTTTTCTTTTGAAACTTTCGATTGAATTACGCCACAGAAAATGACTATAAACAAACATGCCATCGATTACTTTATCCTTGAAGACTTCTCCAACCAATCCATCAACTGTCGTTCCGTAAAAAAGGGAATCTTCTAGGGAGACTCGCTGTCTCCACTACTATTTGTTCTAACTATGATAGAATCTTGAAAGACAGCAAAGGATACCCAATCTCCAAAACAAAGGGGGAGTCAACCACTCAGTGTACATGGATGATATAAAATTATTTGCAAAAAACAAAAAACAAATAGAGGAGAACTCGAGACGCCGTTCAACAAAGTGGAGGAGTACAGTGATGACATTGGGATGGAGTTCTGAAAAGAAAAATGTGAAGTTATGGTAATGTACAAAGGGAGATTCGTAGCGGCAGAAAGAATCGAACTCCCAGACAGCAGGAAGATTAGAGCACTGATCACACAAGACCGATACAAATACCCGGGAGTTCTTGAGTGTGACATGATAAAACAGGAAGAAATAAAGGAGAAAATAAAAAGATAAAACCTTATGAGGATAAGGAAAACATTAGAGACCGAATTATATAGCAGGAACCTTGTAAAAGGAATGAAGACATGGGTCGTATCGGTAGTAAGATACACAGGACTATTCGTTGGATGGACAAAAGAAGAACTCCAATCAATGGACCGACGAACAAGGAAGCTTATGACAATGCAAAAAGCCTTACATTCCAGGGATGACATGGATAGACTATACGTGAAGAGAAAAGAAGGCGACAGAAGGGTCAGCAGTATAGAGGACTGTGTCCAGATGGCCAAAGCAGGTCTAGAAAAGTGGACATCACAAAGAGTGCCCGATGTAATGCAACGAACAACGAAAAAGTAGAAAACAACGAAGCAGTATAGCAAACAAGGAAAGGAAAATGGGAACAGAAGAAACTATTCAGAGAATTTGAAAGACAGATACAGGATGTGGCAGACGAGAGATCATGGACGTGGCTACGAAAAGGAACATGGCAGCTCAAAACAAATCCATCTGAACAAATTATATCAAAACAGAACACAAACAAACTGCAAATGACGCATTCATCCAAACTGATCATCCCATCCAAGTAAAAAGACGGGGGCTAATAATCGTGGAAAGGAAGAAGAAAACCTGCCGAATAATAGACATGGCCGCACCTACAGACCACAGAGTAAAGAGGAAACAGAGTGGAAAACTGGAAAATACCAGGATCTGGCAAGAGAACTTAAGAAGGTGTGGAACGTGAAAGTCAGGGTAGTACCAGTAATAATAGGTGCACTCAGAACTGTACCAGAGACAATGAAGGCAAGATTGGTGGAACTAGGGATAAAAGGAAGGATTAAGACTGTACAGACCACAGCACTGCTGGAGACTGCACAAATACTGAGAGAAATGCTAGAAATATAAGATCTACGACCCCAGCTTTTAACAGTGGCCTTACGGGGGGGGCAGAGAAAAACACCCAAACGGTAGAGGAGGTACGAACCACAGTATTACTGTGATATGTGAGGGAGAGATGAGATAAAATGAGAGGAGGGCTGAAGATCTGAAAAGACTTACTGTTACTCAGCCTTCAGCAACAAACACCGGGCAACTGGTGTGAAACTGGAAACTACAGTATTGCTGTAGATTATGAGAGTGTGGATAGGAGGGCTAGAGACTTGAGGAGACTTGCTGTCACTCAAACTCCAGCGGTTACCACCAGGCAACTGGTGTGAGATTCCAAATAATAATAATAATATTAATAATAATAATAATAATAATAATAATAATAATAATAATAATAATAATAATAATAATATACCACTTCTCTAAAACAAAAGGAAAGGTCAACCACTTAATGTACATGGACGATATTAAATTGTTTGCAAAAAACAGGGGAGAGCTTGAGACTCTGTTCAACGAAGTAAGGGAATATAGTGAGGACATAGGAATGGAGTTTGGGATAGAAAAATGCGCAATCATGGTGATGCATAAAGGGAGGCTTTCAATGACTGAGGGAATTGAACTTCCGGACAACAACAAGATTAGGGCATTGACTGCACAAGACCGATACAAGTACCTAGGTGTCCTTGAATGTGACACGATAAAACGGGAAGAGATGAAGGAGAAAATTAAGAGAGAATACCTCAGAAGGATAAGGAAAATATTAGAAACCAAATTAAATAGCAGAAATCTAATAAAAGGAATGAACACCTGGGCTGTGTCAGTAGTTAGGTATACTGGACCATTCCTAGGATGGACAAAGGAAGAGCTCCAATCAATGGATAGGCGAACAAGGAAACTTATGACGATGCATAAAGCATTACACCCTAGGGATGATACAGATAGGCTATACGTTAAGAGAAAAGAAGGTGGTAGGGGGCTCATCAGCATAGAAGATTGTGTCCAGAGAGCTAAAGTAGTCCTAGATAGATATGTGCAAACAAATAGTGAAGAAATCATAAAGAGCGCGAGGGATAGTGCAACAAACAATAAAGTAGAAAACAATGGAACAGTACAGCAAACTAGAAAAGAAAAGTGGGAAGGGAAAAAATTGTACGGCGAGTTTAAAAGACAGATAAAAGATATAGCAGACGAGAAATCATGGACGTGGTTACGAAAGGGAAACCTTAAGAGAGAAACAGAATCGCTCATCATGGCAGCCCAAAACAAAAGCATAAGGACAAACTACATAAAAGCAAAAATCGACAGAACACAGACAAACAGCAAATGCCGCATGTGCGGTGAAAGAGATGAGACAGTAAACCACATAACTAGTGAATGTAGCCAACTCGCCCAGAAGGAGTATAAGCACAGACACGATAGAGTAGCAACGATGATACACTGGGAACTAAGTAAACAAATGGGATTCAACCATGGGGAAAAGTGGTATCAGCACAAGCCAGAGGCAGTTTTGGAGAATGACAACCACAAACTACTGTGGGACTTTGACATCCAAACTGACCACCTCATCCAGGCAAGAAGGCCGGACTTAGTAATAGTAGACAAAATAAGGAAGGCCTGCCAAATAGTAGACGTGGCTGTACCTGCAGACCATAGAGTAAAAAAGAAGGAGGGTGAAAAAAGGGAAAAATACCAGGACCTAGCAAGGGAGTTAAGGAAAATGTGGAACATGAAAACCAGGGTAGTACCGGTCATAGTGGGAGCACTAGGAACTGTCCCCCAAACGCTGAGGGAGAGACTGGAGGAGATCGGGATTAGGGGGAGGATAGAGACCGTACAGACCACAGCACTGCTGGGAACTGCACGGATACTGAGGAAGGTGCTAGAGATATAAGTACTGCAACGAATAGTAGCTCTGTCATGATATGCGAAAGAGGGAGGAGACGTTAGCTGAGGACCTGAGGAGACTTATTGTCACTCAGCCTTCAGCGATAACCACTGGGCAACCGGTGTGAAACTGTAAATCGTAGAATTACTGCGACCTATGAGTACTAGGAGAGGAGGGCTGGAGACTTGAGGAGACTTGCTGTCACTCAAACTCCAGCGGTTACCACCAGGCAACTGGTGTGAGATTCAGAATAATGATAATAATAATAATAGTAATAATGGAATCACACATCATGGCAGAGAAAAATAAATGCATTAGAACAAACTATGTCAAGGTGAACATCGACGGAATCCAAACATACAGTAAATGCTGCCCATGTAGAGACAAGGACGAGACTGTAAACTGCATAACCAGTGAATGTCATAAACAAGCCAAGAAAGAGTACAAAAACAGACATGGTGAAATAGCAACGGTCAGACATTGGGAACGTAGCAAACGACTTGTATTCGACCATGCGGACAAAAGGCATCAGCACGTTCCGGAGACAGTCCCGAATAATAGAAGCTCTAGGATTTTGATAACCTAACTGATCATTCAATCCAAGCGAGAAGACAAGACCTGTTAGTCGTGGACAAGAGGAAGAGAACCAAGCAAATAATAGACGTTGCTGTTCCTGTGGATCACAGAGTAAATACGAAAGAGAGTGGAAAGCTGGAAAATATCAGTACTTGGCAAAGGGACTGAAGAAGTGGAATATGGAAGTAAGGGTAGTATCAAAATATGATAAATGATAGTAGGGGCACTCAGGACGGTATCAAAGGCACTGAAAACGAGATTGGAGGAGATGGAGGGATTGAGACTATGTAGACCCCAATAGTGCAATGGTCTAGAACCAAGGATGAAAAGGGCGTGGTGAAGAGACGGTAGAAACCACAGCACTGCTGTGATATGTGAGGACAATATGAGAGAAGGGCTACAGACGCGAGGAGACTTACTGTCACTCGTTCTTCAGTGATAATAATCAGGCAACTGGTGTTGAACTACAAACCATAGCAGTGCCGTGTAATACGAGTGTTGAAAGCTGTGATATGTGAAGACAATATGAGAGGAGGGAAGGGAGCCTGAGGAAACTTGCTGTCACTCAGCCTCCAGCGACAAACATCAAGTCACTGGTGTGAACATGAACAATAATGATTATAAACAGAATCACCCATCATGACAGCACAAAACAAATTAATGATACCGAAAACCTCATAACTAGTGAATGTAGTCAACTAGCCCAGAAGGAACATAAACACAGACACGATAGAGTAGCAATAGTGATACACAGGGAATTGAGCAAACGAAATGAATTTAACCATGCTGAAAAGTGGCACCAGTCCTGCAGAATAGAATTCACAAATTACTTTGGAATTTAAACATCCAAACTGACTGCCCCATCCAAGTGAGAAGACCGGGTCTAATAATCGTGGACAGGAGGAGGAGAACATACCAAATAATAGACATTTACCTTCCTATTATGACATAACAATGAAGATTACGTTTTTGAAATTCTGAAGACTTTATGTCTGACACATATTGAAACAGCATGAATTGAGCTTTAAACTTCAAAAAAATTCAAATTAGGATATTTGAATTATTAAAAACGAATTATCAAATAACATAGTTTTAGGCTCCATAGTACCGACGTATACTTTGATAACCATGTCATTTTTGACAGGTATATAATAATAATAATAATAATAATAATAATAATAATAATAATAATAATAAGAAGAAGAAGAAGAAGAAGAAGAAGAAGAAGATTATGAGGAAGAGAAGAAAGTAGCTTTACCTTGTTAGCAACGACTGCTTTAATTCCTGATCATTGAAAACTCCCTATTTCCCAATTTGCAAAGCATTTCTATAGCAATTTTTAAAAATGTATCCCTATAGTAAAATTATTACAGTACATTTACATTACACATATAATAGCATTATTCTGACAGTAAGGCTTGCCTTAATGTTTGATGGCAAAGAATCCTTTATTTTCTCATTCACAATAAACACCTCAAGTAAAATGATTATTAATACATTTGCATTATACAAAAATAGCTTTAATATAACAGTAACGCCAGCACTAATTCCTGACCTCTGACAATTCTCTATTTTCGCATTTGCGATGCATTTCTATAGTAAAATATTTTATGCATATATATATAGTAAAATAATTGCAGTACATTTACATTGGCATGTAACAGCATCATTCTGTAAGTAATTCTTGTTCAACTCCTGGCTTTTGACAACAGTTTTCTTTTTCATCTTCAATCCATTTCTTTTGCTAAATAATTTTCAATGCATTTGTATAGATTAGTAATGCGTTTATATTATACATGTAGTAACTTCTTTTTAATCAGTAACGCTTGCCTTAATTCCTGGTCATTAACAATCCTTTGTTTTATGAGTGGCAATACGATTCTATTATAAAATTGCTTGAAATGCATTTCTATAGTAAGGTCATTAGTTGTGCATTAAAATTATACATATTATAGACATAATCTTTCACTTGCATTGATTCCTGACCACAGACAATCTCTTATTTCGTCTCTTGCAAACGGGCTCTATAGTAACTGCATCTGCATGCATTCCTATAATAGAATCATTAGCAATACATTTACGTGATACATATAATAGCCCTCTCCTGTCAGTAACACATTAATTCCTGACCATTGAGAACCCCCTTTCCTCTTTTGCTGTAAATTTCTCAATATCGACCATCAATTCGGATAACTTTGAAATTTGTTGAAATATTCATGAATTCCCCACCTCCACGTACATAAAGATTTTCCTCGTTCAATAATGGTGAAAGGTTCAATCTTTATATTCAAATATACGTGTTATTTTGACGGGTTTATTGATAACATCTAAATTCTCCAGAATTTGAACATTTCTTACTCAACTTCAGATGCTTTTCAGAGGAAAACACCAGTGTTGTCATAAACAGAATTTATTTCGACCATATTTATTCTTTTACGGATTTTTCATCACCACCATCATCATCATCATCATCATCATCATCATCAGTCGTTTGACATAGACCATCCCTGGGATTCGCTACATCTCTCTATCATGGGCGGCGCGAAGTCAATATTTTCTGAATCTATCCAGTTCGTCTCGCCATCTCATATTCAGCCGGCTTTGGTTCTGCATTTGATCTCAGGGGATCCATGTTGTGAGTTGTGATGTCCATCTGTTGTCTGCGATTCTTGCAACATAGCCAGTCCATTGCCATCTGAGTTTCCTTATGCTTTTTTTTAATGATGTCTTGGACTCTCGTTTTTCTCCTAATATACTGTGTTGTCCTGTGGTCTCTCCAAGTGATATTGAGCATGATTCTCTCATGTGCACGTTGCATGTATCTCAATTGCAGGTCAGTCTCTTGGTTAGGTTCGATGTGTCAGCTCTATAGGTGACTATCGGGATGATGCTTTCGTTATATGCTCTTCTTTTTAGAACTGATGGGATTTTCTTGTTCTTGAAGGTTGGGCTTGTTCTACCGAAGGCTTACCAATCTAGAGTGATTCTTCGCTTAACTTTAACTACTTTTGAAAATTGTATGGAGACTCGTTGCCCTAGGTAGATGTAGTGGTCTACTTCGTCACGCTTTGCCTTTTTCAAATTTTGATGCTGCGTTTGTTCAATTATTGACTGTGAAGGCAAGTTAAACGAATAATCAAATAAATAGCTTTTCTTTTTTCTGTCACCAAACCTTTATATTTCTCCTGTAACGAAACAAGAACAATCTTCCTCAAATTTAGGGGTGTTAACAGATAAATAAAATTTTAAACTCCCTACCTTGATTTGAACTAATGGCCTACTTATTGCCAAGAGTCTGCCTTATTGATTGAGCTAAATTTACCAGTTTGAATTAACGGAAATTTATCATACGCACAAACGTCTTGAATATCCTGAACCATTTTTATGAATAAATACGTTTTTAGAATATATATATATATATATATATATATATATATATATATATATATATATATATATATATATATATGTGTGTGTGTGTGTGTGTGTGTGTGTGTGTGTGTGTGTGTGTGTGTAAATAGTGGGTTGTGGATTCGCTACACAAACTAGCTCATGTTTCAGCCCTCTCTGGATTCGCCTGAAGAGGCCCTGAGAGGGCTGAAACATGAGCTAGTTTGTATAGCGAATCAACAACCCACTATTTATTTCCAGCTCTAATCTAAAACAACTCAACCTCATGAGTAAAATGTTGTATGTATCGAGCACTCTATAAAATAAATCCAATACATTTCAGAAGTGGCTTTATATTATAGATATTATTATATTATGTTATACAGCTAGCCTGATTTGTACCACATATACTATATATATATATATATATATATATATATATATATATATATATAAGTAAATTACTTATATATCAAGTTCAAATATATACAGTGTATTATATATGCAGTACAAAAGTTGCAATAATCGTCTTCAGTCAGAATAGAGATAGGAGTGAAGTTTGCCCCTGTAGCAAACAGTCTTGTTCCACTTGATTGTCTGATCGTATGGAAACCAAAAATATTGATTTGTCCATAGAATTAATCTTCTATTGATTTGTTCATTTGGTCAAATGAGATTATTGCTCCGCGCTCGACAAGTGGCCTGGAACCAGTGTTGGATTAACTATGTTGCAAAAGTAGCATCTGCTATGAACCTCGCAATATCAAGGACCCCGCTTTGAATTCTTCCAAGCTATCAATTACGATTCACAGATTCTGCACTTGCTGCACAAGTATTGTGCTATACTGACCTCAACTTTTATTATTTGCTGGGTGTTTAAGGTAAGCGATTTTAATTAATTATCACCTTTGAGTGTCTTTTTTTCCATTTTAATACAGTAGGTAGCTGAAGTATGGTGTATATGTGTTTCGTATACGATAGGTAAATACGATGGTATTTGAAACTGAAGTCATAGCCACTGCACAAAGATCAGAACGAAAACAAAGTAACACTAATATTGAAATGCCAGACATTTTTATCTTATAATCTGGCTGTATAGGAAATGAAAACAAAATTATTACTTTCCAAGCTAAGACGTGATATTTATGTGTATTTTCTTATTTTAAGGCAACTTTATGCTACAGGCCCTGTCCACAACAGATAAATTAAACAGACATAAAAATGTAGACGTAGCTGAGGTGGAGGGCAGGGGCTATTTGAAAACACCCCCAGGTCCTCAATGGAGTTGGGCTGAAATCTTTGAAAATCATGGTTCACCTTCTGTATTTCTACCCTCATTATACAATAACAAGAATATATTTGTACATTGTATGAATAATAATTCAATCTTCCAGGGTTGTTTTGCACCAATTAAGCGATAGCGCGTGTCAATTCATTGCAACTTTCTCTTTTCCATCAAATGTCACTAAATGTTGGAGTTGGGGCCCCCAATGGGCTAAGCCTCCCTGGCCCAAGAACATCTGATTTTTTCTAACTACACTAGGCGTCATTGTGTACCAGGAACTGTATAATGAAAAGAAAAATCATCATCATCATCATAGTCGTCGTCGTCGTCGTCACCATCATCATCATCATCATCAGCAACAGCAGCCTTTTAATGTCATCGGATGATCTCTGGGGATCCACATTGTGAGTGTTAATGTCCAGTTGTCTGACATTTATACAACACGACCAGCCCATTGTCAGTTGGATTTTCTAATGTATTCTATGATATCTCTGACTTCTGTTTTTTCACTCCAATGTGTTCTGCTCTTATGATCTCTCCATGGGATGTTGAGCATTATCCTCTCTTGGGTGCGTTGCATGGTTCTTAGTTTTAGAGCCAATCTTTATGTTAAGCTCCACGTTTTTAGCTCCACAGCTGATTATTGGGAGAATGCATTGGTTGCAGACCTTTTTTTTCCGAAACTAATGGGATATTTTCGTTCTTGAATGTTGAGCCTGGTCTGCCGAAAGCTTGCCAACCCAAGGTGATTCATCGTTTAATTTCGTCTTCTTTTGAGGATTTCGTGGAGATTCGTTATCCCAAGTAGATACAGTGATCGACTTTCTTTGGCTCTGCACTTTTGGTTTTGTACGTTATGTCTTCATCCCCGACATATTTGTTGCGCACGACGTTTGGTTTCATCATCATCATCATCATGGGCATCGCGGAGCCAGTACTTTCTGAATTTGTCTTGCTCGTCTCTCCATCTATTATTCTGCTGGCCTCGGTTGCGCATGCGTTCTCGGGGGATCCTAAGATCTACTCAGTTGCTTTTGACAAACTCCAGTACGAAGTCTGCTCCGTGCTCGACAAGTGGCCTTAAACCTGTGTCGAGTTAATATATGCTATGAACCCTGCAATTTCAAGGGCCCTACTCTAAATTCTTCCAAGCTATCAATTATGATTCACGGACTCGGCATTTGCTGTACTAGAATTTGGTGTTAATTCTATTCTCTCAACATAACAAGAACAACAACAAGAACAATCCTCACCAAACCTAGGTGTGTGAACCGATTTGTAAAATCCACATTCTCCTACCGTGATTTGAAATCACGATCAACTTACTGCCAGGAAGCTGTCTTACTGACTGAGCTAAATTGATAAGTTTTGGATATTAACAAAAAATTATCATACAAATACTCACGGGCTTATTTCTCATAATAAATACATGTGTGTGAGTGTGTGTGTGTGCATGTGTGTGTGTGTTTGTGTGTGTGTGCGCGTGTATTTGCTATAAACAATGCAAAAGTTTCAATTATTATCTTCAGTTGGAATAAAAGTTAGAGTGGAGTCTGACAACGCATCAATCAGCCTTGTTTTCATACAGTTCGTCAGACATTATCTGTAATTATTTATCAAAAATAAGACTTGAAAGTTTTCAGTTAAGCAAATCAGTCACCGAGCCGGTCCACCTCTTTTGAGAAGCAGATATTGATTAAATAAGCGTCAAAAAACACGAAAAAGAAAATTCAAACACCCGAACCCGAACCTCCCTTGTATCAACACTGTCAATGCTACTAGTTCTCACAGTTATACACTCTATTGTGCTACCCGTTTCCTTGAGACCACCGATGAGACGATTGTCAATCATAGTTGCGTATAGTTACATTAGAGAAGTATAAGAAGCGAAGTACTGCTAGATATACCAGATAAAACTGATTGGCATCAGAGATACGAAGATCTTCGTATTCATTCGACGTGCATCAGAGATGCTACCCAGGAAGATCTCCATAGAAAGGACTGAAAGAGCTAAGATAATTATATATCTATACATATATCTATATTGCTTTTTCAAGACTTTGAAGGTATCAATATCTGCTTCACAAAAATACCGGCTCAAAGATCGACATTTATTTTTCAAAGTTCATTATTTCTATCACAAAATTACATCTCTTTAGGTGCGGTTATTTTGTTTTCTGGTCGTATTTCCAACGCGGGGGCATAGTGTTGTTTTACCGTTGATTTCATCGATCTTACTAGCCTAGAACCCGTCAAAACTGACGGATAATATTTTTGCTGTACCATGGTAGAAAACTAACAAGTACGCAGAATTTGGATCTTCCGGTAAATTCAAACAGCAATTATGTTAATTTGTGATGTTTGTATTTTTGTTCTCGTATTCTAGGTGTTTGCAAATTTTCAGCGATAAGAATCAGGTTTGCTGTAGTGTTTCCTAATCCTATATATCGGTTTAGAATTGCATGACAAGCGAACAGACATCTGCACAAAGAAAGTGACAGTGGTATTTATATGTTGAAGAGATTATATAAAAGCCTAAGTCATGAAATTTGTCAGTTTGCTGATATATCTTTTCCGTTACGTGAAAAGAGATGATTTTGTACATCCATAATGTATTTTTCTCTAAAACCTAAAATAAAACGGAAAGAAATAGAAGAGAAAGAGAAAGACGTTATTGTGACAAAACTCAACTGATCTTTGTAAATAACTTCGGGCGCCTCTCTGTAGAGTAAGAGTTAACAAGCTGGTCCAGGAAATCATTATCACTGGGTAAATTCGATCCCCACTCGCATCAATAAACACGAAAAAGAAAAACTCAAACATATCAACCTGTATCTCCTTTGTATCAACACTCTCTATGCTACTCATTCTTTACAGTTATACTCCCTTATGTGCTACCCGTTTCCTTGAGAACAGCGATGAGACGGAAAAATGGGTCTTATTTGTGTTCAAACTAAACCAGGCATGGTAAATAACTTATGGCACCCCACTGTGTAAAAAACGGTTTGCTAGCTGACCCTGCAGATTATTAGCAAGCTCCATCTTCACTAGGTCGCCCATGTTTTGGCCTTGCAGTAAAACTAAATAACATCCCTCGAAAAGTCGAAACGCGCATGCGTGCTCGGGCGGAAGCCAGCTTATTTCGGAAAGATCTAATTTCTAATTCTCAACGAACATAACATTATCGAATTTTCACGACAGTTATACATCGTGTCAGATATATAGAGTTTCTGCAACATGATAAGGTTAAGAAGATTTATTTTTAAATTCAGCTCAAGATAAATCATATTTGACGGTGGATTTAGCGATACTTTTTGCAAGTGAATTTAAAATAAACTTGTGGCTGTCGCCAAAATAGTGAATCACGGTAGCGATTCGTACATATCAATTTTTTTTCTTTGTTCTTCAAAGGGGTTGCTAGATTAAAGGGGTTTGTCGGCTTATAGGAGTTTACCGGATTAAAGGAGTTACCATAATCAAGATGTTGCTGGATCAAAAGGCTTGCCAGATTAACTCGACTTAATGCATACCGGACCACGATTGTCAGTGGCAGAAATCGAATCGGCGTAAAAACTGAACGAAAACTTGAAGACAAAATTTAGGTAATAAAAGCTGTGCCAGGGGAGATAATTAGGTGAAGAAAGTTATATGGCTGATGGGAAAAGCATTAATTTCCGATTTGATAGTGAACCGCTAACGCTATTTACAAAAGATAAGGCAAGTCAATGAAAAAGACAAGAGATCTTGATTAAGATTCGTTTCTTTACACATGCGTTTCTCCTGGATTTTTTTCCTCGCAAATTTAGGTGTTTTCATTCAATTAGACCTTAGGACAATTCAGATATTAGTTGGTTTTAAAAAATATATCTTTATCAGGTTTTGTGCAGGTTTTTCTATTTGTAATGTCGATAAATAACCGTATAATTAGAAATGGTCCGAACAGACATCCAAAATGTCGAAATGTAGTCGGTGAAATATATTTATTATGAAGTAGTGAAGAACAAGTGTGCGTGTTTGTACTCTTATACGTCGAGAACTATGCAATGCAGAGGGAAAATAAAGACATATTCGAAATCAGCAGGTCCTTATTCACCTGTAGCACACATTTTGGTCGGAATCTGAGAAAAAAATTGTGTTCTGCATCCGCGCTCACATGAAAAAAATATTTTTATTGCTAAAGAAATCAATGAAATCAACAATAATCCAGTGTTTAGAGATCAAGTTTAAACATCGACAGACCGAGTTCAATATCCAGTTGGGGATTTTTTTCAAAAATTCATTTTTTATTTTTAATTCCTTTCTTCTTTATCCCATGTTCTTTCAATCTATTAAACCTTCAAACCTTCCAGAAATCTATCAGTTTTGAAAAACTGAATTTTCAAAGGTGTTATAAGAGGGAATTCTATTTACAATGTAGTTATAATGCTAAAATGCACCCTTACTTTCCAATTGTCATAGTTAACTCAGTGCTTATACCAGTTGGACAGTATTTTTTTAAGAAAAAAGAATCTAACCCTACTCTGACAATAAAACATTTTTTTAGAGTAAAAACACTAACCCAATTCTTACCTTAATCCCATACTAAAAAAAAAACATTAAAAAAAACACGGGAATAAATTGGGTCTCCCTAATGATTGCAATACGTATATATTTTATAATTTCATAATAGTTAAATTTCCCAAAGCGATTTGATATATACTTTTGGTGGGCCAAAAATTGTTGTTGGTCCCTAATTTTTCGCACTGAGTTTATGGTCCCAAATTGATGATACAGCCCTTTCCTGAGCGAGTGGGGTTTTTTTTTTGTTAACCCCTTCCCCTCAGCTACGAATCTGGTCTGGAAATAAAATAGGATGCTCCTGTTTCTCGACAGTACAGAAAGAAACAGCAGTCAAAGATATAAAATCCGTTAGAAAAGTTAAATGGCAATGAGCTGGTCATGAATGTTAGACACACAACCCAGAGATTATAAGTGAAAGTGTAGCCGACAGAAATAAGAGGGAGTGACGAATTAAACAAATTCAGAAAGTGTAGATTCTGCGTCGCCTATGTTAGAGAGATATGTCTTATCTTAGGGAATGTCCATGTCGTGCCACGGATGCCAAAAGACCCCAGCTGCTGCTGAACCTTTTTAACAAGGTTTGTCGAAGTTTCAATTCATTTAAATAATCCTGTTATCTAAGTATCACTTACCTGTACTTCATTTTCAGGTGAATGCTTTTAGATAAGCGACCTACTTTCTACGTATATTTATAAAACTATGAGTTTAAGGAAATATGTCATGAAATTCCAAAATATACCTAGCAAACAAGGCTAATGAAATAGAATTTAAAGGGTTTCTTCTTCAAAGTCCGACGTGTGTCACTTGAGATTCTACGATGTGTCATCGCTGACACGCGTGTCAAAGGTCCGCCATCTCTGAACTAGCCAGTTCCTGGTTTTTATTACGGTCACATACCATCTTTAATCTTCCTAATCGTCTGTACTAAGATTAGTTCCAAGAGATTATTAGATTTTTTTTCTTGTGTCTCTTGTAATCTCAGCTCTTTTTCTCTCCACCCTTCGTGCACCTATACAAGATTTGATTCGTCCATTGTAATCGGATATATTCCTGTCTGTTGCACTTTTGTCAAAGACAAGTTGCAACCTTACTTTCCGAAACGGGTTCAGGTGCTTCATCTATAGTTTCCCGGATTCTCGTTGCTTGGTTACCTGACATAATCTTGCTGCCACCGACAGCAAGTGATACGCGTGATGATTCAATATACTTCCATAAGATATTACGTATGTTTTTACCTATAACTGTAGCGAATAGACCACAATGCATTTTCATCCAAAATCATTTCTTTTGCAATGTGCATATATATATATATATATATATATATATATATATATATATATATATATATATATATGTGTGTGTGTGTGTGTGTGTGTGTGTGTGTGTGTGTGTGTGTGTGTGTGTGTGTGGTTTGTTATTGTGTATTTATTGGAAATACATAGTGCTTCATATTTCAGTAAAGGATCATGAAAGGTTAATAACAGTAATTCAATGGAACAGAGCTAATCAATAATTCTATTACACACACACGGATACGCACACGTATATATATATATATATATATATATATATATATATATATATATATATATATATACATATGTGTGTGTGTGTGTGTGTGTGTGTGTGTGTGTGTGTGTGTGATTGTATATATATATGTATACATATGATTATATATATACATATGTATGTATATATATATACACACACACACATATATATATATATATATATATGTGTGTGTGTGTGTGTGTGTGTGTATAATTATAAATTGCAAATCAATAAGTTGAAACTCTATTTGAAATGATCACCTGTTATTGCACAATGGATGTCTCATCTATCCCAGACAACGTAAATAGAATTCAACAAATTAAAGAAAATCATTCCAAATAGAGTTTCGATATGATATAACACAATTTATCATTCTGTCGGATCATATATCTATTCCTTAATAATAATAATAATAATAATAATAATAATAATAATAATAATAATAATAATAATAATAATAATAATAATATATAGAGATAGATAGATAGATATAGATAGATATATATATATAGAGAGAGAAAAAGATAGAGAGAGAGGGAGAGAGAGTGAATATTAATTCAGTTGAATATTAATCATTCAGTTGATAATCTAATTATCATTTTTTTCCCTTTATTTTAAAAAAAAAATTACCATGTATTATCATAAAAATGGACCACCATAATAAAGAATTCAAGAAATTCCCTGGATAATTCAGGGAGTTATCAGCCGAAGTAAATGGTTGTATTTAGGACAAAGAATTACGCCTGGTCAATGTTTTTCTGTACTGATGAGCCTTTTTTTTCCCATTCATATGCATTGTTACTACAGCGAGTACTTTAATGCTGGACAAAACATTTTAAAAGTAAATTGTACATGGAAATGCCGATAGAATCAATTTTATTGAATAAATCAATGAATAAAGCATATCTGACTATTAAGCTATTATTTCAAATAATGGAAAACCATTCCAAGTGATTTGATTTTGATTTTTACTATAAAAAAACATTATGAAGGAAGAAATATTGGTTTTTAACGGCAAGAAATGAATACAAAGTGCTCAGAATAGGGCAATTACGTTGGATTCGTTTAATAGTTTGAAGTATTCTTTCAGTGGTTAGTCATATTGAATATTTATACTAGAAACGTTTTGCTACACGATTCACTTTCGAATCACTGTAGGCCAACGGATGGCCTGCCAGACCAACCAGCCAAGTGGGGTACGTATTATCTCTTTGGTAGTCTGTGTGCCTCTGTGTGTGAGGGAGATCCGGGCTCTTTTAGTCAAATTTTTGGGATACAATATTGAAACTTTACACGAATATATCATTTGTTACCATCTTTTTTGTCTTGTTTGTTTTTTTAAAGAGTGCATTTTTTGAGTTTCTATGGTCATTCTGGCCACCAATGCCCAAATATTGTACAGGTACCTTTAGATGATTTTAGATAAAATATCTATAAGGTTTTCCAGATAATTCTAGTTGTTTTTACAGATAATTAGTTTTTGCACATGCGTGGGCTACAGCGATCCATTTCCTACATTCCACCAAAAGGCTTTTACAGTCCATTGCTTTTTACAGATTTTAAACTATTTTTGCGTTTCAGTTCATCTGTAGCTCAGAGCGCACCCATGATACAATCCAGGCACCAAAATTTAACTCAGAAAGAAATGCTTTGAATTTAACAGGTAGCAATCGCCCAGTTCTTTTTTGTTTCTAAGCAATCCCATGCAATTTCCGTTGTAAATCGTTTAAAACAGGACACTAACGCCAAACCCCTTACCATAGACGTACAAATCAGGGGTAGAGAAATAGCTACTGCCCACCTAAATTGGCACAAACCAGAAGAGAAAACTCAGTCAATTGATATTTATACAGCAAAGTAAAGAAGACAGTATTTCCTTGAGAGTTCTGAAAATAGGAGAGTGTATTACACCAAGATGCATCTTACACTAACTCATTTGGCAGTATCAAGCCATTCTGGTGTAAATTGAATATATAATATTCAAAAGATACTCTGTTATATTTGATTGGCCAAAAAGATCGTTCTGTGTCTGTAGTTAGAAGGCATTAGAAGTATCCATTCATAAAGATCGCTTTTTGGTTGTATTGTTACAAATGCCATATCAGCGTGCATTTTTTAAAGAGTTGTTTTGAAAATTAGTATTTTTGTTCTCGATTCTAACATTGAAGATGGAAGAATGAGCAACATTTTTAGTATATCATATACTTTTTTGAATTTAAGTCTCTTTGTTTTTTTTCAACCTGTTGATCAGTATTGGCACTAAACAATATGGTGAGGCAGAACGTAAACCTCTGTGCTACTTAGATGTATACAGACAAAAAGGTGGTACCAAAAGTGAGCCATCACGCAAATACCTATTCATGGGATGAAATTTAACCCACGATGCTTTAAACGCAAAAGCTGTGGTAAGGTAAAGCGTCCCGTTTCTTAAGAGACAACTCCCAATAGGGTCTGGAGTCCGGTGACAAAGTCCTGGTTTCTGTTGCATGTGTCAGCTTAGTGATCCGAGTCTATTCGAGACCAGAACTTTATTCATACAAGTTCTTATGACCGACCACTTGACGGGTCGCAAGTCTACCAAAGGGATACATCCCCACCTAACCGTAGATTTTTTTTCCTAATGAAGAATTTTCCCACACTCTTTGCTTCTACTGAGTATCGAACCCAGGACCTTCTGGATGCTAACCATAGCACTATCCGGGCATATTAATTTCTCGTCTATCATTCATCCAGAAGGTGAGAATCTCTAGATGCGCCTGGTGTTCTGTTTCCGTCGGACCTAAACGAATCCATGGTTTGCATTATTCAGATAAAGACAAATTGATGGCTTTTGGCTTCATGATTGTGTTAATATCTTATCATTACATGTATAGCTATACTGTTTGGAACCTTTGTATGACGTTTTGAGTTTTTGTATGCTGTGTTTAACTACCATCCATATAAGCAAGGTACACACACACACACACACACACACACACACATATATATATATATATATATATATATATATCCTTACCTCACACAAATAAATCACCGTATCCTGTGCATGTACCAGAACTAATTATCTAAAATCATTTTAAAAATGATATTTTATTTGAAGAATACCAGCAAGAGATTTGGGCATTGTTGGTCCAAAATGACCATAGACTTCGAAAAATATTTTTTTTGAAAAAGCAAAAAAAATAAAATGTTTTCGGATGGTGGTTAGTGGTGTACTCCTGCATATTTTCAGGGCTCTAGCTCCCAAAATGGCACCAGGATAAGTGCGCACAGAAACAAGTAAAGAGAGAGAAATCTGTTGCCCAATTCGTTGGTTGGGCGGGTGGGCCACTTGTGGAAGTACGGTGATTATATATATATATATATATATATATATATATATATATATATATATATATATATATATATATACGCGCGCACACACACACACACACACACATATATATATATATATATATATATATATATATATATATATATATATATATATATATATATGGTTCCACATGGTACATTTTAATTCACACTCACACAACACGCACCACCGATGATGGGAGAAATCCCGAAACATGTATGGACTATTGACATATAAGGATTAATAAACCCTACCACCAAAAACTTCACCCCCGAGTCTGTCTCACTCTCTAAAGTACACATTATATATATATATATATATATATATATATATATATATATATATATATATATATATATATACTACATTAGAGTTCGCTGCAATAATTTGGTGAAAATATCTACCTGTATTTCTGTGGATTTCGGGACTTCAAGCGGTTTCTTCTCATAAGACGAGACTAGTTAACTACTTCAAAGCTTTTAATGGCGTAAATAAAAATTTATGTCTTTTCAAATTCCTGTGAAGTCAAACCCCCGAGTCGGATTTTATCCGCCATGAATTAATAAACTTTTTCCTTGATGTTTTTTTCAGCTTAAAAACCACGCACCCAATTTTCTGTGTTGATCAAAATACTTAAAGGGTGACTGAACTCGTACAAGTCGAAGAGTCCACTGTTTCAAAAGGATATGTTTTGATCAGCAAAATTGATACCTTTTCGTGGAAGAGTTCATTGTTACCGACAGAGAAATTCATAGAAAAAAAGTCACATTGTTCATTATGTAGATAGAACATAGTCACGTACATATGACTCATTGATACAACGAATTGTAAATCGGATGCGTGGTTTTTAAGCTGAAAAAACATCGAAGAAAAAGTTTATTAATTCAGGGTGGATGAAATCCTACTCTGGGGTTTGACTTCAATGGGAATACTCTCTGACTCAAACATTATATAAGCAGGATGATATTTGTTTCGCCAGTTATGTCTGGTAGCTGAGAGAAGTCATCCTTAAAAATCGTGTATGACTATGCAAGGTTGTAGGCTATTTTTAACCCCACCCTTTTGTGTACTTTAAGATTCACGTAAGCTGATCGAGCAACATGGAGCTTTTTTATTGCCTGTCACGGATCTTTTATCTTGCCTTTGGGTAAGGCCGGAGCAGATGGGGAAAGTAGGCCCCGTTTCAAACTATTCATTAAGTACTTTTTTAATCAGTGCTAAACAAGTATGATTTATGTATGAGTACATACATGCTTTCAAGTGGTTGCGTATAAGCAATTGAACCATAAAAATTAAGATGGGCAGGATACATAGCGAGACGAAGGGGTGACAGATAGAACAAAAGGTTAACTGATTGGTGCCCGTGGAACTGTTAACGCAAGAGGAAAAGACCAGACTCTAGATGGAGAGACGAAATGGAAAAGTCTGCCGGTAAGACATGACAGAGATTAACGCAATCACGCTCATTATGGAAGGAGATGATAAAGCCCTTTGTCCAGCAGAGGACATGACGGCCAATGATGATGACGATGTAGTACATATACATTTTGTATTGATGATTTATTTACAGAACAGAATAGAAGAACTAGAAGTATTTCTAAACTGTGAGGTAACCCCCTTCAAAATCGTAGGCCCTCTTCAAATGTTCCCCCTCAGCCCTATCCTGCTTTTTGGAGCATGCTCATGAACGCAGCCCACGTCAATGCAAAGGCCAACTGCATTGCAAAAAACGAATCTACCTTTATTGGAAGACTCCAGGAGAATGTATGGACGCGTCCAAGAGTCCACCATTTCAAGGAACCGACCTCACCACCAAGCCGATGGTCCTATATGGAAGGCCGTTCTCAGAGCAGAACAAACGGTGCACATTTACAGGTCCCCAAATATTTTATGACCTCTCTCAAAATATTGACGGCAAGTCAATGGGACAAATTGATTTTACAAGTCTCTCACGAATGCGTATTGATTCAGATTAATCACAAAATTTGGATTTTAGTCACATTATTAACTAAGTTTGCGTCTAGAAAGCAAGGAAATTTCTTATTTGACGGGTTCATAATATTTTACACATATACCTTGATTATGTGCAGTTAATTCGTCCCAAAATTTCTCGTACTGTTCAAAATACTTAGTTACACTAATCCAATCATTTTAAGCAATACCTTGACTTTGCTGCGTGAAAACCCACACCACATGAAACCTTGCAGGAATCAAAATCACCCGATTCAATGAATTGCTGTGAGCATTTTCTGATTTGTTTCTGGATATATTGTTACAGAGATAGACATTTTTGATTCATCAGTGATTTTGCGTATGATTAAATATTTGTTTTTTTAGGCTAGAATATATCTTTTTTGTTTTGATTTGAAATAGAAAACACCCACCCCAACAGAAGAATGCTATCCATTGGTCCCCCTCAACGTCGAATGTTGTATAGAGGACTTTGTCTTGGTAAAAGAAAAGTCAGTGGGTAGAATAAATGCGCCAAGGACTGCCTGGAGACCTCCACCAAAGACCTCGACGTTGATGTCAAGCCTTGGGTGAGCATAGCCCTAAACTGCCCTGTGTGGCTGAGTAACATTACAGAAGGGATAAATGCTATAAAAACCAGGATTGCCGTAACAGAGAGGACGCGCTCCGCCAGCGAGGCCCAACGGGCCAGTCCTCCCTCCACAGCATCTTCAATCGTGTACCCCACACGTGGGAGATACTTCATAGCTTAGATCGGTCTCGTCAGCCGCCACTAAACTCACCACAGTCGCTGCACCACTCAGAACTGAAGCCATGGTTTTTGACTATGGAAGAACACAGTCATCATTTTGCCTTTGGTTTATAATAACGAGTTATTTTGAATCTTTTTAGACTAAACTTATCAATGCTCTGAAATGTGGCCGTTCTATGGATCAGTGGAGGGAGAAAGATAATCGTCAAGAATGTGAGATATTTAACCCACTTCTAAAAAATCAATGAGAAAAAGAATTGATGAATACAAGAGAGAAAAAAAGACAAAAAAGGCGAAAGAAAACATTACAATAACAATCTCTTGAACTTCAAAAGAACAACCTACTCCATTTTAATGTTAAATGAGTCATACTCGTTTTGAATTTGAGACGTGTATAAGCGTATATTTTGGCCATTATTACTGTTCCAAATTAAATTGATTCTGTTCTTAGTATGTCCAGGTTTACCGTGCTACCCGAAAGTCGAACCTTCGAATAAAAAATCTTTCATAAGCGAAAATGGCGTAAAGCGAAGAAGCTATAACCAATAATCAAAATTGAAAATATTTTGAGCGTGTCCTAGCCCCCCCCCCCGAAATGATGTTAGTGGTATATTAGGCTGGATCGTTGGGCTGGTTGTAAGAACAGGAGACAGTGGTGCACAGGGGATTAAAAAAAAGGTATGCATCGCTTTTCTAACAGTTCGCTGCAACATTTCTTGACTAGTCAGCGAATTTGAGAAGATCAAGATCAAGAGCAATGCATCGTTCTTTTATGCTAGAATACACACTCAGGCTGAAAGATATAAAATGACAGAATAATGGTGCTATGAATTTATATGAATAAAAAATGTCACAAAAGCTGGAGACTTTTGCATCAACATAATGCAAAAGAGCTTCTGAAGACGCCGGATGAAACACAGCTAAATGCATAAAGCCATGTCTTAATGATCACAATTTTTCCCCTTTATCAGTATTGTTCCTCCACGTTGTCAATTTATAACCACTATCAAAATATTGCACAGATGCCTCGATTAACGAAATTAATACGTTTGACATTTTTATTCCACTATCAGAAACTTCGTTATCAGAGGATGGTAACATTTAATATTTTCTCTACATTTTCCATAATTTTACTGCGTACGTGTATTAGTTCAGAGGTGTTACAACTACATGAATTATGCATGGTGACTTTTATGTTGCCAGGTTCATCCGTTATGGTTTTAAAAGTTGACGGTACAGGTCCAATGATTCAGCAATAACATACTTTTTTTATATACTTATTTTTTGTTTGGTATTGTCGAGTACCAAGTCTGGATTTGACTTTGTTTTCTGACCGTTGCAACAATAACAAGAAAAACATGAAAATTATCTTTACTAAAATAAGGAAAATTATTCATACGGATACACAGAGGCTTAAAAAAACAAAACAAAAAAAATCAATAATCCTCACCAAAATGAGGGTAGTAAAATGATAAGATGAATTGAGATTTCCCTACTGTGATTAGAATTCACAGCAAACTGGTTGCCAGGATGCTGTCTTACTGATTGAGCTAAACTGACAAGTCATAGATATTAACGAAAATTTGTCATACAGATATGCAGGGGATTATTTCATTCATATTCACACAAAAAATATATAACTATAATGTTTTAGTTATTATATATATAAAACAAAAGTTGCAATAGTCATCTTCAGTTGGAATAAAAGTTGGAGTGGAATTTGACCCTGCAGCTGTCAGTCTTGTCTGCTCTTTTTGTTTTTTCTCTTATTGTATGAAATGGCTGACTCTGTTTGTCCCTGTACCTCCTCAAACATTGGCACAGCCCTACAGGATTTCGCATACATTCTTAATGGACCTAGGGGAATACTTTAAAATAAGTTTTAAGAAAAAAAACAAGGGTTTCAGGGAGGATTCGTTTAAGAATGTAACTATAATCCTAAACTGAACCCTTAATTTCCGCTCAATATACCTATACACATACATTTATCAATGCGTTATATTAATTGAAACTTTCTTTGGAATGAGCTCCCGTGGTTACCCGGGGAATAACTCGGCCCAGACAACGTAAATAGAAAAAGACAATCAGAGCAAAATGGAGCAGCTGCAGGAATTGAACCTGCGACCGATAAAGTAGCCGCTTCAACGTAATTTCGATTCCTGTACTGATTGTTTATTTCAATTTACGCTGTTCAAGCCGAGTGAAAACGGGAGGTCATTTCTAATAGGTTTTCAAATAATATGACGTATTCATCAATATTCTGTCAGATCATAAATCTGTTTCTTAATAATATATAACCATATACTTACTTGCTGAAAACTACCCGATAGGGCGAGTTTCATCTAGTCTAATGATATTGTTCTACGCTTAATTATCTAAAGAATGACGGAAATAATAAATTATTTGTTTTAAAAATTCAATACTGTGGTACGATGTAGCACAAGCAAACAGTCCGGAACAAAAAAGTTAACCGAGCGTGAACAACTTAAATATGACTGTCTGACTAATTGCTTCCTTCGGTGCACACGAAAAAAGCAATGGGGTGTCTCCTTATATGGAGGTACAAACCTAAATGGGACAGACAAACAACGAGAATGTTTATGTTTTCTTCACGATTTTGACTGAGTTGCTTGAATATCAACCTTCATTATAACAAGGTTTCGTTCACAGCGGAAACGTAAAACATGTTTAGGGATTACTTTGTATCCCCCGTCTCACCGATAGCAATCAATGGAGGAAAGGGATCACTATTGTAGTAACATATATATTTGCATATTAGACTGGTGTTCGATATCAGGTGCGAAGGCCTTTTTGAGGTAAACCCTCTCTAACACTACTAAGACCCCCATTTCACTGTTTACTAAAACGAGATTATCGCAAAGCTATCAATGAAGCAAGAAAGTTGGTCTTCACATGGACATCAGCGAAACGAAAGTCATGTACAACAAATTTATTAAAGACAATGACATAAAGGTCAGAATTGGTAACGCAGAGCTGAAGAAAATCGACCTCTACATCTACCTAGGACAATGAGTCTCCATGAAATCCTCAAAAGAAGAAGAAATCAATCACTCCAAGATGGTTGCTTTCAGCAGAGCAAGCTCATCCTCTAAGAACAAGAAAATCCCATTAGTCCCCAAAAGAATAGTATACAACTAATGCATCCTCCCGATAGTCACCTATGGAGCTAAAAAATGGAACATAGCCAAGAGACAGACCTGCAAACTGAGAACTGTGCAACATGCATTTGAGAGAATTAGGAGAGAACACAAGTCAGCACAGTATATCAGAAAAAAAAGAAGTCAGGGAAATCATACATTTCTGAAACGTTTTCAAATCAGGATAAGTATTTTCACATCGGCCAGAAAAATATTGAATTATTCATACATTCATATAGTTAGCGTAGATAAACAAAAAGATAATGAATCATCTAATTTTAAATGTATAAAGGTCCCTGCCAGAAAACGGTGAGGGGTAGTTTTCCGGACCATTAACTCCGAAATACCTGATATTATCTATTCAAACCTTAACAGTCTTCAAAACGTAACTGCCCAAGAACCTGTATAACAGTTTTTATTTCAAACCGTGCAGTAGTTCATGGTTATTAACATATAAAATATAAGCAAACGATCAGGTCGACTGCAACTCATATCATTTTTTAATTCCTGAGGTTTTTGTCAAAAAGCCAAATTTCAACAAAATTGGCCCAGATTCGAGAAAGTTTCCTAATTTCTCTAGCAATTCACTAATCATAAACAAAAAAAACGTTTTTGCTTACAAAATGTCAACAAACAATCGGATTCGCCATAACTTACCGTCCTCCAGGTAGAATATCTCCAAAAGCCTACATGAAAATTTCATTGAAATATATTAAGGGATAATGAAATTATCCAATCGAGAAAGAGAAAACAACGACCAAGGCGACAACAACGACGACAGACAACCATAGGGAATTATAATCCTCGGTCTTTTTTCCGCCGGGGACAAAAAGTTATATAATCATTTCCTATCCTAATAATCACTATACAAATAAACATGATATTAACAGAATGGTTCTATCATTATGGCTGCGCATCGGGGCCTTGAATTACGATTGTTTAAAATCATTGAAGTTCCCGAATATCCCTTGGAACTAACCGTGGCACCCAATTAAACTGCGACGCACACTTTGGGAATGCTACACGAAAAACTATAAAAGGAGATAAATGGTGCTTTTATTGAAGGAAGACATACTTCAACATATGAATGAAAGGCAACGATAAACGCAGCGAGAACCACGGCTGTCGGATTTGGTCCTTTCTTATCTAATTTGGTTCTTTTTTTGTGATTTGGTTCTTTTATTTGACGTTTTGGAAATTGAGTGCTCGTTTTTAATTTTACTTATTTAATTTGATAAGGTAATATTTGAAAACATTGATGATTTCGCTTTAAATTAGCAAAAAAAATCTATTCTTGAACGTATCTTAACATGTTACACATGTAATTAACGTGAGCCTACTGTGTGAAGTATTTTTGTTTAAGATGAGTCAGGGTTGCCAGTTTAGCTGTTTTGGAGATAGATCTAGCTCTTTTTTGGTGCATTTTTTCAACCTTTATTATACGTATATCAGCAAATCTATTATTGAATTGAATTCATAGTTGTGTATTTATCTACTTGAATACTTATATAGTATGGAGTATTGTACTGTATTTAAATGTGATAAATAATACATATATATCATATTTGGTTCTTTTCTTGGCGAATTCGGTTCTTTTCTCGGAAAATTTGGTTCTTTTTTTGGTGGCCATTTTGGTACTCCCATTGGAAAGCTTTTGGTTGCCCAGGCAAGAAGATGAAATCGATTTTCGATTTGGGTGGGGAAGAAGTTGAAAGACTCTAATCTCCTTGGAGACGTTAAACGGATTTCTGTTGTGGTTCCCACACTTGGTCATTGAATAGGCTTTTGAATGTTTGTTAACGATAGTTACCCACCAAAGAACAAAAGAATAAATTGCCACTCGTTTCTTTATAAGCTGGGTGGATTAGATTTTAGAAGACCTAAGTAATCTAACGGCACGGAGAATAAAATCGTCGAATCGAGTTCAAACTCTGGCTGGGACAGTTTGACTTTACTTCTCATTAATACTCTTGTGAAATGCATGAATTCATTTCTCTCGGTAGCAATGGATAAATAGAAGGGCAATTAGAGTCCTTTATCTCTGCGAGGCACTCCATCTTGGGCGTCGGGCTAGCACTCCAGCCTTGTGAAAAATACTCAATTGCTACGAACAATAAATAGGTCTCCACGGATCTTTCGAGAAGGGGAGACAATTTCATTGTCTCGTGGGTCGTTCGTTCGTTTCATTAAGATGTACAGATGTCTCCTGTCATGCTAAGGGGCGCAACTTACGTAATAGAATGAAATTTCATTCATTAAACTTACGTAGTGAAATAGAATTTCATTTATGCTCTAACGACGTGATGAAACCCATAGAATATAAACATGTAAAAAGTAATAAAAACAAAAACAGAAAATAATGAAAACCCGATTGCTGTCAACAGAACGCTATCCTCCAAGATCACTGCAAAGCAAATCTCCATAATCCACGTATATAACATGTAATGCGTATATCCACAAATTTCATAAATGCCGTCATTTTTTACAGTACGGATTAACTAGAAAGATATTATTGCTAAGCTTAGCATAGATGGACGGAAGGCCACAGTTGAAGTAATAGTGAAAATTCTCAATATAACACCACGTGATCTTTCATTTAGCATCTGTTTGTTTGTTTGTCCGCCTTCACAGAATTTTTGATTCGATTTAATCCGCTTTGTAAAGCCCGGTTATTATAAACCAATGATTACTGATCCCAGGTCTTGCAGGGATTATATGATAGGGTGTGGGGGCACGATATTGTTCGTCTCCTACTATGATAAAGAAAGGTAGGGCAGATTGGTTTCTCTAGCTCTAGGAAGACAACCAGTCTAGGAGAAGGACAATCCTGATTCCAAACCAGGAACTGGAGCGTCCTTAAGGCGGCTGGGCGCCCAATTAGACGTTCTTCCGACAGTTCCTCAAACCAAGCGCCGTGGAGGGGATATTCTATTGTCTCCAGAGATGGACATTCAGCACATTCGAACACGAACTTTCCAAAGAAGCTAATTCTTTGTTTCTTTTCCTTGTTGATAATTAAAAGCCGTAAAATGGCGGCCTGAGTAGTTCTATAAGAAAAACAAATTGAATTAGTATGAAAGATACACTCTTAGAATATTGAGGGTCCTCAAAACTCAACAACTATAGCTATTACAGCTTACCGTATTTTTATTTGCTAAATAAAAGTAAATTGAAAAAAGGTTGAAAACTCTCAATACAAACTAATTTTTCTTCCGACTGCCAAACTAACCCCGAGACCTAACGCCTAGCCCTGATTCTAGATTATTATCTCCATAAGATGATAGCAGCGAGTTGTCGAAATGTCCTCAATTTAATTGACATGTATTCGGAAAAAATAATGTAGTCAGCTGTAATGAGAATAACTTTTTAATATGGTGGGGATTAACTAAAAAGACTCCAAAATTAATAATTCACGTTGCCGAATGTATCAAACTCTCTTCAAAATTACCGGATATAAATTATTAATTTATTGGGTAAAAGTCGATGATCGGCTAATGGACGGGTGTACACAGTATTTGCACTTGTGGTAGTTATCTACTGCAAGATAAAAGTCCTGATCCATTGTAAGCTAATCCGTAACGAGATGTACATAGCGAGATAAAAAGCCCCGACACTCGGATAGAACTGAGTTAATCACAATAAAACGGATATTTCATTTAGCTAACCATAGAATGCAATTACGGAAATTTCCGTTAATGGGTCAACTATTGAATCTAACGTTCAAGTTGCTCTCCTGTAAACTGATTGGTTAATGCGTGTTCAGCAACGACGGCCTTTTGCACACTTTTGCACTTACGATATACGAGGAATGCAAGGAATTTTGGTTCGTTTTGCTACATATGACACAGAATAATGAGGGTTAAGTGTGGGAGAGTGAAGGTCCGTGGGTGAGAGGTAACGTTTTGTAAAAAGAGGGTTCCTAGGGAGGTTCTTGAACTATTTTCTATCTCTCTCTGCCTTTCTATCTATCTCTCTCTCTCTCTCTCTCTCTCTCTATATATATATATATATATATATGTATGTATATATCAACATCTCTCTCTCTCTCTCTGTCCGTCTCTCTCTCTCTCTCTCTCTCTCTCTCTCTATGTATATATTCTTATATCTCCAACTATATATCTCTCCCTATCTACAAATATATATATTTATCTATGTGTGTATCTATCTTGATATCTATGTATCCATCTTCATTACTACCTATATCTATGTATGCATGGGTTTGTGTGTGTGTGGATATATATATATATATATATATATATATATATATATATATATATATATATATGGAGGGAGAGAAATCTGAGAAACAAGTGTAAATAAATCTTATTATCAATTCATGTTTGTTGTTCTAATTTCGTCATGTCCTGGCTTCATCAGACCAAGACTAGGTAAAATGATGGTACAAACCGAGAAAACAGAGAGCAGGGAAGAAAGATTCATATCTATGTGGTGGTATGAGAAAAGGCCCAGATGTGACAAGGTTAAGTAGTGGGGCATTGTTGGGTGTGTGTTTGTGCGGAGTTCGTGCGTATTAATGTGTCCCTGGTGGAGGAGGCTACAAGCATTGTAAGGTCGTAATGAATGACTCTATACGTAGGTATGTATGTGCGTGTGTTTCAAGCTTCAAGTAGAATCAGACGATTCAGCTTGAAGCTACTGTATGCACTGGTAGTTAGTGTCATGGCAATCCTTGGTGTGTGTGAATGTGTGAGTTAGTTGAGTTGAATAGTCTATGTGTTTGTCAGTGAATGCGTGGTGACGGTTCTATCAAACGCGAGAGTTCTGTGTGTAAGAGTGTGTATAATTAACACAGGGTGTGTGAGTAAGTGAAAAAGATATATGCATCTACGTATCATCTGTATATCATAGATTTAGAAAGGTGTGTGTATGGGTGGGTGAGTGCCTCAGTGAATATGTGCCGTGTTCATGTGGTGAGTATGTTGAGATGTCAAGTACTAACCTGCATCAACTGGGGCGGGGGATCACTGGAAATTGATTTTTCGCTGTTTATCTTATTTAACTGGCAAGATGTTTGGAAATATTAAAAAATCCTGGTCGTTGTTGCATAGTATCGTTTATCACGATCATTGGGGATTCGAACATTGATATTTCCGTGTTAGGAGAATAATGTGCATAACAGTGGGAGATCAAAAGACAGCACAACATATAAGAGGAAAAACAGGAGTCTGAGATATAGAATCCATCAGTACACTCAAATGGTGATGGGCTGGCCATGTTGCGAGAGTGGCAGACAGCTGCTGGACATCACTACTTACAACTTGGATTCCCATGAATACATGCAAAACTGTGGCCGACAAAATATAAGATGCTGTGACGAATTAGATTAGTCTAGAAAGTATTGGCCCTGCAACACACATGATAAAGAGGTCTGGCGGATCTGGGGGGAGGTCAGTGTCCAGCGACAGACGTTAAAAGGATACAGCTGTTGATGATGATATTTGATTATTTTCGCTTGTTCACTCACGCGTGCACGTAGACACGTAGAGTCACTCACTATGAACTTATAGATTCTCTAGCTTCCATCAACAAAGGCACATACTCACGCAACCCAAAATTTACAAACCCAATAATGTTCCCCCACCTTAGCCTTGACACACCACCACATATTTACACTCGGCTTCCAGATTGTCTTTTTTCATCATATATATATATATATATATATATATATATATATATATATATATATATATATTTATATTGATAGAGAATCAACTCGAAGAAGTTTTTCTATGTAATCATTATTCTTAAAGATGATACCATGAGTTGGTTTACATGCAATCTGAGATCAAAACAGACGAGACGGATTTGTTATTCACATCGGTGAACATCTAATAGAGATGACACGAACAATGAGTCACGTCTATTGATATACTTACCCATCTCTCATTGTTTTTTGAGTAACTTACGTGAGTAAGCCCTCTTTCATAGAAAAAATGTAGTATTGAATAATATTAATAATGCCTTATATAAAATGACAAACTACATGTATGACATATATAGTAAGAAAGAGAGGTGATGTTTGATTAATACTGCTGGGGTGCCATGTTAATACAACTGTTTTATTTTTTAGATCCTCTAAACGGTTACATGGTAAACAACTGATAGTCCCAACAAGAGAAAATTTATACATTGTACCATGATAATAAAGTATATGTGAAACAGGAACAAAACACGGAAGAAAATTGCCTAAATTGCATTGATAGATTAGATATTGGGTTATAAGTGACTGAAGTGACACAAAAAAGATTTTTAAAAGGTTTTTTAATGTTTGGTGTTTAAAGGCTATATCTATACATATACCTTGATTCACGAAGGTTTTGATGTAATAAGGTTTTGTAAAAAAGAAAAACTTCGTAGACAGCAGAATAATTCGTATCAGTGCGTCATTTTGAAAATCTGGATTTGGAAATTTTCAATACTACTTCATTATTTCATATAAAAAGAATATTATACTTCAATATTTCCAAATATTAACACCTTGTTCTACTCCAACGCAACCTCCTGATACGCGCGACCTATATTGTTTAAGTTAATTTTTATTGTTCTTTTTACGCAGAAAGTGGAGAAATTTTTGCCTACAATAGTTGAGTGAAACTAACTTTCGCAATCAAATCGATTTCGTCAGACGAATGTTTTATTTTCAGTAGATTTTTAATTGCAAAAATGTCCAATTTACGTTATACGTAATAGTAAAAAAAACTTATGAAAGAGTGTCGGTGATTTCTCTCAAAAGAGCGTAGACATCGCTACCTTTTGCAACGGAATTCTGACTGAAAAGAGGAAATGCGAAGACGTAAATGTTGCAACGAAGAAAAAAATGTTAATAGTTAACATTAGAAGAAAAACTTGCAATTATCAAGAATTATGAAGGTGTTGCTTCGTTTGCTAAAATAGTATGTTACGATAACGAGTGCTAATTGAGAAGAAAGATAACATCAAAGAGTGAGAAAGGAACATTGCTTCTTACAGGACAAAAGAGTTCACTAAAAAGATCTTTTGTAATGGAAAACACAGAACGTCTTTTAATGATTTGGAACGGAGATTGCAACGAGGAAAGGATTCCTTTGAGTCAAATGGCGATTCAAGAGAATGTAAGGCGTCTCTATTATAAGATACAGGAAAATGGAAGAAATGAAAACGAACGGGAAATTAGGGAAATTTTTGCATTAAGTTGTGGTTAGTTTTACAACTTTAAAATACATATGGGACTTAGTTGTGTTCGAATTGGGGGTTAAGGTGCAAGTGCAGACAGTGGTGCTGCTGCAAGATTCCCAAGAGAAATATAAGACCTATGAAGAAAAAAAATTCAGATTACGACATTAACAATGCAATTGAAAGTCTATCTGGATAAACAATCTTTATTAGCGTAGATGAGACTGATTTGTTTGGGGAAAAAATACTTTGCAAACTTTTTTAGCAGAAAAGGAAAATCACAAGCGGGACTTACAGATTCAGAAAACTGTTAAACACTTCTGCTCGGAAGAAATGCTTCAAGCGATTTCAAATTGAAGCCAATTTTAGTATATCAAACTTTTTTTAGCAGAAAAGGAATATCACAAACGGCATTTACAGTTTCATAAGACTTTTACTTCAAGTGATTTCAAATTGGAGCCAATTTCAGTACATCGGACTGAATTATAGGGGCTCGAAGAGGCTTTAAAAAAAACAATCCTCTACCTGAACATTGGCGATCCAATTAGAAAAAACGTGGATCACTCGACCAATGTTTAAAGAATGTTTCACGACCAATTTCTGTTCTGGGGTTGAGCGTTATTGTGAAGAGAGTGGCATTGATTTTTTAAAAAATGTTGTTATTAGAAAATGCACGAGGCCATTCTGCAGCCATATTTTACTTGTACGAAAACGTCCGGGTTTTTTTTCCCTCCCAACACATCAATTTCGCAAGCAATGGACCAATTCGTTATGGCTATGTTCAACGCCTATTATTTGAGACAAATTTTTTTTTCAAGCCATGAAAGCTATCAAAAGAGAAGGTCAAATAATTTCGACTGAATTTTGGGGAAATTACAACATTAACGATGCTATTGAAAACGGTTATGAATATTGGTCTGAAGTGACTCCTAGTAATATGTGGACTGCTTGGCAAACTACTTTACCGCATTGTGCAAATGATTTCCCTGGTTTTGAAGCATACGTTCCAGCAGTTTCAGAAGAAACTGTGGAGATGGGGAAAATATTGGTTTTGAAATTTCAGATTCTTCCATGTGAAACTCTCACGGACTTAGAGCAACAACGTGCTTATGAAGAAGAAAATGAAGATTCTGGCGTAACTACCAGAATATTTAAATTTCACGAACCTTCCACTTTTATTCGAAAAATAGAAGATACTTCTGATTTGGCTACTCATTTCTGTGACCCAAATAACTTTTCATTTATCAAAAGAATGCATCTATCACTTGGCATTTACCAGTATACTGCATTTGCTCAGTAGACACGTAAGATAGCTTACAAGTAAATATATATGTGTATGTTGGAGAGCATGCTAAAAAGTAAGTAAGATCTACACTCTCCTTGTTTAAAGAATAAGAAGGAACCTTCCAGTCTAAGATATAAGCTGATCCACTGTTGTTTTCGAGTCGTCTTCAATCCATTTATGCCTGAAGTTAGATTCTGGTATAATATGGCGCGATTGAAAGTGTATTAGCATGCTAATGCAAATTCATTCGTATAAAAAACAAAGTGAAAGTACGTTTCTTATCATCTTGAGAGTATTCATACGTAATTTGATTCGCTTTCTTTCATAACTATATTTTCTATGGCAAATTTTTTTATGCTGGATTAAATATAGACCTATAGACATAATTAGGTTAATTGTCGTCTTCTTTCTAAGGTGTTGATATTTATTACAGATAAAGGGCTCCCCCTCTTTTCGAAAGTTCGCTTTCCCAAGATCTATATTCGTGAAGGTTTCCCCCGCCATCCGAAATTGAGTCAAGCGAATAAACAATTACTATTGATTTATACGGGGGAGTTTTTTGAACATCCCCGAATCAAAAAAGTATCTTTTCATATATCTGCTTGCAGATCCGAGATTCGCTGTCTGTTGTGGCTTATGTGGAAGGTTACAGATACTACAGTATGCTTCACTGCTTATTCTCACGCAATTTTCTATCTTTGTTAGGACTGAAAACAGCCTGTGAACCCTTTCTGAACTTACCTGCCTTTCCAAAATTAAAATAAAACCTTTCTGTTATGTATAACTGTCAATCGCAGCAAAAACTCTTGGAAAGTTATTTTGTGGGTCTTTGGAGCGCTCAAAAATTCCCTCCATACAAATTAATGACGATTGCTTATTTTCTTTAAGCAATTTCATGTTAAAAAAGGTTTCATATGAACGTTATACTTTCGGATAGCGGGAGTAAACTATACAATAATGTGAAGTAATGGATCATGGTATCTGAAAATCTGAATAAAGAGAGAAAGTTTAGTTTGATATAATTCTCTGCCTACCTTAAGGGTCCGGATGGCTCAACTGGTTAGCGTAGACATGGGCTATATAGGTGCTCCTATGGAGAAGCGTGTGGGTTCGAATTCCGTGGGGGCTCATTTCTCTATTTTCCGATCATTGCCGTTGTTTCGCCCACCACTGTAAATAATTTTGGCCTAGCAAAAATTCCTAACTGTTCCTGAACTGTCTCTCTTTATTAACCTTGTCGGATACCATTATCAATTGCTTATTTTTCATTTATCTATTTATCTATATAAATTTAATTTTAGATGTTCCGATGTTGATAGGAGATGATAGGATGTTGATGACAATTGTAAGGCGAAGAAAAAAGCAGGTGTTACACCTCAAAATTTTCTACCAACACGTGGGTATGTTTCGGTGCATTTCGACGGGTGCCAGCCATTTTTTCAGAGAGACTTCAGGAGTGCAGAGGAAACTGTTTGCTGTTCACATCTTTGTGATCTGAGAAATAAATGGGGATATTTCTGTGTTGTGGGTTGTTTAGTGGGAGTGGGAGGGAAGCGTTTTGTATTTGTGTTGGTGGAAGTCAATTTTCATCTGAAATAAGATACGTGTAGTCGAGAAAGCTTTACAGCGTTGAACACCAAACGTCAAAAAACTTTTTCAAATTTATTTTTGTGTCCTTTCAGTCACTCATTCCCCGATATCTGTTTATTCAATGTATGTATTTTTTATATGCTTTGTTGATATGGTATTACGCGTGAATTTTCTCTTGTTAGGATATATATATATATATATATATATATATATATATATATATAGAGAGAGAGAGAGAGAGAGAGAGAGAGAGAGAGAGAGATATATAGACAGACAGACAGACAGAGAGACAGACAGAGAGACAGAGAGACGGGGCATGTATAAAAGATTGATACTTTTATAAGCCAACAAATAATTTCTCGTAGATCTCCCAGTATTTATTATGCAAGTATAATTTCATGCCTTTTCTCGATTGAGTTTTTTTTAATGAATTTGAATTACCATTCTAATATAGTTTATTTATCCCATATTCCTAATTGCACTAAAATCGGCTGAAAAATATAACTTTAGGCCTAGATTGTCCGATAACTAAACTCATTTCCCTTTTTTGTGATTCAACCCCTTAAAACTTCTAATGCATGCCTTTACACATACATGTATATTTATGAATTTACGTATAAAGGCGTGTATTTCTTGCCTGTATAGGGGTATGAGCAGCACTCAGCGCCAACAAAAGACCCAACATTCGTCCTCTATATTGTTATAATGATCAACTCAAACAGACAGTGAAGAAGGCCACCCTCAACCCGGAAACCTGGGAAGAACAATCGGCAAATCATAAACACTGGCCTCAAATCATCTCGACTGTTACTGGACTGTTTGAAGAACGTTGCAATATCAAAAGAATAAACGACTGAGGCAAATGATCTGCCAAACACAAAAGAAGCGAAAATATCGGGAACAAGAACAGCCGACGACGAATCTATTTATGCAATGAATGAAGAGAGTTTATTGATTCAATCCCCGAAACATTGGAATCTTCCTCTCAAAAGTAACAATGTAGCTGATAAAAATACACTATTTCGGGTGAAGGTCTGGAAAAATCCCATAAAAACCCAAATATATCCGTGATTTTCATTGAGATTAATGAGTAAATCATATAAAAATGGATCAGGATGCACGTAGTATAGCAATGATCAACAAGTTATTGCGTTCTATTACCATTGGGTCCTCCACTATTGATGGTCTCATACATCATTCTACCAGATCAATGAATCATTGTCATCATCATCATCATCATCATTAGTCTTGTAATATCTGTCGTTGGACATAGACCTTCCCCAGGATTCGCCACACTTCTCTATCGTGGGTGTAGCGGAGCCAGTACTTTCTGAATTTGTTTAGCTCGTCTCTCCATCAAATATTCTGCAGGCCTCAGTTCCGCATGTGATCTCAGGGGATCCATGTTGTGAGTCACGATGTCCATCAGTTGTCTGCCATTCGTGCAACATGGCCAGCCCACTGCCATTTGATATTTTGAATGGATTCTATGATGTCCCTGACTCTTATCTTTTCCCGTATGTACTGTGCTGTCTTGTAGTCTCTCCATGTGAGACCCAGCATAATTCTTTCATGCGCACGTTGCATAGTTCTCAATTTGCGGATCTGTCTCTTGGTTAGGTTCCATGTTTCAGCTCCGTAAGTGACAATTGGGAGGATGCATTGGTTATACACGCTTCTTTTTAGGATTAATGGGATCTTCTTACTTTTGAAGGTTGGGCTTTTTCTGCCAAAGGCTCGCCACCCTAGTGTGATTTTTCGCTTGATTTCTTCTTTTGAGGGTCTCATGGAGATTCGTTGTCCTCGATAGATGTAATGATTTACTTTCTCCAGTTCTGTGTCTTCGATTTTGATCTTAGTGTTTTTATCTCCGAAGTGGTTGTTGCACATGAACTTCGAAATGAAAAGGGTCAGGACGCCCGTCGTGAAGCAACGATCATCAAGCAATCTCTGATGGCAGATGTTAGTGGGTTTGACCTGTATTTGATCTCCCATATCGATAGTTTGATATCATTAATTGGTTTGCTTATTGAATCAATCTACTCATATGATGAAGAGTGAGATTGTTTTTTTTATTTCTCTTCCACTTAAAGGTTACAATTTTGCTGATGACTCTGACCCACCAAACTAGGGACTCCTCTACTGATTTCTTTTTTTTTTCTTTTTTCAGAAGATCATCTCATAGAAATTAGTATTTATATTTATGTATGAGGTGCGATCAGAAAGTTCCAAGACTGTTCCTGCTGCGAACAGGCCAAGTACAGGACAGTCATTCTGCTCTGTGGAAAGTGAGCAGTAATCGTCACGAGCCAGCCTGTCGCGTAGCGTCATGCTTTGAACATTCGGACCCGTGTTACACGTGTGCCTATGACCACGTTCACGGGCTCATTTGTTCTGGAACTCACGACACACATCTGCTAGACTAGTTAATTAACCATTACTTGGTCTGCAACACAACTATACATACGCATTAGTACGTATGTGTGTGTGTTGTATTGATGAATATTTTACCTATGTATGTAAATTATATCATATGAAATAACCAGTTCTGTTTGTCTCTACGCACCCCTCTTGGACATTGGTACAACTTGATCAAATTTGGCGCAAAGTTGACACGTGAGCTCAATGGACACAAGGGAATATTTTTAAATAAAAAGTACTGAGCAAAATGGTGAGGGGGAATTATATTTACAATGTAAGTTTAATGTAAAACAGGAACCTTATTCATCTTTCAAAATACGTATGTTCATATACATACAAGCTGGAAATCGGCTGATTGGGCAGATTTCTGCAAGTCCTTGATGTTGTTACTGTTGATACTGATACCATTTTTTCTTGACTTTTTCTTTTGTAATTTTGGCTAAATATGCTATAAATCTTTTTAATAAGACGGTTCGTGTGGCTTCATTGATAATTGTAAAAAGCACAATCTTGCTATATGCGCAAATAGATAAGAGCGGAGTTTGTTTTACGGGAACATAAATCAATAGATTGTCAAGAACATTGATGGACAAATAGATTGATAGATAGATGGACAGAAACTTAGATAGATAGATGGGAAGGAACATTCATAGATATAGATGTATGGTTGGGCAGGAAATAGCCAGATAAATACACAATAACATAGATGGACAGAGACATAGATGGATGGACAGGAAGATAAATGGATGCATCTTCGGGAATATATATATATATATATATATATATATATATATATATATATATATATATATATATAGTGTGTGTGTGTGTGTGTGTGTGTGTGTATTATGTTATATTGAATTGAAACTCTTATTTGAAATGATCTCCTGTGATTACACGGTGAATGTATCATTTGGCCAAGACAACATAAATAGAATAAACAATCAAAGTAAATGGGGCTGCTGGAAGAATCGATCCTGCAACTGATAGAGTAGCTGCCTCAACGTTGCGTTGCTCTTACCATTGAGCTGAACAGCCGCGGATAATAACACTTTCAATATAATACAACACAATTTATTATCATTCTTTCGGATCATACATCCATTTCGCGTTGAAAGAAACGAATAGAGCTGATATAGACCGCAAATAAGCAAAATGAGAATTCGGAGTTGAAACGGTTATTTAAGCCTTTGCATTGTTTAGCTCAGCGGTAAGAGAAACGCTACGTTGAAGCAGTTACCCTATCGGTCGCAGCAGCCCCATTTTCTCGTTTATTCTATTTACGCTGTCTAGACCAAATGATTCATTCACTGTGTGATAGCAGGAAATCATTTCAAATGAGAGCTTCAATCTAACATCACGTGATTTATAATCATTCTGTCGGATCATATATCTTTATAAATCATACGTATGTACGTGTGCGTGTATGTGTGTGTTTGTGTGTGTATAAAGAGAGGGTGGGGGGAGACATAGAAGAATAGATAAATATACTGGAACATAGATAGATGGGCAGATAGATAGATAGATAGATAGATAGATAGATAGATAGATAGATAGATAGATAGATAGATAATGGATACTCTGAGATAGATAGATTGATAGATAGATAGATAGATAGATAGATAGATAGATAGATAGATAGATAGATAATGGATACTCTGAGATAGATAGATAGATAGATAGATAGATAGATAGATAGATAGATAGATAATGGATACTCTGAGATAGATAGATAGATAGATAGATAGATAGATAGATAGATAGATAGATAGATAGATAGATAGATAGTAAAAAAAAAAAGAAAAAAAACATAGATGGATAAATAACAACGATGATAAAAATTTGCCAGACCGGTAAATAAAGAAAGACAGGAGAACTGGAATGTTAATTGTTCTTATCATCTTCCGTAAACACTGTGTTATCATGCAACCTGACAGCCAAGTGGGCGATTAGTATTTACCAGGTGAGGATAACGAACATATAATTCCTATTGATTCTGTCTGACAGCCTCAGCTAAAACGTAACAAGAGTTTTCTTCACTTAGACAACGTATACATAACATAAACTACAATTTATTTCGACTGTAGCCTTCCTTCAGCTTAAAACGCACCGAATGCCGACGAGACGATTATAAAAATCATTGATTTATACTTCAAGTATTTAATCGATAACAGGAAAGAGAATAGGCTCTGTTCGAAACCTGCGACGTCGCAAGTACAATTTTGGACTTCATTTGTCAATGTTTGTTTTAGTAATGAAACTATTTCTTTACAATTGAGTTATCAAGTTGATTCCCGTTGAAACATCCGAAATAAAAAAAATAAATAATCATCGCAGTTAAAATAAGAACAAAAAAATTACACGAAGTACAATATAATTCATTGGGAAATGAAATTATATTATATATATATATATATATATATATATATATATATATATATATATATATTATATATATATATATGGATATATATATATATATATATATATACACATAAACATATATATTTGTGTGTGTTTATATATATATATATGTGTGTGTGTATATATATATATATGTGTGTATATATATATATGTATATATATATATATATATATATATATATATATATATATATATATATATATATATATATATATTGAGTGTATACGTGACAAGTAATAATCACTGTATTGTCTACTTTCTTCCTTCCTCTTACTTTCCATGTTTTTATCTCAAGGATTTATCTAAAAGAAGGAATAATATGACATCATCATCATCATCAGTCTTTTATCGTACGTCGTTGGGCATAGACCTTCCTAAGCATTTACCATACCTCTCTATCGTGGGCGTCGCAGGGCCAATTCTTTTCGAACTTGTCTGAGTTGTTTTGCCATCTTATATTCTGCCGATCTCAGTTTCACATTTGATCACTAGGGATCCATGCTGTGAGTCATAATGTCCAGCGCTTGTCTACCATTCTTGCAACATGACCAGTCCATTGCCATTTGAGTTTTCTAATGTATTCTATGATATCTTGGACTTTTGTTTTTTCCCTGATATATTATGCTGGCTTGTGATTTCTCCATGTGATGCTGAGTATGATTTAGTGTCATGTAAAAAAATAAAATATTCTTCATTCTTTGTCACCACCCTCTGTCCTTTTTTTCTAACAAACGCGATGAACTGATTCAAATTTTGTCTGGACGAAAAACATTTTGGCATTCAGAGAACCATAGACTTTCGTTGCAGATGAAAACTCGCCCCTGTGATTAATATGATTATCGATATTTGTATGCTTATCAATCATCAACAAGGCAGAATATGTACCATTTTCAACTATAATTGAGTTTTATTTTATTTTAATCAAGTGTATTATTGAGTTATCTATAATCATTTTTGAATTAGTAAAGTACTTGCCTTCGGTTAGGTAGGTCGTAGTTTCAATCCACGGACGAGTCATACAAATAAAATACCTCTCTGTTAAGCATTCAGAATAAAGAGTTGAATTGGCAAAGCCTGAAGAGGGACAGGCTATCTAGTGAAGGGCATGGGTGTCCCTGCAACACAGTATAAGAGACTAAAAACCCTGTGATAAGTCTATTGCGAAAAATACTGAAGAATTGTTCCGATGAACCTGGGTATTTCTCTTTTCTCTTTCTTTCTTAAAAACTTTTTGTCACCCAAAAGCCCAGTGTTTAGGCCACTTTTCACATTAAAGGGTTAGTAAAAAATTTAAAAAAAGTTATTCATGTCACAAAATTAAAATCAGAAAAAAAAAACGTTGAAATTGTCGAGTTGGAAACACTAAATGATGAAGAAGAACAAGAGTAAAAAAAAAAAAAGATTTACATTGATTGAAGGCGCTTGTTCACTCTAGATTTATAAATGTTGAGATTATACTTGTCGGAATAACATTCATTTATTCCGTACAACAGATGTTCTTGAGAAGAAGCCATTTACGTTGAACTTGCAGCGAGTCGTTTTATGCATGTGCACGTTAACACCCCAGGTATCTCTTGGTTTCAAGTTTGCTAATGGCTTTTAAGATATCTATGGTATCTGCAAATATATAATATATTGTTTTGTGATGTTTCCGTGTGACGTTTTGCATGATAATTAGTTTGAAAGCCAATGCGTAAGTTCTATGTTTCTGCTCCGTATGTATAGATAGTGGCAATCAGTTGTTGATTAAGACCGTTAACTCCAAGATAATGCGTTTCTGCTGATAAAGTGTAAACAAATGACCGGATCGCTCATAAATCACCCCCAGAATATCTCAAGTCTACACACGAAATTTCATTGAAATATATCAAAGAATAATAAAATCATCCTATTTTGAAAAAGGCAACAACGACGCCAGATATCCATAACAAGTGATCTATCAATGTTTGTATAGAAAATGACTGAGGGGCTAAGGAACAGAATATTTCAGATGTTGGTGGTAACTTATTGTTTCAACACCATTCTCTTTTTAAAATCGCCTGAAATTTGTTTAAGTAAGTTTTGGCTCTCAATCGAAATCAGGAAGAAAGAAATTGTCAGTGGTCACGAATTATTGAATGCGTTACTGACACAATAGTGATAAAAATGACAACCCTGGGAAAGAATGAGACAATTGAGACCACAGCATTGTTGTATTCTGCAAGAATAATGAGAACAAGACAGGCAGGGTCCGCTCTTATTTCTATCCAGACTGAAGATGATTACAGCAAATTTTGTATTGTACATATATAATACATGAAAAATCATAAATATATGCATATAAGTTAGTATAAATGTATTTATCTATAAGAATGAAATGAACCCTTGTATATCTGTAAGATAAATTTCGTATATGTAAGATGTGTTAGTTTGTTGGTAAGAGAGTCGGGCACTGCTGACTTGTTCGTGATTTCAAATCACGGTAGGGAAGTGTTAATTTTATAGATGTATTTTATAGATGTATATACTAATTAGAATGAAATATGCCATAGCGTATCTATAACATAAATTTTGGTACGTATGTAAGACATTTAGATTAGTCAATAAGAGACACAACTACCACTCAGTTGATCGGAATTTCAAATCACACTAGGAGAATGTCACTCCCTGAAATTCGTTGAGAATTGTTCTTGTTCTTATTGCTCTTATTATGGTGGGAAAATAAAGTCTATCCAGAAAGGAGAGTTGAGGAAAATTGCCACCCTGCTGTGTACATTATACACCACTGATAGGAAGATGTAAATTGGTGAACACTACGTACAAACGATCCCAATTATCTTAAAAAGAAGAGTATACAACCAATGCATCCTCCCGATAGTGACTTATACAGCTGAAACATGGAACCTAACCAAGAGACAGACCTGCAAACTGAGAAGCATGCAATGTGCACATGAGAGAATCATGCTTAACCTTACATGGAGAGATCACAAGACAGCACAGTATATCAGGGAGAAAATGGGAATCCGAGATATCATAGAATCTATTAAAAAACTTAGATGGCAATGGATGAAAGACAACCGATGGGCATCACGACTCATAACATGGATCCCTAGAGTTCCTATACGAAACCAAGGCCGACAGAATATAAGATAGAGAGATGAACTAGACAAAACCAAAAAATACTAGCTCCGCGACGCCCATGATAGAGAAATGTGGTGGATCCTGGGGAAGGTCTATGTTCAACGACGGACGATAAAAGACTGATGATGATGATGATGATGATGATGATGATGATGATGTACAAACTGTCGCTTAATAAGAATCAAACTCAATAAATCCTCACTTAACTCGACGTTATCATTGTATAATTTGAATAGAAATTCAGGTGATCAACTATTATTCATAAAGTCTTTGAAGCTATACTCCATTAAAGGCCCGGGGGCATTTTCAAATCGCCTCAGCCATTAGCTATATCTTTGGTCCTGTGATCAAGCAAGGCTTACCTCCACGACGCTAATTGCAGGGACTACAGCAATTTTTGGTATGCCAAGCATCCTGTCCTTAACTCGACTTCATATCAAATTTGCCACGATGGAAAGGCAAATAAATACCTGGTGCTGATATATATATATATATATATATATATATATATATATATATATATATATATATCGGTAAAAAATGACAGAGTTATTTGTGTATGGGTCGGCACCAAGGAAGCTGAAACTATTTTAATACGCATTTTATCTTAATAATCCAAGTATCCTAATTCTAAGTTTTTTCCAACTCCCAAGTTAACAAGAACTGTTTTAACGTGTGATCAACGTTAAGTCTTAAGTGTTTTTGTGACGTCTTATTCATTGTCGGGTCATAGCAGCCTATCTCATTTTATTACAGCCTAATCAGTTTTTAGCGTCGAAGTAATTATATATATATATATATATATATATATATATATATATATATATATATATAAAGGAGTAATTAATACGAAACCAGGAATAAGTGAATAACAAGTTTTATAACAATATATCTGGTAAGCTAGCATTTTACGTATTGTCTATAACTTTGAGAGAGTCATTAACAAGATGAGGATGGTCCGAATATCCATAGAAATAATAGTAATACCTCATCTCACAAATTCTGAGATATACATTCCATGGAAATTTGTATCCTTTTTTCGTGTGCTAGATATTGTTGAAAAAAACGTTCCGGATTGGTTTATACTTCGTAAGAGAAGAAGGAAAATCAGAAGAAAAACGACGGAGAAGAAGTGTCCATTGACATACCTATCGGATCGATCCATTTCATTAGTGTTAGGTAAACCGACAACATAATACCGCCACCCATGTACCCAAGTAATTCTAAACTAAACGAAGAATAGTTTACAAATACTTTCTTTGCTAGGAAAAGAAAACCACTCAATCTTAATATCCGTACCAGCCAGACTTATGTGCCTGGCCGACAAACCGATATAGGCCACCTTTTCCAACTTCCTCACTCTCCAACCGTGCTCTTGTATCAGCCACAGACAGCTGTTTCGTTGTATTACAACTCTTTAGTGTGGTTATAGACTATCCATTATCCCATCCAGTACCACGAGGTAGGATCGAAACCTTCACTTCAGACCCAGAGGCTGGCGTCTTGCCTTATGGAACTGGACGGTCAGTAAGGTTGAATTTAAGTGATATATTTATTCATGCATATATTCCCAAACCACCAGAGTACTCTTTTTCTACGTTGGAAGAGCAGTATATATATATATATATATATATATATATATATATATATATATATATATATATATAGTCTAGAGAGCTTCATAGCTTTAGATTCTGAATATATAAGAAAAATCTTTTCCTTGAAAATTGTGTCATTTCACTCCATTATTTCCTAATATCTGTTATTTATGTATTTTTTATTTTTTTCGGTGTTTTTATGTTTCACAAAGAATTTAATACCATGGTACTATGCGATCACCAGTTGTTTACCTTGTAATCGTTTCGAGGATTTAAGAATAAAGTAGTTATATTAACATGACTCCCTAGCTGTGTTGATCAAATACCATTTCAGCTACATATATAGTAGCGAGCAAAATATAAGGAACGGCTATATTGATAATGATTGATACATTGTCATTACAGATAGAAATTAACTCGACTGTTAATTCTTTTCACGGTTTGTTGTTAAACTATATGGTTATACTTTGTGAAAGTTATGGTTTAGTTGAGGGCAAACAAACATCTATGATATCAAAAAACTTACATCTGTTCAACAAACATGGCGATGAAAAGTTAAGGAACGAATAAAAAAAACTTGAAAAATCATCACAAAATTGCCGCATTCATTACAAAATCAGTATTTAGTGTGGTTTGCTTTGCTAATTCCTGCTTGTGGGCATCTGTTTCCACATGAACAAATTATGTATTTATTTATTTTTATTTTTTTTGCAAAATTCTGGAATCCATCAGGTTTCAGTCTTCTCTCAATGGTCATTCAAGGTATATCTAAAACCTGGGAAATATATCAAATAGCTTCAATCGGTTCAAAACCACTGTTCAAATTTTTACAATGACTTAATGTATGATTTAATGAAGTGACTAATCTTCAACGATTATTTCATTAAAATTTCTATTACGAATAATCTAAACAGCAGTGTCTAACATCCAGAAGTAACGATATGAACATTGGACACGTCTTTTGATCAACTTTTGTATATTTTCAATTGGATTAAAGTGAGGACTTTTGTCAGGCCTGATCATTATTGAAAATCCTTCCTGGTTCATGAAGTCCTTAACCTTCTTGGCGGTATGATAAGGTGTATCACCCGGTATGAAAATGGGTGACTGATTCCCAACTGGGGTATCAGAAGATATGCTGTCGGGAAAGTTCGTTATAGACCAGCATTCACCTTGCCAAGCCCAGAGGGCCAACGCCAGATCAACACTTTATAATGATTCTCTTATTTCTTTTTATTTGTTCACCGTTTGTAGCATCGAATATACGGAGGAGTGAAACTTTTTTTACCATTGGATGCGCTATCACTACACTACCAAAATACTTTTGCTCTCCATTGCTTTTCACAGACATTAAAATGTTTTTGCGTTTTGTGCATCCGTAGCACGCAACAGTAATAGTTTGCGTTGGTAACAACAAGGGCAGAAATGGACAGTGAATTAACAAAATGAGAAGAGTGAGGAGAGAGCGATTATTTGGACCTTCACCTTTCCGCCGGACTGTTTAGCTCAATGATGAGACGAATGCTACATTGAAGCAGCTACCTTATCGGTCGCAGGTTCGATTCCTGCGGCAACCTCATTTTTCTCTGATTGTTTATTTTATTCACGCTGTCTTATCCGAGAGACTCATCCTCCGTGTAAAAACGAGAGTTCATTTCAAATTGAGTTTCGAATAATATGGATTATTATTATTATTATGTATCCATTTTTCGGAAAAGCAAAGGCTCAATAACTGTTCTAATCGGTTGCAGGTTCGGTTCCTGCAGCAGCCCAATTTTATTCAGCTGTTTATTCTGTTAACGCCGTCTAGGCCAAGTGACATATTCTCGGTATTTAAATATGTCTAGAAAGCTACATAGCTTTAAAAACTAAACATTAAAAAGATTTTCAATTTTTTTCGTGTCAATTCATTCACTTCTTTTGCAATATCTGTCAATACAATCTAGGAAATTTTATTCATTTTTTTCCCTCTTTTACACATACTTAGTTTTTATGGCACTATGTTCGAATCTTCTCATGATCAGGTCATCATTTTTTTTAATTTATATATATAAATGTGTGTGTATGTGTGCGTGTGTTTCAATAGACGACGAATCTGAACTAACACAAAAACAGGAATATACTTCTACTTTATAGAATTGAAGGACATTCAGCGTATTCTGGGCTGAAAAAAAAATCCCACCAAAACTGACATATCATGTCGTCTGCATTGTTCAGTCTTGACGTCTTGTTGCATAATGTCGACGTCTTCTATTATTATTGTTGACGGTCTAGATTTCAGTGCTTTAGAATACGATGAAGCGAAATGCAGCTGCTCACGGGACAATTTCTTATTCATATAATCATTAGCAAGGTGTCAGAGCGTTGCTCAGTGCGAAATCGATTTTCATAGAATTTGCCTTATGAATATTAAACACCGTCTTTATGTTAAAATCCAAATTGTATTTATTTTTAGATGCGCTGCCGTCTCTAGTATCGATTGCCGTCACTGACTGACCAACATACCGAAATATGAGTTATGTCCCTTGCTCAGTATTGTCGATTCATATGTTCTCTCCTATATCTAGACGCTTCTGGATGTTAAATACTGCTATTTGGATTTTTGTCAATAAAAAATATAATAAACTAATTGTTTAAGATTAAAGACACTTGAATAGACACGTTAGATTATGATAAGACTTTGAACAGTGTTTTAGATACGCTGCCGTTTTTAGTATCGATTGCTGTCACTGACTGACCGACATACCGAAATATGAGCAACGCCCCTTGCTCAGTATTGTCAATTTATGTTTTCATCCATATCCAGATTGTTTTGGTCAATTCTGAACGTCAGACACAACTATTTAGATTATTTCTAATAGAAATTTTGATAAGATAACTGTTGAAGATTAAAGCCACTTCATTAAATTATACATTATATTATAATTAGAATTTGAACTGTGGTTTCGAACCAATAAATAGTATTCTATATATTTCCAAGATTTTAGATATATCTGGAGAATCCAGGTGTTTTAAGATTGCTCAATTTTAGATGTAAACTTGAAAATAAAGATGGTAAGTCTGCCTCTGTCAGATTTTCACCCATGAAGAGAACTAGCACATCCATGGTCTGACTGACAGCCCCATTCATAATTATAATAAAGCGTCGTTCTGGATTTCCAAGAAAAAAATACGTGGCTAGACAGAGACAATGTGTCCAGATAGAGAAAATGTGTGGTTAGACTGAGAAAATATGTGGCTACACAGGGAGAATGTGTGGCTAGACAGGGAGAATGTGTGGCTAGACAGAGAAAATATGTGGCTAGACACAAAGAATGAGTGGCTAGACGGAGAAAATGTCTGGCTAGACAGAGAAAATGTATGGCTAGACAGAGAAAATATGTGGCTAGACAGGGAGAATGTGTGGCACGACAGAGAGAATGTGTGGCTGGACAGAGAGAATGTGCAGCTAGACAGTGAAAGTATGTGGCTAGACAGAGAAAGTGTGTAGCTAGACAGAAAATATGTGGCTAGACAAAGAAAATATGTGGTAAGACTCAGAAAGTATGTGGCTAGACAGAGAGAATGTGTGGCTAGACAGAAAATATGTGGCTGGACAGAGAGAATATGTGGCTAGACAGTGAAAGTATGTGGCTAGACTGAGAAAATATGTGGCTAGACAGAGAAAATATGTGGCCAGACAGAAAATATCTAGGACATGTTCTTGAGCAATCAGAGTCTTAGCGTGCTTAAAAAGATTGTATTTTTGACATCAACCTTTTATTTGACTTCATCAAAGGATTACACTTGACAACTGACGTCGTAGATATAATTGTCTTATGCCGGTGGAGTAAGGGTAATGACAGTATTAAGCCAGGACGTTTGAGAAATGTAGGTTGGGATGTAAACAAGTTGTGAGGCGCTGGTGATTTATTCTGGGACGTAATGACTGAGGACACGTCAACAGAACTCGAATGGGATTAATGGAAAAAAAAACTTATATCTTCCCCAAAAGGCAACCAGTTTTCAGGTTGCTTGTTCGACGACTTAATTATCATTTATTTATTTCTTTGTCGAACTCCTACGATTTGAGTTTTCACTTTATTTTTTTGTATGTCACAACAATGTCAATAGCCTAACCACAAACCAGTGACGTCATGTACGCGAATATTGATGACGAATTCACTCTCTCAACTGTGGTCGACTTGTTTTGCTGAAGTTAGCCAATCCTATTTACTGGAACTTCTAATTAAGGGGTTGAAATGGGACATGTGGTTTTGGAATTATATTAGATTGGGAAATGAATTCTGTTCTAATTACCTTTTAGATTTTAATGAGGCAATCAAGTTAGACCCTAGCGAAACTAATCTTGTTATTTATTTTATTGGATGAAGTAATGTCAATCAGTATTAGTTTTTTGCTTCTATTTACCTTCATCTTAATTGCTGTTGCTCTCTATCGCGACTAAATGAAAAAAGGGTTTGACTTAGACTGGTCCTAGCCAGCAGGTCGTGTATTAAGCGAAACATCTTCCGGCATAGGGGGTCGTGAGTTCAATTCTCACCTGGAACTAATTTTTTTTCGGATCCAGGCAGTTAATTTATTAACCTAATGCTGAAGAAGGGTAACTAACTTGAGATTAGCTGTGATAAAAAGCAACAGCAATTAAGATGAAGGTAAATAGTTGCAAAAATTCAATAATAACTAAATCATCTGTTACGACCAGATCACGCTGGATATACCGGATCGATCATCGAAGTTAAGCTGTGCCAAGCCCAGTCAGTACCTTGATGGGCGAGTATCTGGGAATACCAGGTGTCAGAAACAGCTAGAGATCATACAGAAAGCCTCCTGTGGAGATCCAGTTATTCTTCCGGGGAGGAGACCTATCTTTGCACCACGTTCACTAAAGGCCCTCGAACAAAAAGCCAAATGCCGTCAGTCCCTTCCTCCGAGCCCTCTCACTGGCCTGGTTGCAAGCGACAAGAAATGAATGAAACCGAATTCTCTGAAACGGACAGCATGAATGCTTACAACTACGGGATACTACGTCTAGTTTCTGCTGCTTTATACGTTGGTATGCTAAAGATAGTCACTTACAGAGCGGAAATATGGAATCTAATCAAGAGACAGATCTGCAAACTGAGAAGCATGCAGCGTGTGCATGAGAGAATCGTGCTAGACCTCACATGGAGAGATCACAAGACATCACAATATATCAGGAAGAAAATGGGATTCTGAGATATCATAGAATCTATCAGAAAACTGAAATAGCAATGGGCTGGTCATGTAGCAAGAATGACGGACAACTGGTGGACATCACGACTCACAACATGGATCCCCTGAGACCACATACAAAATCGAGGCCGACAAAATACAAGATGATGAAATGAACTAGACGAATTCAGAAAGTACTGGCTCCGCGACGCCCGTGACAGAGAAATGTGACAGATCCCGGAGAAGCTCTATGTCTAACGACGAACGTTAAGAGACTGGTGATGATGTTAATGATGATGATTTGGACATCACGACTTACAACAAGGATCCCTAGAGATCAGTTGCAAAATTATGGCCGGCAAAAAATGAGATAGTGTGACGATTTAGACGAGTTCAGGAGATATTGGCCCTGCTACACACATGATAGAGAGGTCTGGTGGATCTTGGTAAAAAACGTTCAAAGGTTGATGATGATGCTAAAGATACATTATCTTTTAGGGCTTGACAGGGACGGATTTAACTAGTACAGGACTTTTATCGTCCGTCGTAAGACATAGACCTTTCCCAGGATTCGTCATATCTCTTTATCGCGGTGAAAGCCGAAACAGTGGATATAATATTCACTTGGGTGAACACCCATTAGAATCTACAAGAAAAACGAGTTATGTTAGTTGTTATGCTTACTGATCCCTCATCGTCAAATACGTTTCCTTGGGGAACCTATGTTAGTAAGCCCTGGATTTCATATAAATTGAATGACGTATAGTATAAAGTAACATTCATATACTATACATTAAAATAATACCCTATACAAAATAACTGACGACGTGTAGTGTCTGATTCTGTGTCGAAGCATACGAAAATCTTTTTGTCCATTTTACTTATAAAATCTGATTTATGGAAATTAATACAAAGTTATCATGAAGATTATCAACTGAAGATACATCGTATATGGAATAGGGGTTGGTATTCAAGGGAGACTAATAGATTACTTTTTCCTAGCTATCCGTAATTTTCATAGATATTTTCACCATTTTTGATTTCCTTAAAAACCAATATATATATATATATATATATATATACATACATACATACATACATACATACACACACACACACTCACATATATATATATATATATATATATATATATATATATATATATATATATATATATATGTATGTATATATATATTGTGTCATCCACAGACAGCTGTTTCGATGTATTAAATCTCTTCAGTGTGGCTATAGACTTTATCCCATCCAGTACTGCAAGGCAGAATTGAAACCCTCAGACCTGGAGGCCGATATCCTACCTCTGGACTACGGAACTGGGTGGTCAGTAGGGCAGAATTTAAGCAATATATTCATTTTACGCAGAAACTCCTCATCCATCAGAGTGCTCTATTCCTATGGAAGAGCATTGCATAAGCTTACAGTGGATGAGTTACCTCACTTGAAGAGTGCTCAACCCTGAATGATGAGGAGCAATATATATATATATAGATATAAATATATATATATATATATATATATTATATATATATATATATATATATATATATATATATATATATGTGTGTGTGTGTGTGTGTGTGTATATATATATATATATATATATATATATATATATATAATACAAATCAGGGATGCAATATAACATAATATAATGCAATGTCCGATGTATGACGGGTTTATTTCATAGAGTGCTCGATACATTCAACTTTAAATATTAAGTTGGTTATGAGAAGAGTTGGAGATATTGTAGAATGGGGGTTCGCTACACAAAGACGTCTATGTTTCTGTCTTGTCTGGCTAGTCAGGGCGGACACAAATATATGTTTGTGTAGCAAATGCCCAGTATTATACATATATATATATATATATATATATATATATATATATATATATATATATATATATATATATATATATATATATATATATTCATATTTATATATATAGTTTGTTTTTTTTAATTTGGGGGTAATTTTTAGGTTGTTTTTGAGTGATCATATTCGAAACTTCGGTAGAAGAAATTTTGAATTTTGAATATATCATTCAGACGTATATGCCGATTTTCCTTTGGGGTGTAGGTTTCGAAAAAGGGGGAAAGATTCAGGTGGGAAGACATTTTCGCGAAAAATAAGATAAGCATAAAAATTTAGAATATTTTCAAAATGTTTTTTCAGAAAAAAATGAAAAAAAAGCTCTCCTAGAAGTATCTTATCAACCCATAAGTTAGGGAGGTGAGCTCACCAAAAGTGGAAAAATATTGCTTTGAAAGAATCTTGGTTAAAGTTTTTAAAACTCAAATGTCTCATTTATGATACTACATATGTTTATTCTATGTTATACAACATATTTACATTATTTATATTTTGCATACAATATTTACATTATATATCTATACATTATACAATATTTACGTAAAATAAACAAATCTTTTGATAAAAATGTTTCTGCTGGTGGCTTATTGGAAATTTTACCCATATAAATAAACGGCGACAGGCATAATATATCTCTTTTAAATGCTCTATTTGTGCATAGTTTTTCGAAAGAAAATCAATTTTTTTATAAGATTGTGAAAAAAAATAATTCAAAAGCCTACTAAATTAGGTGTGAGCTCCCCATTAAGCTGCGAGTATTTGAGAAATTTTTATATTTGTGTAGTAAGCTAGTTTTTGGTGATGTTTCTTTCTAACATGATAATAGAAGTAGAAATTATTGATTCTTTTGATGAGGAGTTACAGAGGGAAAGGAATCTTGATGTCATGAATTTGTCTCTAAAGCCACGATGGTTGTGTATTCGACTTTTGTGAATGTGAACTCTGTTGTTCTTAATATTCTTTATAACATAGGTTTATATATCTCACATTGAATATATGTGTCCATTCCCGCCATGTTGTATGCTTCTTTTTGTAAATGCGTACGACGTCACTTTTTAACCATCTTTAACTGGGGAAATTAGACCACCATCTCTACCTACGACAACGAATCTCCATGAAACACACGAAAGATGAAGAGATCTAGCGAAGAATCACTCTAAGATGGCAAACCTTTGTCAGAGCAAGATCAACCTTCAAAAACAAGATTCCATTAATCCTAAAAAGAAGAGTATACAACCAATGCATCCTCCCAATAGTCACTTATGGAGCTGAAACATGGAACCTAACCAAGACACAGAGTCGCAAACTGAGAACCATGCAACGTGCGCATGAGAGAATCAGACTCAACTTCACATGGAGAGATCACAAGACAGCACAGTATATCAGGAAGAAAAAGGGAGTCTGAGACCTCATAGAATCTATTAAAAAACTCGAATGGCAATGGGCTGGTCATGTTGCGAGAATGACAGACAACCGGTGGACATCATGACTCACAAAATGGATCCCCAGAGATCACATGTGAAACCAAAGCCGACAAAATATAAGATATTGAGATGAACTAGACAAATTCAGAAAATACTGGCCCTGCGAAGCCCACGATAGAGAAGTATGGCGAAATCTATGGGTCTATGTTCAACGACGGACGTTAATAGACTGACGATGATGATGATGATGATGACAACGACGATGATGATGATGATGATGATGATGATGATGGAGAGGGAAGCTGTAGTATTTCGAGACTGTTTTTATATGGTATGTTTTTTTAGTTATGGCACCGGTTCAGTAGCTATTCTCTGCGGCCTCTCTTTCATTTCTTGGTATATTTTGGTGTGTTGAGACCGCGTATTCCTTGCATATTCTCTATGGTCTGACCAGGGTTTTGTATAGAGATTTGAATATAATGGTGTTCATTGAATGTGCTTAGGATTATACCAAGTATCTGATTTGCTTTATTGATTTCTTTTCTCCAATACGTTTATTGAAGTTTTAGCAGTTCATCTTCTCACACCCCCAAATCCCTTTCTTCGGTTATTTGCGTTAGGTTGTTGATTGTGCAGCTATGTGATTCGTAATTGTTTCCAGATATTGTATTAGTTTGTGTGGGTATGGTTTATTGAAGTCTTTTGTTGTTTGACCTCAAATGTTGAGAGAGACATTTATCTATGTTGAAGCTCATTGGCCCCTTCTCTGACCATTGCGCAATTGTGTTAATGTCATTTTGAGTTCTAAAGGGTGAAGGATTCGATAATTACCATAACTTGTAACCCTACTTGTCATAAAAAGTACTAAATACAACAGTATTGAATTCATTCAATTGCTAGTTTATCCTTGCCCTAAAAATGACGGCATTCATGAAATATATCTATACACATTGTATTTCATAAATGTAGATAATAGAGATTTATATTGCAGTGTGCTCGGAGGAAAGAGTTCTGTTGACCACAAACGGAATTTGTCTTTAAACTTTTGCTTTTGCTTTTATTAGTTTTCGAAACTTTTTATAATGATTCAAATTCAACATTTCTACTACGTCATCAGAACATAAAATCCTTATCTAATACATCAGTTTTTTTCCCTGGGCATTACCAAATATAAACACAAATTCCTAATCATCATATGTGAAGATTTTCATATTGTCAAACTCTTACTATCTAATTTCGACTTTACTGACGTTTATCGCAACAATGACAGTGGCCTCATCAAAAACCAGTGACGTCATGTTAGCACGAATAAAAGTTACGTACAAAAAAAAACTGATGACGAATTCACTCCCTCAACTCAGGTCGACTAGTTTTAGTGCAAGAACTACTAATGAATGAGTTTTAAATGGGATTCGTAGTTTTTGAATAATATTGTATAGAGAAATGAATTCTGGTTTGTTTACTTTCTAGATTTTAATGAAATAAGAGTGTTTGACCCTATACAGCAAAAGCTTTTTATTACTATTCATGATGTAAAAATATAGGATAGATATCGACGTTTTATGACAAATGATATTGCGTATTTTAAATGAGAAAATGCCAAGAGAACCTTCTCTTAAACATCGATATGTTTTTCTTGACTTTTTATTAGATAAAGCATTGTCAACCATTTTTTTTCATTTTGGTTAAAATTTGTTTTAGCAAACTGGAGAAACTTTTTATGAAAACGTATCTTAACTCCGTAGTTTGTTCTCAGGCTGAATCAGATCTTCGTTTCTTCCGGAAACTTTTCATTTTTGAGAAAAAGTTAGTTTTAAAATGAAAGTGAGGGAATTGGTTCGATTAACACTAATGCAAAAGTAGTTTTGACGGAAAAGTAAAATCAAGATGATAGAAATACCAGTTAGAAAAAGGAATAATGTTTGACTGTACAACATCTTTAATTCTCGCAACATGGCCTGCCCATTCCCATTTGAGTTTTTTGATAGTTTCTATGATGACACGGATTCCCATTTTCTCCCTGATATACTGTGCTGTCTTGTGATCTCTCCCTGTAAGGTTGAGTATGATTCTCTCATGCGCACGTTGCATATTTCTCAGTTTGTAGGTCTGTCTCTTGGTTAAGTTCCATGTTTCAACTCCATAAGTGACTCTCGGGAGAATGCATTGGTTGTATTCTCTACTTTTTTAGAATTATTGGGATCGTCTGATTTCTGAAAGTTGAGCTTGCTCTGCCGAGGGCTTGCCATCCAAGGGTGATTCTTTGCTTGATTTCCTCCTCTTTTGAGGATCTCATGGACATCACGTCTCACAACATGGATCCCCAGAGATCACATGAGAAACTGAGGCCAACAGAATACAAGATGGAGAGATGAACTAGACAAATTCAGGAAATACTGGTTCTGCGACGCCCATGATAGAGAATTGTGGCAAATCATGGGGAAAGTCCATGTCCAAGGATGGACGTAAAAAGACTGATGATGATGATGATACAACATCTCATCATGATAAAAAAAATTCGAGATAATATTACGATAAAAGACTCTACTGCGAAGGCCGCTTATACGCGAGAAATGTTTGAGAATGCAATCACCGAAAGACTGTGAATAAAAACATGATACTAATTATCAACCAACACTAAGATTAGTATGTCTTTCATCTAAACTCTAGCTGCCATTCATCGACCGTCAGTTTACAGCCATTAGCAAACAGCGCAGATCGGAAATAAACGGTGAGACTCAAACTCAGGCCTGGTTTTCTATACCAGTAGCTCTGTCGCTTGAGCTGCAAAAGCTTTTCGCCAGCAGAAGATCAAATGTAATCACACAGATTTATACTTTATCTTTACCCGATCGCCCGGCAGCATATCTATTATTGTTTCCATGTACACTACTAGTACTTGCAATAACAACTCTATCTTGATTTTCATTTTTTTTTATCCGATAAAACATTGTTAGCTATCACTAATCTTTGACTAAGATTTCTTCCGTCGGCAGTTGTTACCTTTGCCGTTTTAAAATAGCCATCTGTCGTATTAGGGTTCGTAGTTGTTGAGTTTAGGTTTATTGTGAGGTTCTTTGATTTGAAATTCGCCATCAAAGTCTGTTTTACTGAATCTGGAACGGTGGTTATTTTAAAACAGGAAAGGTAACGATTGCCATTCCATCTCTACATAAGTTGCCCTTCATTGTGATTACTCAGGCCATAAATCTACAGCCGTTTGCTAAGTGCATAGTGGAGAGCAACTACCTGGATCATCATCATCATCATCATCAATCTTTTATCGTCAATCATTGGACAGGGATCTTCCCCAGGATTCGCCCCGCCCCTCTGTCGTTGGCATTGTGGAGCCACTATTTTCTGCACCTGTCCAGTTTGTCTCGACATCTCATATTCTGTTGGACTCTGTTCCGCATTCGATCTCTGGTAATCCATGGTGCGAGCCGTGATTTCCATTTATCGTCTGCCTTTCTCGCAACATGACCAGCCCCTTACCATTTGAGTCTCCCAATGATTTCTATGATGTCACGAACTCCTGTTTTTTGTTTTTCTTCTAACATACTATGCTGTCTTGTGATCCCTCCATGTTATGTTGAGCATGATTCACTCATGTGCATATTGCATGGTTCTCAGTTTGTGAGTCTGTCTGTTGGTTAGGTTCCATGTTCCAGCTCCATAGGTGACTTTCGGGATGATGCATTGGTTGTGTACACTTCTTTTTAAGACTAATGGGATTTTTTTGTTTGTTTTTGATGGTCGAGCTTGCTCTACCGGAGGCTTGTCATCTCAGAGCGAGTCTTCGCTTGATTTCTTCTTTTGTAGATTACACGGGGATTTGTTGTCTTAGCTAGGTGCGGCGGTTTACTTTGTCCAGCTTTGCGCTTTCAATTTTGATCATTGTGCATTTATTTCCGACATGTTTGTTGTACATGATCTTTGTTTTCTTGAAGTTCATGTGAAAGCCAACTTCCTTGCTTTCTTCACTTCATCTCGCATTTGTATGATTGATGATGGTTGATGATTCTAATGATAATAGAATTCAAGATATCTATAATCATCTGCAGCAGCAATAGCAGCAGCCGTAGCAACAGCAGCAGCAGCCTTGTGATTCCCGTCGTTGGGCATAGACCAATCCTAAGTTTCACCAGATCTTTATATCGCGAGACGAGCAGCACCAATATCTCCTGAACTTGTCTGAATCATCAACGCCATCTTATTAATGTCAGACGCAATTTTGCATATGATCTCTGGGGATCCACGTTGTGAATCATGATGTCCAATGGTTATCTGATATTCATTCAACACGACCTGCCCATTGTTATTTGGATTTGTTAATTGATTCCATGATATATCTGATTTCTGTTTTTCTCTAACGTACTGTGTTGTCTGTTGGTTTCGCCATAGGTTTATAAAGGTGACATGATAGAAACTTTGAAGATATTCAAAAGTTGGGTTTTTTTCCAAATTGTGGAAGTCTAATGTTATATCAGTCAGAAAGGACAGTAAATTTACCTGCAAGTTCCATCGCAAACTCGAAGCCGCGAAAAAGAAATTGATTTTCTCCCCAAGGGAATGTCCGTAGACTGGAATATTTTACAGACTTATGTAATAAACAGTATGGATGTAATTAATTAAAAATATAACGTAGACTAATTTACATCATTTGGGATATAAAATCAATTAACGGGGCAGTTTAGGGAGTTATCAGCTGAAATGTATTGGAAAATTTAGAAAGGAAAATGAAATGTGCCTATCAAATGTTTCTCTGTACTGATGAGCCTGCAATTTTTAAAATAAAGTTTCATAACTTGAATTGATGTATATTTTGATGTTGAATATGTATTTTTTATGTATTTGCAATACTGAAATATTCATCGAGGCATTTATCTAATGAATAAATACTTCATCTTATAAAAAATAAAAATTCAGACATTGTGGACACCAAAGATGATGAAAGTTTCTATCCTTTCTTTAATATGTGCACGTGTTTGCTTAGGTGTTTGTGTGTTCCAGCGATCCTGGCCACACTGTTTTGTCTACAGACTTGTAAATCGGCATCAGTACTCCACTTCTAATTTTTTTTTTTTTTCAATTTTTTGACCTTTTGAGGGCCATGTCCTGACGGGTTCAATAATAACATCTAGTTTCTCAAGATCCTAGAGGTTTCTATATGTCTTTTTACATTATTTTAATTATTTTCCGTGAAAAACTCTAGTGATATCATAAATATATAAATTCTGACCATATTTATTCTTCAATGGAAATTTTTTTTTAATATGACTTCAAATTTTGACGCTAAGATTGTTCAATTACTGTGATGGCGAATCCCACTCTAATTTGAGAAATCTCTGCGTGTGTGTATGTGTACGTGTATGCATGCGTATGTGTATGCACCAAGATAACTCGACCACTGGCTATCTATTGTAAGACGTTGATATTCGCCAGTTATTTGGGTCTTTACACGGGACATTGCATCGTCAACTTTGAAGTTGTGTGGATATTGTTTTTTGCCCGAATATACTACGTCATCAGCGTTCACTAGTGTAGGTTTATAGATAGATGACCACAATCTAAAATTATGTTTTGACAGAGAGACAGAGACAGACAGAGAGAAAATCAATTTTTTCTATTGAATTTTTCTATAGAGATTGAATTGAATTACAGTTCAGATGACGTTATATGACATGATATTTTTTTTTGTTTTGTTTTGATCGTTATTACCATTAACGATGATTTCCCTGTTATGACTGTTCTTATTAACGACGTCATAAACGAGAAATAGCGTCTCATTATTTGAAGTTTGAATCTCTTAAATATTTTCATCAAACCGGTCGAGGGATGAATGTCAGAAAGATTATGGCTACTCTTTTTTTTAATTTTGTTTTATTTTATCAAACCCAATTTGTGTGATTATATTCTCCTTCATCTGAGCACAATATATACGGGAGGAAACAGGAGTCCAACATATCATTGAATGCGCTTAAAAAAAAACTCAGATGGCAATGGGCTGGCCATGTTGCAATAATGACAGACAACCGATTGACATCACGACTCACAACATGGAACCCAGAGACCACATTCACAACCGAGACCGATAGAGTACTAGATGGAGAAACAAACTAGTCAAATTCAGAGATAACTGTCTCCGCAACGCCCGTGATAGAGAAGTGTGGCGAATCCTGGGAAAGGTCTATCTCCAACGACGGACGTTAAGAGATTGATGATGATAATGATTCTTTTTTTCTACTCATTCAACTAATTATTTTTACAAATTTCTTTTTTATCAGGAAAAAAGGTACAATGAATGATTTTACATTATTGGCAAATGATGAGAGAATATTCCTCACTTTTTTATTTATAGATCTAAATTTAGATATAAATTATCTAAATTGACAACACCGAAGAGAAGTAAACGAAATAAATCGAATCTGTAATTTAGTACGACGCGCGGAAAATCATTTTATATGAAAAATATGTCAGCCTGCTCCACACATCGAAAAGTCCGGTCCCCTCTGGCCATACACTTTTTGAACAAGCATCATTATGATTAGAGAAATATCCGTGTGTGTGTGTGTGTGTGTATGTGTGTGCATGTGTGTGTACGCGCGCTCGTGCTCGCATACGCACCAAGATAACTCGACAACTGGCCATTGTAGCGCTCATGGGGGTCGATTTATATAAGTAAGGAGAGAGAGGGGGGAGTAGCCGATTTTTTTTCTCTTTAGAACGCAATGGAATAAAATTATAGATAGATGACATAAAGGCCTTTTAAAACATGTCTTTTTTGTTTGTCATTATCATTAACGACGATATTTCTGTTTTGATTGTTGCTATTGACAACTCTCTAAACAGGTATGTCTTGGTGATACTAATTCTTTAAATAATGTATAAATAGTTCCAGGTGTTGCTACCGTTGCCATAGAGATCGCGTTTCTTGAATCTTAACGTGATCTTCCCAAACAAAAACTCTCCTATTGACTCCGTACAACGTCCATTCAATGTGCTTTTGTGATCTTTTCTATTCAGCCTAGTTTCCCATAGTTATTGATGAATATACTTTGTGTTCAATTAGCAATGTTTATAAATGAGCCCCTGATAACCTCCCATGGCAACGTCATCAACAAATCACCAGCGTCATCAACAGATGGGATACTTTGCTGGATGAATTGTCGATTGTAGGAGGATCACCGTTGCTAAATTAGCTATATTTCGACAAGATCTGGCTGATATTTTCCAATTTAGCCGAAAATTATTGTTTATAGCCTGAAATCCGATCATTAAAAAAAAATCAATTAGTAAGCTTGATGGAAGGAAATAAACAATTTTTATAAATAATTTGTTCTTGATGAAACATTAAGACGTATATGGTTGCTTTATCTGATAAGTGACTTTAAAATGAATATTTATAGCATTTTCAGCTATAAAGTTAGCTGCAAATGGAATCTAGCCAATTTTAGGCATTATTAATTTCAGTTTAAGCTATAAATAACCTAATATACTTGGGAACAGTTGGGAGGATTTTTTTTTTTTTTTTCGAAGCTTCGAAAAGCAGGACGGAGAGAGGAGAGATCAGTCGACTCTGGTTGTTATATAGAAAATGTCGTTTTTTGAACACCAAGACAGAGAATGATGACCGTTTGGGCTGGGTAGTATTACTTGGGTAAAGACCGTTCAATCGTATGTCGGGTTGACACGGACGAGTTGACGAGAGTTCAATTGGTCGGTGAGACACGGCATTGTAGTTGGGTTGCAACGATCCGGAAGGAACAGCTGTAAACGACCAATGAAGACGTTTCAGTTCAGGGAGAAAGGGACTCTTGGAGATACGTGAGTGTGAGTTGTTTATAGTAGCATGTCGGATCACGGAAAAAGCTAGGCGCGGGGAATACTTATTTTTCAATTGCCTGCTCTGATTTGCTACACATGTGAGAAATCATTGGTGCACGGCAACATTTTTTGCGGGGACCGTGACCAATCTAGGCATTTATTCAAAATCTTATTTAATTCTTTTCTGATAGACAATTCTATCATCTATATTGTATAATTACAATTGTTTTGGCTTCAGAAATCAATTATGTAATAATTGTTATTCATATATTTGCCAATAATTGAAATCTAATAAAATGGAAATTAATACAATAGACATTTTGGGAGTGAATGTATGGCCCGAATGAAGATGAAACAGTCTTTTATAAATACACCTGCTGAAATGTTGTGTTCAAAAAGATGAACTGGATTGAGAACTAAAGCCTGAAAACACTTTTAGATAATCATTTTTATAATCATCATCATTATCATCATCATCAGTATTTTATCGCCCGTTGTTGTACATACATCTTTCCCAGGATTCACCACAATTCTCTATCATGGGCGTCGCAGAGCCAGCACTTTCTTGATTTGTCTAGTTCATCTCTCCGTCTTGTTTTCTGTCGGCCTCGGTTTCTCATGTGGTCTCTTGGGATCCATGTTGTGAGTCGTGATGTCTATCGGTTGTTTTTCATTCTTGCAAGATGGCCTGCCCATTGCCATTTGAGTTTTCTCAATAGTTTCTATGATGTCTCAGACTCCATTTTTTTCCTGATATACTGTGTTGTCTTGTGATCTCTAACAATACTAGGAAGCAAGTTATATTTTGTAGAGATTCCATGAAATCGGCATAAGAATTTTGCACTTCGAAGCAGATTATCGGATTTAGATTGTGCCCATGTTTTCTTGTGGCGTTTGGTTTGGGATTAGAATTAGAAGTAGGATTAGGATTTTAGTTCTGAGAAAAATATGTTTTAATGTCAGTTTAGGGTTAGATTCCTTAAAAAAAGACTGTCAAACTGGCACAAGCAACGAGAGAAAGAGAAATTCGCATCTGTGGTTACCTATGACGAATAAATAGTAAGGGTTCAGTTTAGCATCGTTGCTACATTTCAAACCGAAGCCCCTCTTACAACATCTTTAGATATTTATTTTCGCAAAACTGATAAACTTAAAGAATATTTAACGGTCTGATAACTTGGAAACACTTTGAATGAAAAGGGTTCGAATGAAAAGGAAAAAATCAAAATTTTCTACGTTGGGGTTTGATCTTGGCCCACCGATATATTTGTTTAATTTCTAGACACTGGGCTATTGTTGCTTTCATTGATTTATTTAGCAATAAAATTATTATTTTTTCATGTGAGCGTGGATGCAGACGTATATATCCCAAATTCTATGACTGCTGGGATATACATAGATCTATAGATCTCTCTAAAAGTATACTTTTAATTCGGACATCAAGCAAATTGATTGGTTAGTCTTAATGACGTTTGTTCGTAAACTCTTGATACCGGTAAACATTTCTCGTTTGCGTCTGGTTAATTCCCCGGGAACAGCCTTTGAGTAACGGTGTCGCATAACATATTGGTTTGGGGCCAATATATTCTTACCCGGATTTGAAGAGTCTTAATGAGACACTATTCATCTCAAAATGTACTCAAGTCATTGACAAAAGTCTGACCTGGTTGATTTACAGCAACAGTCACCGAATCGTAGCTCGCAAATTATAATGTATCAACCACTGACCAGGCTTGTAATTGATTCACGTTGGACAATGGTCACTGAATGCCCCACTTGAGGGTTTGATTTGTTTTAACGAGAAGAATCGATCGTTACGTATCCCTGGTCGGCGATCTCGAAATCGTGGACGATTTGTTGGAGAATCCTATCATCAGTACCGGATGAACTATATAGCAAAAATAGGAGGTGTATATTGATGCATATGCACTTGCTCAACGGATGCACATCAATACAAGTGTACTTGTTTAGCAGATTATACTGGTGCATATGCACTTGCTTAACAGATGTATATTGATGTACGTGCACTTGAGTAACAGATGTATATTAGTCCATGTGCACTTGCTTGACAGATGTATATTGGTGCATATGCACTTGCTTGACAGATGTATATGCAATTGATCAACAGATGTATCGTGACGCATGTACAATTAACAGATGTGAATTGATGGATATGCACTTCTTAACAGATCTATATCGATGCGTGTACACTTTCTCTGACAGATGTATATTGATATATGTACATTCGCCTAACGGATGTATATTGAGGCATGGGCATTTGCTTAACGATGAATATTCATGAATATATACTTTCTTTAACAGATGTATATTGATGTATGTACACTAGCTTAACGTATGTATATTGATGTAAATCGATGCATGTATTTGTTAAATTACCATAGTACAAATAGTTTTCGTCTATTATAAACGATTGAGTCTGTGAAGTTGGCAATTTTAGCACATCATCACCTTTAATCTCAACCAAGAGATCACGGGCGAAACTGTGCCGGGCGAAAGAATGAAATGGATTTTAATTAAGTCTTCTAGAACAGTATTCCATTGTCACCTCTAATTGGGGTTATTATCTCAAAGAAATAATTAATCCGAGTGAAGTATCGATGTGATACAAGTACGATACATACACACGTAGGTGTAAGAAACTGAAGTCATAGCCACTGCACAAGTTTCAATACGAAAACAAAGCAATACTATTCCTGGAACGTCAGACATGCTTATCGTATTATCTGACTGCTTAGCAAGTGACAAAAATATTATTTTACTATGCCAGTAAAACATTTATGTTCTAATATTAATGCAAATTTTTTCAAGTTAAAGTCCTTTTTGTATCACATGCTCCAAGTCCAACACTTGCTTAATTCGGCCCTGCCCATCATAGCGGAACACCGCTGCTTCTGGAATAAGGGAAAAGAGAGGTATACATCCAGTGCATCCTCTCGATAGTCACCTATGGAGCTGAAATATGGAACCTGGACTAAAGACTGGCTCTCAAACACAAAACTATAAAACGTTCATAGGAGAGAATCATACTCAACCTTGCACGGAGAGACTGCAAGACAGCAAAATATATTAGCAACCCCCCCCCCCAAGGAGTCAGAGATAAAGAATGCATTAGAAAACTCAAATAGCAACGAGCTGGTCAGAATGAGAATGCCGGACAACCGCTGGACTCACAATGTGTACTCCCAAAGATCATATACGAAACTGTGGCTGGCAAAAAATGTTGTGACGAAAAAGGACTAGTTCAGAAAGTACTGGCACCGTGACGCGCATGATAGAGAAGTCAGTCCAACGACGAAGGCTTAAAGATTGATGTTGAAAATGATCAGCAATCCCACCATCACTTTATTATTTATTTCAGCCATGACACTTGGAAAGGGTATATGCATTCACTCGTATCTTCCTGTCAGTTTCTCCACACAATACCTCCAAAAGTTCTCAACCAATTTCTATGACATTTCGTGGAAATATGGCTCGTGCGCTGAGAAATATTTGATTCAATTTTGGAACGGATCCAGAAAATGTTCACGGATACCTCCCTGGCATTGTTGTAATATGTCCGCCCAAGCAGTCTCGCCGAAAGTTCCCAATGGATTTTAACGAATTTTTTTAGGCAAAGTGTCGGCTACGGAATGAGGAAAAATTGGTTAAATTTTAGGGCAGATCCAGGAATTTCTTCGACTGGGTAATATTTTTGAATTTTGTCATTCTTGTAGTCACTTGTGAATATTTCCAAAAGTTTACATTGAAATTCGATGACATCTTGCGGAAGTGAAGGCCATGGGTAAAGGGAGAATTTATTAAATTTTGACACAGGAATTTTTTTACATGTACCTCCCCTGCACCATAGCTATGCATGAACTGATTTTCATTCAGTTTTTAGTAATAATAGCATTGGCAGAGATATGACATCTGATTCCATTTTCCGTATCGATAACATTTGCGCCAACGAACACCTTCTTTGATAACGAAATGACTTCAGCTCACCATCAATTTTGAGATTTTTTCACTTGTACTCAAGGTGTTTCGGGAAGATTCACACAGTGGTGACCATAGCGTTAGCGGAGGTTTGCCATCTGATTCCTGCTTCCGTTATGATAACATTTGCACCACCGAACACCTTCAGTAATTAAATAATTTCATCTCCAGCGTGCCATCAATTATTAAAATCTTTCATTTGTATTTGAGGAGTCCAGGGGAAGATAGAGACGACAGTCGCGTTATTTTGTCTATCCCTTTCTTTTATTGTCAAACTCCCAAGCTGGAGTTGACTTTATTTATCGACCGTAGAAAGGACAAAACATCAAGGATAATTCTCACCAAAATAAGGGGTGTAAACCAATACGTAAAATTTACATTCCCCTCCCGTGGTTTGAACTCACAGCCAACGGATTGCAAGTCTCACTGACTAAGCTAAATTAGCATGTCTCTAATAATAACGAAAATTTATCATACACTTATCAATATTATGATGAATAGATGTACTTATGTAATATATATATATATATATATATATAGATATATATATATATATATATATATATATATATATATATATATATATATATATATATATATATATATAGATGTACTTATGTAATATATATATATATATATATATATATATATATATATTACATAAGTACATCTATTCATCATAATATTGATAAGTGTATGATATATATATATATATATATATATATATATATATATATATATATATATATATATTCATTTATCATATATTCAATAAAAAAATTGCAGGAACAACCTTCAGTCGTAATAGAAGTTGGAGTGGAGTTTGACCCCACAGCAGCCAGGCTTATTCTCCTTAATGTCACGTGAGCAATTAATTATAACCTCATCCTGGCTTGTTAGTCCCGTCGAAGCTTCATCCAAGGCCCTTCAACACGTTACATACCCTCTCCTTGGCCAGCCTCTCACAGCGCTGGACGAAGGGTTGGTTTTATGCCTTTCCCATGGGCATCAATTCGAAGTGAACTCAAACTGTCTGATTCCGTCCCGCTTACCCTTAGTTCATCCGTACTTCCAATTCGCCATTATTTTCCTCCCTCTATCAGGTTTCTTCAAAGTATGGGTCCTGACCCATTACTGGGTTTCGAAGTCCCGCTGACTACACAGCTAAGTCCCGCTGACTTGGTAGCAGGCTCACAATAAATACTTGAATGAATATAGATCTGGGAAATATTAATGACAATTAAGTAGTTTAGATTTGAAATTAAATATATCTAATAATCTTATCATTATCCTTATTATGTATGTATGTGATAAGTATGAAGATATGATATATCCGACAATATGTATTAAGTAGACAAAAAGGAAAAATTGTTGTTATCTAAATTGGATTTATTATGCTAACATGTTTCGGGTTACTATCTAGATTGAAATTTCAAATGCAGCAGTATTGAAATGTCCGTTTATTTCTTTTATGATATCGTAAGAAGTTGTTATTTGAAATTGATGAATACCTCATTATTGTTTTGTTTTGAATCGCAACCCCGCCGAAAGGCAAATCATGTTAGTATGATTGATTCAATTTAAATACAACTACTCTTCCTTATTGTCTACTTAATACACGTATGTATATGTGTATCATATTGGCAAGAGAAATATACGTCATACAATGCTTCTTTTCATATAAGTGTGTTAGTATTATATAAAGTATATGTTTCAACCGGTCGTGAGTATAGATCCTTTTAAGCTGTGTGCGTGTGCGCGCACACACATGTTTTGCAACCAACGCACAAAAAGAAATGTGTGCACAAGATGTCAAATTCTGTACATAGCTTAGTAAGTTTTTCTATGATAAATATTGATTCCGTATATAAAATATAAAAAATGCGCACATACTTTTGCCACCGGAAAAAATTGGACAACATGGAATTTTCCCACCAAGTGACAGAAAATTATAAGAACATTGGTCGTCTGGGTATTGGATGAAATTAAACAGGGTAGCGATCGGAAAGATTTTGAAGGACCCAGCCTAAGGGAATGGAAACATTTGCAAGTTCTGGCTTAGCTTACTTTTTTCTTATCATTCTTGTCAATTCATCATGAGTACAAACGCACTCCCTACCAGATCGTTTCAGTTTCAATAATTGAACGACCGTAGCCACCAAAGGTGGTGAAGGGTTTATCCTCTGTTTGTGTGTTTTTTCATTGCGTTTCAGTGTTAAAGTGGTCTTGGTCATACCGTTTTGTCTACCGACGTGAAAATTGGCGTCAGTGCTCCCCTAGGCCTCTCTTAGAATTTTTTTTTGTTTTTTGTCTTTTTTTTTCTAGAAGTTTTTTGGGGACTTTATTTTGACAGATCTATTAATAACATACATTTTCCAGAATCTAGATGATCTTTTTTTACTCTATTTCAAATGTTTTATTTTTTAAAACGCCAGTGATTCAAATAAAATTTATTCTAACTATATTCATTCTTCGTTGAAATTTATTTTTCACGTCTTCAAATTTTGACGCTACCGATGTTCAATTATTGACTGCGATGGTGAGTCAATATTAATATCTGCTACTATTTGTATATTTATTGGTTTTTTTGCCGTAATTAAACTCAGTCTGGATTCCCTTCAGCACTGAGTAAATAAATTAACAGCGTGAATCGAAATAAAGATTAAATAAATGGCTGCAGAAATTTATAATAATGATTCATAATATTGCATCTAACGAAATAAATAAAAATAAAATAGCTTCATTGTCATTAGGCAATTTTGATGGGTACGAAAGTTCTGGGAGCGCAGTTTAGGGGAAAAAATTAATTTATTGGATTTTCCTTGCATTTTGAGAGAGAAAACATTAATTTTTCTCCAAACTTCTTCGTTTGCGATAATAATTGATTTAATTCAATTTTCGAATCTCCATTTTGTTTAACGTAATTTCGTCTCCATCGAAGCGTTTAATGAAGCGACGTCTCTTTTCTTGGCGCCTTTGTCTCATACACACCCCTCAACAAGTTATACAGAAGTCCTCCACTTTCCAAAAGTTTGCTTTGCGCCACTTTTTTCTCGCGCTAACGATAAAGGGCGAAAAGCGAAAATAGCGTCCAGTGTTTGTTCCGCAACAACCCGTTATAAAGGCAGTAGGCAACCTCTCCCCACTCTCCCCCTCTCTCTCTCTCACCTAGACCCCAATCTCTGTACCTCCCACCATCCGACCTTCAACGACACAGCCTAATATACCATCAACACCATTTAGAGGGAGAGGTCTTCATTCTTTTTGGCAAGTATAGACTTAGTGTTAGACAGGTGAATGCTGTCTACTCTTGTAACTGCAATGGTTTCACCCTCTGCTACTCCTGTTAGGCTGAGAGCCAGGGTATCTCAAGATCAGATTAAACAAGTTTAGGGTCTGTGGTATATGTTGTACAAGGGTTCTAGATTTAAAAAGTTCACAGAGATATGAAGACACTTTTTATTTGTCAAGTAGAGAAGCTTTTTTTTTCATTTGCAATGCTAGATATTACGATAAATATGTCTGACATTTCATTAATAGTATCACTTTGTTTTCGTTTTGATCTTTGTGCTTTGGTCATGACTTCGGCTTCAAATACCTAGGTATTTGGGCATTGTATATAAATAACAATGATACAATGATAACACACTCCAATTAATTACTGTGTTCAAATCATCATCATCATCATCATCTTAACGTCTGTCGTGGGACAAAGACCTTCCCTAGGATTCTCCACACCTCTGAATCGTAGGCGCCGCGAAGCCATTTCTTTCTGAATTGGTCGAGTTTGTCTCTCTCTCCATCTTATATTCTGCTGGCCTCAGTTTTGCATGTGATCTCTGGGGATCCAGAGTGAGTCGTGATGTCCATCGGTTGTCTGCCGTCCTTGCAACATAACCAGCCTATTGCCATTTGAGTTTTCTAATAGATTCTAAGATGTCTCGGACTCTTGTTTTCTCTCTGATCTATTGTGCTGACTAGTATTTTCTCCCTGTGAGGTTGAGCATATCTTTATTAACTCTCCCACCAGAACAAAATGCGACACAAGGTCAGGGCTTTACGTAGGGAAAAAGGATTTACCCATCAAAAGTAGCTCCAGCCAACGCGACTTTGGTTGCTAAACAACCGTGGTTGGTAAAAGCCAGAAAGAATGAGGGGTGGTGAGCATGATTATTTTATGTGCATATTACATGCTTTTCAGTTTGTGAGTCTGTCTCTTGGCTAGGTTCCATGTTTCAGCTCCATAGATGACTATCAGGAGGATGCATTGGTTGTACACCTTTTTTTAGGACTAATAGGATTTTCTTGTTTTTGGAGGTTGAGCTTGCTCTGTCAAAGGTTTGCCATCCTTCAGTGATTCTATGCTTTATTTCTTCTTCTGGGGATTTCATGGAGATTCGTTGTGCGACTGATATTGCTATCCCCAAACTCTCAGTCATTCATAAACATTGAGGGCAGTGCAGTGCTAAAATAATACAAGTACAGGATCACTGAATCGGGATTGAGAGCTTGCAAGCATTTAGTGCGGGGTATTTGAAAATGCGGGGCCTGTAGCATATGCTACTTCTGCTGCATAATTAACCCAGCACTGGGGTATATAGATGGTGGGCATTCGAGAGACGTCAATCACCATCATCATCATTACTATTTACAGCAGCAGGCTTTTACCGTCCATCGATGGACAGACCTACCCAAAGGTCCCCCAGACCTCTCTATCATGGGTGTTGCAGAGCAAGCACTTCTTTAACTTGTCTAGTTCGTCATGCCATCTTAGTTTTTGCTGGTCACAGTTTCGCATATGATCTCTTGGAATCCACATCGTGAGTCGAAATGTCAAGCGGTAGTCTAGCGTTCTGGCAACCAGCTCATTGCCATTTGAGTTTTCTGAGGGTTTCTACGATATCTCTGATTCCTGATTTTTCCCTAATATTCTAGCGATCGATCTAGTTTGTCAAGTCATTTTGAGTGACAATAAGTGGAAAACAACAATTACAATTAAAGAAACCAGAAGTTATTTTTCTTGCAGTATCAATTAGATACAGATCCATCCGATAGAAAACAAGCAGTGTCCTGTCCGTACCTAAAAAATAGTTCATTAGCAACTTTCCCCACGTTGTAACATTGATGACATAAGGGAAGGGTAGTGGAAAAGTCGCGAACGGCTTTAGAACGTACGTATCTTTTTAGTTTTGAATATTTTCAACAATTCTTTATGACAAATGAGATACATAAACACGGGAAATTAGATTAACCTAATACGGAAAATCCTTTTTTTTTCTTTCTCTAAAACGACCGCCATTTTTAACTTCTCAAATCGGTACTTTTTTTAATAACACTCTGCGTAACATTTCGAAGGATATCTGGTCATAGGCCACTTATTTCTTCTCGGATATTAATATTTAGCTCTAGGATAGTCTAGAGATGTCCACATCCGACAATTCATCGATTCAGATGGCGGTGTCCACACGTTCAAGTAACTTGAATATGGGTTAATGTTATTGATTAATGGTATACAAAGTAAAATCTAACCACTTTAGTTCGTTACTCAGATGTTCACTTTTCCATGATGAATTCCTGAGGGATCCTTTATATATCCAAGAAGAGGAAAAACAACGAATATAGAAGAAAAAATATGATTGTTACAAACTCCTTCGTGACTTCTGTGCTGCCCTTTATAACACTTGAGAAAAATCACTCAAAAAATTCTCATATTAAAAACACGACACTTCATTCAAAAATATACTAACCTTAATAATACTTAGGTTTTCTCGAAGGAGAAGTATGGAGAAATTTCTTTAAAAATTAATAAACAAGCATATATTCATCAGGGCTTATTTGTTCATCATCATCAGTCTTTTAACGTCCGTCGTTGGACATAGACCTTCCCCAGGATCCGCCACATTTCTCTATCATGTGCGTTGCGGAGCCAGCATTTTCTGAATTTGTCTAGTTCATCTCTACATCTTGGTTTTTTTTTTTTTATCGGACTCAGTTACTCATATAGTCTCTGGGGATCGTGATGTCCATCAATTGTCTTTCATTCTTGCAACATGAACAACCCATTGCCATTTGAGTTTTCTAATGGATTCTATGATTTCTCTGACCCCCGTTTTCTTCCTGATATACTGGGCTGTCTTGTGATCTCTCCATCTGAGGTTGAGCATGATTCTCTCATGTGCACGTTGCATGGTTCTCAGTTTGCAGGTCTATCTCTTGGTTAGGTTCCACATTTAAGCTCCGTAAGTGACTATCGGGAGGATTTTTAGGATTATTGGGATCGTCTTGTTTTTGAAGATTGAGTTTGCTTTGCTGAATGCTTGCCATCCTAGGGTGATTTTTCGCTTGATTTCTTCTTCCTCTGACTCCCATAATTTTGAAGGTTGGAAGCCTAAAAAAGAAGATTTAGTTGCATTTTCTTTTTCTCGATGACTGGAAACTCAATTCGTGGTGTTAGTTTGGAGTCAGATTTCAACTGCAATTTGATCTTTTCAACCTTTCTCTCGAATTATTTTGTATGTTTCAGTTAGGTTTAAAATTAACCAAGTTGTCCTATTTTAGGAGCTTTAACCGAAGAAGGGGCTTATGCTGTCAAAAGTTTGAAAATAGCAATTATCAGGTATGGCATTTCGTTTTTTTTGTTTTTTTTTTTTGTTGTTGTTTTTTTTTTTTTGTTAGACCTCCCAAGAAAGAAAATTTCATGACCATCGGGAATTGATATGTAAAGCTTATTTCGTTGAGGTTTTTGTTTTCGGACTTACGAAAAACAAATCCACAATTTGGGTCTTTTCCAGGCAGAAAAATAAAAATACAACTGAATGAATCCAGGTCAAAAGGCATCAAGTCAAGAGGTATTACACAAAAAGATAGTAATGTAGTACGGATTACTGCAAATTACAATCAGGTTCGGATGAAAGGCATATCACCAGTCAAAGGGGTAACAAAAGTTACACATATTTTAACTGATTATAAATTCATTTACTTTATCAAGTCATACATTAGCGCTAAAAAGCCCATTTTCACGTATATTACCAAACTGAGATGTTAATGCGAAAATGGAATGAAAACCTTTCATTCCTTCAAATTTACAAAATAAATTCTACTGTTAGAGACACAATTATACCTTTTGATCGTACGAATCCAGGACACGAAGTAAACAATAAAACATTTATTCCTTTGAATTTTACAAAAAAAATAAAAAAATAAATAAAACAAATTAAATTACCTAAACAGTACAAATACAATCAAAATATTCGTAACTACTGATTCTTCTCGGATAACTACGCGATTATAACTAATCTATACTATACTCCTGTCCTTTTTTCCCTAACGCCTTTCAACTTGATGCCTTTTGACCGGCCACCAGTTTACCATCTCTTGGAGAGATCAAAAGACGGCTCAGTATAATAGAAGACAAACAGGGGTCAGAGTTATACAAAACAATGAGAAAATTCAGATTGCAATAGTCTGGTCGAGTTGCAAGAATGTCAAATAACCAACGGCATGTATGTACTTGACAAGTTCACAAAGAACTGGCTTTGCGACACCCACAACTGGCAAATCATGGGAAAGGACTCTGCCCAATGACGACTTTAAAAGGTTAATGACGGTGAGATTCAAAGATTGCGTTGCACCAATCTTCCAATCCTATTTGACCCTCATTTGGTCTTTCACCGGATTAAGCTAAGACTGATAAATAGATATCTTTCTTTTGTTTGCTTGAATTACACAGTTAATTACAGACATAATCCACATTCTTGACAGAAGTTATCTCATCTGTCTCCCTCATTAAATTGTGTTAATATCTCCTTTAAAAAGTAATGTATTAGTAAAGTGAGTGTTTTGTTTTTGCTCTTGAAAGTCTGTAGCTAAGCGCCACAGAGGAAAAACAGACATATTCGAAATCAGCGTGCCTCTATTCAACTTCAGCACTCATTATTGAAAAATAAAATTGTCCATTTTTGAAGAAAAAATCCTCCATTTAAAAGGGATCACACGATGAAAAAAAAACTATTTGTATTTCTTAAAAATTCAGTGAAATCTACATACACCAGTGTGTAGAAAAAAATTGTCCATTTAAATGGGATCATTTGATGGAAAAAAAACTCTATTTGTATTCCAAAAGAAATCAGTGAAAGCTACAATGCACCAGTGTATAGAAACAATATGAATACAGTCGGCGGACTGAGATCAAAATCTGACAAAGAAAATTCTAATTTTTTTCTTTTGGTTTCATGTGCTTTCAACCTCCAAGACTTCAAATCCACCAGAATTTTGTCGGTTTTGAGGAAGGAAACGTTTGAAGGTTTTAGAAGAGGGAGTTCTATTTACAATGTAGCTTTAATGCTAAACTGCACCCTTATTTTCCATAGGTAACCACGGAAGTGATTTTCTCTTTCTCTCGGTGAATATGCAGACCCGGCCAGTGTTAGGTGGGTGTATGCGAGCATCCAATTTCATGAAATCTCTATAAAATACAATTTGCTTTCAAGTGTTTTTATATCTTAAGTGCTCCCCCTGGAAACGTTAGTTATCCTAGCCAATATATATATATAACGATGGCAAATGTTTGCTTGATTGGTTGCATGTATCTTATGAGCTAGCCAAATGGCTGAACCCTGGGGGCTGAAAATTAGTCTATAACATTCCCTTAACTCGAAGACGGACATTGGATGGATGGCACTAACCTCCAAGGTGACAAATGGGCTTAAACAACTATTTTATGTACAGTACATTTTAAAATATTTGTTTTGCATAATTGGACATGCCGATTTAGCCTAATGGTTAACAGCACTGAAAAGCGGATTCGGTGAACAGAGTTTCATTTCCAGTTGATGTAGTTTGTGTTAAGAAGATCCCATTAGTTCTGAAAAGAAGGGTATACAACCAATGCATCCCCCTGATAGTCACCTATGGGGCCGAAACATGGAACCTAACCAAGAGACTGAGCTGCAAACTGAGAACCATGCAGCGTGCACATGAAAGATCCACACTCAATGGAGAGATCACAAGACAGCGCAATATATCAGGGAGAAAACAGGAGTCCGAGGTTTCATAAAATCCAAGGGAAAACTCAAATAGCAATGGGTTGGTCATGTTGTAAGACAACCGATGGGCATCACGACTCACGACAGTGATCAAATACGCAACCGAGGCCGTAGTACAAGATAGAGACACGAATTCAGAAAGTATTGGTTTTGCAGTGCCTACTTTACAGAGGTATGGCAAATCCTGGGGAAGGTCTATATCCAACGACTGACGTTGAAAGACTGATGATGATGATGATCGTGTTCACTTCAAAGCTATGCCCTCAGGAACCCCCTTATTTCAATATGTCAGGTTAGAGATTACTCCCTGATATTGATGGCGACACATGTGACCAAGTACAACCTATCGCATGTTTATTGGAAAATAGATGGGCACTGTCCAAACTAGCCCAAAAATACCCCGGGGAATCGACGATCTACTAGGTCAGTGATAGCGAACCTCTGACAAGTACATTCGAAAAATAGGTCGATTATCAATAATCAAGAACTAAAACTCATGTAAGTGACACTCCGATAAGAGAATTATTCAGAAATTAAAATTTTGGCATGCCTTGAAAAAAAGGTGTGCAATCATTATACTAGGTCGTAGGATAATTTGATTCGGATATGTAACCCAGTACAAACTGGCACATGGTACTTGGAGAAAAGACGGGTCCCCCAAGAAGGACCCATTGTTTCATTCGTCTGTTTATTTCCGCTGACTCCTTAAATATAAAACTACCATCACATCACGACCGTAGAGTCGGTTCTGAGTAATTCCCATGGCTGGATTATTCTAATGCGGGGTCTGTAGCATTTATAATGAAGGAGCCCTAAATTTAAGAAAAAATTGACGGGTCGCTCGAAAGAAACTGTCACCTGACCAACGTCTTTTGGTAGCATGCTGTGTTCAGGTGATCAATTAAATAGCTGGAAAAAAAGAATGATCAGCGAATTACTTCTTTCGCTTTTTGTTGGGCGGTGATCAGTAAAAACAAGTCTGAATTTTCAAGAAAACAAGCACAAATCATGCCTGACACAAAATAAGGGACCAATTTAGCTAAAACTTACATTGCAACCTGAACCCCCACTATAACCGGAGAGAGGGAAAAAATCGTATTTTCGAGACTTGAGGAGTTTAATATTTGAATTTTCAGACCTTTAGTTTTATTACTGTGGCCTGTGCGCCTGATAAATACATACCCAGACACCTAGACAGCCAGACCTACTTAAAAACTGACGGAGCCTATGTTGACAGTTTTAGTTGATGGTTTCTAATATTGAAACACCTAATTTTTTTACTTGAAGAATAGAGTAATTCTTGTTTTCATTTGCCACACAGCCAGATAAAAAGACAGATATCTATGACACTTTAGTCATAGTTATACTTTGTTTTCGTTTTGATCTTTGTGCAGTGGCTGTGACTTGAGTCGTATTTATGCATCGTATATGTATCACATAGTAATTAATTGGATCATGGTAACAAGTAATAAAGACTAAAATCGCTAAACACGCAGCCGTTCATAAAAGTTGAAGGCAGTATAGTATTATAGCAATAGAGCAAGTATCATTGAATCAGAATCGATAGCTTGAAAAGATTTAGCGTGAGACGCTTGGAAATGTAGAGCCTGTATCATAGGCTCCTTTTGCTACATAATCATTCCAGTACATCAAATGGGCACATTTCAGTCCAGCCTCCTTCGTCTTCGTGGCCGAAATAAATGATGATCTTCCTTGGTATCAGTCTGCTCGGATAGTGTAATGTTTAGCACGTCTGTTTTCACAGGGTCCCAGGTTAGATTCCCGGTACGAACGATAAGTGTGGAAAACTCTTTATTAGGACAAATTTCTCCGTACACCCAGTATTTATTTGAGTATACTAAATTGTATGGTTAGTGTGTAGGTATCCCTTGGCGGGCTTGCATTCTACCAATGGGTGGTCATAAAAACTTGTTGGCATTAAGTCCTGGTCTCTACCAGACTTGGGACTTGCGAAGATTACTAAACCTACGCGTACAATAGAAACCGGGACTTTGTCAAGGGTCTACGTACTCCATTGAGAGTTGTTTCTCAAGAGATGGGGACGCTTCATCTAATCTTTCCTTGATATTAGTTTTTTTGTCACATCTATTCCATCTTGTTTCACATTAACTAAGAAACATGACGTTGTTCCTCCTCATTTCATTTGCCATTGAGCTATTTTCTGCCCGGGGTTCAAATGTTCCAGGTCTCGATATCGGTTTTTGCCTTTGATCTTCTTAGGAGAGTGTTCGGTAAAGTGGCTCTCTCTACGATCTATTACGTCACGAGATTTGATTTGATTTTTTGATCACTTGAACATCTCCCTAAACGTCAGTGGTGGATGTTAGGGGGAGAATGTTAAAGTGATCCAGTGAAAAAGTCAAGACATTGTATCCCAAGCCATTAATCTTCCAGAGCCTTTTGAGAATTCATCGGGTGGATGGTAAACACAGACTATCGATACATACGAGTCTAGACGTTTCATCGACACTCAGCCGTACTGATGTCTTGGTGAAGCGTCCGCATGACGAAGCGGCCGTCAGCTAACTTGTTTTCGGCGAAACGTCCCTCGGTAAAAAGTTCGAGAGTCGAGTCACATTGGACACGAACAAAGGTCCAGAATTAAGCAGATACGTGGATGTAAGCACATTTTTTTTTCAAACGAATACCTGTAAGAATTTGTGGCTTGACTGACTTGGCAATTACGCATGTCAAAACCAATGTATCCATATGAGTAAACAACAGGGCTTCTGAGGGGAGGTACGGCCCATTCATCGCACCGTAGCCTGAAGGACTGAGGGGCGGTGCCGAGTGTTTTTTTGGGTAAAGCTGGGTATCGAAACTTTCAAGTCGATAGGATAAGTCTATTATTGAAATAGTTTGGCACTATACTATGTTAGCTCTCCGGTACACGATAGTGTTCTAAGAGGATTATAGCAAATGGAAATAGGATGGCTAAATGACGAGAGTGTTTGCACAATTTCTGTGTGTACGTGTTTGCGTGGGGTGGGGGGCGACAACGGCTTTGCAACATCAAATAAATTCTTCTTGGAGGCCCTTAAATTGGTCAATGAAATAAATGATTTGAAAAATGAAGCATTTTTATAGGTGAACAATATCTTCAACTACGAAATGAAGTGTATTTTTTCGAATAACGGAGCCAACTGTGCGTGTTTTAGTTGAAAATAGAGGCATAAAATTCTAAATCCCTTGTTAAATACATGCGAAAAATAATCATGCTTATCGTAAGCTTCTTTTCCACGAGACTCTACTGTGAAGCCTGCTAAGTAACTTCTAAACTAAACAAACCGAAATAAGACCGACTGCTGCAGGGTCAAAATCACTTCGTCTTCTTTTCCAACAGAACATGATGACTGCAACTTCTGTATTGTATATATAGTAAATACGAAAATTATCAATATATATATATATATATTCCAATATGGAATGGGGCATTCTGGTGGACGGGTAATATATATGCATAAATAAATTTATCGCTTAAATTCAACCTTACTGACCGTCCAGTTCCGTGGAGTAGAGGGAGGATACCAACCTCCGGGTCTGAAGCTAAGGTTTCGATCGTACGTCGTGGTACTGGATCTAGCGATCTGTTGTAGGTGAGTTCAAATCACGGTAGGCAAATGTGGATTTTACATATCTGTTTACATCCCACATGCTGGTGAAGATTGTTCTTGTTACGGTAGGGAAACAAAGTCAACTCAAAATTTTGTACTTGAGTTTGACAATATGAACTCGGCTTGACGTCATAAAACGGAGGGAGGGCGCTTACCGTAGGGCGATGGCTGGTAAGATAGTCACGCAGACTCCAGCGTTTTTCCTGGAGGTAAGAATCCTGCCTGCTCAGACAACATTCAATTTCTTTATGGGAAAAAATAATAATACTGTGTACACTCGTGTATGAGTTGATTTTGTGTATAGGTCTGCCTTTGATGCATGTGCTGGTGATACCAATTAAATATCATTAATTTTTTAAACCAAGGGTCGCCCCTAGTCGTCCCACAATTGTTTTGCCTAAAAATTTGGTCTTAAAAACTAGACCTATACACGAGTTGACTTCGTTTTTTCCCCTGTAACAAAAATTAGATCAATCCTCACCAAATTCAGGTGAGTAAACTCTCCATTGTTTATCCATCACGTGACGTTTAACTAAACCTATCGATCAGATTTACTCTTTTTTATCCCTTCCATGATTGAAATCACGACTATATGATTACCAACTGGGCAAAACTGATAAGTTTCACATACCAACAAATTTATTTATCAATTGTACAATACAATAATTCAGTCGGAATGAAGGTAGGAGCGGAGTGTGACTCAACACCAACCCGTTTTATTCTTTGGTTCTATGGGCAAATTTCTGGGATTTATTTTTCCTCGGCGGTTCCAATGTTAAAGAGACAAGATCTAATTGGAAGATGATTGGGCCCAGAAAGGGAACACAATTTTACATTACACAAGGGAAGGAGAGAGAGACTTTCTTTCAGACCAATTTGAATGAGGCAGAAAGCAGTTTGCAAAGACTTGTTTGTTTCTTTAATATGCGAGTGGGGAAAAGAATGAAGTGGCTTCTTCTGTAGTTGACGTCAGAGAAATTAAAGTACTTAACGGACAACTCCATTCAATTTCGGGAAGAATTTCAAAACGCAACTGCATAACTTGATGTTATTTCATTGCAATTATAATCAAAATTAAACCTTCCAAGAAGATATCTAAATTTTGCAATACATTTTAAAAGAGCATTGAAAAGAGGCTTGGTAGATACTATTTAATGATATTCACCAATAACCAATTTTGCTTTTCTTGGCTCGATAACACTTAGTCAGAGCAAACAGGTTATTGTCTCTCCTCATGGATCAGGCCTTCTCACCAAGAGTGAGGAGGTTTGAAAGTCAGAACCTCATAGTCCATAAAGGATAATGGTGCAGTACAATTTTATGTAACACCAACTTAATTATGCCATACAAAATGTCTGTCATTATTCAACAATGCTTGCTTAATTGTGTTACGTCACGCATCTCTGTCAACGGTCAAATGAACCATCCAACATCTGGATCATAAAGTTGGTCATACCTACCTTCACAGCAAATGGCTGTGAGTGCAGCATCTTCTCCGTGGGTGGAATGTCTAGTGTGTAACAGGCTTGCCATTGAGACATATTCTGAATTTATTCTTTCAAACCCCTGGATAAATATCCAATATCATGTAATCATCTAATCAACATAAAAACCCTTTCAGAGTCCACACATATTCTGGAAGTTTTAAGGGGTCTGCAAAGTTTGAGAGCCACTGACCTAGGACAGAAACTAATGAGTTTTGGGAAATCCATTTTACTTATATCAACACAAAGTTCTTCGTTTGTGGGAGGAATTGCCATATTTTCATAAAAATATGTCCATGGTCCCATAACTCCCCTGTACTTCATGGTTGAGGCACCCATCAAAGGAGTGCCTTGGACAAAACCTTCTCCAGGATTTGCCACATCTCTCTATCATTGATGCCACAGTGCCAATTCTTTCTGAACTTGTCTAGTTACTGATGCAATCTTATAATTTGCCAGCTACAGTTTCTCATATGATCTCTGGGGAATCCACATTGTGAGTTGTGCTGTCAATCTCTTGTCTGACATTTGTGCAATATGACCAGCCCATGGCCATTTGATTTTCCTAATGGACTTTGTGATATCCCTACAAGGTGATTCAATCCTACCCTTTATGCTGAGTGCTTAAGAGAGTGATATTAAGTACCATTTTTAAAGTCTCTAGTCTGACTCGGGCCATGGATTGAACCCACATATAATATGCATAATACATCTTCATTTATGATAATTTGCTTAGTCTGATACAATATGTACCAAATAGTTTTTAATATAAAACTAATTTTTTAAATTCTAACTAAAAAATTGCCTAAAATCAGTAGTTTGACTTTACTTACATCAGTCAAAATTTGCAAATATTTCATGAGCTCCGTGTCAATAGTGAATAAAGCACAGGGGTTTAAAGTCAGCTTTTGAATGAAATCCTATATAAGTAGCGTACAATGTATATTGAGGAACATCCATTTGAAGTCATTTTTTTTCAGTAGAGTATTCATCATTGATGAGAGTTTCACTTTCACAACCTGAAAACATCGATATGCTGACAATGAAAGAAATTCATGCTTTGGTGACAGCTGACCAAGTGCCATGAACAGTGTATTCATAAGGAGATATTTTTCATAACAACATTAGGCAAATTAATGGACTTGCCTCATATCAGAGTCAGTTGATTTTCTGAAATTTCCCCCCCAATTCTGAACTCGTCTCATACTTATGGTCAACTTATATTCAAGAATATATGGTTTTTTAATATCTATATCATCCTGGGCACAATTCCATCTCTCTTAAAAGGATAAGTTAGGGATCAAATCCACCTAGTGGTGGTGGTACCATGTGTAATCTAGCAGAAATTTGGAGAACGATAATGCTAAGTATCCTTCACAGACCCGCTTCTTGGCTTGAATCACTTGCATATCTTCTTCAGGTATGACATGGTAAAAATGAGTCCAGTCCCTGGAGATTCCAATTTTAGGGTAGCACTAAAAAGGGAAGGGTTTTGGGTTACCCTTATGTTTTTGTGGCACTGGACACTGCAACTGGTCTATTCAGGTCTTTTCCCCACATGCACCTGTGTGGGGCTCACATTAAGGCCAAGCTTATTGTCATTTTACCCTTATAGTGGGTAGGGGATAGAGAAAATATCCCCACCCCATTGCCCCTAAATGGAGGCTCTTTGAATTCAAATCATCTTAAGCAAGTAAGGTAAGGTTGGCCGATCAGTTAACGGTATTGAGATTGAATTCATGTTCAAACGTAGGCCGAGACAGTTTGTGTTCATTTTGCATCTGTCGCCCACCCTGGCTATGGGTAACATGATGCAAGGTGAAGTGACTGAAGCCACCTCGGGTGCTTGTCACCTCCAAGTTTAATTCTCATATCGCAAACGGGTTGAGTAAGAAGTAATGTGATACATCAACCCCGCACAAGGATAGCCGATGCCATAGCCAGCATAAGGGCGCCACTCACTTTACTTTTTTTTGGTGTGCAAGGGGCTCGACAGTCTCAGTCACCCTCACTGTAGGTCTACCCAAAAACCATGATGTGAAAAGTGATTTTTGTAAGAAAAAGAAATGAGAGACGATCTCCATAGTACAGAGGAAACCATTCATTATAATCATGGATAATGTTATCAAAACCAAACACTTCATTTAAAATGAGAAACAGACAAGCAAAAAGAGAAGAATCTGTAGGCCAAGAGGCTGGTTGGCCAGGTGGGCCATTTGTAGAGCTATAATGATACCATAGATATCCTTTATCTGTTATCTAAAAGATCTTTCCCAAAGCAATCACAATAAACGATTTGGAGGCAAAAATACAGAATAACAAATGAATGTAGACTTTTTACAGTTCTTTATTATGCGTTTCTCAACCAAGATTTGAAATTTTTATGCAATAATGAATGATTAAATAAAAATAATTTAATATCTCGAGACATGGCTAATGCCGGAGATAAAAACATTAAAAAAATATAAATTGTCAAACGACAATTTTTAATACGAAGTTCGTTCTGCTCTGCTTATTCCTTTAAGCATTTTGTTTAAATTTTTTTTCATGATATCCGCAAATGAATATTTTAATAAAACCATTATTAATACAAATAATGTTACAGTACAGCATATTATGAAGAAAGGAAAAGGTAATACTTCTTTTTTTTCTTTTTAGTCAGAGAAAAGAAATAAATAATGAAAAAATATTTCAGAAACATTACTTTTTTGTTTGTTAAAGATGAGATGTTTACAACTACAGAGGAAGCCACTTATTATAGTCAGGATTAATGTTATCAAGCGGATACGGTTATCAAAAATCAGGAGGTCAAAAAACACTTTTTTCAAAGTGATCACAATAAATGGATTATATATCCTTCGTTTAATGTTATCAGCTGGTTATTGTCATCTAAAAGACCCTGTCCCAAATTGATCACAATAAGCGGCTTCCTCAGTATAACATTATTATAATATGAGAATCCTTTGTAAACACAGAATAAGTAAAATTAAAGATATTGGTCAGAGTATATATATATGTATATGCTAACAATTTAACCCTTTGAATACTGATTTCTTTTCTATTTTATGGGGACCAGCAGCTCCTTAAACAGTTAAGACAAAACACTTAGGAGTCCGGCAACAATTCAATATTGCACATATATAAAACGCAATGAATGTATATACATATATATATATATATATATATATATATATATGAGAGAGAGGGAGGGATAGAGAGATGTGTGTGTGTGTGTTTGTTTGTTTGCATGAGTAACACTTTTCTAGAGCACATAGATACTACACTTTGATCGTAGACAGAAGTGCTGATACATACATATATATATTTCCATTGTTTTTGACAGGAACTATGCTATATATTATATATATAAATATATATATATATTAAAAGGTTGATAAAAAAATCTCTGGGATAAAAAATTAATTTCAAAAGTTCAAGTTCGAACAACATTTAATAAAATGGAAAAACTAAACTAATTATTATATTGTATTTTGGATATATCTACTAAAGAGTTCAATGAATATGCCTAAAAGGGATTCCTCAACAAGTATAATTTGATTTTATTAAAAAAAAACAACAAAAAAAAAACAGACTACATCTATGTTTGTAATCAATAAATATTCAATTAATCCTTGTGAGTTTTAGAAGTTTAAATTGAAAGGTAAATATAAGTATTCACAGCTGTCTATTTGTGAGGACCTTTAACCTAGAAAAAGCCCTCAAAGGGTGACAAAAGTGGTTGAGAAAGCCCTATATTCTAGATCAGTCAATGTAACTAATTTGAAATTAAATATTTTCAAATAACTATTGAAATATACAATTCCAGGGTACTTAAATTCATGTTTTTTAATGAAATAATCAATTTATCACATCCAGTGAGTAAGTATTTAAGAGGTTGGGCAATGCTTACACTGCTCGAGTCTCTTATTAGTACTAAATAAAACGTATGCGTATATCAATCAAAGAAATCAGTGATGAAAAAAAAAAATACAAGTATTTTCATTCGGTCATTGACAATATTTTCAACTAAGGGAAGTAACTCAGTTGATCACAAAGGGAAGCGACTATGTTGAATTAGTAAACTTCCTCAGTTCACAATAAAGTTAGCTCCCTTTACTGCATCATATTCTCATCACATCAATCCAGATAACTAACCACATAACTAAATTTTAGTGCAAATTTATTCCAAGTTCTTATAAGACTAGAGACATAGTATTAAGGTTTGATGGTATTATAATTTACTTTAATCTAGTAACTTGGAATATCTAAGAAACAGAATTTTGCTTGGGGTCAATACTGTGAAATGGCTATAGATTTTGGGGTCAGGGGGTTTTGGTTACTTGAGATGCCTACTCTGAAATTTAGTGAGATTTGATAAAGGAAAATTTGCAATAAATAGACACATACTGTCATTTAATTCATGAAATATATCACCAAGGGCTGAATTATTATTTATGCAATTCATGTATGTACAAATATATGCTCCTTGTTATTGTATTATGTCAGTATAAATGCAGTAGGTGAACTATTAATAAAGCTTTCTGAGGCCCTCCTCCATTGGGAACCCAGGGGCATTTTCCAATAGGACCCGTCCCCTCCTCAACTGTGCTTCAGAGAAAACATGTTCTTTAGAAATATAAAATGCAGATAATTTATTAACAATTAAAAAACTCTAAGGTACTTCTCTGTAATCACCACTCATTGCACTTCATTCAATCATTTCACCAGTCCCCACATCCGTTTGACTCTTTGAGCGTTGACTCCTCAGGCTACTCCACTATGTATTCAGAGTGTTTGCGGTCTTACTCAATCTAAGAGGTGAATGCAGCAGGTATCACTTCACGGTGAACCATCCATATAATCTTCTCAATCCCGAAACAGGAGTAAAAAAAGCAGAATGGATGTGGCGATCAGTGAAATAAAGGAATGGGGCAAAACAGAGAGTGACATACAAATAACATTAAAGCACCACGTCTAAAGTATTTGCAATGAACATTGAACAAATATTTTCAAAAGTGCTTGTTAATACATTGAAAAATTAATTTCTATGGATATGTCAACAAAATTCCCACCAGGCAGGAAATTAACTGGCAACCAAAAGGACAATTACAAAGCAGACAGTTTGCATACCGTCACCTGGACCAAGTGGACAGTTTGCATACCGGCACCTGGACCAAGCGGACAGTTTGCATACCGGCACCTGGACCAAGCGGACAGTTTGCACACCGGCACCTGGACCAAGCGGACAGTTTGCACACCGGCACCTGGACCAAGCGGACAGTTTGCACACCGGCACCTGGACCAAGCGGACAGTTTGCACACCGGCACCTGGACCAAGCGGACAGTTTGCACACCAGCACCTGGACCAAGCGGACAGTTTGCACACCGGCACCTGGACCAAGCGGACAGTTTGCACACCGGCACCTGGACCAAGCGGACAGTTTGCACACCGGCACCTGAACCAATGTCAGTATTCAGAGGGTTAATTTAACAAAAATAAGAAAAAAAGCTATGAGATAGAAATATTTTTTGATGAGATGACAGAAGTATGAAGTCTATGATGACTGCTTTACTCTAAGCAAATATTTGAAAAATGGTATAGTTTTTCGCCTGAATCAGGTGTGTAGAAAAAGAAATCAAATAAAAAAACAACACTGACATTTCTCACCTGTCACAGGTGTAATTAAATACCAAGGGGAGATGGTTATTGGCACAGACTCCCCAATAGTTGATAAATAAAAAGGATATTTTTCCTCTAATATATATATATATCACTATGATACATCAGAAAAAAAACCCATATTGGACAAACCACACCTAAAACATCATAAGTGTATTCTTGCAACCAGTGGGGTAGTGCTGTGGGAAGTGGCCTTTTCTTACTTATGGGAGGGGAACAGCATTCCCTCACAATCCAGCTGAAGAGCAGGCTGCTCTGTGTTCCCTTACATCTTTATTCACCACTGCACCACTGTTTGCAACCCTTTGAACACTATTTCCTATTTACCTACAAATTAAATAGTCAAGATAGAGGAGTGTCTGACAAACAATATTTTTAACTCTTAAATTCATGAACCGCTTGAAACCGCTCCTAAACACAGTGTAACTCTTCAATGAATAGAATTTTTGTTTTTTAGATATGGAACTTGTTGAATTAAAATGGAACAAGTTGAATTTAAGAAAAAAAAAAAAATAATTACCTAAAAATTCAAGGGAGGTAACTCTGCTCAGAAATTATTCCCTTGTTTTGAGATTTGAATTTTTATGAATGAATTTAAGAGTAAATCCATGAATCAGAAAATGCTTTGAAAATTCTTCTATATACACACATTTAATTAGTCGCAATGTAAAATGCTCATTTTCTTCATTCAAGGCTGAGCAGACATTCCTCAAATTTCAGGACTCAGTATTCCAAGGGTTGAATCACACACCCGCCAGGTGTTAGAAGCTGCAGAACAAAATAATTCACAAGTCTTTTACAAAGAAATATTTACATCATTTAATGAAAAAAAATGGGGGGAGGGGGACTTCGAGGAAGCAGTTTCCACAATCTCCACAGATTCCATCTACATATTCATTTTCCTTCACATCAACTTTATCCACAAATTATTTCATCAAATAAAAGCCGTAGTCACTTTTCTGCTTATTTTGTAGGTTTCTGTCACGCAAAAATAGCTAAATATATGAAAATAACGAAACCCTGCCATGATTGAAGAATCGACCTAGAGAAATATAGTTGATGGTTTGTAATTACTTGAATTAGTCATTTACCGTATATTTCGACAGATAAGGTAACCCTCAGATAATATGAGACCCCAATTTAGTTCCGAATATCATGGTTTTAGCTCACTGTTTTTGTATCCAGCTTAAAAGACCATCTCATATTTTGGGGTGGTTTTTGAAAGCTTCAAATTGAATGATGCTGGATTGAACTAATTCAAAGCAATGTAAAACTAAATTCAAGATAAATAAAGATAAAATACTGTAATACTTTCTTTTTTCTACAGACAGCACTGTATATCAGATATAAGTAAGGAGTCTGAGATATCATAGAAACAGAAAACTCAAATGGCAACGTGTTGGATATGTTGCAAGAATGTCAGACAAATGTTTGACATCACGACTCACAATGTGGATCCTCAGAGATCATACGTGAAATCGAGGCTGACAGAAAATAAGATGGCGTGATGAGCTAGATAAATTCAGAAAGTACTGGCTTCACGATGCCAATGATGGCGAAATCTGGCAAATCCCCAGGAAGGTCTATGTCCAGTGACAGATGCTAAAAGACTGGTGATGAATGGAAACGGTCAAGAAAATAAAGTTGTTTCACCTCTCAGTTGGGCTTTTATTCTATCTAGTTAATATTCCATTCACCATATGTAGAAAAAAAAAAAAAAAGGTAATAACTCAACTATTGTTGTCCCCAATGGGATAAAGCCTACGAGGACTATCATTTGCCATCAGTGTCTCACCGTCATTGTCATTGTTGTCCCCTTCTTCTCAATTGGATAACTTTGTTATTCCCCAATATATTTCAATGAAATTTTGTATTTTTGCTCGTGGGGAGATTTTACCCATTGAGAAGCGAGTTATGGCTAATCTGATTGTTTGTTTATATTTCATAAGCAAAAACAGGGTATCCTGGAGTTAACAATCCTAATAAATAACCACTGCCGTTCTCTTTCTCTCTTTTGACCATATTCAGCCAGGAACCTCAACACTTTAAAGCTTTGATTAAAACAAGTTCAACACATTAAAATTGTTTTAAAATCTAAAACTAAAGCCAAAGCGACCAATTCAAATAATCACAAACATTAAAAAAAAACAAAAAAAAACTTTCAATTTGGTATTTATATTTATACTAAAATATACATTAGTATAATTTATCAATAAAAAAAATCGTGTAATATCTTATGGGTACTTGTTATAGTACATTTACTAGGTTTTTGGATAAAAGGGGAAAAAATACATCTCACTAAATATTTTTTTTCTTTTCCAAAATATTTATTCTGAAATCATAGATGCATAGATCACAGAAAGTTTAATCGAGAACCAGGCAGCCATTTGTTATAAATATTGGTGACTATCCATCAAGATCCCCCGCTTAGCTGATATAATGTTTAACATGTTTGCCTCATATGCAGAAGGCCCCAGATTCAATTCCTGGTACAAGCGAGGAGTGTGGAACACTCATCAGGACAAATTTGTTCTCGTGGGGAGACAAATGAATAGCCTAAACTGGATAATTCCTAAAATAACGGTGACATTCGAGAAAATATCTTTGTAGATGCTAATGGATCAATGAATGGTAGACCAGGAATCAGGGTTGCCAGATTTAGCCAAAAGGAGAGATAATCTGAGCTTTATCTCACAGATTTACCCAACGTAGACATTGAAATAGAATCGAATTTGGAAATTAAGTAAATATAGAGACAGAGATTCAATACCAGCTTCTTGGAGTAGGCCAACTTCAAGAGGCTGATATCGAACCACTGCCTCCAATTCGATGTTATTCCATTGCCTGTGTTGGGTAAGTCTCCGAGATAAAGTTGTCTCCCCTTCCGGCCAAATCTGCTAGGAATCAAAATTGAAAAGTGATAAAAAAAAATTAAAAAATGGGTGAATAAGTTGCACAAAAGTGAAGTCTTGTTTTTAAAATTTCCATTTATACAATGTCACAGCCATTTTCGTCATATAGTTTGCTTCAAATTATGGCATTATTACCGGTTAACGGGTTATTCTTTTTTTTAAATAATTGTTTCCATTTGTTAACGAGGTATTCAAGTATTTTTTTTTTCAATCATAACTTCACCAGCGACCCCATTGAAGCTAAAGAGATTGGTGGGGAGAAAGATAATTAAAATTTATAGAAAGAAAAAAACAAATAAAAAAAATATGAGAAATATAAAAACAATATTTTTTCCAATTAAATTGAAATAAAATGTTTGTATTCTCATAAACTATGATAATTAATAAATTTACCATGTTTCAACTGGTAAGTCTCAGGTCATTTTCAGGTGACAACACAAAGCTTGACTGATTATGAACCCCCCCCCCATGTTATCATCATCGTTGATAAAGATTTTAAATAAAAAAAAAAAATGAACAATGAGAGGAAAAAAGATAAAGAAAGGAAGAAAATTTTTTAAAAAAAATGAAAAAATATTTAAAAAAACAATGAATAAAAAAGACAGAAAAAAGAAGAAAAAAAGAAAAAAAAGAAAGATCCTTCAAAGAGAATGCACGTCAAAGGAATTAGGAAAAAAAAAAAAAACTACACAAAGATAATCCATTCATTCTCGTATCATTCGTTAGTTCAATAAATTTTGCTAAAAAAATTATAAGTTGCTGAGACGAACTAGACAAGTTCAAGAAGTATTGGTTTTGCGAAACCCACGATAGAGAAGTCTGGCAAATCCTGGGGAAGGTCTATGCCCAACAACAGACAATAAATGACTGATGATAATGATGATTGATCACTTATTTCAAAACTGATGAAATTTCTTTAAATTTCAAAGATTTTCAAACGCTATTTTGAACAAAGGGAGGTTACTCCCTATATCTTACACTACTAACTTGAAGAATTCTTTTCAAAATTTGATTAAAAATCAAGCCAACTTAGTGTTCGATAATCAATAAAATAATAATGACATAAGCCTTTTTTCTGTACTCTCATTGTTTATGCCTGAAAATTGTTTGATGGGACAAAATCAAGTCAAAAATCTAAAGGACTGAAATAAGGATAACAGAAGGTACATTTTAATTGTTTATTTGTTTATATCAGGTGAGAGTTCCCTGTATAAAAATAGATTAACTCCAAGAAGAGGGACAACAAGGACTATTCAGTAGGATTGCCATAAAAAATTTCAAAGAGAGGGCATTCCTGGTCAGTGGCATTCGAAAAAGAATGACTTTTCTCGTCAGAGACATTTTAAAAAAGAGGATGTTCCGGTCATATTCATAGTTGTCAACATGTAAACAGATTATGGTTGAAAATAGGTAAAATGTCTCAAATACAGAGCAAGAAAAAATATGCTAAAGTGTAAGAAAAGCCCCAAGGAAAAATGGTATATTTTCAACATTTCATTCATGGCAATATAAAATAATTAATGCATACATCTGAAGAACAGTAAAAAGCAGTACATGGCACTACAAGCTGGCCTTGAAACTGCCAAGTTAACCACTCTTTCATTTCATGTTTTTATCATTGGGGAAAAATGATAGAAGCTGGAATTACGAACTTTTGATGAAATTTGAGACCTATATTGGGAAAATGTTGAAGTCAGTAAGTCTGCAAGAATACGGAGAGTGCTGGTGATTTGAGAGACTTAACGTCAGTTGAATATCCCCCAGCTATTATATGAATCATTGAAGATGTTGTGAGATTCGGTACACATAAACAATTCTAAGTAAGACCAACTTATGGCTAGCCATGGCTTTCAAAGCTTTGTTTTGCTTATGGTCATCCATCTAGATACTGACAAGGGTCGGTGTTGTTTAACTTTGGTTATCTTATGAGAAAAGTGAATCTAATGTGATTTGACCATGACCCCTTTGGAGAGGTTCATCAATCCTAATCTTGTGCTGACTGCTTAGTGGAGAGGCATTGAGTACCATTTTTAAAGTCTTTGGTATGACTGAGCAGTGGAGTGAACCACAACCAACCAAACCAGAGATGAGCACTCCTACCCAGGGTGGTCAGTACCCCCCCCCCATCATTACCACAAGATATCTCTGGTATGAAATAAGGAAGCAGACCAAACTTAATTTATGGTGACAAAGAGTCATATCAAATCATGGATATATAACAATGTTTCTTAAACTGTTGAATCATTCACCCAATGAAATGATTTTGAGGGGATGAATGAAACATGAAAGACTATCTACTGATGCTACTGCTGTTCAATTATTAACTGTGATGGTAAGTTATTTCTGGGGTGAATGAAACAGGCATAAATGAGGTGTGAATATAACAAGAAGATTGAAAAACTTAATTTATCAAGATGTTTGTGTCTTTTTATTCTTGAAAAAGTGATTTTTTTTGTGGCAAACATGTACAATAAAAAACATTATTTCTAAACATCTAATTCTAAGTTCTATTTATGTAAAGTAGAAAAATTCTAACATTTTTTTGTGGTAATTTTGTTTTTCTTAGTTTTCTTTACTTATTTTAGGATGGTCAAAATACATAAATAAAATTAACCTTTCGAGAAATGAGTCAATCTATGCTTTTGGCTCATTGTGCAAAATGAAGTAATCACAAACGAAGGAGAATAAGATGAAAAATAATGAAAAAAATAATGATATTCAGTCATGGGTGAATGACATTTTATAATAAAGACTTGAGGCTGAATGACACTGAAATACTTCAAGAAACACTAATATGTAAGATTTATCAAACATGACCGCAAAGTTTTCATTCACTCTAACAATTGTATATAAAGTGACAACAAATTCTGGTGTCGGGAGGGGATGAAACAATAAATGTATTTTAGTGTAGACTGCATTTGAACCTGGCATACTTTGGCAGAGTTTCGGCTTTTCTTTTTGCTACCAGCTGACTAACACCACTCCCTTGTTTATCTAGAGTCATTTTCTATACCAAGTCTCTCTGATGCAAGGTTATGCATCCAATCTTTGCAACTTGGTTGAGCAAGATTTGACACTTAATCTATGCATTTGAAATTAGGGAAGAAAGGCATTGTCAGTGGTCAGGAAATAAGGCTAGTATTACTGATAGAATAGGGTCAGTATAGATACACACACACACACACATATACATATATATATATATACACACATTATGCAAATGTAATGATTTTACTATAGTAAAAAGATGTAAAAAGTGATTTTCAATGATCAGAAAGCTAGTATACCAGTGCCACTAAAAACGAAGGTGTATATGCATACACATTACGTTTGCTATTATGGATAATAGCATGATAACTGCCCGATGAACCATTTTTAGAACCTTGATTTTTTGAAGCTCGAATACTCAGCATTATGATACATAGAATGTTCAAGCTTCAAAATGAAAAAAAAAAAATGGATCTTTGGGCACTTACCATGCACAGCCATCATTAAGTAGGTTACATCCCGTTAGTAACAATGTTTATTTAATTGATTTGGGCTGTTACAGACTGAGAATGAATACACAAATACCTGTGGCATTTTATTCTATTGGATAATAGATATTAGCATCCAAAGAAAACCCGCAAATTCTTGAATTTTTTTTATAACACTACTTTGAGATTTATAAACCAAACGTAGATATGTAGACAATAGTCCATCAGTTTTTTTAAGATTTTCTTTTGGGTAAGCTTATGAGAAAAAAAAATAGGTAGGAGCATGAAATGGTGAGGGAGACTCATCTAGACAGAAGCTCTCATTGCACTAACACGTGTAGGACTAGGGACATAGGCTTGTCTGCATTTTATAGTTATCTCCCTTGTCTTGCTATGAGAAATTTGTGCAGTATAGAGATAAGCATGGCTAAAGACCCAAAACTATCATTATTAAGATCCAGTTATTCTGGATTTTTTTCAAGCATTCTTCAAGTTAACACACTTCAGGAGAACCTTAAATTCAAGATATATAGCTACAATGAACTTTTTCAGCTATTAAATAGCTGAAACAGCTGAAACAGTGCACCAACAGATAAAAACTAAAGTCTTTAGTACTATATAGATGATTTCCGATCAACTGTTGGGTTAATGATATTCCCCATACTGGAGAATAATATGATTGAACCATTCACCTGATAAGAGACTTTCCAGTTAAAATTTTGTAAAACCTTTGAGAGAAACTTTTTTTTTTTCTCAAGAAAAGTTAGTAAGTTAACTTTAATCAATTCAGCACGATTAAGATCCGGGGAGAACCAAATCAGTGAAAATGATGAATTACAGATGAAATACCTTTCAATTTAAACAACTGTTAACCACCTCATTATACCGAGGAGATATCAGGTAAATTAATTCAAGCTAGATAATAAGGTAACAAAAACATTAAATGAAAAGCTAGTAAAATTTTTAATGAAGTGATGTATTGTATTGACATGCTGTTTGAACTAATGAAGCCAGCGTCTGTTATGATCACGTGCATAATCTAGACATAGTTGTTCATGAAAAAATTTTGCTTGTTCTTCCACCATATTTCCAGAGAGTTCAACACCTCTACTCAAATGATGAACAACTTCAACACTTTATATCGTTTCGAACTTCTTCCATTGTGTTTCTCACACAGTGGGAAATTTGAAATTATAGCGGCCCAAGAAAATTGAAATCAGTGCCAGATTACAGAAGGAACCAGATTATAGGTAGCCGATAGTAAAGTTCTTTTTTTTGTATCCCAACTATTTATTTTGAGAAAGGGCAGCTCTGGTTATTACATTAGCAATGAACTTTGTTCCTAGTTTAATAGAACTGAGATAGAGGCATAGCTAGAGTTTTGAGGGAATAAGAGGGCCCCCAGGAGCAGGGGAGAGAGACACCCTCCAACATTCAGTGAAATTTGTCAGTAGAAATGCAGTAAGTGAACTACTATTTATAAATCTTTTCGGGGACCCCTTCGATTGGAGGCCCAGGCAGCGTTTTCAAATAGCTCCAGAACTATGCCCCTTGCCTTAGAACTGCAGTCAAGTTGTGCGCAATGGTATAGTGAGAATTTCTAACTTCTAGCACTCAGTAGGTATCTTCGTTCAATAAAACAAGAAGCTTATCCTACCATAGAAGGCAACTCCTATAGCCAAACGATCAATTTCAGTCACACATAAACAGACTCACAAGTTACAGGCTTTCAAAGTTACTAAGCGCACAAAATCTTGGCACCCTTGAAAAACAATGCAGAGTGCAAAAGGCTAAGATACTCAAGGTTCAATCCCCTGCCTAGGCACATACATTTACCACTTGAAGTCCGATTTTGAAATAAACACTTCAAAAAAACAAAAAAAATGAAGCATAGTATTTTTAAAGTATTTCTCTGCAGTTAATAATACATTTTTGTACTACAATACTGGACAATTCACCCAGCTGTCAGAAAAATGGAAATACCAGAAATCCAGCTATTTTTAAAACTGGTTGAGTTTTGAATCTGGAAGGCTTCATATTAGTTCACAGCTTGGTTGCTCTCTCTTTTAATTTTCATAGTTTAATTTGCGTAGTTGAATTGTCTTCAGATAATTAGAGGATAATTATTGATTAACACCCCGTTTTTTAAATGGATTGATTTGTATAGGAGTAGGTGCAGATGATAAGTGCCCAACAAATATGTTTAAAAAGTTGCTATTTTACTCATTTTAGAACTGCATAGCTCAAATTTTTAATGTTTGAACCCAATGAATCATAATGTAGTGTTCAAGCTCAAAAATAATATAAAAAAACCCAAGCATTGAAGCTTGAAAAATAACTAAAATATCAACTTTTCAAAAATGGTCCGTTGGGCTTCTATCATGCGCAACTACTCATTTCATAAAAAGTCTCATTCTTTACTTTCCATAGAATATGTTATATCCCAAGAATCTCAAGTAAATAAAGATTGAAGAGACCATGTTTTAGAATTTGAATCTGTAGAATATAACATCCTTCTTTACTTATCATTATTTATATATTCAAATAAAAATTAAGCCTTAATCCAGATATCCGGAAAATCCAGGTCGCTTCTGGTCCCAAGCTCAGCAGATAAACAGTCCAGTAGTGTATGTCTTAGAATCAGCAGATCTCCAACCAGGGTCGCAAGATTTGGCTAGTAGGGGAAATAATGTAAGCTTTATCTCAGAAACTTAGCAAGTTTCGAAGCAGAGGTTCTATACCAACTTCTTTGAAATAAAGCCTGTATTATTTTTCTATCTGGTCAAATCAGGTAACTTTGACTCTAAGTCTCATCAGGAGACGGGATGATCAACTAAAATCATAAGACAAACTTTATATCATGGCCTGATGAAGGTGATTTTCTGATCAAAACCAAGTTATCATTATACTCTGATATTCTCGGACAAGTGTCCTCTTTTTGGTTATTTTAGTTACAACATTTCAGCCATTGTACTCTCCGGCTTTTCCCAGGCATCTGTTGTAGTTATCTGTCTCTTCCACTGAACCAAAACTTTTTTGCACTACCTGATCCAAGGACTGAACTATTGACAGACTACTTAGACATGCTTAACCAGTGCTTTTATCCATCTGACTATGTGTTTTGTAGGATGGAGTTTACTGACTACAATAGACACCTGAAGAAGGCTGGTTGGTGCCATGGATGAAATGTTGTGACTATAACAACCAAGATAAGGACAATAGTCCATGTAAATCAGTGTACGATAATAATTCCTCCTCAGACAAAAAAAAGAATTAGCATCTAACACTTTTTTTTTTTTTTCAAGATGAGTATACAGTCATAATTTAAACCAGGGCTTCTTGAATAATTCTTCATTTGTGACCCCCTTTCGATGAGAAAATTTCTTACCATCCCTCACTTATTGTAATAAAAGCAATACGTACCAATACCATATAAGTTATTAGCCATAATCTAACAATAACTATAGAAATAACTATTTCAAAATTTTGTTGAAAATTGCAATGTAAAAATTTTCATAAATGAATTAATAACGTTGAGCCATATTCATAATAAGCACCAGAAGGAATGCAGTTTCGTATACATTCAAATAAGAACCATAAGTTCAACGAAGTATCAACCATCGATGGTGGGAGGAAAAAGAGGAGGAGGAAAGGAAGAGCAAGTACTCTTTCTTTGAGTTTCATACTTGTAAAATATTGCAACATGGAAATATTCTGAGAAGGAGTATTTTCAATAAAAATTTGAAATGGCCATTTTTTGCTTTTGTTAAAATACAAAAATGCTGAACTCATATGTTCTATTATAACATAACTATTGGTTTCTTAATGACGTCACAACTTTATTGACATCACACCTCCTCTTTCTTTCCTATTTCTGTTGATTAGTGGAACTGGGATCAACCAACTGACTAACCGAAAAGCATCTTAAATCTGATCTGTGGACATGTCTAAAAAACAAAAATACTAATTACATAATTTTACTTTGAAGAAGGGGTTTTCAAATCTTCTGATCCTTTCTTTGAGAGGCCCTGATTAAAACATTCAACCACTCCTGAGTGCACTTTATCTAAAAATTACTGCAGATTTCAATAATGTATAAGAAACAACTCAAATCCAATCTTCGAATACTGTTATATTGCAAAAGAGGCTTTTGAGATATTGTCTTTTTTGAGAAGAGTCATTAACTCTTACTTTCATACAACAAAAAAAAAGGGAAATGCTAATATCAAGGGAATGACTACCAATCTAAGTTATCCCCCTTGAAACTTTAAGGTAAATTTTTGAACAAAAAATTCAGTTTTCATCACAAAGGAGTTCGGAGCAGTATCAAGCGATTTATGACATTACAAGTTCGAAAGAGTTCAAAAGACATTCTTAGAGTTCCACGGCTAATTGGACTTGTTCTTTTGCACGTTTTGGCAGATCCATTCAACAGCCTTCTTCAGGTGTACAGTCTATTTGTAAAACGAGAAAAACAGTAGCACACATAAAATCTATTTTTTGTTAATTTTAAACATAAGCTGCAGATGTTTAATAAAGAAAGGAGTTGAAAGCATCTGCAAACTATGTAACAAATGTTGCGGCTAATGAAATAAAAATTTGTTTGCAAATTTTTCATCCGCTTGGCACTATTTGAAAAACAATCTCACTCTTAACATATGGATAGTATACCTGAAGAAGGCTGTAGAACAGACCAGCCAACACATTATAAACAACAGAAATAAAGAATAAGCAACTCTTTGAATGTCAATTTTAACTTTGTTTTTTACTGGTCTTAATTCTTTCGCATAAATAACTCCTTTCTTATTAACCCTTTCATTTTAAAAAGTGTCCAAAAAGGTCTTGCTCAGGGTGACTAAAAGTTAAAAAAAAACTCTCAACATCAAAAACCACTTGATGATACTCCTAATTAATAGAGGAGCTTCTCTGAGGAGGAACAAGATTTTTCAATTTATTACGTCAGATGAAATAAGAAAACTGAAGTTGAGAGGGAGGTAATTTTGATCAGTAGTTATTCCTATTGTTATTAACAATAAAAATTTTCTTTTATAAAATTAAGAGTTAATAATTCTTCTCAGGATTATAGACAATTCCAGATTACACCCCAATAAAAACCACAAATTTCAATGATGGATATGAGAAACAAACAAAAGCCAATATTCAAATACTGTTATATTGCAAAAGAGGCTTTTGGGATAGTCTTTATAAAATTTGGGAAGAAGGCTTTGATAGAAAATAAAAATCAAGTTTACAACTTCTCCAGAGCCAATAGAAAAAAACATAGTCAGTACAGTGCAGGAACATTTATTCAGCTTCCAGAAAATAGGAATTACCTGAAAACTGACTATTTTCGAAATTGGCCAAGTTTTGAATCTGGCACTTCAGATTAGTTCGCTGCTCGGCCACTCTATTTTAGTTTTCATGGTACATTTGTATTGTCTTCAGATGAAGGTTGGGAAATTAACATTGAATAAACAGAACCAGTTTTTGAAATGGTCTCATTTGTATTGGTTATAAATAGTTTTGTTCCTTGCTTCAAATGATTCACTTTTCATCGTATATCTAATATTTTATGTTTAGGGAATTTTGAGCAGCTTGGTGAAAATCAAACTGATCCCGCTTCAGAAATATATTAGTTTTCATCAGTTAAATACAATTTTGTTCTTGTTCATTTGATATTTCAAGTATATATTAAGCCTCAATCCAGATCTCTGGATCGTCTCTGGTCCCAAGCAAGACTCAAAAGGCATGTACCCAAAACCTTACAAACTGTACTAGACTATATTGTGTAGACCAGCAAAATGTTTCATTAGCACCTGAATTTTAGTATCAAGGAATTGTTAACAGCCAGAATTTCTTCTCTTCAAAATTGTTGAAAAAAGAAAAAAAAAAAAAAAAGAAGAAATCGATGTCACACTTTTTACAAATTGCATTTTTATCAAGTACTGTTCATTTGCACCTGGTAATAGTTTGATAGACCCTGGAATCCGACCTCTAAGACGGGGATTTCCCCTACACAGGCATTGGAATAGTGTCAAATTTAGAAATGCAACGGGTCTACAGGCTGATATTTAATACCTCTTGAGGCTGGCAATTGAAGCTCTGCCTACAGTCGGGCTCGATTTCCAAATTTAATGCTATTCCAATGTCCGTAAGTCTCCGAGATAAATCTTGGATTTTCTCCTCTTCTGGCCAAAACAGGCCCTTGAACAAAACCAAGATTGAGACTTTCTAATTCATAAGCAGTACAAAGATTGGCAAACCAATCAGGCAAAGAAAAAAAAAAATGAAAAAATGAAAAGGAAAAAAAAAAGAAAGAAAGAAAGAAAAAAACAAAGAAAAAAAAAAAACAAAGAAAAAAAAGAAAAAAAAAGTCTCCCCGGATAATTTGTAATTTCTTTAGCTTTAACCTTCAGCACTCTTTAGGCGACTTAGTCCACAAAAACATTTATCCTGCCATTGCAGGCAACTCCTATCGCTGACGATAGTGTGTTTGAATTTCACACTTGTGTTGTCATATCAATTTCAGTCATACATGAACAAACACACAAGGTACAGGCTTTCAAAGTTACCAAGAACACAAAATCTTGGCACCCTAGAAAAAGAATGCAGAGTGCTAAAGGTTTCCACTGCCAATTTCAAATCGAATCATTATTTGATATTTATTTCTGGATGCAGATGGGGGGAGAAGCATACAGATGTTATGTTAGCAATAATGATGAAAACGGAACCTTCGCAATATAACATTTGAACACTTGACCTGTTTAGCACATTGCTGTAGTTGACGGGAAAATTACCCACAATTCCCAAGCAAATAGATGATCACCGAACAAAGGCTTCCTCCAAGAAGGTATTTTTTTTTTTTCAGTTTCTTTTGTTGCCCTTTTGGTCTCATTTGATTTCTGCCTTACTCTTTGTTCCAACGATGATGAGTTTGCCGTCTCGTAGACCAACCAGAATGTGAGTATTGCCTGGGGTTGATGCAATGCATTGAATAGGGACCAAAAGTGGTACTGTCGTCAGTGGCGTCAGACTGAGGAGAGGGGAAAAAAAAGATCCATATCACAAAGAATTCATAATTTGAGCTGGAAAAACAAGGTATAGCATTTCAACAGCTAAAATCACAAAGTACTGAACTCGTGGCTTCTAGGTAACTTGATACAGTTAACCAACGTTTTTGATTCACAAAGGCATTGTCTCATAGTCCGATTGGATTAGAACCTAATAAGGACAATTCTTCATCTCAGAAATTCAGAGACGAGGAAAAGAGGAAAAGACGTGTTGAAATTTAACAATGGAAATATCTATTGAGCATCGAAGAGGAAAAAGCTGATCTCTTAATCAGGATCAGTGCTATATATTAGGCCTAACTAGGCAGCCACTTTGGGCACAGACTGCAGGAAATTACTGAACTGACCTTTCAGAAAGAAAATTAGAAGATGATGAAGCAACTGAAGGAGGACTAATTTGAGGTCTCGCTCAAGGTACAGAAAACCCTTGCACTGATCTTGTTTCTATTTATGAATTTGATTAGAACCATTATGCAACTTTTTTTTTCTAACATGAACAGGTTACAAGGACAAAAAAAAAAAAGAAAAAAAAAAAAAGGGCTCAACTCACCCAAACAATTCGTAGACCGTTAGATGTCCCTGGTCATTGCCAGAAATCAGATAATTTTCCCCAATTATCATGTCAGTGATTGGATACGTTACTTTGTGTTGGATCAGATGTTTGCCATTCACAGTGTACAAATGCAGAAAGTATTTCTCCTGAAATACAAGGAAAAAATTCTGGTTAGTCACTCAATAGAAACCATCATGAGACTAACATCTTTTGGCAGCATGCCGTCTTGGGGGGAATCAATTAAAAAAAAAAAGGGGTGATTAATAAATAATTTACTTCCATTGCCCTTTGTTGTGCAGTGTACCAATGTGACAGCAAGAAAGGTTTTTAGTAAATCAATTTGATTGTTCAAAGGATGGAAAAAGTTTCCTTTCACCCTTGACATCTTAAAAGAGGAAAAGTGTCCTGTCACTTTCCACCTTTTACAGAAAGGATGTCTTTCACTTTTGATCACTTAAAAAGATAGGTTTCCCTTCACTTCACACACCTTAAAGAATTATATGTAAACATATAAAATAAGAAGATATGTATATACATATATACACACACACACATATATATAAGTAGGTTCCACTTTAGCATTATAGATGCATTATAAATATATCTCCCCCTAAAACCCTTCAATAAATGTTTTTCTCAAAATTTTTTGTTTCACAGTTCATTGAGTAGGCATGCCAAATTTGGTTGGGCTACACCTATGTTTAGGTACTTTTTATGGCATGACAAACACACAGACACCTCTCACTATATTTGAGATTATATATATCAGAGAAAGAGAGAGAGAGTTTATGATATATACTTGTGTATAAACTGAATTTGTAAGACCAATTTTTCACCCCCTCGAACTTGAAAATTGACGGTAGGATTATACATGTATATCCCACGCACAATGGGTAGGCTTAGGAGCAACTAATAGCCTCAGTCATGAATATATTCACCAATCATACGCACAAAAACTGCCATATTGGGTCTCTATTCCAGAGCAGTTTCTGCGGTATGAATGGTCCCAGCACAAGTGAATAATTCTGGCAAACCGATGACTGCAGTAGACACAGAGAAGAGACAAATAAAGAAATAAGAGTTAAAACTAAATATGAATCAGTTGGTATCTGATGTCATATATTTTACCTCCCCATAGGTCCATTGTGTGTGCATGTGAAATATAGTTGGGCGAATCAAACTTTTATTATTATATATCATTAGGGTAGGAGAATTCAGACCTTACATTTTTTTTTTTGTGGGGAAAGGTGAAACTGTACATGAATTTTGCACACATACAGCCTATCTGGGGCCTATTGGAACCATTTTATGCACAGGGTAAAATCAAAAGTTGAAAAAAGAAGTGGTTGAATTGAAATATTAACCATTGCAAAATAATTTGATAGTGCTGTGCAGAGAATGGAAATAGTGTAGTTTTACTTACACTCTTTTCAGTTGGGTGATTTAGCTGACAAAAAACACAAATTTGTCCATTTTCAGCCACGTCTAAGAGAGGAATGTGCAGGTGTTCCATCGGCTCACAAGGTGGCTGCAATGTCCTCATATAATGACCTTTCCTCACGGTATGGATGATCACAGTACCATCCTACAAAGAGACGGACACACGTTTCTTCAATTTCATCTTCACATTTCAAATCGACTGTGGTCTCGATTATTACCATAGATAAGCTAGTTAATGAGAATAATATCAAAATATTTACCCTGGAGGCAGATACAGCCATGTCAAGCTCTGTGGAGATGAAGACAGTAGTAACTTCATTGTCATGTCCATATAGGATTTGGCTGGGCTTTGAAGAAAGACTATATGAACAGCCTCCCTGGAAAATTGTACAAAATGATTAATTATGACATACTGCAATAGAACAAGCATAACTTTTACTTGCAGTTGAGAAAAAAAAAAAGAAGATTATTCCAGTTTCAACCTACTTATCTTTAAAATGAATAAATACATCATTGACAACCCTCTTCCCACATCTACACAAGAACACATTTGGTCGACCAGAACACAGGCATGTAAGTTGACATCAAAATTTGACACCCAACCATAGTGATGAAAGATTAATGTCCTCCCTGAATGATAACATCCCAATAAATTCTCCTACAACAATTACATAATTAACTAACCTCGTATTGATATCAATAGCATCTGGGAGCCTCTCATCATAAGAGAGAAAAAAAAAAGAAAGTGAAACATTACTGAATACAAGGGAGGCAACTTGGAAGTACCCCGATAACACAACCCATATACAAAAAATAGATATAAAGTGTCCAGGGCAATCAAGCATGCTCTCTAAATAGTGATTCCACATTCTAGAACCAACAATACCTGAAAAAAGGTCAAAAGGTACATGGCTGAAACATTGTGAATAAATGAACACATTAACAAAGGATAAACTCTGACCACATCATACATAATAATTAATACACCCCGTGTAACAAAATTCAGACATGAATTCTCTTATGATAACTCCATACACTTTTGAATTTCTTCGAGAGATAAAACATGTTAATGCAATAAATTGTTTCATGCTTAACAATAATGAAATCTTCTTCCCTCTTAATCTTTTTAATACCATCTGTTTGGATAATCCATATCCAAATACTGATCTTGAAAAATAATGTATGAATAAATTTCAATGCCAACTAAGAGACAGACCCATAAATTGAGAACCATGCAACGTGCACATGAAAGAATAATGCTGGGCCTCACATGGAGAGACCACAAGACAGCACAGTACATCCGAGAAAAGACAAGACTTAGGGACATCATAGAATCTGTTAAAAATCTCAAATGGCGGTGGGCTGGCCATGTTGCAAGAATGGTAGACAATAGATGGACATCGCGACTCATAACATTGATCCCCCGAGACCACATGCGCAACCGAGGCCGGCAAAATGTTAGATGGAGAGACGAGCTAGACAAGTTCAGGAAATACTGGCTCCGTGACGCCCATGATAGAGAAGTGTGGCAAATCCTGGGGAAGGTCTATGTCTTACGATGGACGCTAAAAGACTGATGATGATGATGATGATTTTGTGGATATATAGATCCAATCAAATAATGGATTGGTTACAAACCTGCATCAAAACTTTCCAAATCATACAAGTTGTATCTTTGGATCCAGTAATAAGGTAACTGCCACAGTAATCCAATGCCAGGCACGTAACAATATCTGGAATTTAAAGAAAATACAGGTCAGCTTAGTCATTCAATAGAAACTGTCACTTGAACAATGTCTTTTGCAGCATGCACTGTTTGGGTGATCAATTAAAAAATTGGAAAAAGATCAGAATTAAAAAAAAAGAAAAAAAAGAAAAAAGCATAAATGCTGCCGAACACTAACAAACGGACCAATTTAGCATAAACCTACCTAGTAAATTGAACCCTTCCCCACTAAAAACTTGGGGGGGGGTCAATAAAACAAAAAAAAAAGTGTTTTTCTTTTTAATAGACATGATGAGAAAATGTTTAAATTTTCAACCCTCTAGCTCCGTTAGTGGACACTGTACACATGACACATGCTCACTTGAAAACTAAAGCAACCAGTGTCAACAGTTTCTGTTAATGGTTTCTAGCAAATGTGTTGTGTACAAAAAAATGAGCCAAGCACTTTCCAGCATTTAAAAAGATCTTAACACCATAGAGAGTAAATGGGTGCGTATTGAGACCAAACTGGTTGGGAGAAAAAGGCAACAGTGATGAATTGTGGGATGCTGCCAGAGATGAATGGAACAACATTGATGCAGCACACTGTAAGCGAATATTGGATAACATGACCAAACAGCTCAGTTTTTTCAAGAAAAAAAAAAAAAGTGAAAATCTATCCCATACTAAATCAAACTCTGTGCACAAACATTTCATGCCCTGTTTTATAACATAGTCAAATATTTCGTTTGTAATTGTTAGATTAGAAAAGTAATTGCAAAAAGTTTGATAAAAAAGAATTAGCTCATTCATTTTTTGCCCAGGAGTCCATAAGATGCCCTACCTATATGTCCCACAATGTGGTTGACTTTTCTCAGTTTGCTCAGATGAAACACTTGCAAGCTGTTGTCCCAGTAGCCACCAATAAATAAGAGCTTTGCATCATGTGAGACAACAAACAATTTTGGATCGATTTTCAACCCTGGACAAAATGTACCATGTAGCCTCTTCTTTGTTCTGGGGAAAAAAAAATGGAGAAAGAAAAAAATTAGATAATTGGTTCAGCCAAAGCATTCAATAAACAACTCTTCAAGAACAGAAACAAAACATGGCAGAAGTCATTTAGCTAGCTCAGAGCTTTCCAAACAGTGTATTGTGACACTTTTGACATGTCATGAAATTGAGTATAATTTTGTATGAATGGCCAATGCACCATTTTTTTAAAAAGTCAATATTTTTGTTATTTCTAGACCAACAATGCTCATTTCTTTTTCAATTTTGAAGTTTGAACACTCTACATTACGATTCAGATTGCAATTCATGGAGGGGGAGATTCAACATAAAAGCATTTTTGCAATGTGTGGCATGTTGGGCACATATCATATCTTGCTTTTTACCTTTGTTTAAATTTTCAGTTGTTTCTATACAAGTTTCGATTTGAAGCAAAATCGAAATCTTCAGTGAGAATCAGACTCACACCCTCGTTTTCTAGAGGGAGTTTGGTTTATTGTGAGGCTGCCTTTACAAATCAGCCAAAAAGAGTTTTCATGGTTTAACATGGCCTAAATTGAAGGTGTAGGAAAAAAGAAAAGAAAAAAAAGGAAAAAATTAAGATGAAGGTAAAAACTAGTCAAAATCATTTGAAATAATGTGTACTTTATTAAAAGATAATTTTGAAAAAGTTACTTACTTGTTGTTAGCTAAGGACGGATCTCTTTCAAATGTGAAATAATTGGAAATCGACTTGTCATAGCACAACCATCCATGAATGCCAAGAATTCTATCTTCGGTGATCGTGATCTGAAAGAGAAAAATAGCAATCAGATAAAATCTAGGATTGTTCATGCGGTTGAGTCACTCAAGCTCAATGTTGTGTTATCACATTATTGAAATAGTCTTCAGAAAGCAACCTCTGGGGGTCCAGGTGCAGCTGAGGAAAAAGGAAGGCTCAGCCACATAACTAGCTTTGGGTAGGAGTGATATGCTCCAAACACTCTAGGAACTTCAGTATGAAGACAACACTATACAAATTGCTGTGTTGGAGTGGATCAATAAATAAATTTGGAAGGAGGAGTGATCAATAAATAAGTCATTTCTCTTGCATTGTGTTGGGCAACGATCAATAAAAAAGTCTGATTTTAAAAGGAACAAAACAAGCTTGAATGCAGTTGGACACAAACTAAACAATGTCAGAACACTCCCCACACATATACCGATCTCAAAAGTGAAAAAGAAAACACCAAGTTGGACAGTAGACTAAGAGAAGAACTACTCCTACTAAAGATCGAATGTCTTCTCTACAGCAACAGAAAAGAAAAAAGAAAACAGTAGAGTTGGCTTCCTAATTCACAATGACCATAGACAATGATATACATCGTGAAACCGCAGGTGTAATTATTTTTCTGCTCCCACTACAACAAAGCTAACATGATATAAAAGAAAAGTATCTCTCATTTATTCTTCATGTTTACCAAAAGAGAGATAACTTTACATTTAAAACACAAAACTATACTCAAGCAAACGATTGGAAATACATGGATCACTAGCTTAGTCCAGGGTGGATATGGCTCTGTCACTCTCCATATCTTCAACTCTGGACTGGTCTGCCCCAAAAATTAGCATTCTCTTTCCTTTGATCAGTAAGTTTTAATATAGTCTCCAATAATTAAAAAGCCACGACAAGATAACAGTCTGCAGTAATATTTGTGCATCTAATATTTCATCTTGTCACATCAGTTGCTGTAGAACACAGAAAGAAATAAAGAATTTGAAAATAAATCGTAATACTCACCATACTGTCAGGCATACCATGCTGTATTATTGAACGTGTTTGTATCCTAGGAACACTGATATATACAATTGGATCATTCTCGTTAGATACCTACAAGGACAACAAATAAAACATTAATATCTTTATGTGCATGTGTGCAATGATTAATAATTAAATGTAAGGTAAAGATTTAACTTAATTAAAAGAGATATTAAATAAAAAGACCAAAAAGTTAAAAGGACACTAAAACTAAAAGGGACACTAAAACTAAAAGGGACACTAAAACTAAAAGGGATACTAAAACTCAAAAGGGACACCCAAACTCAAAAGGGACACCCAAACTCAAAAGGGACACCCAAACTCAAAAGGGACACCCAAACTCAAAAGGGACACCCAAACTCAAAAAGGACACCCAAACTCAAAAAGGACACCCAAACTCAAAAAGGACACCAAAACAAAAAGACACTAAAACTAAAAGGGACACTAAAACTAAAAGGGACACTAAAACTAAAAGGGACACTAAAACTAAGAGGGACACTAAAACTAAGAGGGACACTAAAACTAAAGCCAACTGCCATTCAAGTATGACTGGCCAGTGGCAAAGTTCCGGTCCTCTTTACATTCATCAGCTTAGTGATCCTTACAAGTTTCAAGGCTGGTCAAGATCAGGGCTTTAATTCTACAAATTTTTATGATAACACCTTTGACAGGATACAAATCCACCAGAGGGATACATCAATCCAAAATCATCACAGCTTAAAGTGTACTCAATTAGTTGCTGAGTGCACAGGGAAATTTGTCCTGAGTTTTGTACACTCTTCACTCATATCAGGAATCCAACAATTACTTATTGTACATATGTGTACAGGGCTGAACTTTGTATATCTGTTTAGGAGTTTGGGAAAGGATGAAATATATTAAAAGGTAACTTCCATATGGATATGACATTCTAGCAATAAATAAACTGTTAATATCTGTAATGTGTGTGTGATGATTAATTATTCAATTTGTATAAGTATATATAGCTAAACTTTGTATGTATGTATATTGTATATCAAAAGGTTAGTCATTTGATAGAAACCATCATGTGACCAATGTCTTTAAGCAGAATGCTGTGTGTTGGGGGGGATCAATAAAAAAAAATTAGAAAAAGATGTGATCAATAAATAAGTCACTTTTCTCATATTCTGTTGGGTAATGATCAACGAGAAAGTCTGAATTATTTTAAAAATAAGTGTGAATGCTGCCCTGCTGGACACAAACTAAAGGATCAGTTTAGCATAAACTTACATTGCAAATTGAACCCTCCCTGCAAAAAAACTCGGAGTGGGGGTTTAAAAAAAAAAAAATAAATAAAATAAAAAAAACTGTTTTTCATGCTCAGTGAGGAGAGTATGTGTGTAAAATTTCAAGTTTCTGCTATGAATGTTTGGAGCAAGATGAAGATATATATACATATGTTGGAACACATATATCCTGAACTCAGTAACAGTGTCTGTCATGGGTTGTGGTGATTAAAAAAAAGAAACAGACAGATAATAAAATGAAATAATTTCCAGAAAAATTGACTCACTTCTACAAAATATGTCTTCAGTTGATTTATAAAATGCAAAATGCTGAGTGGCTTTTCTGATTTGCTGGCACGATTGGCAACTTCTTCGAAAGTCATTCTCTTTGGATGCAGCTCCTGTAGAACAGAGGGAGGAGAAAAAACAAATTAACCCTTTCAATTTCGCACATTAGACCAATGGCTTAACTAATAATTCATATATTCACTCAGATGAGTCTTATTTTCATTATTGTTATTCACCAAAAGGAATACCGACTGACCTCGAGAGGACATTAAACGAACCACCAAAAAACCTGGAAATTAAAAAGGTACATGGCGTACCCTCATTTCCGACCCTGATAACACATCTCTTGTTTCAAAGAATTTCATGAGATCAAAAGAAATGTCGACTGACCTTGAGAAGTTGGCATGGTGTCTGACCAAAATTGTTAATCATTCCTTCCAATGCTTTTCGCTCAGTAGGATCTTTGACAGCATCCAAATCCACAGCACCTGAGGATTTAGTGAGAAAATATATCAGAAGTTTGTTTTCATTTTGATGATTAGGAGTATAGAGACATGGCTAATGCTTTAAGTATTTATAGATATTGGATCTATTTATTGATAGCTGGGGGGAAAAGTGGATTCATGCCTACGCTGGCCAGACACTCACCTTCGTATGTACAATAATAAAATACATTGAGAGCTTCGATGGCAGCTGGTCCCTTCTGTTTGTAGCCAAAAATTAAGTCGATCCAATGGTGTAGATTACAAGAGACATAATCAGATTCCTGAAAGTAAATAAGTAAAATTAAATACACATGAAATCTTTTACTCATATAGGTAAAGTAAATGAATACAAAGCCGAATGATGCAGCAGAAGCTTTTACAGTATATAACATTTATTTTTCAACATAATGGAACATTGTTCACTGGAAAATTCAGATTGAAATTCAGCTAATAACTGTGTGCCATGCAAAGGTCCTATAGATCCATCCTTGTGTCTGTGCGTATATGTATATGTATATCTATGAGCTATGGAATATCTGATCTACTCTTGTATTTGTGTGAGCGTGAATCAATTCATATGAAATCATATACTTACATGATATATATGCTAGTATATATATATATATACATATATATGTATCAAAAAGTTACAAATTACAAGGATATTCATTTACCTGGTGTATATCAACATTTTGTGCTTAATGCATCCTTCAGCAACCAGCAAATAATCATTTGTTGCTGGTTGCTGAAGAGTGCATTAGTCACAAAATGTTGACATACAGCAGTTGAATATCCTTACTTCATGTATCAATAGCTCTATTTACTTTGATAAATATTGATCACTGTGATTAAATATCATCAACAGAAATAGATTTGTTTCTTTTTTGCAATCTCACAAATTACCAAGAACATTATAAACTATATATATATATATATATCAATCACATACACATGTAGGTTCATAAGTTTGTAGCCTGAAGATGAAAAAAAAAATGTATTATACACAACATGATTCCCCTCCTTGTCAATGCACTTACTTCAGGGGTGAAAAATAATCACACAAATTGGACATTTTACATTTTCAGATCAAAATTCAGCTAATAAATTCATCAGGTTACAGACTTACTGAATCAGCTCTGTATCTGGGTCAAGGAAATCGGGGAGGGGGGGGGACTAAATTTACCCATATAATTGTGATCTTTTTCTCTTCCCTTAACAATGGGCTCTTCCACTGAAACAAATTCAGTGTTTTTTTACTCTAAAATCAAGAACCATTAGTTCGATGATAAGATCAAATCAGTTCCAATGAATGGTGGACTCGTTGAACTTTGCCCCCAAAACTGCTGCATGATTTTCATGTAGTAGTAGTAGAAAGGGGGTGGGGAGAAGAGCAAGCAGTTTTTCTTAAAGTTAATTGATTCTTGAACTTGTAAAATATTGTGATATGGAAATATTCTGCAATTATGGCTTTCAATAAAAAAAAGTAAATGGCCATTTTTTAGCTTTTATGAGGACCTTGGATATTTCATTATGACATCATTAGCAGCTGATGAAAAAAACTGATTGGTATAAATGTTACAACTTTTAATGTCATTACACTTCTTTCCTTCCTATTTCTGTTGTTTAACAAAATTGGGACCAACCAAAAAGTATCTAAAACATAGCTGAAAGAAAAAAAAAATTATGTCATAGAAAATCAAATACATTTATAAATTTGCAACCATGACCATAAATTCAAAAATTAGATCTTTGAAAATCTATGATTAAGATTTAAAAAGTTAAAGTCACAAGAAAATTAGCAGCAATCAAGATATATCAGAATTTTTTGAGCCTCTAAATGTGTAAGAAAATATCTACGAGGTAAGTTCTTTATGTAAGTCAATTGTTGATGAATAAACATACCAGAGCCTTTTTGTGCATGTATATAAACTCTTCAACTGTTTTTGCCCATCCGGGTAGGACAACATCATCGACACGTTCCTTACTATTTTGGAGGGTACCTAGATCAAAATCTGCAAAAATATATAAAATAGATACTATTAAAGAACAAATTAGATCAGAGTCAATATCTTTGGCTTGAGTTATTAAAATAATTCAATTTTTACTTGAGCTAATGAAATAATTCAATCTTATAAAAAGCACAACATTACAATAGATTACTGTTTCTTTAGCTACAAAAATTACTTTTGAAATCACATTGTACTCAAGTGAATGTGATTAGTACAAATCTAAAAAATGTTGGCTTGGTTATCAAAGATGGATCAAATAGATACATTTTTAAAAGATATAAAAATTTTCAAGAATCTCAGAAAAATCACTAAGACGCTACGTACGATTATTATTATACAAAAATTCCGGTAAATAGAAAAACTCTGGAATCAACTCTTTTACATCATTTGGATTTTCATAAACAGACTGCCAGGAAGCAGGAATTGAATGGAATTGACGATCAGCAACATCGAACCTGAAAGAAAGAAACGTCTTTGAATAGGAATGAGAAATTCAGGTTCATACTGATTTGAGAAATGTTTGAAATTCTGAGATGAAACAGTACAATTATTTTAGAGATTATTTGACCTGATATTCACATCTTGATATTATTTTACGGTGGTCGATTTTCGATTTGAACCACTTCTTTTTTAAAACTTTCAACTTTACCTGGAGCCTAAAATGGCTTTAGTAGTTCCTACATAGGCTGCTAATGTGTGCTCAATTCACAAACGGTTTCTCCTTTCAGAGAAAAAAAAAATTGCAGGGTTGGCATTCAGTCATATCTAATAATAATGATCTGGTTCCCAACTATTTCTATACATCTAAAGCATAGAATCATTTTCTATAAGACTGATTTGCTTGAGCAGATTTGGCATGAATATTCAATGGACCTTGAGGAAGATTTCAAAGTAAAATATATATGACATCACAAGGCCAATTAGTTTATATTATTCTGATCGATGGGTTTGTTTTTTTTTTTTCATGAATATGCAGAGACCCAAATTTAGTTTAGATCAATTACTTTATTGAGTTCTGTATTGACTTCTTATAGTAATAAGAATTTCCTTTTAGTGGTTGGAGCATTTATCCCCCAGAAAATTGCATTTTACCTCAAGAAAACAGTTCTGTATTCTAGATATTCCACTAGGGCAGGTTTTAAACTAAATTTCCCAAGAATTTCCAGAATCTGAAAGCAAATAACGGATTTTTTTTTTGTCCGGACAAAAAACACTCATGATTTTCAATACCGAAGCCTAAAAAAGGGAAAATGAACCTGAATATCCTGAAAACAAGCATGAATGCTCCGGACACAAACTAAGGGATCAATTTACCATAAACTTACATCACAATTTGAGCTTCAAACTAAAAACTTATTTATGAGGAAATTTCAAAAAATTTAGGACACATTGCCAGAGATTTTGTGAAATAGGATCTACCTGCAAATATGTAGATTCATAATAATATACAATATCAGGGCAAGTATGAATACAGAACCCACACTATTATCAAGTTAGAGCATTTCAATGGTATTGCGCTAACAAAAATCTCACTATGATGTGCTGTTTTGCTGTGTCATGGTAAAAAACATTCAAACAAAAAATTGGATCATTATGATATAGGTTTGATTTGATATTTATTTTATAAGATGAAACATTGCATATTATTATTATCATTATTAATTTTTGCTACAATTTACCTTCATCTCAATTCTTGTTTTTTATCACAACTAAACTAGAGCTGGATTCCCTTCAGCAGTGAGCAAATAAACAGAGCGTGGATAAGAATAAAGAATATGCTCCAGATGAGAATCGAACTCAGAACCCACTATGCTGGACGGTGGTCCACTTAACGTGTAACCTCTCTTACTACTGAACTACTGGAACTCAATGGTAACCACCGGCCCAAATCAACCCAGCCTGAGTTTAGTTGGGATAAAAAGCAATGGCAATCAAGATGAACCTAAATAATAGCAAAAATGAATAATAATGATTATAAGATAGATGTTCAATGTGTCTTGAATTAAAGTCATTTCACTGACCTTCCACTCTGCAATTGAATGTGTAAAGTGGTGAAAGGCTCCATCCTGATCATGAAATGTTGAACTCCGGCAGCATTGGAATAATGAGTCCCATAATGGAACTTTTCCACAGTGCCGCTGGGATCTTCAAACAAATCAAACCTGAAACATAAAAAGCAGAAAATAAGGGGTCAATTGATATTTAATAGTCAGAGGGTCATAATAAAGAATTACTGATATGACTATGTAGGAAGAGTTGTGAAGTTGAAACCAATTAGTGAATCATTGGAGTCTGAATAAATATTGTGCTGACTCCAACTCTAACGAAATATAAATTATAATATAATGCATTAAAATTTCCAATTTCATAGATACTAATTCGATTAACTTATTTTTGTTCTAGGATATACTTTGACTTACATTGAAGACTAATTTCAAGTTCTTCACAAATAAAGACAGACGGACAGACATGACTGAATACATACACCTCTTAAACTCCATTGGCAGTGGTAAATATTTTCTGTCAGTGTATAGTAGAGAAGTACTTGTGTACAATATGAGAAATGTAATATAAAAAGATCAAGGCCAAAATTGGTGAATAAAATTATATCCAAGTGTACAAATAATGATAACATAATATCTCACTGAATTTTAGCAACTGAAACTATGTTCAAAAGTAAAAATAATGATAACATATCTTACTGAATTCTAGCTACGAAAATTACATTTCGTGATTGCATTGCAAATAAGTTAAGTACACAAATAACGAGTGTTAGCTTGTTTAGCAGTGATCAGTCAAAACAGTTCAAATAAACAGATCAATTTTTGATGGCAGACTTGTTAGACTTTGCCAAATAATCAACTAAAAATAATGATGACTAACTTTTCTCTGACTTCCATCTCATTCTTTGGATTAACAGCACCAACGGGTTTGGACAGATCACGATAAATCTTCTCATCGTCAAGGTCCAACTCTTTGCATTCGTAATCACACAGGATCCAGGGAAACTGAGAAAAAAAAACAATTTTAAAGCTTAGATGAAGAGATTTTGGAGCTGGCAAAAAGGAATCAGAGTTTTTAAAAAATCAAAAATAGAATATATATATATATATATATATATATATATATATATATATATATATATATATATATATATATATATATATATATATATATTCAACTATCAAATAATAATGATCACTATAGACCTGTGGTAGAATGCTTATCTCCAGGTTCAGTGGACCTAGGTTTAATCCTCCACTTGGTCATAACAAAGACTTTAAAAAAATGGCATTCAATGCCTCTAAGCTAAGCACTCAGCACAAGGATCAGGATTGTAGAACCTCTCTCTGAGGATAAAGGGTTATGGCCAAATCAAGTCAGATACACCAGTTCTCATGAGATCACCAGAGTTGAGCAACACCAAGCCCGGTCAGTACCTAGATGGGTGACCTTTGGGAAATACCAGGTGCTGTAAGTAGAACGAAGCTCAGACAGCCCTTGTAAGCTGGATGCAGGTCTTACTAACAATTGCTGTGTACCTAAACTGGCGACACTCCTTACAAGGGTACGAGTGGAAAATGATGCAACACACACACAAATGGAAAAAAAAATCTTACAATCACAAGGATCCACAAAGAGAATGGAAATTAATTGTTCATTAGATCCATAAACTCCAAGACCCTTGATTTTTATTCATTCAGACCATTATCTTAAAATTACCATATATTTACAGTTATTAGGTGCAGAAGATCCTATATAACAATGTACATTCTAATTAGTTCAACAGTTCCAAAGTTCAATATTTTTTTGCATGTTGACCTGCAGTTATTTACATATGAGATGTAACCAAACAATCGGATTGACTCACCATTAATTCCTATGGTTTAGTCAAACAGCTATTTCAGCCAAATTGGTCAAGATTTGAGAATTTTTCCAATTGTAAAGAAAAATAGGTTTGCTTATAAAATATGAATGAACAATTGGATTGGCCATAACTCACCACTCCCCAGGTAGAATCTTCCCATAAGATTACATACAAAATTCCATTGATATATATTAAGGAACAATGAAGTTATCTACTTTAGAAAAAGGTTACGACTATGATGATGATAGATATCCATAGTGGATGATACTTCCTGCCCCCACCCCCAGGGACAATAAAAGAAATTCGCACAACTCATAACTGGATACTGGCTGAAATCATATTAAGGCCTGGCAAGTCAGGAGTGAGTTTTACTAACAATTGCCCATGTGTACCTGATCTGGAAATGTCCTCAATGAGGATATGAGTAAAGAATAAAGCTACAAATATACAAATAAAACACAATAGAAAATTTGTTCAACTTACAACTGGATACTGGCTGAGATCATTGTAAGTTCGACCTGCAATTGTATTGAGTTGCATCAGGTATTCAAAGTTGGAAATTTCCCTTTGGACCCATTTCTTCAAGAAAAGAAAAACAAAATCATTTGACAAGTGAAATTAGATTTCATGGAGAATAAGAAAGTATTCATGGAGTATATATCTGCCAACATCATTGTCAGGGGAAGCAATTTAGCATGGATCCTTCCCGAAATTTCATCAATTCTTCTTTAGCCTATTGTTCACCCTTCCATAAAATGTTATTGAAAGTCATCAAGAACTTTTGAAGGAATCGCATGGACAGTCAGGATCAAATACTTTAGTGAATGAGGAAAAAAAAAACCAAAACAGATTCAAAGAAAGAGAATTCCTTGATCCGCTCCAAAATTTAACCAATTATTCCTTACACAATTATCCATCTTTCCATGAAAAATCCATGGAGGACTTTTGGAGATATTGGGTGGACAGACAGATGGAAAGACAGACATTGGCAGATATTTCTAAATTGTTCCAAAAATGTAACAAAGATTTGACAGGTCTGGTTAATCAATTAATAGAAACTTATGTGACTAAAATTTTTTTGCAACATGCCATGTTTGGGTTGATCAATGTATAGGCTATTTGAAAAAAATAAAAAACAAAAGACAAAAAAAAAAACAAAAAAAAAAAACAAAAAAAAAACAAAGGACAAAAAAAGACAAAAAACAAAAGACAAGACAAAAAAAAACAAAAGACAAAAAAAGACAAAAAACAAAAAAAAGACAAAAAAAGACAAAAAAAACACAAAAGACAAAAAAAACAAGACAAAAAAACAGGACAAATAAAAACAAAAGACAAATAAAAACAAAAAGACAAAAAACAAAAAGACAAAAAACAAAAAAGATTAAAAAAAAAAAATAAAAACAAAATATAGCTCCTACCAACTGACTACTTACTTGGGTAAGTCCTGATGCTTTGAGCAATTCTGCTGGTGATCTTGTTCCATGATAGATTAAATTTGGAGGTCTCAAGCTTAAAATTCGACTGTAAACTTTGTTACGCACCTGAATAAAGAAAATATCAAGTGTTTAAGACAATGCAAAGCACACTGTATAACACACACCGAAGACCTGAAAGTATCCAGCCATTTTGAATATCTCGAGAATTGGTCGCCTAGCCTCAACGTAACTAAGTAACCAATTAGAGAGTATTTTACTGCGCATCCATAAACAGACTTTCTCGTGGGATTACTCAGTTGGCAGTGAAACGCCAGCTTGTGTACTGTGTGACAATTACATTTACAATGACCTAGCCTACCTATTCTTTAGGTCTTAGGCAGGATTTTTAGCCAAACATTACCCAGGTTTCTCAGTCCTCTGCCGTCAAGATTTGGCTCCCTACAGCTTGTGGCTTTTTGCTGTTGAAAGGGAGGAGAATTCAAACTGTGGGCCAGATTGAGGATAATGCATCAGAGCAGCTGATGGCAATCCTGAAAGAGGACTTTGCAGACCGAATAGTATAAGGGACACTAGGATAAGGGGAGCTGAAACATGGAACCTAACCAAAAGACTGACCAACAAACTGAGAACCCTGCAACGTGTACATGAGAGAACCATACTCAACCTCACATGGAAAAATCATAAGACAGCACAGTACATTAAAAAAAAGAATGCTATACAACCATTGGAAATCACTACTTACAACGTGGATCCCCAGAGATCATACGCTGAATTGTGGCCAACAGAAAGTAAGATGACATAACAAGTTAGATAAATTCAGAAAATACTGGCTCCGCAATACCCATGATAGAGAGGTCTAGTAAAACTTGGGGAAGGTCTATGTCCGACGACGGATGCTAAAAGGCCGAAGCTGATGATGATGGAGTTATTGTCCTAAGTAGACTATTCTTTCATTCATATTAAATTGATAGATATTTTTCAAACAACCCTCATTAGATAGAATCAATAGAAAAAGAGTTTCTAAAGTACAAATATTTCATCAATAGTGAGGAAAAAATTGTTCTTCAACAAAAAAAAAAAAAAGGCTGTACTCAACATAAAGACAATGTAGCTACAATTGTTCAGTCATTCTATTAAAAAAAACACAGAGAAAGCAAAATATAAGAGGTACCTTTTTTTCAAAATTAAGAAAGTAGTTAGTCTGATCAATCAGGAATAATTCTAAGGCACTTCTTCGAAGATTATAACGTCTGAAGTGGATTTCTCTCAACTGAGACAAATTCCACTTGAAGTCTTCACCACCTGAAAGAAAAAAAAGTTTTCAAAGATTTACGTCTGTGCTAAGAATTGGATCCACTTTGTCAAGAAAAACAAGAGAAGACTGTTGAAAACCTGTGATGTAGTTTACACAATTTTTGACATTGTTTCTGACAGTATTCGAAATAGCACAGAGAATGGACTCTATGAGTTGTGTTCAAACTTTGACTGGGATAGTTTGTGTTCACTTTGCACTGATATCCTTTGGAAAAGCATGAATCCATATCCCTCTAAGCTATTGGTAAAATATTGAAGTGAGTGACGCCATTTCAGGTGCTTTTCATCTCTAAGTCTATTTCCCATATCACTAATGGGCCAAATAAATAGTAATGTGATATGTGAAGCTGGAGCCATAGCAAGAGCACTACTTACAACCAATCTTTCAAGTGGGGACTGCCTTCCTGCTGCTTTTAAAATCCGGCTTTTACCGAGGCTTGAACACCAACCACCAGCATCATTGGAAAAAATGCCAACAGCAGTACTTTTCATCTCTGCCACATGTTGATGAAATATTCCCATGCAATATTGCAAATATCTTGGCCGTCTCACTAAGTATATATCATAAGCACACATAACTTAGATAACATACTTTCATGAGGTGTTATCCAAAAGTTCTAGTAATTGGAACAATGGGAGCTAACTGTATACAGTTCAGCTTTCTACCACTGGATGGAGCTGGCAGCACCCTTTGTGCATCGTATACTTACTTTTGTCATGTCTTGATTTGGGGGGGGGGTTGCAATGGCCGATCTCACAGAACAAAGAACTTGCATTGAGTTCAACTTCAAGATCAACAAAATGGACGCAGAAACTCACTGGTTTCTTCAGGAAACAATTTTTGGTGACAATATGTCCCAAAGCAAAATGTTTCCTGTCACAAGCATTTCAATGAAAGACAGAGGTTCATCAAAATTGATGACTCTTCTGGACGACGAGTACAACAATTTTTTTTCCCCGGTACATTTTTTCCAGTTTTTATTTTCATTAAATAAGGTATTATAAATCATTATTTTAATCTTTTTATTGGTCTTTTTCTACCTCCATTTTAAACTATTACTAGTTTTTTTTTAAATCCCAACATTCACTCACTGACAGATTTTCCTCCATCAATGCTAATTCGAAAATAAAGAATAAGCATATTCTCATGAAAATTTTTAAAATTCATAAAAATTTAAAATAATGATTCATAATATTTCATCTAATAAAAATAGAATAAGAAATGAAAAAAAAGATGAATTAAATTAGTGAATTACCAGAATGTAAATAAATATGATTATTGATTGGAATGAAGAATGGGTTTTTCAAAATGAAAAAATGCCCATAAATCAATGCTTAAAAAATCTTTAGAAATAAGCATTTAAAAATATGCTCACCTTCTTCCTTGTAAGGACTGCAGTCAAAAAAGTAGACGTGCGTTGTGGTTACCTCTAGGCGACCTTTAATGACATCCACCATGGTGATCAGTTCACATTCTTCGAGAAGAACTAATTTCTCCTTACCCGAATACTCCTCACCAGTTGTACTGGAAAAAAATTGAAAAACTCAGGTTTAACTAATTACCGTGGCCCAATGGTAAATTGCTCGTCTTCACTTTGGAAGGCTGAGCTTCGATCCACCGCAAAGACTTGAAAAAATGGTACCCAATGCTACTTCACTAATCACTCAGCACAAGGAATTTGAGTAGGGGACAGGGGTCCAATTTAAAAAATTTTTTTTCATCAACTCAATCAGTCTAATTAAACAATGGATATATCAAACTTATGATTACTTGGGATTATTTGAGATTTTTTTTTTTTTTTATTCAAAAAATGTCTTCATCTAGAACAGTGGTCTTCAATCTTAAACAATTTGGGGGACCATTTTCAATAAATTTTCAAGAAAAACCCTCAAAAAAAAAAAAAAAAAAAAAAAAAAAAAAATTATATATATATATATATATATATATATATATATATATATATATATATATATATATATATTCCCTTTAACATATGTATGTAACTATTTGATTTAGGCCTTGTTTATGGAATTATCCAAATGTGTATAAACCAAAACATAAAAGCCATGAAGGAATTGATTGCATAATGAACAATTATCAAAAACATAGTGAAAGGTTCTGTGGAATATAGAAGATTTAAAAAAAAAATTTAGCTTTGCAAGAGCAAGAGGGGATTATGTGGATTCCCTCCCCTTTCCAGATCAGTGCCAGGCCTTCAATACTTACTTGGCTGAACTGATGACATTCCAATCTTCATCTCCAAGAGAGTCGTCTGCAATGTTCCCAGGAGAGATGAGGGCTTCTTTGGCAAGCTCTAGTTTCTTCAGTTTGTCATTGTCAGAAGGTTCAGAGATATCTACAGAAAAGATGGGAAATGCACATATAACAAATGTTCAGAAAGAGGACAGGTCTGGTTAATCACTCAATAGAAACCTTCATGCAACCAAAGTCTTTTGTTAACATGCCATGTTGGAGGTGATCAATTAAAAAGTGTAATTTTTTTCATTTTCAGCCCTCTACCACCATTGTTGCAGCCTGTACGTGCAATACATACGCACATATATATATATATATATATATATATATATATATATATATATATATATATATATATATATATATGAGAAAATCATGCTCAACCTTACATGGAGAGATCACAAGACAACACAGTATATAAGGAAGAAAACGGGTGTCCGTGACATCAGAGAAACTATTAAAAAACTCAAATAGCAATGGGCAGGCCATGTTGCGAGAATGAAAGACAACCGATGGACATCACATCTCACAACATGGATCCCCAAAGATCACATGCAAAACTGAAGTCAACAGAATACAAGATGAACTAGATAAATTCAGGAAATACTGGCTCCGGGACGCCCACGAGAGAGAATTGTGGCAGATCCTGGGGAAGGTCTATGTCAAACAATGGATGTTAAAAGACTGATGATGATGATGATGAACTAGACAGACAGACCAAGTTAAAAACTGAAGAAACCTATGTCAATAGTTTGATAGTTTGGGTTCATGGTTTATAATAAACTATTAAAAACCTGCAACATAGTTTACACAATTTTTTTTATACCATTTGACAACTTTTGTTCCTGGTGTGTCCCCAAGAAGTGTGTATCTATTTGTGTTCCCCATAAGTTATAGGTCATAACTATGCTTACATATGAGATGTTACAAAAATATCTCACCTTCTTATATAACAAAAGTTATTTTTCACTTCACATTTTTTTTTTTTGAAAATTGATTTTTAAAAAAAAGAAAAAAAAAGAAAAAAAGGAATATGATAAAGCAGAATGAAAAAAATAAAAAATAAAAAATAAAAAAAAAGTATTCCTCTTTCTCCACCCTCTCTAATCCCTCCTTTCTTAGGAACACTAATATCCTATTCAAATCAAGCCTGAATGAAAAAGTTTTTAGCATTCATAAAACTGTTGACTTTTGAGGAAATTAAAAATATAAACAAGACTGTATTGTTCAGCTACTTTTGATATCTACACGTATAACAACACACAATGTGTATTTACGTCTTCTGTCACACATTTTATGTCACTACAACAAGATGAAGTAAAAATAGAATTTTATCATTGTGTGTGGTATTTTATGTTCAGATGAAGTAGTAAAAATAGAATTTTATGTCAGTATACAGTTAAGAGTAAACAGCACAAATAGGAAATTAAAAAACAGCTTGAAGTGAGATTTTCAAGCAAGCTCACTTTCCCTTAGGAAGCTTGCTTATGTACAGCAACTGTTCTACCAAGTGAACATCTAATCTAATTCTTGAATTATTGTTCAATTCATCCCTTGATCACTCAGTGCCATATTTGTTATTGTTTTTATGCGCACTAGAGATATTGATAGCAGTAATATTAACTTGATTAAATTCTTATCAGATGAAATATAGTTGACCATCATAAGAATTAAGATGCAAGAATCATTGAAGTAGTTGTGAACTTTTTGTCTCCAGTATAAAGGAAAAGTCAGATTCTAAATGAGGTAGGTCCCTTCCACAAGGAAGAGTAGTGCAACACAATCTTCCTTTTTCTATTTCTCTCCACATGCCCTTGTACCTGACTCAGCTATATACAGTAAATATCTCAGAAACATACTCTCAATTATTTTTATTCAAAATATTTTCAAAATAATTTCAATTTTCAACATTTTTTATTCAGGCTAAACTTAGATTAGATACTCTTTTGAATGAATTCAGAAATTATGTAGATAATTTTAATAATCCTAAATGATGAGAAATAACCACATATACATATACAGTATTTATATTATATATATATATATATATAGTTAGGAAGGGGCTATATAATACTAAAAGAATAAATTATTATTTGAAACTATTTGAAATGATCTCCCTTCATTACACAGTGAATGTATCATTTGGTGTAGACAACATCAATAGAATAAACAATTAAAGAAAATGAAGCTGCTGCAGGAGTCAAACCTGCAACCAGTAGGGTAGCTACTCCAATGTAGTGTTGTTCTTACCATTGTGTTAAATAGCTGCTGGTAAGTAAACAACTGTTTTCACTCCAAATTCTCATTTTTGTTCATTAATTTTCTATATCTGTTCTATTTGTTTCTTTCAACACAGACAATTACAATATTAGGAAATGGGTACATCAATCTGACAGAAATAATTATATACGCTTTATATTATTTGGAATTTGATTTTTGAAAACTCTTTGTGATAATAAAAATAATTGAGATGTAAAACTTCTTTTCTCACTTTCCTAGATTTTCGTCTTACAGCAAACATTGTCAGTCTCAAAGCATTCCTAAAAGTAGGTTTCATTTAGGGCCAACCCACATAAATCAGAAAAGGGTTGGACATAATATATGGGTGTGATCAGTAGTCCTTACCCAGATTGTCTCTCAGCTTGCTTGGTTCCGTGTGTGGATCAAAGTTATAGTTAGGGACCAATTTTACCCTCATACGAGAGAAGTTTTCCTGGTTTGATAATTTCCAGTATTTACATTCAGTTGACCTGAAAGAAAGAAAAAAAGTATGAGTGAATGGGAAGGAATCTGAAAATAGGAGAAAGATCTATTTTTAATTACAGTTTGATTCATAGTATGCATATATGCGATTAGGTGTAGGTGCGCACGTACAATTAGGTGTAGGTGTGCATGTGTATGTGTAAATATGATTAGGTGTGTATGTATATGTGATTGGTGTAGCTGAGTGTGTGTGTGCGATTAGTGTAGCTCTGTGTGTGTGTGTAGGTAGGTAGGTGTGTGACTGGGGTGTGCAAGTAATTAGGGATGTGAGTAGGTGTGTGAGAAGGTCTGTGCGTGCGTGAGTAGATAAGTGTGTGTGAGAGAGAGAGAGGGTGTGTTTTTTTGGGGTGGGGTAGGTTGTTGAGTGTGTGTGTGTAGGTAGGTGTGTCATTCACCCTGAAGTCTTCATTAGAAAATCTCCTTCCCCCCATTTCTATTCGATCATTCTTATCTTATTCTCTTTGAGTAGAATTTTTAAACATCCATTTTGTATCAAAAGCAGAAATTATAATCTAACTCATTTTGAGAGCATTTATTTCAGTCATGTTCTTTGAATCTCCCAAACATATATAGAAAACAGTACGAGTGACAAAAAAAAAAAAAAAATCATACGAAAATTAGAATTGAATTTTTTGAAATGATATTTTATTGTAAATGTTCACCACAGATATTTTTACACAAGTATAAAAAATATACTAACATCTGAGTAAACAAAATGTTTCATTCACCTCTCCATTTACCACTGTAGCTTCATTACCCCACCAAGATGAAATTGACTTGAAAGTTGGCATCATTACTCCACTAAACCACTTCTAACAATGTTTTTTCGTTTTTAGGAAAAAAAGCTTTTCTGGGCTTTTTTGTATTTATTAATAACACCTAGTTTCTCTCTAAATGTTTTTTTTGTCTTGTTTTTTTCAAGTATTTTAGATGTTTTCCAGTGGTAGATACCAGTGATGTCATAAACACAATTTAGTCTGATCATATTTATTCTTTGATGGGATTTTTTCAAATTTCGGCACAACAGTTGTTCAATCATTGACTGTGATGGCAGAGCATCAAAATTTGAAGTCATGTAAATAAAATTCCATCCAAGAATGAATATGATCAGAATTAAGTCTATCTATGATATCACTAGTGTATCCCCAAAGGAAAACATCTAAAATAGAGTTGGAAAAAAAAAAAAAAAAAAAAAACCATTTAGAGAGAAACTAGATGTTATTAAATACAAAAAGAAATGTTAAAGAAAGGCCAGAAAAGATTTTTTTTCCAAAAATCAAAAAAAAAAAACATTTTTTAGAAAGGATTTAGTAGAGTGATGATGCCGATTTTCAATTTCATTCACCACTTTCAAAAAAGCCTTACCCTAAACACTTGATAAAAGAGCAATAATAATAATAATCAACTTACTTATCACTCCATGCACCACGCTTAGCTGAAAATAACCGTTTTGTTGCCCTCCACTGCCGGATGGTGGAATTGTGCTGATTTCTCAATTGGGTCGTCACATTCTGGAAACGGCGTTGTTCCTGCGTCATTCGAATCTTGGCAACATCAACAATCTGACTCTGAAAATAACAAAGAGTTCAAAAACCTCATTTTTTTGGTCAAAGTGAAGCAGAAATCCAAACCTATAACAGATCAGATTAAAATGCTGAATTACGTCTGGTAAGTCACTCAGTACAAACTGTACATACCCAACATCTTTTGGCAGCATGCTATGTTGGGGGTGATCAATTAAAAATTTGAAAACGTGTGATCAACAAATAAGTTAGTTTTTTCGCCCCTGTGTTGGTCAATGATCGCTTAGAAAAAAAAACTGAATATTTTAAAAAACAAATGTGAATGCTGCCGGACACAAACTAAGTGACTAATTTAGTATAACATTACATTGCGAATTGACCCTCGCCCCTTTTTTCACAAAAAAAAAAAAAAAAAATTTCCCCAAGACAGCTCCATTGGTAAGTCCTATATGTATTGTATAAACTCAGCCAGCCAGCCAGCCAGACCAAAAACTGAAGAAACCAATATTGACATTTTTGCTTGATGGTTTCCAATATCTGCAACCTTGATGTGAGTTTTTCAATCAGAGTAACTCCTGGGTTTCAAAACCTTACATGCTATGAATTGCCAGATGGTAACTCAAAGGCTAGCTCATAGATTTTCACAAATACTTGTTATAAAGATAAGTTACTTCCCATATCATAGGGTGCAATTATTTTTGTCTCCATTTATCAAACAGTCTATGGACATCTAATAACAGCTAATATCAATTCAATATATTCACGGGACCTTGAGTGCCAGCCCCTACCCAAACATAGATTACCTTCAGGGCTCCAACTGCACAACAATTTACCCATAGCTAAGGTGAGAAGGGCATTAGTGCAAAGTGAACATCATTGTACCATCCGCAGTCTGAATTTGGTTCACCAATTCCATTCTCTACTTAGAAATCATAAAAAGAATCTTACCTATGATAGCAAAAGTTACATAAACAATTACTAATAACAATTTTGAAAAAAATAATTTTACCTGAAAAGTCAGTTTGCTTTTTCCTTCCTCTTGATTTCGTTTGTGTCTGTTTATCATCAGAGATTCATGGCATTCACTCCAAAATTCAATCATGGCTGCTCGGTGCTCTAAAAAAATCTTCTCGATAAAATGCTGAAGCTGTGGATTGATCTGAAAGGAAAAAAAAAATTCAAAATTATCCAATACTTAGTATCCAAACAAAAGTTGTGTGATCTCTGTTCATTATACATATAGAAGCCCTATTTTGTCAGTAATGATCACATTGATTCCTGATCATGGACAATTTTTTTTTCTGATTTGCAAATAATTTCTATTGTAAAATGATAAACAATATATTTCCATTATACACATAAAACCCATATTCTGTCAGTAATGCCTGCCTCATATCCAGATTACTTTTTCTTCAAAGAGTTTCTATAGTGAAATCAACATTTATACTATACTCTTGATAGCCTAATTAATTAACTTTTATACTTATTCATCATCAACAGCCTTTTAGTGTCAAACATTGGACAGACCTTCCCCAAGATTTGCCAGATCTCTCTATCATGGGGGTTATAAAGTAAGTCCTTTCTGAACTTGTCTAGTTTGTCAAAACATCTTGTATTTTGTTTTACATGTGATCTCTTGGGATCCACATTATGAGTCATGATGCCCAGTGGTTAACTGTCATTCTCGCAAAATGACCAGCCTATTTCCATTTGAGTTTTCTTACAGATTCTATGATACTTCAGACTCTTATTTTTCCTCTAATACATTGTGCAGCCTTTTGATGTTCTGTTAAGTAAGATTTTCTCACGTGCATGTAGCATGGTTCTGAGTTTAGCGATCAATCTTTTGGTTAGCTTTTATGTTCTAGCTCCATAGGTAACCATCAAGAGGATGCATTGGTTGTATAACCTTCTTTTAAGGACTTGTGGGATTTTCTGGTTCTTGAAGGTTGAGCTTGACATCCTAGGATATCTTTGTCTGGAGACCGAAATATCAGATTAGTGGGGTTCAAACTATATCAGTCTGAGGATGTCATTTTTCATATTTATGTTTATTTATTCATTTATTTATTTTTTTAGTGAGAGAAACTAAGATTTGACTTACCTGCGTACAAACAAAATTGGACCACTCACGACCACCACAATAGATACGAAAATCATCAAAAAAGGTCGGACTTCTGGCAGTGGCTGGCAGGTTTGGTAAGTAAATTTCCATATTAAGAAGGGTGTAGGATTTGTCGATCAAAGCTTTGAGGACAGGGATGAGGAAAGAATAAGTATCACTATTTTCTGTAAAAGAAACAAGAAATGGCAGGTCTGGTTAGTCACTCATTAGAAACTGTCACGTGACTAACAAATTTTGACAATAGGCCAAGTTGGGGGAGATCAATTAAAAAAAATTGTAAAATGGGGTGATCAATAAATGAGTTACTGCTCTTGCAGTGATTAGATGTACTTCTTACTGAGGAAAAAAGAGAAAAATAATCAGTGCAAAGAGTGTATCAAGATTAAAAATAGAACGTAACATATGTTGAAGAGAAAAAAAGCACTAAAAATCTGTAAGAAAAAAAAGCACAATAATGATGTAATAATTACACACCTTTAATTACAGGTGTAAGTAAATCGTAAAAAGAAAAAAAAAGAAAGAAAAAATCCATATAAAGAATCTATTCAGACTATTTTTATTCTTTTACACCATTAACAATATTATGGTAACACGTGTTTTGTTTTTTTTAAATCAATAACAATAGTAGGTAACAGTTTGTGCTAGAATCAATGTTGTCTGAAAAGTGAACCTTTTGGCTAGAATCAAATTTTGGGTCCCCGAAAGCGTTTTGTGCAAAATATTTTAATAATGATAAATAAGAAAAACTGAATTCACCTTACACTTAGGATAATTAATAAACAAAGATTTTTCTTTAAGGAAAAATTTTTTTTTTTTAAATTCTAAAAATTTAACCATAAATCTTAAATAGTTTATCTAGACTAACACACTACTCAAAAGTACTTAAGAAAACCGTAACACTAAAATATGACTTCTAGAGTATCCTTGAAAAAGATATTTGTCACAAAAATTTCAATTATCCTTCCTCATACTAGAAATAATTTGTTCACACAACTGAGTTTCAAACCAAATATTACAAAAATTCCCAGAAAGAAAACAATTCACACTCGGTCATGTATACTTTTTTTTTACTGAAGTACCTACTTGGTCATGATTATGATACCTATGAGGTACATATGTACCATAAATCTAAAATAAGTACGTTTTTAAATCAAGCATCATCATATAATATTTCAAGAACATTCAAGTACATATATATTTTCATGAACTTACCCTCAATTGCTTTCTGTACATTATCATACAAAGTACCAATTAAATAAGAGGCTTCTGCTGAACTGGTCAAGGTTCTAGTCTGCACCAAATTATGTAACCGAGCAGTGGCCACTGCACAAAGCTGTAAAAGAAAAAAGTAAAAGGTTTTCAAGTTCCCTTTAATGGAATTAAGATTTTTAATAAATTTGTTATTCAACATGCTCAACTGAATATTTATCTAAATTATATATCTTTGCTTGCGTTTCTCTGAGTGAGTGTGTATACAGATATATATATATGTGTGTGTGTGTAATGCTAAACTGGCCGATTTGCATAATTGATGAAATAATTTTTGATGAACTTAAAAAAAGATCAATGCGTACAAAGTTTTAGTTTGATTAAAATTCACTTAATACAAGGATATGAAACAACATTTCTTAAAATTTTATACTACAATCAAAAGTTTTTGAAATCAGACATTTTTACAAAATGTAAATACATGGTTTCAACTTTAAATAAATGGTTTTAATATGATCGAAAATATATTCTAGCAAAACAACTATTTTAAAGATCAGGAGTTTATGTAATCAAAGTAAAATCAAACATTTTTTTTTTATAATGAATGTAAATTTCACTAATTCAGTGCGACATAAAAGACTGGAGGGATGAGTTTTGCAAGAGATGGCATAGGTTAGCACAATTGTGGTTGTCATGAAAGGGGATGGGAAAGGCCTTTGTCCAGCAGTGGACTCAAAATGGCTGATGACGACAATATATATGCATGTTTGTATGTGTATATGTGTATATATATATATATATATATGTGTGTCCAAGCGGGATCAAAATCATAGGATAGTAAACACCCTGGACATTCTATTTGGTGAAAGATGGACTTATGAGATCCATTATTTATCTACAAAATAAATGTACCTAAAAGGGATAGTAGTTTGAATAGGTACAGAAATCTAAAACTGAAGAGTGTTTTCAAAAGGAAAGAGCAAAATAAGCAGTTACCATTCTAGAGTCAAAGAGAAAAATTCTTACCTCGAGTTCAGGTTGACACGCAAAGGCTAATAAAATTCTTAAACCTATATGGACCATCTCTCTCCATTCAGATTCGGCTTGCGTATCCCACACAGCAAGGGCATCAAGTAGGGTCATAATATCTTCGACCAACTAGAAAGTAAAATGGAAAAAAAAATCCTATTATAACACCATTATCCTCATCTGTATTGTATCTGTTTTCACATTTCAATCAGTTTGTTTTGGCCAATTGGGCCAGGGCCAATGCACCGGACACTAGGGCCAGGGCCAACACACCTGACACTCGGGCCAATGTGAATGTATTGTCAAGGTTGACAATGGTAGTTATAAGAAAGTGGACATTTTCCCACACGGATCAGATGCAGGAAACAATAACAAAATCATGAGGATTAATCTCTCTCTCTCACTCACAATGCTCTCAGTGGCTGGTATAGGTGACCCCTGTATGACCATTGGGCCATCCTGGGTGATATAACATATTCAGTAACGACCACAGAAGGTCATAATAATAGGATGAAAAGTACATGTCAATATAATTGATCAGTAAGCCCTGGGGCAGCACATTCCCATTACAGTAAAAGGGAAAAGTTGACACCTTCACAACATTAGTTGCAGGGACTAAAGCAATTTTCCAACTTCCCATACATGAGACCTTGCATTTAACTGAAGTTGTGTCAGATCATGTTCTTGTGGAGAAGCTGGTAGAAATGATGTAGTCAAATGACTTGAATACTCATCAGGATGATTTGTTCTTGACCACGAAAACATAAGTGACAAATCAACCACAGTGGTCAGTAAGCAAGTCAGTCAGATTCTGAGAGAAGGGACGTTGAAAAATTCATGCTGGAGGCATAGGCATCCTATCACATAGGGAACTCTTTGGTTAAGGAGGGCTTGAATTGCCTGAAATTTCCACAGTGGAGGTCATCAAAAAAAATAGGTCTTGTTTGACTGAAGAAGGAACCTTACCCTCACTTCAATCTTCCATTCTACATCTGATTAAAAACAAAAACACACAACAAAAGAAGTTTGAATTGTATTTTGATGACCTCTCTACTATTATGATAAAAATCCACGTCCAATATTTTAATCTATTGTAGTAAAATACTTACCCTTTCACTATAGACATGATCATTGCCATTAATGTTTCCAATGATGAAGTCTTGGGCAATTTTGATCAATTCAATTGCATTCTCTGAATGACTGGCAAAAGCTTGACCTAAAAATATATAAAAATACTTTTGTTAACTGGTTGAAATAACTACTATGGTGTTCAGAAAGGAATTATGTAGTTGCATGTTTGGAAGGCAATTATGTATTTTCAGAAGAGGGATGAAAATAAATGTCAGTGAAGTTTGATTTAAAAACTATCTATCTATAATGTTATCACCTTCATTATCAATGATAATAGTCCAACAAAAAAGCAAATTTTAAAAATTCATACAGTAAACAATGGCGAACATATTGTTCTTTAAAGTCTTTGTCTCCCATGGAGTTAAACTTGACTATACACTATGAATGACTACTGGATAGAGGAGATGATGAATTAAATCCAGACGTTGTTTCCTACCATTTAATCTTGGTCTTGCCTTAGTAGGTTGACTTATAATTTATATCAGCAAAATATATAATTACTTTCTGAACACCTTGATTTTTTTGTTGTTTAATTTTTACTTCAGCCAATGAAATGGGAGAAGTATTTGTGTTCTGTCATGTCTTTTGTTTTTTCTTTTCATTTTTTGGTCAGTGTCTGTCCATCTAAAGGTACTCAATGAAATTTTGTGGGAGGGTGGACAATGGCGTAAAGGGGAAGTGGTTACATTTTAGGGAGGATCCAGGGATATTTTTCTGATTGAGAGACCTATTTCTCTTTTCTTTTTTTTTCTTCTATAGATTTGTTTATATTCATACCTGTCCACACACTATCTCAAAAAGTTATGAATTTATTTCAATGAAATTTTGTGGGAAGGTGGCCAATGGCCTACAGGAAAAGTGATAGGATTCATTGTGCAGATCCGTGTACAATTACTTCCCCAGACAATGGCGTTGACAGGTATGTGCTCTCTGAGTGCTTTCTAATTCTTCCAGTAATAATCAATTTCGTTTTTTTAATTAGACATAATTTTGGTTACCTTCATTGAAATGGTACAAAAATTAATAATATGAAAGCTTTTTATTTTTGGAGGGAAATGTTTAATTACTTACAGTTAAATACAAAAATAACTCCAAATTAAATCAAAACAGATTAAATTTATATCATTAGAAAAAAAAAATTGCAATTACACATAAGATTGATTAAAAAGCTAATTTACAAAAAAACAATTCTGGTCTTCAACATATTAACAATATTTACATTTAAACAAACCCTCAAGGTACCAAGTTTTTAGGAAAATTTTGTAAAATTTGTCTGGTTCTTCTTGAGGGGCTATTGAGGGAGAATGGTTCATAATCAGAGGTTTCTATAGATAAATGAAATGATCAGTCTGGCACAAAGTTTATGTTGGAAAAAAAGTATCTAATTTGCATATGATGATATCATCAGGCAGTGCCCATTTTAGGTTTATTTAATTTTTAGTACAACTTTCTTACAAAGAAACATGAACTTTTTGCACCTAAATTACAGCAAAAATCTGAATAGAAAGACCACAGTATTTCAATTCAGAATTATGCCAATATATGTGCACCACCTAATTGGTCATATGCAGATTTCTAGTATTTTTGTATTTATCATCAACTCACTGGGTGTGAGGTCACAATTCAACAATGTTGACACTTGAAGGATTAAATCAATTACTCTATATACCAGACTATAAGATGAATGGTTTACAAGGATAATTAGAGAACTACCACTTATCCAGGCCCCATAACTGCCCCCAGGATCAGCCCCAGCCATTGACCCAAAACAGAATTTGATTAGGGGGCACCCATCACTTCTTGCTCCCCCCCATCATTATGGGGGACCCTAGGTAGTTGCTCAACTCACTTATGCCTCAGGCTGGCAATGATTGTCCACATCAAGCTTTGCTATACAGTCTCCTTGTCATAATAACATTTCATTGGATGCAATATGATATTTGCATTGATTTTTATTAAATGTCCGTCATGTACATGTATGTTAGCAAAATATGATACCAAGATTGGAACTCAGTATCATCAACAAAAAAAATATTTTTGTGCAAGTTTGATTGTCAAAAAACAAAAATTGCCAAAAATGGCCGATAAAAAAAACAAAACTAAAAGATGCTTAAAATGGTCAAAAATAGCAAAAAAAATTGTCCGGTGTTAATTTACTGATTTTTCACAAACTTCTATTTGTCAAAGACAGAATTCCATCGGAAGACAGAGATCCAACATCCATGCATATATACAAACAAATATATATATACCGAAAAAATTCCTGTGCATACCAGAATCTCGCAAGTCTGAAGTGCAGGAGAGCAGCATCATTTCCAGAAGGCGTCGTTTCAATTCATTTGGATGTCTCAACAACTCGTAAGACTGATTCATTTTGTCAAGACATGAAAACACTTGACCTCGTTCCTAGAGGAAAGATTGAACAAAGACATTTAGAAAGAAAAAAGAACAGCTATTGTTAGTCAATCAATAGAAACCATCATGTGAACTATATCTTTTGGCAACATGGCATATTGGGGGTGATCAATTAAAAATTTTTAAAAAGGGGTGATCAATGAACAATTCACTTCTCCCACATTTTATGGGGCAGTTTTATCATTAGAAAAAAAAAGATCAGAATTTTCAAAAAGACAAGCATGAATGCTGCTGGACACAAAGTAAGGGATCAATAGGGGGGACGGATTTTCAAAAAACCAAAAGAAAGTCTCTCGTAGACATATGGAAAAAAATGTTGAAATTTCTAGTTCTCTAATTCTATTGGCACAGTCTCTATGCATGACACATACATGCACAGTCATCTGGACCAACTTGAAAACTGAAAAAACCGAAGGAGACATTTTGGCTGACAGTTTCAGAGAGACTGTTAAAAACTTGTAACGTTGTTTACTCCATTTTTGATATTATACGGCAACATTTGCTTCTGTAATAAAATATTTAATCAGTTTCCAACTGATTAAAAAAAAAAAAATAATGGCAAACTCTCAAGAGATTAAAAGATTCTTTGAAAACAGACACTAATGTTTTCCCGAGCCTTGCTACATTTTCGTTTGTATCCTAGAAGTGTATACCTATTTCTGTTCCCTATGAGTTTTAAGACATAATTCTACACTTACAATTTGAGATTTTAAAATGTTTCAGCTTCCTAAATTATGCTTTTTCTTACGTCAAAAAGGTAGATATGTCACATGGTCAGGTTAAATGTATGTGAGTGGATGAGACCAAAAATTGCCTGGCCACAAAAGCACTATATCCACTCATGACCTTCCCACTTTAGTGCAATGAGGATGTGCTGCCCTGGATTTGGAATCTCCAGGGACTAGGCACACTTTATTTATGCTTTGTTTTGCATGAAGATGAGACAACTGATCTGAAACAAAGGTCTAAACTTTCCATGTAGAAAAGTATCAATGCTGTCAAAAGTTTCAAAACAGTCATACCACACATTTCAAGCATAAATCTTGAACAAAGTCAGATAAAAAAGAAAAACAAAATAAACTGACCTTCCATGCAGCAGCATCCGAACCCTCAACACCCTTCCACATGATAGTCAGTAAGACAATCAACATGTTCTGAGTGAATTCTTCGTTCTTCTCCACCGATTCCCGCACGTAGATCTTCTGGATTCCGAGGTTGTCCAACGCCCTCTGGAAATTCTCTGCCTGCATCACTGACGCCTGACTCTCTTCCAGCAGTTCCTCGTCCTCTTCCTCAGGTACCGTAGGCACATCGTTCAGGCTCTCGCTGTGCGGAAGGAGGCCGTTTGACATTCCATCCATTCCTTTCCATCCGACACGCTGTGCTAGACTGCTCAGATCCTCAGCACTCGTACTAGAACTTCGGCTCATGGACCTTTCCTCGGAATCTTCTCCAAGATTCCAGTAGTCATTTTTTACCCGTTCGTACATCGGAGTACCGATCATGTTATTCGGCGAGAGAAGATTGACCGAGCTCCTCGACGAAGGAATATCCAGGAACATTCGATTGGTCCGGTTCTCGATTTCCGTACTTCCTGGTTTGCAAGTTATTTCGTTGGTTCCACACGGGGTCTCAACTCGGTAGGTACCCTCATCACTTATCTTAAGGATGGGTTGGGAAAGGGAACCCAAGCTAAAATTAGTGGTCTTTGGGTAGGAGATGAACAGCTTACAGAGGATTTCTTGCCAGCACAGTTGTTTGGAAAAGTTCTTAGCGGAACCAGATTTTGAAACTAATAACTGTAAGAGCTGCAAAAGTAAAGATTAGTCATGATAGAAATACTGAAAACTTAGAACAGAATTATCAATGAAAAGTATATTTGACTGCTTAGCCTCACACGTTTTTCTATCTCAGTTCTTTGTAAGGACTGCAAACATCCAACAAACCTGCCCTTTCAAAAATCAAAGTCATACCTTTCAGCAATCATTGCAGTACTTTTAATTGCAGCAAAAATCGTACACAAAAGGTGTTCTTAGCTGAATTTTGATCTGAAATTTTCACTGTATATTTCTATGCATGTGATTAATATTTACTACTCAATAAAAAGCATTGACAAGAGAAGAGATTATGTTGAAAAATTAATTTATGTTGTGTAAAACAAACGTTTTTTTTTTTCCATCATTAGGCTTTAGACTTATCTATGTACGTATGTATACATGAGAAAGTAATATGACATTTGCAGTGTGCACATGAAAGAATTATGCTCTGCCCCACATGGAGAGACCACAAGACAGCACAATACATCAAGGAGAAGACAGGAGTCAGGCACATCATGAAATCCATTAAAAATCTCAAATGGCAATGGGCTAGCTATGTTGCAATAATGGTAGACAACTGATGGACATTGTGACTCACGACATGGATCCCCACAGATCAAATGCACAACTGAGGCCGGCAGAGTATTAGATGGAGATGAGCTACACAAGTTCAGAAAGTACTGGCTCTGTGATGCTCATGATAGAGCATTGTGGCGAATCCAGGGGAAGGTCTATATCCAACAACAGATGTTAAAAGACATGATGATAATGATATATCATGGATGATGATGATGATGATGATATATATCAATATCCCGCATGCGTAGCAGAACTAATAATCTAAAAAAATCTTTTAACTAGAATCATCTAAAATACCAGCACGAAATTTCGGCATTGTTAGACCATAGAGAACCTAATAAGCACTTCTTTGGAAGTACAAAAAAAAAAAAAGAAAAGTTTTTTGATGGTGCCTTGTGGTGTACTCATGCAAATTTTCATGGCTGTACTCCAAAAATGTGACCAGGAGCAACCAGGGACATACACACATACACAGACAAGCAAAAAGAGAAGAATCTATAGTTCACTAGACTGGTTGGTCATGTGAGCTATTTGTTGGGTAATAGTGAATCAATAATGAAAATTTCTACATAACAAAATTTATACAAATATACAATATTGATTGGTTATTGATAGATTATAACAAGAATTCATAATATCATCAAAGATGTATTAATCAGAAATATCTTTTTACCTGTCTACTGACTTCCAGCTTTGTGACCATGTCACTTTCTTGGATGAGTTGCAAAAGGCTTAAAATACCACTGTAACAGTGTGAAGTGTCGGCTGCAAAATAAGGTTATGAGTTATCAACCCTTAACAGTATAACAATCCCATAGAATGGGAATAACAAAAAGTAGGACTTAATCAATGGAAAAACAACTGAAGCAACCAGAGAAAAAAAAAAATGCTAATAAAATTTTTTTTTTGAATTTGATGTTAGCAACAGTCAACTTGTTTTCTCCTTTGTATACTTTATAAGCAACAAATATCACATTGTCAGGCCATTACCAGCATCCAGTCAACAAATGATTCCAGATTTTATAAATCTTTCAGATATTATTCTAAAATACGATGACAACATTACGTTAGTGGTTTCAAGACTGGCACAACCACAACAATCAAAGCAGTTGTGATTAAGAACAATGCCGTAATCTACAGCATTTGAATTTCCATAACCTCTTGTAATATCATTTGAGTGACATCAATAGAGGATCCCAGCTTAACCTTCCAGTGGCTTTTGTACAAGTTTAGGTCTTCTGTGTTGAATTCCTCCTGGAATGTAATCTTGAATGCTTTATAGAACTTTAGAGTTTGTGTGAATAAACTTGAATGTCCATTTGCATTATATTCAAGTGGTGCTAGACTTGTAATAAGAAAATACAATTTAACCCTTCCAAGATTAACCTATCAGGTGCTTAATGCCAGAACTTTTGAAAAAAGTACAAAAAGCCAGAAAGAAATGTGTTCATACTTTCAAAAATGTTTAAAGCTATCTATTCTTTTATTAAATTTAAGTTTTTCCATTCTTGAAAAATTAAAATCATGATGGGGTGATGGAAAAGTGTCCATAGTGCTGTAATTCAGTACAGGGTTTTCTGATCCCCAGTAACATTTTGCAAGGGTACCCATGCTTCCACGGGCGAGTCTCCAATGAGATAACCTGATGGAGCCCATCCCTCTACAAGCTTCTTCAATCCTACTCTTTATGCTGAGTGCTTAGCAGAGAGGCATTGAGCAGCATTTTTTAGTCTTTGGTATGAGTCAGCCATGAATTGAAACAAAGGCGAACACTCCACCACTGGGCCAGAGTGATCAGTTTATAAAAATGTTAAAAAAAATGAAAAAAAAAAAAAAAAGAAAAGGTGTACGGAGGATAAATACCTGAGAGCATCATTTGATCTATGAACAATTTGATCATGGGATGAGATATGGAGCACTTTTTCATGAGACTGAACATTCCTGTGTATCCCATTTCATGGAGACGTAATCGTAATTTGCACTTGTCGTAGACTTTGTCTGTGTTCAGCAGAACATGCATCAACTGGAATATGAGTGAGAGAAAAAAAAGGCAATGAACACATACACTGTGACGTAATGAAAAATAGCATCAAGATCTGGGATCAGTGGAAAGCTTTGCTCCTTGAGGCACAATGGGCCCAGAAGGCAAAGTTTGGGTAACAGGTTCGTATTGATAGATTGGTAGTCATATAATATTGGTTCATGCCTTATTGGAAGTAGACAAATGAGATGAATAAGGGAACCATCTTTTTTTTTTTTTTTCCTAATTTCAACAGTATATAATGCAATACCTCAGATTCAATCTATGAAAATGAAATCAACAAATTTATCATATTTCCTGGAATGATTAAATAACTGTGTGAATGGATACTGTGATCATTAGCTCTGCATTCTTGACAAAATTCCATGGGTTATGCTTCTGTGATTTGGTTCAGAATGCTCCATATGATATCAGTCAATTTTTACAATTGGAGAAGATTTTCAGCAAAGAAATAGAAGGTAGTTTTTAATGTCCTTGTTGGCTTCTAAACACTTTTCTAATAAATTTCCAAGACCATGACCATCATTCAAAACAATTTAACTGAGTGATGTATTGGGCTGCGTAAAGTATGATTCAACTTGATCCAAGGAAAATTATGAGTCCCAAAATTCAAATTATGCTCAAATAAAAAGTGCTAATGGTATCACTATGAAATAAATACTTTCTGATTAGACTTCTTCAGTATTTTTAAAATAGATTGCTTGACATAATACTCTTAGCACTTTTCAAGATATTGTATTTTGATCAAAATTTTCAGTCATTTTAATAAAAAAAAAAAAAAGAAAAAAAAAAAGACTATTTTATCAAAGATGTTTTCGGAGATATTTCCCAAGAAAAGATCTATTATCAACCTACGTTATCAAAACTTGTTGGAATAGATATATTTTTTTTTACAAAATTTAATTTTAGATCAGGAGTGAATAAAGTTGGTTTGATTACCCATTCATGGCAAGAATTTTTTCAAATCATTTTTGGATTGAATCAATATCTTATTCAAGCTCTTATTGATCTGATAAGGTAAGCATTTGAATTTGAGATTTTCGCAAACTTCAAAATGATGACTTCAGATTGATGAACTTATTTTTTGGTGTGTTTTCATAAAATTCTATGCAGATTAAATATAGACCAATCACTTGATATTTTAGCTATTTCCACCTCTGGACCAACTCTTGAACATTTACTGAGATTTGATGAAGAAGGAAAATTTATAATAGACATGCACTTGGAGAAAAAATCTCCCGATCAGGCCTAAATTTAATCAATTTTTTCCAAGCCCATGACCCAAACTTCCACAAAATGTAATTGAAATACACTGACAACTTCTGGAAATATCGTGTGAACAGACACGAATGAATTCATACCTCTGTCAACAAAGTTGGAAGAGGAAAACGAGAATCTAAACACAAAGTTATCATTGTACACAAGAGCCTCGAATATGCGAATGAGAATTTTGATCAGATAACTGATCCAATTATTAGAAACAAAGCAATACTGATAACAATAACGGACCAAGAAATCTTTTTCGGAAATTTGGATAATTAAATAATTGCAGTTTCTCTGAAACATTAGTTTGAAGGTAATTTCATAAATATTTTTATCAAAAAATAAATTACTAAAGAAAAAATGCAAAAAAACCTATGCAAAACAAATATGCCAGGCATTTTCCCAAGAAAGATAGTGTTTACATGCAAAAACAGTACAGGTTCTCTATAAGGGTTACTAAGATTTGGCTATAAGAGGAGATAATTCAAGCTTTTGACCTCAAGACACTTGTATTGAACCACTGCCTCCAGGCTTACTCGATTTCCAAACTTGACACTAATCCGATACCTGAGTGGATGAATTTCCAAAATAAAACTTGGATTCCCCTTCAGGCCAAATTTGGCAACTGTTCACAATCTCTTATCTGAAATTCTGAAAACTGAAAATCTCTGAAAGCTCAAAGTTTTTTTTTAGAGGCAGTCTGCACACTAAAGTTTATTTTTGGCACCAAGACTTGACCCGAAACAATCCATGTCTAATCAATTGTTGACTCAATTGTGTCTCAATGCTCCTACAAGTCAGACATGCCTTTGTTGCGTGCTGATATTTTTATTGTATTGTGAATATAAAGAGTGCTTTCTTGTCTTTCCCCCCATCTGAACATTGAAAGATGTTCTTATTTAAAAAAAAAAATCTTACCTTCAAAACACGTTCGAAAAGGATGGAGCTGTATTGAGAGTCAATCAGCAAAATATAAAGCAATTCACACATGTCAGGCTCAAACATCAAAGCAAATAATTGGTCAGGTTTCCGCCGTGGATTCTCCATCAACATCACCAACATGTCTACCACCTCACATTTCTGAAATTAAACAAAGAGAAACATAACTATTTCTGTAGTAAATCCATTGACACGGCAGATTTCATTAACTAGATCTATAAGACAATTAAATCCGGGGAGGTAGGGTAGGTTATCTAGTCATTTGAAATAGCGTACTGAGGTTTAAAGATAATTTGAATAAGTTAAGAAAGTTTAAAAAGAGCATGAGAATTACGAAGATATTTTTCTAATCAGTCTGATGAGATTTTCTGCAGAGTTTTATTTTGTCTTAAATTGTAGATGTTTGTATCTATGGATTTATGGATTTGTTTTGAAGCTGATGTTGTATATATTGGGTATAGTTGGAAATGCCTAAAGAGGTATAATAAAATGATATATTGAAAAAAAAACGCAAGAATGAATAAATCTATACAGTTTACTTCATGGATTTGATTATTCACAGTTTATTTCCATCAATAAAGGGAAGCTAATCCCAGGAACTTTTGAGAAAAAAATTAAAACATTTTGTTCAAAGCGTTTCTTGTTTTTGCTACAAAGAAAAAAGTTCAAACACCTGTTGAGAAAAACATATTTTCAAAAATAATAATGTATTATCAGACTTTTTTAGTGTTTCTCTGAATTTTTGAGATGAAGTATTATTATTATCTCTATTATTGTTCGGACTATCCTCATCTACTACTACTGTTAAGAGGGAAGTGTGGTCTATATACCCCCGTCGGTTGAATAAAGGGTTCGGTTTGTTACTTCCCCCATACTTACCAGATGATACCTGATGAAGGCCGTTGAGTACAAAGGCCGAAACGTTGTATGGAAAACAACCAAGATGAGGATAGTCCGAACAATAATAGAGATAATCAGACTTTTTTAATTCAGTCTGTTTTTTTTTAAATTTCACTGGCACAACATCCATAATACATGTTGACAGCCTACTGACAAATTTTAAAAATGGCTGTCAAAATCATAACTAAATGTCAACTTGAAATTATATTTAAACTTCAGTTGAAGAAAGCATAAAAGGAATAAAAAAATTGTTAATGATTATATCTGAATTATGTCAAGAATGACTTTCCATACGTAGATAATTGAACAAAAATAAACCAAAATGCCAGAGTCTTTGAATTGACTTCTCTAGCCTTCCATACTTGAAAAAAGCTTCCCTTGGGGTGGGGGGGAAACTTCCAGTGTATCATTCATCATTCACTGATTGTCTTTGGTTAATTATGTCATTGCATTATAATTGAATAAATCTTAGTGTTGGGCGAAGTGAAACAATAAAAGATGAATTTTCAAAAATAATTGAATTCTTTGAAGAATTTTGAAATAATTTTCTTCAAATCTTTTGGAATGTAAATTTATTCAAAATAAATTTCATCTACTAGAAAGTACTGAAAAATTCATAAAAATCCAATGAGTTGTTGATTTTTGTCATTTTGTAATATTTAGATGTTTTAGGATGTATAAAGCTGATAATTTTCCTACTGAAATATGTTTTGTTTACATCATGAGAGCAACCTTTATGCTATCTTTATTCAAAAATATCTCTGGTTCTATGGTAGTTCTCATCTCATATTTCTTGCCATTCTTGCTAATGGGAAAGATTCCGAAGGTAAAATTAAGTTTTATATAATCAAACTTTTTTTCTCATAAGCTGTTGATTTTCCATGTGTTGACAGTCTTAGCAAAATCCACATAGATGCCTAACTTGTTCTCTTATCTCAATTTTTAGTTATTCATTTCTTCCTTCTATTTTCCCAATCCACTAAATAAATGATTAAATGATCATAATTCCATACAGATATATTAGTCATAGTTATTTGTGTCTGGATTGAGTGCAAATTTCGTAATTAATGCAAAGTATGTAAGTTGAGGTGGGGTCAAAAGTTATATGCAAAATTAAAATTTCTGCCCCCTACCCCGCAAAATTCTAGGGACTGTTGTGGTAGGGATTTGGTATGTTTTCAGAAGATTTTATTTTCAAGCTGTGGTATTGGTATATTTGATGAATTTCTTTTGGCAGCATAGCCTAAGAGTTGATTAGGAACTAAAGATTCCATGAAGAAGTTGATGGTCAAAAAAAGTTTATCTAGAAAAGTAGGTCTAAAGGTTAAATGGCTTACCAAAGTCTCTTCTTTAACTGCAATCACAAATGCCATAATTTGGGACAATTCTTCAATTGTGATGTCTTTGATGATGTAGAATTTGATGAGACCGAGAAGAGATCCACGGATTGTCTTGGCATCTTCTTTGGAAAGATCATCTTCAGAATTAACACTGAAAAATGAAAGGAATAGATTAAGATTCCAACTACTCCGATAGTTTCTGTCCATAGTTTTGAAAAGGGTTCATTAACATTCACAGAGTTTTTGGGATGATTGATCACCTTGCAAAATCCTACGTTTTAAGCATTGCTAACATTGGAGAAATAAATCAGATTGTACACCCGAAGAAGACCGTAGAATGAATCAGCTGAATAGTCATGTTAACAGCACAAAAAGTTCAATAGTCCAAAAAACTGAATTCTGTAGATTATTACACCTTTTACATTAGGATTTCATGTCTAATTTTTATTGTTTTTTCATTGCAACTACATGATTCTTATTCTATGATTGCTAAGTAAACAGCACGGATCACATAATGAATAAGACTTCACTAAAATAAATTTCCCACTGCACCACTAAATAAGACTGTTGAACTTATCTAAAACTAATGTGTCGGTACTGTCAAGACATTAAAAATGATACAAAAATTGAATGGTTTACCTGTAATAAGTGCGTATTACATCAAGAATGTACTGGACCCCATATTTTTTCCGAAACAATTTTCGGTCATCTTTGATTATCGTGGCTAGGTACTGGATGTGACCTAAAGACAAAAAGCAACAAATAAAATCAGGTTTGCAAACATAACCTTTTTTCAATTCTCATTATAATTTTCTAAAAGTTTGTTAGAACTTTTGAGATCAATAGTCCAAATAACTTTTAGTGTGATCATTTTTCTCTTCCACATTCATTGTGCCAAAATCATAGGAGTGAACATTACATAATATACTCTATTCATGATATCACCAGTTACATAAACACTGAGTATTACAATATTTCCCAATCAATGTCTACGGTAAAATAATTCCCAATCAATTTCTACAGTAAAATAATTCCCAATCAATTTCTACGGCAAAATAATTCCCAATCAATTTCTACGGCAAAATAATTACCAGTCAATATTAACATAACAATGGAAGACAACTGAATGGAAAGTGATCAGAGAAGCAGAATAAGAAATATTGTAGTAAATCATCCATACCTATCCTGACGGGAAAGTCACTCCGGCTCCATACTCGAAAATCAAATAACACAAACTGGTAAAGTTGGTGTAGTAACGTTGTGTTTGTTGTAGCTGCAGTCTCCACCAACAGTTGCACAGCCATTAAAACGTGAACATCGATCATTTTTGGTTGCACCTAGTAAGTTAGGGATCAAAATGATTAATTCTCAAGACATAAAATCAATCATAAGAAATATTGGTGATCTCATAGTTCAGCATCCAAAATCATTAAGACAGAAAAAAAACAAAAAACAATTAAATAAACAGGTCTGGTTAGACATTCAATAGAAACTATCACATGACTATGTTTTTTGACAATATGCAGTGTTAGAAGTGATCAATTAAAAATCTGGAAAAAGAGGTGATTAATAAATAAGTCAATGCTCCCGGCATGGGTTAGCCAGAGATCACTGAAAGAGTCTGAATTTTCAAAAAAAATCATGACACAAAATAGGGGTTCAATTTAGCATAAGCTTACATTATAAATTGAACACTCCATTAAAAACCTACTTAGAGGTGGAATTTTAAAGAGCAAGGGAGAGATGGTAGTAAGATGAATGAGAGAGAAGAATAAAGAAAAGTAAGAGAAAAAGTTTAATACATAGGGGAGTAAAAATTTAGGAAATTGAATGTGAGGAAGAATGACCAGGACATATAAAGTGAATATACAAAATGACGAGAACTACCATATTTATTTGTACATAAAGAATGGATATTGACAAACTCCAGCCTGAGTCTGGAGTTTGTGTTTCTACCATAACAGGGACAATCCTCACCAAGTAAAAATCAACAGTACCATGCTGAGATTTGAAATCACAACCAACTGATTTGTAGGCGTTGTTCATCCAAGGTCCAAAACAAAGTTATAAATTCTCTTCTGAATTCTCTAGTGTAGAACTGACAATCTCATTTCTTTTTAATGAATAGCATGTCTTTCAGTAACATCTCCTTTCCATGAGGGATGTTTACAGATATGCACAAGACTTTCAAAATCTTTAGAAAACTATGATCAACAAAATACTTTCGACAATAAAATTAATATATAGTTGGTTTGTTCAACTTATTATAATCATTCATTTTTTTTTTTGAAAGATCAAATCTATCCTTAAATACTGATGGTGTGCATCAATCATTTTAGTGCCTGTATAAGGTGTTGTGAGATGAAAAAAAGTTTGCCATCACTGGTCTAGAGATACGCACCTTCTGTAGTAAAGCCCCAATTGTAGCAGCACTGTGTGTTCGGATAAAGCAATCCTGGTTAGCAACTTTTGTCTGTAGCATGTTCCTGAGTAACGTCAAAAATGCTGCCACTTGATTCTGTTCTAATTTGGATTCTATAAGGAGAAACAAAAATTGGCATAAAAAAATTCAGAAACTCATTACACAGGTCACAAAAGATGAAAATGTTTAAATCAATGATCCTGAAATGGGGATGGCACTTTGCACCCAGGGAAGAAATTTCCAGAAGAGAAGAATTTTAACCAGGGGAAGTATTGGAGAGGAATTTCAGCTGGAGGGATTGTATAATCGAAAGTTCAATTGTGAAAAAAATTCTAGATTGAATTCTATATGAGAGAAGAACCGAAGAAATCTGAGATCACAAGGAGAGATGATATCGATATTAATTATCTCCCTTGCACTATTCAGGTATTCAATGGTTATCGGCCCTTTGGACTGATTCAAACATCAGGTCTTCTTACTGAATATGGTGGTTCACCAGTACGAAAAGGATTGAGGCTCAAGTTCACAATGGTAGCGGCTGAGACCCAGTGGATGAACTATTACATTGTTTTACACATTAACATCTCAAACTACATCTTCATATGGCGGTAAAGCAGCAAATGAACAAAATTATGAGGAGTGGAAAGATGACTCCTATGACTATATACAGACCAGGGTTCAGCAGTTTGAGTGGCCAATTCGCCGTAAACATAAACTTTTTGGTACAATCCGAATACCTACATCGTAATCAGGAAAATTTCAAAGTACAATTACCAGAGGGTGTATGAGTGTTTTTTCTATTGACCGCAGCAAATGTTTTAGTTGTAAGTTCATGACTTGGAAAAACATGAAGTGGACGATCAAAAAAGTTTTTGGGTATCCGAACACAACTGATAATCAGAGAGGAGCACTGTAATATATTTTTTTTTATTAAGGGCAAATATTTATAGTTTTCATCAATAGAATGTTTTTTGCCACAATTAATTTTTGACTGGTATTTTCTTTCATTTTGAATTGTTATAGTCATTTTTTATCACAAATTCAATCAGACATCAAGTTTAAGGCGGTGAGAAAAAAGTACAGATCAGAATTAAAGAATAAGCTCTAGACAAGACAAACTCTCATTTGTTTTCACCTAGGGAATTACTTATGTATGGCATGGCACTGCACTGCCTATTGAGCAATAAAGATCATTTTTTATTCTTTATTAGTGACTTGCACCGTTTACCTACTCAGACCATCAGTCTATGGTATTTAGTTACAATAAAAAATAACTAAAAAATTCTAAATGACAAAATAGTAGTCAAAAAACTAAGGGTTGACGATGCTTCATCTAATTAAAAAGATAAATCACGCTGAATGATTCTAACTTGGAAATTTAACTCACCTGCAGATGCACTTTGAACCATAATCCAGTCTTCTTCAAGTTCTGTTGTGTCATTGGAAATCATTGGCTTCCGCTCTGATAAAGGTGTTATGGGGGTCATGTCTGCATTTTCATTCTGAACTGACTGGCATTTATCTACCAATTCAAGCAATGGAAACAGTATTGGAATACCCCCAACACAACTGAGCACATCCTGCGGACAAAGAAAGAGAAAATCCTATTATACAAAAGCTAGAATCACTATTTTGGGGTCTATTTGTCGATTTATTGTCAGGGGTCACGCTAAAGAAAACACACACATGGAACACATCTGGTTAGTCATTCAATAGAAACTGTCACATAACCAACATCTTTTGGGAGCATACTGGGTTGGGGGTGATCAATCAAAAATTAGAAAAAAAAGGTAATCAATGAATAAATTAATGCTCTCAGCATAGGTCTGAATTTTCAAAAAGTCCAATCATGACACAAGATGAATTTAGCATTTGAAGACAAGTGTGAACATTGCCAGAAACAAACTAAGGGATCAATTTAGCATAAACTTTTATTGCAAATTGTTTCAATATAATACAACTCAATTCATAATCATTCTGTCACATTGAAGTTTAAGATTTTTCACTGTTATATTGATTATTTTTTTAACTTGATTAATTTCATTGTTATTGGGATATTAATCTCATAAAAAAAAGATAAAAATAAAATGCAATAACATTATTTTTTCTACATCTCATTTAGCCAGGAATAGATGGGTATTCCTTTCTTACCTTGATGTCCCATGTGACACACTTGAAACCATGGAGTTGACCGTGGTTTTGGTTGTTTGACAAATCTATGCAGAAGCCATCTTTACAAGCCTGCAGAAAGATAGAAGAAAAAAAATCATCAATGTCTTAATAATGAGAAAATAGAGACAGGTTTGATTTTTAAATTGGGACAAGGTATACAGAAGAAAATGCAGAAAATAAAAAATTCCCTACAAAATTAAATGGTGTACACACACACACAATCATACATACATGTACATTCTTTGCTTAGTCTAGCACCAGACCACAATATTTGGGAGTGAGAATCAAACACACTACACTAGTAAATTGCCCCAAGAGACAATGGCTCCCCAACATATATATATATATATATATATATATATATATATATATATAATGTAGATGAAAATGACGATTGGAAGTTGAAGAGAAAAACTCAAAAGATAGGTGTTACATCTAAAAATTTCATTATTATTCCATGGGCGTAGTTCAATACATTTTGACTGGGGCCAGCCATTTTCAGAGAAAAAATATTTACAGCGGCTCACAGAGAAAAATGCTCTTTACATGTAAATAGAATAAATAATTGAAGAAAATGGGGCTGCGGTAGGAATCGAACCGGTGACCAATACAGTAGCTGTTCAAATGTAGCGTTGCTCTTACCATTAAGCTAAACAGCCACTGGTAATGCTAACATAATAATAATACAGCAGATATAGACTGTGAATAAAAAAAAAAATGAGAATTAGGAATTAGGAAATTTATTTGGGCTTTTGCAATACTAGCAGCTCAATGTTAAACACAACGCTACGTTGAAGTGGTTACCTTATCCATCGCAGGTTTGATTCCTGCAGCAGCCCCATCTTCAATTGTTTATTCTATTTACTTTGTCTATGCCAAATGATACATCAACCATTTAATAACGGGAGATCATTTCAAATAGGAGTTTCAATACGATATAACTCGATTCATAATCATTCTGTCGGATCGTATATCCATTTCTTAATTATATATACAAGTATTATTATTATCATCCGACAATATTAGAATGAAATGACAATATCAGAAGACCATGTTTTGCATAAATGACATTTCTTCAGTTTACTTCAATGTACCGCCAGTGCATTCTGGCTTTTTTAAGAAAAGTATAATGCAAAGAAAAGTATAATGCAGGTACAAGAGATTGGGTATCATATAGGTTCTGGGTCTTGTGGTGGATGGGTTGAAAAATTGAACCAATTGGATTTCAAGTGTATGAAAAAAAATCAGGGCAGAGATATATATTAGTATACACTTACAATAATCATGTTTATTTTCACTATTGAAAAATGTAAGACACAAATTTTGTCCAGAAAAGAAATCTATACCTTAGCGTTGTAGTAAAGTAGTAACTTTCCAGGTAGGTCAGAGAGTTCCCCATCTTCAGTCAGAAGATTGGAATAGTTCGGACCTAAAGAATAAAAGACAGAAATATTAGTATCAGTATCAAAATCCCACGCAATGTCACATCCTTACAATACAATTTGAGAACAATTGGTTTCATGATACTTTTAGAGAATCAGAAGAGATGTTGGGAAACTAGTAACCAGCAGAGAATCAGACGAAGTTGAATTTTGGCTGAAGCTGCTCTAGTTCAGTTCAAACTTATGGGTTTTTTTTTAAATTTTATTACTGTTGGTTATCCTAAGCAAGGCCTTCAAGCAACTTTCCTAATCAAAGGAGTTATTCTGCCACAGAATTAAGACCAGTAAATACATGTTAAAATAGTTGTTAAAATTGTAAAAGTTGGTAAGACTTTCGTGGCAGAGGTCGCTTTGGTTGTTTAGCAAACCAAAGCAACGTCGGCTAGAGCCATTTTTGGAAGGAGGGCTCCTATTTTCCCCACATAAAGCCCTGACCTTGTGTCATATTTTGCCGTAGTCGGACAGTAAATAAAAAGACTAAAAAAGCAATAATAGTTTTAGAATGACTTATTTGATTTAGAGACACTAAAAGGCAATAAAAGATTTAAAAATAAGACTAACATTAGGTAAGGCACTTGTTCATCCTAGATTTTGAAAGATCAAGAATGTACTCATTAGGAAAACATTCATAAGGAAGTGTTATTCCACATAGATGTCCTAAAGAAAAGCATGAATCCACTCTCTCTCTAGCTGCCATAGAGATATATGGGGCAGAAAAGATATGAGTGAGCACCCTGCCATAACTACCTTACCTACCTAATTATAGCAGCAAAAAACTGTCACTGAAATAGTCAACCTTGACAGGGGTTCAAATCAATTATATATAATTAGTTGAATCTTATTATAGTAATACCCCATTTTCCAAAAGTTACCTTTGAACCACTGCCTTTATTAAAAACCTCAAGCTGCTATAGCATTGAACTGTGTCTGTGAGCATCTGTACTTCAACTTGATTTATTATGTTCATCCTTCAGTAGAAAGTGTCCTAATGTATCAGAAAAGCCTAAAAGAGCTTGTAAGGATGTTACACTTAGTGTAAAAAATGGCAGTCATAGAAGGCTAATTTTTTTGGTATGGAAACACAACAAATTTTTTCCCAACATATATTTATGGTAATCACTTCATTACTTGATACCATTTCAGCATACAAAGGGTTTCATAGGAACACACCACTTTTAGATAGCAAAATACACACATACATACATATATATTTATATATATATATATATATATATATATATACTGTTTATCAATCATTTCTTGTTCTTTTAAAGCTTCACAATAGAGAATAAGAAGCATTCTAATAATAAAATGTTTTTAGATCTACATATTTCCTCCACTGGTTTTCTGGATTAAGCTTCATGCCATGAACAAAGATCTTTTTTGCAATAAATTAAGCATATAATTCCAATGCCTTGCCACAATCAACAGTGTATCAACACAACACTTGATGGAGAGCAGTAATGATAAGAGGGAGTAAACTAGTAATAAAATAATAGTAATAATGAAAAGTGTATTGACAATGTGTTAGAGGCTAGTATTGAACCTATGCCTCCAGACTCGTTCAAATTCCAAATTTGATGCTGTTCTGATGCCTGTGTTGGATAAGTCCCTGCAATAAAGCTTGGATTATCTCTGCTTCTGGCGAAATCAAGAAACCCCAAGAAGAAATTTTGAGGCTCTTACCAAATGAATTAAGACACTTTATTTCAGTTGGCTGTAAAGCTTCATGAAACACACAGACTGAACCCAATTGACCCATCAATGCAATCGGCTGCCCCCAAATGTCATCCTGGGTGCCCCCTGGGAGAGTTTGCACCCCAGACTGGCAGTTGGATTTGGGGGAAGAGTTGAAGTTGAAAAACTTGAGAGGGGAGCTCTTTTTGCGTTCGGGGATCGTTGGGGAGACCGGGTTCATGTCGAGCAGTAGTTCAATGGTGGATCTCTGGTTTGCAGCCCCGACCTTGCATGATGTGAAGGGCTGGAAAATAAAAAGGAGAGACACGGGAAAATGATTCTCTTTTTCATCTGAGGGATTATTTGAATCTTTTATAACATGCAGGTCAGTTAAGGGGGGAAGGTAGTCAGATATGGACATAGGGGGCAAAATGGATGGACAGTTGGACATGGACAGAGGGGGCAAAATGGATAGACAGTTGGACATGGACAGAGGGGGCAAAATGGATAGACAGTTGGACATGGACAGAGGGGGCAAAATGGATAGACAGTTGGACATGGACAGAGGGGGCAAAATGGATAGACAGTTGGACATGGACAGAGGGGGCAAAATGGATAGACAGTTGGACATGGACAGAGGGGGCAAAATGGATAGACAGTTGGACATGGACAGAGGGGGCAAAATGGATAGACAGTTGGACATGGACAGAGGGGGCAAAATGGATAGACAGTTGGACATGGACAGAGGGGGCAAAATGGATAGACAGTTGGACATGGACAGAGGGGGCAAAATGGATAGACAGTTGGACATGGACAGAGGGGGCAAAATGGATAGACGGTTGGACATGGACAGAGGGGGCAAAATGGATAGACAGTTGGACATGGACAGAGGGGGCAAAATGGATAGACAGTTGGACATGGACAGAGGGGGCAAAATGGATAGACAGTTGGACATGGACAGAGGGGGCAAAATGGATAGACAGTTGGACATGGACAGAGGGGGCAAAATGGATAGACAGTTGGACATGGACAGAGGGGGCAAAATGGATAGACGGTTGGACATGGACAGAGGGGGCAAAATGGGCAGATATAGAAAAGGCAGGCAGACACGCAGGCGGGGGAGGATGGCAGACAGTTGGCCATGGGGGTGGGCAAGGATAGCCCCTCACCTCCATGTCTGACTAAGAGGGTAGAAAGTGGGACATAGAGGGAGAAGGCAGGCAGGCAGTCAGACATGAGGTGGAGGAGGGCATACAGTTGGACATGGGGGTGGCATTAGAAATTAGGGGGGGGCAGATATTTAGACAAGGAGGGCAGACAGAAGGACATCATTGGGGGGGGGGCAAAGAGGCAAACAGTTGGTGATGGCCCTGGTGGGGAAGTGGGTAAACATGGATATGGTGCAGGGAGGTGCTAAACAGACAGACATGCAAAGGTGGTGGAGGGAGAATGATGGCAGACTAACATAAAGGAGGTTGACAGAGGGAGAATTCTAAGGGACACAAGTGAAAAATAGAGGGAGGGGATATGGTGGTAGACAAAAGGAAAGGAGGAAAGTGAGCAGACAGATATAGAGATGGGGGAGGGAGAATGCAGTCAGACAGATCCATGTGAAACTGTTGGCGGGGTGAGGGAATATGGGTGTGAAGACTGACAGATATGGAGATCATGGTCAAAGGAGAATGTGGGCAGACAGACAGCCATAGAGGCGTGGGCAGACAGAGAATTAGATAGACTGACAAGGTTGAGTGTGTGTGTTTGGGGGGGGGAGATAGATATCACAAAGGGTGTTGGCATAAATATACAAAACACAGAGAGATATGTGAACCATGTAGATAGGAATACATAGATACAGGTAAAACTCAGAGAAATTGAGTAATGTAGAAAAATGCATTGGAATTTAAATTAAAAATTTTGGTTAGTCACTCAATAGAAACTGTTTTTAGGCAGCATGCTTTCCTTGGGGTGATCAATAAAAAAAATTAGAAAAAGGTGATCAATGGATAACTTCTTTCTTTAAAGATCATTGGACAGTTCATATTTTGGAAAAATTAAAAAACAAGTGTGTACAATACCAGGAACAAATTAAGGGACCAATTTAGCATAAAAGTACATTGTAAATTGGACCCTCCACTAAAAATTTATGGGTAAGGGATGAAAAACAAATAGATAAAAAAAATTTTTCTAGACATAATAAGGAACTAATTCCATACAAGGTCATCTTGTCATCCCTTAAAAAGTCAGAATGAAGTTTCTTTTTTAAATGTAGACAATAATACGTAAAGTGAGAAGCGCAGATCTATCTTCCGCCCTCAAGCTCTATGGGCTTGCACAGACAGGCAGACTCACTTGAAAACCAAAGAAACCTATACTGACAGTTTTGGTTGATAGTTTCTAAAATATGTAAAGTGAGACGTGCTGATTCATCAGAATGGAAGAGAAAACGATGTACGTACTTCTGTTGTTGTTGGGAACTTAAGTTGTGCATTCAAATGCATATAGCCATCAACATAGATCATCAGTTGACTGTTAGCAAAAGGTCTTCGAGAATTGATATGGACAATATCAAGGCAATGCTGCAGAATAAAGAGAAATAAAACCATCATTCAGTTTTTAATAGTACAGTGGTTGCAAAACTTATTTTGTTGTGGAACATAAAGGATTTTCTGAGACTTGAGGAATCCATATCTATTTATGAGACTAAAATGGCTTCAGAGAAAGAATTCATTCACATTAAAAAAAAAAAAGAAATGAACTAGTTTATCATTTTGAAAATCAATATTTTTGCAGGAAAAATGTTCTTAAATCTTATTGTCACCTTATCTCACGGAATTCACTTTGAGAAACACTGTATATTTTTTCATCTAGAATTTTCATGAAATAATTTCCCATAACATTTCTCTGGCAAAATAATTTCCCATAATATTTCTCTGGCAAAATAATTTCCCATAACATTTCTCTGGCAAAATAATTTCCCATAACATTTCTCTGGCAAAATAATTTCCCATAACATTTCTCTGGCAAAATAATTTCCCATAACATTTTTGTAGCAAAATAATTTCCCATAACATTTCTGCAGCAAAATAATTTCCCATAACATTTCTCTGGCAAAATAATTTCCCATAACATTTCTGCAGCAAAATAATTTCCCATAATATTTCTCTGGCAAAATAATTTCCCATAACATTTCTGCAGCAAAATAATTTCCCATAACATTTTTGCAGCAAAATAATTTCCCATAACATTTTTGCAGCAAAATAATTTCCCATAACATTTCTGCAGCAAAATAATTTCCCATAACATTTCTGCAGCAAAATAATTTCCCATAACATTTCTGCAGCAAAATAATTTCCCATAACATTTCTGCAGCAAAATAATTTCCCATAACATTTCTGCAGCAAAATAATTTCCCATAATATTTCTCTGGCAAAATAATTTCCCATAACATTTCTCTGGCAAAATAATTTCCCATAACATTTCTCTGGCAAAATAATTTCCCATAACATTTCTCTGGCAAAATAATTTCCCATAACATTTCTCTGGCAAAATAATTTCCCATAACATTTCTCTGGCAAAATAATTTCCCATAACATTTCTCTGGCAAAATAATTTCCCATAACATTTCTGTAGCAAAATTTCTATGTATCCTTATAGTATTTGCTGTGTCAGTATGTATGTGATCATTAGAAAGTCTTACTGTTTTGTTACTTAAATCATACCTATGATAACCAGCTAGTATAGAAGTGGTGACTTATAACATGTATGCCCAACATGGTGAACAAAAACATTTTATTGACACATGGAAGATACTATTTCTGCTAGTGATTTTATGGGAATTTTTTTTAAAAACGGCAACCTTTCATTTATCAGCTGTCACCTCAGTTATTTTCTAAACAGACTTCATTAAGAATGCTTTCTGCATGAAATATTTGGTGAAATACATATATAATAAAACTAATACTCTGCTGCTCCGAAATTCCCAATGGGCACGTGGGAGGATTAGTTTTTTAAAGATTATTGTGGATGTAAGCATACACACTGAAAGTTTGTTACCCCTGAACTAGATTCAAAGAAGAGAACAAACTCTTACCCAAACCGAATCTTTCAAAGGATTATCAGAGAGACACACACTACAATAATCTTTCCTGTTGTAGACAGCAACTACTAAAAAGTTTTCTGGGGTGAAGAATGCCTCGAAGCCGCTGCCAGAACTGGTTGAAAAACTGAAAATAAATTCAAATCAAATAAAATTTGATCATTCAGAAAGCTGAAAAACTAGTTAGGCACTAAAGTCTCCATGCTGTTGAGGCTGATCAATTAAAAGATTGGAGAAAGCAGTGACCAATGAATAAGTTACTTTTCTTGTCTTCTGTTGGGTAGTGATCACAAAAAGTCTGAATTTACAAAAAAAAAAAAAAAAAGCATGAACGCTGCCAGACACTAAGGGATCAATTTAGCAAAAACTTACATTGAAAATTGAACACCCCCCCCACTTAAAACCTATTAAGGGAGGAATTTTCAAAATACAAAAAATGTTTTTTGTAGATACAATACAGAATAAATGTTTAAATTTTCAGCCATCTAGCTCGATGTGTAATACATAGCTAGCCAGACCAATTCAACTGAAGAAACATATGTAGACAATTATGGTTGAATGTTTTTAATTACTGCCAATTACATTTGAGGAGCTGATTTTTGAAAAAATATTTTCACCGTTTTCAGATCAAATGTATTTTTGAATGATTGTTGCCTTTAGAAAGAAACTGGTCTCCCTGTAGCATTCACCATCTTGAAATTTGCAAGCCAATATCTTCAATTGAAGAAGAAACTCCAGTTCATATATTGATCTGACAATTTTTACGTGAAGCTCCCCAAATTTTTTTTTATTTCTAATGATAATTTTCAATTCATTTTAAACATGAAACTCTTGGGACTAACTGATTTTGGTAACAATAACTATTTGATAATATTATCCATGATTATAGATAATGGTTTCCCCTGTAATCAGTTATTCAAACAACAAAAATAAAGCATAAAAAAAAACTTTCATCAAAAATCTTCTAAAAAGATATGTAAAACACAAAAGAAACCTACAATCTAAGATGTTTTAGATAATTAGATAATTTTCTTTAAAAAAAAAGAAAAAAAAAACCCTAATATTTGAAAAAACAAAAAAAAACTTGACAAAAATCAGCAAAACAACATTTATGGGACAGAAATTTGATGAATCCAAAAAATTCACTTTTTAGTCTATCATAAGGTGTAACGTAAAGGCTCTTTATCTTTATTTTCCAAGTTATTTTTCATAATTCTTCTATTTTTCTTCATAGACAATATTCTTGACTAACTGTATTTGTTGTAAAACAAAAGCGCTATTCACTTACTAATTTAAAACAATCCTAAAATAATTGAATACTGTGGTATAATATTTAGAAATTTTGAAAAATGATAAGTATTTTGTTGAAAGTTCAATTCCTCAGTTCTTCAAGGTCAAAATAATTCACACTGCTATAATGAAGAAGGTATATATAGGTACCTGATTTATGCCACTTATCTAGCATTACCAAATTTTGATTGTGGTATCCTTGTTTTGATTGAATCAAATTTGGACTAAATCAAAACTATGTAGTTATTTACTTCGAGTAAAAACAATGAAAGAAAACTCTGTCCCAAGATGTATTGTAAATAAACCTAGACTGAAGCAATGATTGAAAAATACAAAAATAAATAGTCTTATTATATTTACCTGTACAACTGTTTCCGGTAAGTCGAACTATCAAGCAGACAGAATTGGTCTAAATCTAATTCATTTTCCAAACACAGCCATGTATGAAAAGAGAAACTAGTACCAGGCCATTTTCTGATACTTGGTAAAGAGATACCCTGTAAAAGGAAAATTTGGATAAATATAGAAATTATTAAAAAGTGTGGATTAAGAAGACTTTATCATAATGACAGACAAGCCCATCAATGCAAGAGGGCTGGATCTGTAGGTTGTGAATAAGATTTAGTATAACTATATAGATATTTGTGCCTTATGTTTGTATGTATGTTTGTGCCTCTTTCACATTAAAACTACAAAGCCTTTTCACCAGATATTTGGCATGTATACTGACAAAACATCAACTTGTGACATAGGCAACATAAAGTTGACCGTAGAGGTCACCAGAGTTAATTTCTATTAAATCTGCAGTTCTAAACATTGTAAACAAATAATTTTCATACCAGAATTTTTGTCATCATCCTTTTTACTAATGGCATACAGATTTCTTACCATAAAATCGATTTTGATACAAGTTTGGATTTTTTTATCATGTATCACTTTTTTGCTAATGAAAGAGTTGATTAACAAAAGTAAAAGTATTACCACAACACACACAGCTATTTTACCTATGTGCAGGTATGTTTGTCTTTTGCCTCATCCCTTTTTATTATTGATAACAAGATTTAGCTTGAATTAAGTCAATGAAAGGGAAAGGCAATGGGGGATGAAGCATGAATATATTCAAACATATGGCTGTGTGTGTAACTACTAAGACTACTAAATCAGATCATTTAAGAAAAAAAAAAGTAGAATTGAAAATTATTCTATTATTAATAGTTTATTGCAAACCATTTTTATTAATTTTTGACTACTATTTACTTTCATCCTAATTTTTTGAATTATCTTTCATCACAACTTAATGGAGGCTATAAATCAATAACAGTGAGTAAACAGTGCAGATTGGCATTGAAAAATTATCTCTTGTGTAAATCTTTTTTCAATTTGTTGTGTTGTTCAAGAAAAAATATAATAAGGGACATATTCTTCACAGTTTTAAATTTGAAGCTTCATTTTCACCAAGACAACACCAGGTATTCCAGCTAGTGAATGTGTGTTTGTTTATATATATATATATCTCACACACACAAGCAGAAATACCTGGCATTGCTTAGGCAAAAATGTAGCTTCAAATTTAACAACACTGTGAAAATTGTTCCTTAATATATATATATATATATATATATATATATATACACCTCCAAAACAAAGATAGATCCCCCCCCAAAAAGAAAAAAAAAAAAGAAAAAAAAAAAGAATGATGATCCCAACAAGAGAACCATCATAACTTAGTATATTAGTTGTATAAACAATAAACAAACTGCCAATAATATATAATTATATATATCATACATTCACCTAATTTGATTACATCTTGAGATTTTCGTATTTGAAAAAAAAAAACTGGAAGCAACTCTACTTACAGCCCCTGGTTCCTGGATACAAAAGAAATGCAAAGACTCATCTTTGCCATCACGACGCGCCATCGTTGACATTGCCTTCATCAATCGATTGCAGTACGGCGTCTAAAAAGCAATAAGATAAAAGAAAATCATGTTGTAGTCTTTTCAAATCAAAAACATATCTTAATATACCCTATTTCCCCGCATAGAGGACGTTTCTGCGCCGATTCTGACATAAAATTTTTTTTTAGCTGCAGTAAAAGTATTAGCACAACACACACACAGCCATACTGGGGTATATTTGCGGTCCACATCCAGCTCTTCCTTCTATCAATGACAAGATTTAGCCTAAATCAAGTCGATGAGAAGTGGAAGTGGTGGGAGTGAAATATAGATATTCAGACACATGGCTGCATGTGATTTAATACTACTAATACTAGTAAATCAGATCATAAAAAAAATGAAAGTAATTATTCTACCATTTATTAAAAAAAAAAGAATGAACATAAAATTAATTAAGGTCTCCACATTTTTGCATATATTTCATTATTAATAATGATACTTTCGTTTATTTGATACATACTAAGTATGATTTATACTCTTAATTCAGAGGACATTAACAAGAGTTCAGGTTACTGTTTAGCGAAGATCACTTTTCTTTGGGGTGAGGAGGGGTCAATGAATAAAAAGTAACCTTTCACCTGTAGGATGCAGGGTTAATGTCCGAGACTTATTTCCAGAAAAAAATAGTCTTTGATACTGGCAATCACAGTATTCTGTTTTTGTGTAGAGTCATGCGAGAATGGGAATTTTACTTACTATCTTGTCATCTTCGTTAACACGCAACAATCCAATCAATTGCTTCAACTCTGAGGATCGGATTGAGAGTGTACCAAGTGTTTCCACGAGGTGGATCAGGTTGCCTGCAAGAAAACATGGAGATGAATAACTATAACTCAAGCAGCAATAAATCAAGAGATCACTGTACCAAGAAGAAAATGATATGGTGGTCCTTTTAGCTCTAATCTAAAGGAGGTGCAGAGTAGGCCTAACAGTCAAGAGTACAGAAACTATTATTGGTAAACCAGCAGATTCAGAAAGTGCACCTGAAAAAAGCCATAGGATGGATTGTCTGAAACATCATGTTAGTAACACCAACAAGAAGTTCAAACATCTAAAAAAACTCTTTAAATGTTAATGACCTTTCCCCAAACAAGGGACAGAATATTTATACTCATTAAATACAGACAAATTTTTTCTTATACTGCAAAAAAACAAACTATGCTGAGTTAACCCTCAAGTAGCAAAAGGTCAACATATTGGGAAAGGAGAGCTGATTCATCAACTACTAAAAGAATGAAACGGTTTATTACTTCTATTAAATACATATGAGTATTTGAATTTCAGAATATCACGAGACAAGCCTCCCCTCAGAGGGAGAGAAAGCACATCCAAGGAACCAAGTGGATGCAGTGAAAAGTCAATCGGTACACTTGGAACTAATCAACTTGGTAGTCAGCTATTTGCATTTATACTGCAAATCTCTTTCTTGTCATCTGACTTGAAAGTCTTAAATCCCCGAAATTAATTTATATCCTGAATGCTTTATTGTCATCAGCCTGGTTGACTCGGGTTCTCTTACCATTAGCAATAACAATTACCTACCCAGCCAAACGTAGAACCCAAGCTGGTTGCTGGACTGTACATCTCAGCAAGTCTAGATTTTAAAACTTTCAAATAGTTTGTCTGTCTTTAGGACTGTGTGGATGAAACAAAATCATTACAATACATAAACAAAGCTAGGCAACTAGAAAAATGGTCTTTAAACAAACTTCTTTAAATATCTTTACTTTATAGCTGAATATAAGCTCTTGCCTGCTTGAGAAAATTTTGCATCTGAGGAGGTACCACTGGCAATATCCGCCTCATCCTAACCCTGTGTTGATCAAATTTTCTCGGTTTTGTTTTTCAAATTTTCTTCTTTGTGGTCTACTAATACAAATTCATTTTTAGGCTCCAGGCTTATGAGACAGGATAATGAATAAATGACAGTTGTTGTGAAGGTAGAGTATCTTTTGCTTCCATTCAAGAATAAGCATCCTTTTTTATAACATTGCTAGGGTCTGTGGGGAAGAAGAAGAGATAGGATGAAAGAAATGGGGAAAATACACGATAACCAGAAAGCGTAACAGTAATACATACAAATAAGCAGAATAATAATATTTTTTGTCTGATGTACCCTCTCGGATGATCACTCAAATGAATTTAATTAAAATAAATCCAAAATCAAATCCTTAATAAGTACCTGTGTTGGCAACCCAAACATTTTCGTGCTAAATCAAGCTCAAAAAATTGTCAAAAAAGCCAAAATGAAATAAATAACAGTTTTAGCTCTTTTCAATAGGTAAAAATGGCTAAATTCATTAAAGCAAGGAAATAGTTGAAAACTGGCTAAAATGGTGCTAAAAAGAGCTAAATGTTGAATTTTTTATCTGCTGAAATTAAAAAAAGACTAAATTCACAACACCGAGAAGTACTTACTGACAGCTTTACTGTTGATCTGTTTTTCTTTCTTCAAAGTGTTCAAAATGACTCCAATCATTTTTTCATTGCAACAAGTCATCACATTGAAGCGGCCATGACAGCAAAGATGCCTCAGGGTTTTGGAAAGCCAAATTTGAAGATCTGCTAATTGGATGTCAGGCAGCCAATCAAATAGGAGTAAAGCAGCTGGAACATTGTGGACATTTTGGAATTTCTTCTCATCAAATACATCTTCCACAACCTGCAAGAAAATAGAGAGAGAGGGAATCAAGTAAGGAATTAGAAAGTGTATTGTATGTTTGGAGGTCATTTTTCGAAAGATTCTCCAATTAAGCTTTGTACTGCATACATAATGACAGTCTATTGTTTAAAGTCCTTGTGTTGTTTTAAATTCTTATAATTCCCCTTGTATAGAAGCCCCGTCTTGTTCTAATATTTCCAACACTTTTCAAAACAGTCTGCAAAGTCTTTTTGGGATTGCCATCGGCTATCACATTGAATTCTCCTTAATCTCGTTCACAGTCAAAAATCTCCCTTTCAATGGTGATTCTATCTTGGGGATCAGTTAAAGGGAGCCTAATCTGGAATGTATGGGGTCTGACAGACCTGTGGGAATGTGATTTTCTACAAGAAAACCCTGTAAAAGGCTTGAAGAATGGGTAGGCTCAGCCATTATGAATGCAATGGTCCCACAATACACAAACTCACTCAATGTAAACTGAGTAACCCTACAGGAAAGGGTATCTTCATGCAGGAGTACCCTCTGATTGGTTGCAAAATTACATCAAAGCCATGCAATGGGTTTTTGGGATATTCAAAATGGCTAAATACTTTCCGGACAGACCTCATATTAGATAGAATTGAAATGAAGACCTACAATTTTAGATTTTATCCCTCTCCTGACTGACACAAGATGTTAGTAAAATCCAAAATCTTAAAATCATATTTTATCAAAAAAATTCAATTTTTTATTTTTAAATTCAATTTTCAATACAATCATCAAAATTTTTTAATACAATCATCAACACAGAAAACTAGTTGGTTGTCAAATGTCTGGTTAGTCACTCATTAGAAACTGTCACATGACCAAATATTTTTGGAAGAAACTGTTGTGGGTGATCAATTAAAAAATTCGAAAATGGGTGATCTATAAAAAAAGTTACTTTGCTCATCTATCGTTGCACAGTGATCACTGAAGTCTGGATTTTAAAAAAAGCATAAATGCTGTCGAACACAAACTAAGTGATCTATTTAGCATAAACCAATTCGAGGGGAAGAGTGAAAAAAATAGTTTTTTATCTAGAATAGGCAAATGTTTAAATTTTCAGCCTCCTAGCTCGACACAAATGGATAGCCAGCTAGACCCATTTAAAAAAAACTCAAAGAAACCTATGTTGACAGTTTCTCATACAAAGAAGACTTACGAAACTTACCAAGTTCAGTATAGTTTTCAATAATATGACTGAAGGTTGTCCAAGAGATTTTAAAGCTTTAAGTAATTTTCTGTAGCCGTCATTACACTGGAATCTATCCTGTAAGAATAAACATGGTATTTTATTGAAAGACTTTTACAAAAGAAGAATTCTGATTTTAGCAGCAGAAAAACAAAATTACATACTTAGAATCAACATTAATCTTTTTAATTCATTTTAACTTTTTAATTCATACTAACTACCAAGCCATACAGCAAGGGCCATTTGTGCTTTACTTCCCATCTATACTACCAGCACATTTGATGCAGTTTAACATTTCTGATGCATTTTTTTTCTCCAAAAGCAAGTATGGTATATCTATAAAATTGCAATTCATTCTAAAATTGATGATACAATTATTTAATATGAATTTTTTATAAGTCTAAACTAGTAAAATATATACATGGATTTTTTCTGACCATTGTCCGTATCTTGGTTCTTTTTTTGAACATGTTTTGCCCTTTGTAACCCAAAGGCTTCTTCAGGAGGGTGCCGTAATGGGGAGGGTTCAGATTGTAACAATGATAATAAGCAATATGAAATTAAATTCATCACTCCTAATTGGTAAAATATAAATTTCTCAATTATCATAGGGATGTGTGTATATATCATACATATTATTGAATATATACATAAAGTCATACACACACATACATATATACTCTCTCACACATGTTAGGCTGAATAGGCAGAATTGCCCCATTGTTAATGGTGCAACTTTTACAAAAAATGGATATGTCGGCTTGATTTAATCAGAGGTTTAATAGATAAAAACAAAGATATGAAACATTCCGATTACAATCAAATGAAATCAATTTTTTCCTTATAAAAAGTAAGTAAATATGAATGATCAGGCAATTTCACCGATTCCGCATAACATTATATATATATATAAAGCTCACTTACACATACTACTTGAATATAATTTACAAATTTTCTGGCCTATAGGATTCATATTTATAATAAGGGCATTTGCGATCTCCAAACCATACATGAGCCTCTGGTGTATGGCCCATCTAAACTACCAGCACATTGGATTTGGATACATTTTCTTCAAAGTACATATATATATATATATATATATATATATATATATATATATATATATACACACACAGTCTAATAAATTTGTCTGTATAATTTGTTATTTAGAATTCTAAATAAATGAGATATTTTTCTATCACAGAATCAAATCATACTTTCAAATAATGGAATGAACTTACCTTTGCATTCAAGGATCCATACAAAACTGTATTCATCACTTCCAACACTGTCATTGCAAGATTCTGAGCTCTCTGTGGAGGCAACTGAAAAAAACAGGTCTGGTTAGTCACTCAACAGAAACTTTTACAAGATCAACACCTTTTGGCAGCATGCCATGTTGGGAGGGTGATCGATTCAAAGATTGGTTGATCAACAAATAAGTTACTTCTCTCATTTTTTGTGATCACTAAAATGAAAACTTTTATTGGCCAGTGATCCCTGAAAAGTCTGAATTTTCAAAAAACAAGCGTAAACCCTGCTGGACACAAACTAAGGGTACAATTTAGCATAAACTTACTTAGTAAATGACCCCCCCTAAAAAAAACCAAAAAAAAACCCACCAAACAAACTGGTAGGAAGTAAACATTCAAGTGTTCAACCCTCTAGCTCCATTGCATTGGTAGGGTCTGTATGCATGACACATACATGAATAAATAGCCAGTTGGAATCTCTTGAAAACTGAAAAAAAACCTATGTTGACAAATGTTTTGATTGACAGTTTCTTATATACTATAATCAAAACCGTATACACCTATATATAAGTAGCCCTCCCCCATGTTTTTCATATTTGGGCTTTAGACTTGGAACCATACATAAATTGCATGTTACTTTTCATAAATACTGTTTGCAACTTGGCTTGCAGTTGGGTAAGTTGCCGTGATCACAAAAAAATGTCCTTTTTATTTTTTTGACACTTTTTTTGTAAATGCTAGGTTAGAGCAGGTGTAGTAGATAAGTCCACATGTGATTTTTCACAACCTTTTTTGAATAAAGATCTCTAACTTATCTAATATACAGAATTTACTTATAATGAGGAATGCATCACCATGAAAGCCCAGCTTCGTTTGGAAGAGGGTCAAAACACAAACCTATTCTCACTTCATCGTATACGATTGTAGCCAAATTAGGTTACTAGCCTATGCCTACTACCACTGCTGATATTATCCTCCTATCACCTTACTATCTTGCAACTACTTAGATTGCTGGGATTATCCTCTTACTATCTTACAACTGAAACCAATTGCAGATATAATAGTTGGGCATAAAACTATTGTCAACGACATACAAGTGCTAACAACTCAACCGTAGATGACTAGTATTAACCAACAAAAAATTTGCGGTGAGTAACTACAAGTAAGAAACAACAAAATGATAAATACTGATATCCATACCTCACATAAACGAATCACCATAGCCCACGTGTGCACCAGAACTAACCGTAGTGACCCCCCCCCCCAAAAAAAACAAAAAAACATTTTCGGATGGTGCTTAGCAACTGTGTCCGTGAGCATTTATCAAGTGCATATGTAAGGGAGATATGTCCTAATTTATTGAAAAAGTCTAAGAGAGCTCAGAAAGGTGTTATTCTCAACTGAATCACTGTATCCCCACAAATGGCCTGCCAGACAAACCAGCCAAATGAGCTACAGATCCTTCTTTGTTAGAGAGAATGTGTATCTTTAGGCACTCCTGATCATATTTTTGGGCTACAACTTGAAAATCTGCAAGAATACACCACATTGTCCCATCTGAAAATATTTTTTTTGTTTTCTCCAAAACATGCTCTTTTGGGTCTCCATAGTCATTTTACACCGACAATTCCTAAATCATGTGCTGGTTTTTTTGGTTTTTTTTCCTGACTATTTCACGTTTTCAGATAATTCTAGATAATTGCTCTATTTTAGTAGTTATTCATCGCAAGACTCCAGCCATCTGTGAACAGCACTGATCCGGGATAAGGAACTTATGAAGCCTATGCACAACAGCAGCTCTTTGGATTGAACTGCAAGAGCTTTACAGTTGGAAGAAGATCAGATCTAACTATTTAAACTTACCCTTTGTTATTCACAGTTATTTCTATGAATAAAATTTAATCTGATACTTCAAATCCATCATGGCTGCCTTAACACAACTTTAAATTTAGCGGCCATTTTGTGGGTTGAATACATAATGAAGTCATATGACCATTATATTTCTATCATTTTGCCAATGTTATCCATATCTTATAACCTTCAAAATGATACACCACTCCCCAAAATTTCTTAGAAAAAGAGAAAAATTCATCATTGCTTAATAACCCTCGAAAAAACCCAGGCTTTAATGAGTTAAAAGGCAGCAGAACTTCTCATTAGCTGATTAAGACACCAGATATATTTAAATACATGAAGCAGACAACTAGAGATGTATTTGTTGCAATAAAGATATTCAAAATGAAGTAACTTACTGTTGTATTGCTCAGAAGGGAGATGAATGTGTCGAATATTCCTCCGGAGACAAAAATGACCTGAAGGGCTTTTTTATCCCGACAAGAGAGCATCTCCTTTACGGTCTCTGAAATGATAATAGCAACATGTCTGGTTAATGCCTCAATAGAAACAGTTATGCATAAGATGTTGGAGCGATCAACTAAAGAATTGAAAAAAGATCGGGGGATCAATGAATAAGTTACTTCTTTCAGCTTTTGTTGGACAGAGATAATTAGAAAAATCTGAATTTTCTAAAAAATTACTGTGAAAGCTATCAAACACAAATTAAGGGACCAATTAAACAAACTTATACAGCAAATTGTCCCCCCCACCCTCAAAAAGCTAATCATAAAAAGGAGTAATTTTCTTTTTGATTTTCAGCCTTTTAGCATGTTCATACATAGCCAGCCAGAACATTTTAAAAACTGAAGAAACCTCTGGTGATAACTTGGGTTGATGGTTTCTAATAATAAAAGGGTCATGTTTTCTGATGTTCATTTTCCTCAAACCAATAAAGGAAATTGATTATTGTCTTTCTCTACTTATACATACATATAGCTGGTACCTAGTTTGAAAATGAAAGTAGGTCAGTAATCGGTCAAATTTGGGTGAGAAAGAAGGAAAAAAAAACAAACTATGTCAGTAGTCAGCCAAAAACTAGGTAAAACTGAAATTGAAGCCTTAAGTATAATCTGGACATAAAAATCGAAAAAACAATTGAAATTTCCAAGAATAAGATCCTCGATTTTTTATTTCTTGATTTGCAATGCTGACCTAGTTTTGACTCATTTCTTTTGTTTTTGAAAACTAGGTCAGTTGTCAGACAGTTGCGTAAAGAGTATATACGCTTACACACTCATAGTTATTACCTGGATTTTGATCTGAAATCTATAATCTATAATCTATGTGATTAAAGGAATAAAATGCATGACAGTTGGAACTTATTATTCCAGTAAGGCAGTCCAACAGAAAGGTTGGTAACACTGCCAGCAAAACAAACCAGGATTCAATCCCCTACGGAAGACTGGCGGTAAATTCTACCTCCTTTCTGGCAATTCCTGCAGTCAAAATGGCTGCCAATAGTAAAGTCTCATTGTAACACTGGTAAAACAACCTTGGAAGCCAAGAGAATGGTATCTTCTGAGTGCAACAATTTTCCCCACTTGAAAACATTCAAGCACATCTATACACAACCTCAGATAAATGGTCAACCAACAACTATTAATTGATAACCAAATATAATATATCTGGGGAACCCTGAAAAATCTAGAAAATGATCTAAAGAAATCTGAAAATATAATTCAAAATAATCTTCAAGAAAATTTCCATAATACAGCAATACCCTACTAGAGCAGATTTAGATGTAGTATGATCAAGGTATTGTTGTAAAAATTAATGTAAGTATAAGCTGAAGAAAAAACTCCATTAAAATAAAATTAGACCTTGAATAGTGTGGTTTTGAATACTAGAGAAAATTTTCAAACAAATTAATCACACTAATCAAGGTATACCTGTATCTTTTTCCTATGATGCAGGTGCAAACATCAAGTTTCTATTACCTAACTGGAACCTAAAATGAACCTCAAGTCCCAAATATCAATATCTACAGTTGAATGTTAAAAATCTGTAGACTTGTACTTTCTATCGGTTTCTAACTAAGATAATGGAATCCAGAAATACTTACGAATCATCGAGACCTGAAGAGAAGATGCCTCATTTTCAGGATGTTCTTGGTCCGTTTTTAACGTCTGCAACACATTCAGGTAACCTTCCATCACTTGGCTTACCTCTACTTGTCTCTGAAAAAGAGAAGAATCAAAAATAATGATTACCTTTAAAAAATTCTAGTTGTTTATCTCAGTACTAAGTGGAAGAAGTATATGTATATCATGCCCTTCAATCTGTCTGCACAATATCTTGGAAAATACAGAATGAAATTTTGCAGAAGGGTAGCGAATGGGATAAGGTCGAGGGGGGTTAAATTGGGGGGGGGGGGTTGAGAGATTTTTTCCCCCCCGTTTTTTCCCTATACAGTCAAGTATATACTCATGATTGTCCACACGATATCTCCAGAAGTGCTCAATTTCAATAAAATTCAATGGGAGAGTTGACAATAGCACATGGAAGAACTGATTAAATTTTGGAGTAGATCCATGCACAATTACCTCCCTTACATCTTCATTCTTTGATCAGACCAGATTATATTGCTAAAATTTCATGTCTGTGCACACAGTATCTTCAAAAGTTCTAAATTGATTTAAATGAAATTCTGTGGAACAGCAGGCAATAGATTACAGTGGAAATGATTAAATTTTGGGGCAGATCCATGCGCAATTACTTTCCCTGACTCTAGTGTTGGCGGATGTCTCTGAGGGCTTTATAGTTTAATTAGATCTTTAGACCAAAATAATTCATATATGAATGCAGGAGACAAAAAACAAAAAAAAACAAAAAAAACATGATTTTATCAGAGAGACTTGAACAGAAGGTTGGCCCTGGGGTGCTTGGACCCCTGGGCAAGCTGAACCTCAGTACCCTTTAAAATATAGTATCAACTCATCCATTTATTCATATCAAATTTTACTGAGAGAAAAATAAATACCGGTTTCCCTCAATAAATATGATTAATTCTCAGATGTAAATGTGGTTATCACAATCATATAAATTAAATACTACAATCAATGATAAAAATCTAAATTGATTCATGATCAATCATAAGTGACTTGAGACATAGATAGTCCCCAACTTACGATAGGGTTAGGGACCCAAAATAAGATTGTGAGTCAAAATATCACAACTCAAATGCATTGTAGATTTCTGTATGGCATAAAATGGATTAATATCTATTTAATTTTATTTGCGATTTAACAAAATGATCCTATCTTTGATATATTGTAAGTCAGAGACCATCTGCACTTAAGTATAGCTACTCTATAAAGAATATAATTCTTCTGAAAAGAAAATGATAAATGTGAAATAGATGTTTACTGAATATAATAAAGTGGTTTTATCAACATTTACTTTAAAAAAAAAAAAATAGAAAAATAAACCAAGGGTCATTTAAACAATTTTGTCTTCATTGTTGTGTCAGAGCCAAGCTGTCTCCCAAAGTGACCTTTACTTTCACAACGTTCTAATCTTTAATTCATGTCATTTACTTCTTTTTTCTTTCTCCACTCTCAATTGTTGCATAACTATTATTATCAGAGACGCTATTAAGGGTAAATATTTCTTAAGTATGTAATCCATTCAAAAAAAACAATTGCTTTCACAAACTTCAGAAAACTGAGTTCTTAACGAGATTTGTCTTCAACAGTCCTTGTATGACATAAGCCGATGCATTCAATGACTTACTGAGTCTTTAGGAGTGTCACTTTCATAAGAGACAACCCCAACCACAAGAAAACATGACCTTATCACTTATTCTCTTTCAAACAGTATGTTTCTACACTTTGTTTCTGAGCTAATAACTTGTCTGTCATTAGTGAAGTGTTTCTGTTTTTTTTCCAACTCTGATTGGTTACTGATTTCATCCCATATTTTCCTTTATTAACATTGTCATTGTTGCAATTTCAAAATTTTGGAACCAGGTTAATCAAAATTTACACCACAAACAAAAGGAGGGTTGCAAACAATTAAACCACCTTAATCAAAACTTGCAATGGACAAAACTGCATTAATTAAAGCATACCTGTAATTATACCCAATTACTTTTTGTGGATGGGTGTGCAAGCAAAATATACACTTACAGATACATACATTATGTAAATATATCAAACATAGACTGTAACTTTATAATGTATGTATCTCACACGTACATTATATCAACATTATTTACACTGCACCTTTGATATGCACATGCATCATAAACATATACACTCTATACCAACGTTGTTCATCACACACAAACACAATATACCAACGTTATTCATCACACACACTGAATACCAACATTATACATCACACACACACACACATTATACATCACACACACACACACATTATACATCACACACACACACACATACATACATTATACATCACACACACACACACATACATACATTATACATCACACACACACACACATACATACATTATACATCACACACACACACACATACATACATTATACATCACACACACACACACATACATACATTATACATCACACACACACACACATACATACATTATACATCACACACACACACACATACATACATTATACATCACACACACACACACACATACATTATACATCACACACACACACACACATACATTATACATCACACACACACACACATACATTATACATCACACACACACACACATATATTATACATCACACACACACACACATATATATATATATATATATATATATATATATATATTATAGTGGCAATGAAAAATCAAATATACTTATGGTCTATGACCGATATTGAACCATCTAAAAGAAGTCCCTCCCATAACTCGAGGGTCATCCCTCAGTCCAAGAGTCCCCAAGTACCAATTAAAATGTGTCGGTCGTACTTACTTGGTCAGGACATGAACAATGAATAACATGCACCATTCGTACTATACACTTGAGAACCAGTTTCTTCAGAAGAACCACTTGCTGATGCTTGTCACTTGGTGTTTTTTGTTCACCAATAAGGGATACACAGCTCAATAACACATCAAGGGTTGCGGGGGTGATTGAACGCAAGGCATTTTGCTGAAAATGATAAAATGAAGAAAAAAAGGATTTATTCAAAAAGTTTAATTCATACAGTAGACAAGCAGTCAAAACTTTGAGGCCAAAATGTTGATTTCACTCATCACTATTGAAGCTATATTCTTTTTTAAAGTTATTTGATAGTAAACTGAGAAGTATGCAATGTACGCATGAGAGAATCATGCTCAACCTTACATGGAGAGATCACAAGACAGCACAGTATATAAGGAAGAAAATAGATGTTCGTGACATCATAGAAACTATTAAAAAACTCAAATGGCAATAGGTAGGCCATGTTGCAAGAATGAAAGACAACCGATGGACATCACGACTCACAACATGGATCCTCAGAGATCACATGCGAAACCGAGGCCAACAGAACACAAGATGGAGAGATGAACTGGACAGATTCAGAAAATACTGGCTCCGCGACGTCCATGACAGAGAATTGTTGTGAATCCTGGGGAAGGTCTATATCAAATGACGGATGTCAAAAGACTGATGATGATGATGAGGGTGATCTGGTCTTCCAAAAGGTTTATCTTTTGTTCCAATATCTCCTTTGATGAATCCCTCTTAAACACGTATGAAGTAATCTCACAAAGGATAATGGCTTGAATCCATACTACAATCAGTAGACGTGCTTTTACATCTTTTGGGCCACCATTTTGAATTCACTGATTACAATTGTAAGTATACTCTTTTGAAACATATCTGATAGTAAAAGATATATATACAGTATCACCTCAACCAGTTTTTTTAATTTTCTAGGATGGCTAGCTTTCAGTAGAGCTAGCTCAACCTTCAAGAACAAGAAAATACCATAAGTTTAAAGAAAAAAAAAAAGAAAAAAAAAAAAGGGTCAACAACCAATATATCCTTCCAATAGTCACCTAAGGTGCTGAAACATGAAACCTGACCAAAAGATTGACCCCCAAAGTGAAAACTACGCTCAACCTCACACAAGGAGATCACAAAACAGCGCAGTCAGGGATATCACTGAACTCATTAGAAAACTCAAATGACAAAGGGCTGGTTATGTTGCAAGAATGGCAGACAACTAATGGTCATCCAGACTCATAACATGAATCCCTGGAGATCATATGCAAAACTGGCAAAATATATGATGGCTTGACAGAATAGTCTAGTTCAGAAAATATTGGCTCCGTGATGCTCATGATAGCAAGATCTGGTGAATTATATATCTAACAACAGATGCTAAAGAGCTAAAGATGATGAATTCAAATACATCCAGTTATATTTTGACCCAAATCCATGAATAACGCATGCTAGAAAAATCATTAGTTCTTAACCATGAATACTAATTAGTAATTAAGAACTAAATTTGGTTGTAAAAGAAAAGAAGAAGCATAACATCCTAATTTTTGCTTTCCTCGTTTAGTTCATCGAGCATTATTTGGAGGTCGTGTAGGTTTTCTGCGAAAAGGACAATGTCATCTGCAAATCTGAAGTCGCTCAGATATTTGCCATCTATTTTGATTCCTTTATTTGCTCTTGGGCTAAATCTAGCCTGCAGGCTGAAGGCTGCCTACTCTTGTTCAATGCTGTTGTCAGAATAAATTGTAGGTCTTCAAGAAGCCAAATTTTCTGAGATAAAAAGAGTATTTCAGATTTTTCAAACACTCACCTGGTCACCAGACATTATTCCACCAAACATGTACAGTAAAGGAATTTGAATTTCAATGGGTAAATCTTTTTTCTGGAAACATTCTAAAAAATAAATAGATAAATGAAAAACAGAAAATGAATTTCAAGAAAGAAAAAAGCAAATTATTTTGATGTTCACCATAGAATTACTATTAAAAACAAAATATTTTTTCATATTTGAATATTTAACGAGTATAGAAAAGAAATAATGATGGAATCCTAGTTTCAGTTTGTAAAAAAGGAGATAACTCCAGTTAGCCTTAAAATGAACTAAGGCTTACAGGATTATCTCCCCCAGACTAGCCAGGTTGCCTTTTTTGAAAGTGAAATTTTTTTTCCCCACCTTTTTTGGCCAAGACTCTTAGGCTCTGAGTAATGGTCAAATATTTTTTTTAAAAACCCCATCCAAGAGATTTCTAACAGATTTTATTTATATGTTTGTGTTGATTAAAAAATGATTGAAAAAAATTACTTCATCATAACACAAAACTCAAAATCATAGGCTGAACAAAAAAAATAAAAAATAAAAATACTTCAAATATTTCAATACAACAAACACCTGAGGCTGGCCAAAATGTAGAGAAATACAAATAAAAACACGGAAATTAGTTAGAAAAAAAATCCAACAAAACAAACATATATGAGAGAAAGATGAGAGAAAGATTTGTTTGAAATACAGCTAGGAGAATGCAATTCTGAAGATAAAGAAAAAAAAATGATGAATTAAATATTCAATTCTCCAATTTACAGCCAAGAATGAAACGTGCAGGAACTTTAGTAGGTGTATCTTTTTTACAAATGCAGTACTACTGTTGCTGTTACTTATTACAGTTGTTATTAACATTACTTTTATTATTATTGATGACAAATAACGTATCATTTCAATTAAGAACACAATAGTTCATAAGTACCATCAGGAATAATTCCAAATGGAATAAAATCATTCATACAACAAAAAAACCTTTCCTTTTTGGCAACTTCTTTAACAATCATCATATTAGGTAATCATAATAATGAATAGAAATACAAACCATGAAAAAAAGGTATGACTTCTACATGAAGAGTTGCTGGCTTGAAGTTCAGGTGGCTTTTATCTACATTCCAACTGAAAAGAAAAAGAAATAAAACTGAATGAATTTGATTTCCATAAGGATTATTCTATTTCCAGTTTTTCTCTTAACTTAATATTACTTTTGTTATGACTGTTTATAAAAAGCAACAATGAAGTGAAATTAGTATTAAATGAATAGCAATAATGAAAAAAGTGTATCAAGCTAGATTTTTGAGATAAAAAGCAGAAATAATATCATAGAATAAAACTAATAATGAAATAGTAATAATGAGGAGCATATTCACCCAGAGCGTTTTGATAAGAAGCAACAATAACAAGATGGAATAAAACTAGTAATAAAATCATTGACTCTCTTATAATAGTCAGCACTAAGCAAGATTTGAATTAGAATCTTATGCTGATTTTAAATACCAATGTTGTATTACAGGGAATATAACAGGGTATAACTTGCTTAAAAGTTTACCAGAAATAGTGCAAGGAACATTTAATTATACTTCAAAACTAAATAGAACAAACATGTTCTGACACAATCCCTAAGTTTATCAAAAAAAAAAAAAAAAAAAAAAAAAAAATAATTATCAAAAAATAAGTCTAGTTAATCATTCAATAGGAACTCCTGCAACCAATGTTTTTTGTCAGCATGCCATGTTGGGAGTGGCCAATTAAAAAATTGGAAAAAGAGGTCATCAATGAATGACTAACTTCTCTCACCTTTTATTAGTCAGAATTTAAAAAAAAATAAAAACAAGTGAGAAAGCTGCTGGACACAAAATAAGGAATCATTTCTAGCATAAACTTACATTGCAAATTGACCCTCACACCTAATAACCTATTTAAAATATGAATTTTCAGGAGAAAAAAAAAATTAATACGGACATAAAGAGTATATTCCATTGGTACCGCCTGTAAGTCTGATACATAGTTAGCCAACCGGACTACTTAAAAACTTCAGAAACCTATGTTGATAGTTTTAGTTGACTGTTTCTAATTATCAGTCCAATGGCAAATGAGATATTTCACTGATATATCAAAAAAGAAAAAAAAAAATCCTGTACTTGATTTAAGTGCTTAATAGTTCAAGCCTAAGGACAAGTTACCTCCCTTGAATAGATTCCAATATTATTCATCAATAAATTTTCCAATACCTTCACAACGTAAGCAAATCTTATCAACTTTCATCTTAATTCTAGTTACCTTTTATTGCAACTACTCTGACTATCAGTCTATGGCCATTAGTGAACCGTGTGGATTGAAAATAAAGAATAACTTCTTGGCAAAACTGGAGCTTACATCCCTTTTGCCATGAGAAGATTTATTATCCTCACCAGCTGCATTGCTGCTTGGGCTACAAGAACTTCAAGCTTAGCAGCAGATCAAATTTAGCCATATAGACTTACCCTTTGTTCTTCCCAATTGGGGCCCATAAATCAAGATAATATTATTATCATTTACAACAGCTCAATTTTGAGGCTTACTCATCATTTTTCAACTCAATCTAGTTGACTAAGCTGCTCAAGCTCACTTCACATAAATGCCCTTAGGAATGGCATGGATCCACTTGTGCCCAAGCTATGGGTGAAAAAGCATGGCAGTTGTTAACCATTAACCCTGGAAAACAGTCCAACTACAAGAAGGTTACTCAGTAAAAGAACAAACTAAGAGTGGAGCCTCCAAGGCAGAGAGGTGGTAAATTCTACCTCCTTTTTGGCAACTCCTGCTGCCAAAAAAGCTGCTAGCTATGATGTCTCATTCTACCACTGGAAAAAGAAATTCAAGGCTGGAAGAGTGGGATTGTTTGTAGTGCAATGACCCTCCTAATAACACATTGATTTCTTTGCTTTGACAAGCATAAACAAACAGAGAGGCTCCAAATGTTATACATAGGCTCTAAAAAGTATAATTTTTCATTAAAAGGTTTAATTAAAAACATTTTTATCAAGATTTAATGAAATAATGAAATTGAATAAGTCTTCATCAGATAGCACATCATGAATTCATCAGTTTGGTACATCAGATACACTATTTCCACCATATCTTGAGGAGTTCATGGTGTGTAATCTGATAAATGTTAATTTCTTTTTTTCAAAACTGTCAAACATAGGTTTCTTCAGTTTTCAAGTTGGTTTGGCTGGTCATGAATGTATGCATATACCACATGTACAGGAAGTATAGGGCTGAAAATCTTAACATTTACTCCTTATAACTATAAAAATTTCTCCCCCAAAATTGTTGGGGGGGGGTCAATTTGCAATGTAAGTTTGATCCTTTAGTTTGTGTCCTACAGCATTCATGCCCAACAAAAGGCGACAAAGGTTACTTATTCAATGATAACCCTTTTTTCCAATTTTTTGATTGATAATTAATGGCTGGCATGTTGCCAAAAGACGTTGGCTTTGTGATAGTTTCTATTGAGTAACTAACCAGACCTGTACTTACTTTTGAAGTCTTTTTCTCCAGATGAGAAATGGATCATAGAAAGATTCAAAAAAGTGAAGAGCATATTTCAGGAAAGATATCATGATGGCATTCTTTGGACTTTCGACTGGTGAAGCGCATATCTGAAAAACAAAACCATGTCTAAATGAAAACTTGCGAAAATAGTCAATATCTGATGTTTGCTTTATTTTGAATGTTTAGAAAGAATTCCATGTCAAAGGGTCAGACAACATCTAATTACAAAGGGGATTTGATTTCTTTCTTTTTTATTTTTTGTTTACACAGGGGACAACTTTATCCCTTACACCTATTTTGTTGCAGGGAAAGTGAGGATTGATTCTCAAAACTTTTTTTTGCTGGAGAGAACTTTATCCTGTTTTTTATCAGGGGGTCTGGCTCCCTAACTTTTTTTTTGCAGGGGAGAAGCTGATCACTTACACCTGTTTGCTGTTTTGTTTTTTTTTTTGCCAGAAGAGGGGGTGGGGTCAGAAACACTTTGAACAAGGGACAATTTGATCACTCACATCTGTTTTTTTGCCAGGGTAGGGAGAGAGAGATTTGATAGTCAACACTTTCAGGGTGGGACAAAACATAATCACTTAACCTCTAGCGGGGGAGAAAGACTTGTTTGCTTACAACTTTTGTGGAGAAGAACTTAATTGCTCAATTTTTTGTTTACTAAGAATTTCTTGAAATGTCTTACAGCTGTTTCTGGAGAGAAACTTGCCAAGTAAGTTAATAAGAAAGACAAAATAGAAATGGTCTTGACTGTAGCAACAAAAGTAACACATCAAGAGGCAAGTTCCCACCTGACTTCCACAAGAATTTGAAGTAATGCCAGACAATGTTTGCAAAGTGAAATACATGACTTGCTGCTTGAAATGTCAGAAGTTCAAAGATGTTAACCACGGAAATCATAGGTTGGATTCTAGGAACAGAATGAATGTATTTAATGTCATGATTCTCTTACATCCAGGGATATATATATATATATATATATATATATATATATACATACACACACATACATATATTAATGATATATATTTACAGCTTTAAACGCTGAACACATTAAAAACCTTCAAAAATTTTTCGTGTCACTTCAGTCAATTATTTCCTAATATCTATTGATCTAATTTATGATTTTCAGTATTTATTTCCTTTACATATACTTCGATATTATGGTACTTAAAGAAAAACTCAAAAACATTGCACGTATCAAGATATGAGGGGTACTAAAAAAAATAACCATCAAATCATTGCATACATTCAAACAATTGTTTTCTGATCCTCCGTGAGCAGAAGAGCCAGTAATTTTATGGAAACAAGTTTCATTTTTAATTTTCTGTTAACATTCATAATAAACTCCAAGATATATAATCAATGGTCCAATGATGATCTTCACAGGTTGCATGGCAGAATTTTTAGAGATTTTTGTCATTTTGCCTTATTGAAATTGGACCCGATCATGGTTGGTCATTAAAAGCTTTTTGAACCATTACAGTTTCAACTGCAATTTTCCTCAAAAGAAAAAAAAAACTTTACGCACATCTGCAGTTCTTCATCCGCTGTCATAAAAATCATCCAATGTGCTCGCAAACACCAGAAAAAAACCCACACAAAACAAATCAGACAATCCAGAACCAAACATGTTGACTTGTGACACCTAGCACCGCAATATGCAACTATGTCTAATTAGCATACCATATTCAAATTCTGTTTTGAGGGATACCCATGTTCAGATTTGCACTATGAGGTTATATAATGAAAAAATAACATTCACATTAAGCAGTATGGCCCAGAGGTAGAATGCTCATCCCCCCCCCCCAGTAGGCCTATCCGTGGTTCAATCAACTACTGAGTTATACCAAAGATTTCAAAAATAATACTCAATGTCTCTCAGCTAAGCACTCAGCACAAGGACTAAGATTGAGAAACCCTCCCTCTAAGGTGTCACAGCCAAATCATGATCAATTCAATGGTTCTTGTAAGATCACCTAAGTTAAGCAATGCTGAGCCTGGTCAGTATCTGGATGGATAATCAATAGGGAAAACCAGGTGCTGTAAGCAGAATAAAGCTTCAACAGGCCAGGCCATCCAAAAGTAGGTCTTACTAACAATTACCAGTGTCTACCAAACCCCTTGATCAGGGTATAAATGGAGAATGATTCACAAAGAAGTCTTTTTTCCTCTTTAATTACTAACAGTAAAAAAATGTACCATTGATACTTTTAGGGTTTGTTTTGACTAAAACAGGGAGTTCAAAGCTCTTTGTACATCTGTATCCCATGAGCATTTTGACAGGTTCCCATCCACCCGCTTAAATTCAAGGATAAAAACTTGATGAAATTCTATTGATTTTGACAAGTACTCCACTTAATTTTTAGAGAAAGGTTTGGGAATTAACATTCAAGTTCCTCGTACAGCTTCACAAGATATTCCATGATTATTCCTTTTAATATGTCAGTCTTGGATTGCGAGATGGTTCAGTCTATTAGTTGGCAACAAGCTCATTTCCAAAATGAAGAAACTTTGGCAACTGCGCAACGATGATCATACTCAGGTGTTATGAGATTTGCAATATTCATACAAGCGTCTATGCATGATAAGTGTCCAACAGATCATTTTTAAAAAGTTGAGATTTTCTTTATTTTCGAAGCTACAATGCTTGGTTTTTTAGTTTTCATAACTTGAACTCTCTATGAATTATAATGCAGAGTGTTCAAGCTTTTAAAAAATGGAGAATTGTTGCTCTAAAAAACGAGAATATTAACTTTTTGAAAAATGGTTCATTGGGCATTTATCATGTGTGGCCACTCACATGTACATGCAGTTTTGTAATATAAAAGGAGGAGGGAAAAGAGCTTGCCCAGTTGGCTGTACTTATCAGTCGTTATGTAACTAGGTTGTTGCACTGGACAACAATGTACACCATAGTTATACTCCCGGACCCTTATGTATCACGAAAGAAGTGCAAACGTATCCCTGGAAGTATGAGTACTCTAGTTTGGGAACCTCTGATATGGAAAATCCCAAGTTGTAGGTTCATTTGTGCCATAAATATTCTCCCCAAGGTTACTGACAGTTGCTTGGAGAACAGACCAATAAATGACATATAAATATAGATTACTTACCTCTTCCACAATAGGAGTAGCTAGCAAGACGATGTTTGGTACAAAATTATACTCAGTAACCTGGGATATATTATCGTAGTTTCTGTAAAAAAAAAAAAGAAAAAATGATATAGATGTTCATTTTTTTTTTTCCCAAACTCTAAAACTTTATTTTCCTACTGTAACAAGAACAAAAAAACAAAACAATCCTCACCAATATTAGGAAAGTAAACAGATATGCAAAATTCACATTCCCCTACTGAGATTCAAACTCGCAAGCATCTGATTGCCAGGAGGGCTGTCTCACTGACTGAGCTATATTCACAAGTTTTGGATATTGATGAACATACAAATATGCATAGATTTATTTCATCCAATAAATAGATAAATACATTTGTACAAAAAAAAATTATACTTTCAAAATTCCTTTATTCATTATATATACAATATAAAAGTTGCAGCCATCATCTTGAGTCAGAATAGAAGGTGTAGTTTTTTTTGACCCGGCAGCAGTCAGTCTTGTTTTCATTATTATGTAACCAAAAAGTTTAGTTTGGTATTTATGTTGTTTTTATCAGCTTTAAAAAGAGACAGCAACTTACTCATATCATTCATTTCCAAATTATCTTCAAAAGAGTACACCTACAATAGTAATGAGTGAAATCAACATGGTAGGCCAAATGTTCATAATTAGAGTTAGCCAACCATATGAATTTGAATTTGGAACAAAAGTAGCAAAAGAAATCCACTGCCCTCCCCTCTCCCACAATGGTCATCAATCCTTGTCTACTGTTATTTAAAAAATATAAAATACTATTATTTTCTGTCACCTGCATTTTACCCCCACCCTGCTACTTTGACCGCCAACCAAGGTTGCCAGATTAGACCATAGAGGGAGAGATAATCCAAGCTTCAGGGTCTAATTTCAAAATCGAGTGAATCCAGAGTCTGATGTTTCATACAGTGCCAACCTTAAAAGGCTGGAACTGCTTCCAATGTCTGCATTGGGTAAGTCTCCAAGATAGAGCTTGGATTATCTCCTCTTCTGGTCAAATCTGACAACCCAGCTTTCTACTTTCATTTCAATTTATATCCACCTTTATTCCTATCTTTCCTTTCATCCTTCTTTCTCCTTAATGTCACTACAATGACCACAACAAAAACCAGTGATGTCATACGCAAATAAGAGCGACATACACAAAATTCTCTCTTTCAACTGAGATTGACTTCTTTACTAAAGTTTCCAAATTCTTTTTACAAAAACTACAAATAAAGGAGATGAAATAGGATACATAATTTTGGAATAACATTGTACGGAGAAACGAATTCTGTTTTATTTACTTTCTAGATTTTAATGAAGCTAGGGTGTTTGACCCTAGCACAGCTGAACTTGTTCTCTTTATTTTCTGCGAAGCTATAAATAAAAATATGCCAGACACAAACTACAATTATTTCTCCTTCTCCTGATGTAGTATGCAAGAAAAATGTTCAGAACTCTTTTGAGCTGTGAGAGAAAAAAAGCCAAGAGCCAAACATTCCTTTTCAGTAGTTGAAAAAAAAAAACAAAAAAAGGTTAAGTATGCGTACTTGTACCACGAGTTGATAAAGAACATTCAAGGAAGCAGATACTGAAGAAGAGGAAGAGGCCAATATGTAGATGACAGAGCTCTCCATCGAGGAAAAATATATTTAGAATGGTGGAAGTATTTCAATGGAAATTATAATCCACCTCCACCTATATGTACTTCTTTTCACCATGAAAATTAAGCAGTGGTGGTGGTAAAATCAAGTTACTTTGATGAAAATACAACCAGTATGGTTTGAACAATGAATTTATGATTTTTTTAAAATCCAAAACAATGGACACAAGATGAGGGACCAATTTGGCATACATTCTCATTGTAAATTGAACACCCAAATAAAAACATATTTGGAGGGAGGAGGGTTTTTCCAACATTTTCCCAACTCGGGAGTGTGTTGGCAAAATTTCAATTTAAGGAAAAGGCTAGGCAAAATCCTGATAGATAGAGAGATACATACATACGTTATGTTTTTTTAAACTATTTGAAATGAACTTCTGTTATTCAAATATGTATGAATAACCTGAATTCCGCAACAGTGTTTGAACCAGTCTGTTGTGGGCAGCAGTGATTAATGAACATGAAAACAGATCCCAACATCAGAAGAGGCATTCAAGTCAGCTGAGATTTTGTCAAAGTTTTCCTAAATTAAAAGAGTACGTAGAAGGAAGAAGTTAGTGCAATCTATCCGCCATATTTGAAGAAAGAATAATTGATAAAATATTTTATGTTTTTTTTTGTTGTGTTGATATTTAGATTTAGCTTACATATCACATTCTTCTGTATTTTTTCTGTGCTTTTCCTCACTTTTTGAACCCTTTCCCATAAATGGATTTTTAGAGTGTGTGTGTGTGTGTGTGTGTGAGAGTGGAATTTGCAATGTAGGTTTATACTAAATTCACCCCTTTAGTTTTTGTCTAGCAGCATTTTCAAATTCGGACCATTTCTTTTACTGATCACTGACCAACAAAAGATGAGATAATTTATTCATTGATTACTCCTTTTTCCAATTAATTGATCATCTCCAACACAGCATGCTACCAAAAGACTTTGGTCACGAGACAGTTTTTAATGAGTGACTAAACAAACCTTTTTTTTCATTTTCAAAACTACGCATTGATTTATTCCAACTATTGTTCTCATAAAGTCAATTTAAATATCAAAAGTCTGAGATTTGTGCTTAAAAGTTCATGAAACATTTTTCTGCAACAGGTAAACAAGTGATATCTGGAGAGAAAGTTCAGTCGTTAGATAAAAACAGAAAATTCCTACACGTCTCTCAACTAAGTTGTCTCAGTGTCTTGCAACGCAGATGGCCATGATTTTGTCACCAATACTCAAATGATTCATGGAGACTCAATCATTGAATCGTGGGGTTTTACAGAGTTGGGGTGCTACCCTGATGTCCAACATGGAGTGTGTGTGCACATTATATATATATATATATATATATATATATATATATATATGTAGATAAAACTACACATCATATATATATATATATATACATATGTAAATAAAACTACACATCATATATATATATATATATATACATACATACGTAAATAAAACTACACATCATATATGTATATGTATATATATATATATATATATATACATATACACATACATAAATAACACTACACATCATTATATATATATATATATATATATATATACATACATACATACATACGTAAATAAAACTACACATCATATATGTATATATATGTAAATAAAACTACACATACACATATATATTATATATAAAACTACACATCATATATAAATGAAACTACACATGTGTGTGTGTGTAAACAACAAATTATGTCAAGGGCAAACAGCTAAATAAGATAAAAATAAATGATGCTTGTTACTACTTGTGTCTGTGACATTTAGAGAGACCATTGATATTAAAGCTCAGTGATATCAGAATACACATAGGGATGGGTAGTGTGTTTGATCATGTGACCAACCACATTGTTTTGTTGTGAAGTAAGCTTTTCCTTGACTCCAAATGTTTCTCAACGTCGTATTATTTCCTAATTTAAACATCAGATGTATGAGGTAGCCTAATGGTTATGAGCATAGAAAGATAGAATCAGGAATGGAGTTGGATTTTCAGCTTGTTTTAATTTCTACCTAAACTCCTCAGGAAAAGGCATGAACTGAAATGAATTTTTTTGCTACGTATTGTATACTTTTTGTACTCTCTGTATGCAAAGCACTGGTGAAATAAATGGTCATTTCACAGATCTATGTCAACACTGATAATGTGTATAAGAGCTTTTTACTATTACTAGATGCTAATGTGGCTATGAAATCCTTTCAAAAATTGATTGAGTAAATAAGCATAAATACTACATTTGACAGAAAAAGAAAACTTATTTAAAAAGATTTATGAAAAAATAAGTGGAGAGATAAGGTGCCTTGCCATGGTATTATGGTTAGCAAGCAACCTAGCAAACCTTTACTATGCAAGGGAATTCGATCACCACCGGGTTCCTAATAATTGTGTCCATACACCATATTAGGGTAAACATACTAAATATCAAATGGCAGCTTGCACTAGTCCCTTTGGTTAAAGTCATGAATCGATCTCTCCCTGTGTTTATTTCCATAGCTAGATATCCAAACAAAGGTCTCATCACTGACATGCCATAAAGGTTGACAGAGAAGGGGGCTCAGTCAGGTCAAGAATTCTTCTCTTCTGTCAGTACCATGCAACTCAGTACTACCTGTTACATGATAGTAGGAAAGGAGATGGGCACTGCCAAGTAAGACTTTGCTAAGTGAAGTTCCATGAAACACCTGTTTCTTTTCTAGTTGTACTCTTTCACCTTTATAAGAGTAATCCATTTTATGCAATAGATCACTACAAGGGAGCGGCGACAGAGAATGGAATCTGCTGAGACAATTGGCGTTCCCTAATGCCCTTGGGACAAGGTATGAATCCCCACAGCTATAGATTATGAGCAGGGAAGCTTCGGTTCTTTAGCATGACTAAGGGAAAATTTTTGGGCAAGCAGTGTAGAACAGGGTAAATTATATATCTCAAGGGCCCTTTCAAACACCGCCCACCCATTCAAGAGGGGGACCATTTTCAAATACCACCCAGACTCCCAAGACTAACCCTTTTCAAACACAACCCAGACTCCCAAGACGGGCCCTCTTTAAACACCACCCAGACTCCCGAGACTACCCCTTTTCAAACACCACCAAGACTCCCAAGACGGGCCTTTTTCAATCACCACTCAGCCTTCCAAGACGGGCCCTTCTTGAATACCACCCAGCCTTCCAAGATAGGCTTTTCTTGAATACCACCCAACCTTACGAGACCAAACCTTTTGAACACTATCAGTAAATACGAGGAAAGACTGAAAGAACGATTCTTTTACTTACCGACATATGATAATTAAGCACTTGAGTATTGATTGAGCAAATTTGATAACTTGTATATTTTCTCCCAAGCTGAGAGTATATTGGTCCATGCACCAACCGAAATCCTTTCCGATAGCTTCCAAAATATTGTCGGGCAGAGCCGAAAGGTGAGGTCCTTCTTTACGGAAACTGAAAACAAAACAAAGTAACAAAAATGAAATACAACCAAAATAAAATTGAAAATTTTTTTTCCCAGAATTAAACCAGCGCATCAATTTTTCCGCTAAGCAAGGCCATTATCATTTCCAGCCGACATTTCAGAAACAAACAAGACCCGGAAATATAGTCATGCGTCAATAAACTCTTATATTCATGCTCCGCTAGATTCCGCTTGTAATGCTTATTCATGATCCACTGCTGAACACTTGAAGATAGACACAAGTTTGAAATAGATAATACAAGGACCGGAACTCTTTGGTACTGAAACCAAGGATAGTTACATTTTCGGTCAAACCCTCCCAGTGTAAATTTAAAAAATAAAAAAGGCTTTAGACATGTTTTTCTCATTTTAATCAATTTTTGCCTGTTTTTTTTTTTTGAGGGGGTGGATTTTTCCCCCGGAAAAGGCTGCAAATGTTTCACAAAGTGACATCATATTACTTATTATTTATATCTATATTGTGTTATATTATTTATTATCTTATCTTTATGAGTAATACTAAAAGTGTTTGGCCATCATTTTCCAGAGGTTTTTAATCAATTTCTGCAGATTTTTTTTATTAGTTTTTATGTATGATGAAGAAATAAGGAATGTACAAATATTTTCTACAGCATCCTCTCTTATTTTTCTTTAGTTCTATACCGCAATAAAGAATTTTAAATGTTTCGCAATTCTGACACCTTTCCATCCCTATCTGCCTTCCGATCTTTTGCTCGTTGTCTTTTGATACCAAGCCAGCAAGCAAGCCTGTCTCTGTATATATTTTGTCTCCATCCCATCCCCCATCTAATTTATATATATATATATATATATATATATATATATATTTGCTGTATGGACGTGGCTTGATCCAACTGGATGGCAGTAATTTGATGATTGGAAGGTGGAGACATATTTAAAAGAAAAACAAGTGTTACATCTCGAATATACATATATATGTGTGATAATTAAAGAGATATTTTATTAGGAAACATATTTCGGCAGGCACCGGTGTTAACCGAGTACCTAATCAAACAGCCGACTTGATGAATGGAAAAAAAAAAACAAAAAAAAAAAAAACAAATAAATAAATAAATGAACAAACTATAAAATAGACAGATATATATATATATTATATATATATATATATATATATATATATATATATATATATATATATATATATATATATATATATATGTCATCCACAGGCAGCTGTCTCATTGTATTACAACTCTTCAGTGTGGTTATAGACTATCCATTATCCCACCCAATACCATGAAGCTTCAGACCCAGAGGCTGGTATCCTCTCTCTACCCCATGGAACTGAATGGTCAGTAAGGTTGAATTTTAAGAGATATATTTATTTACGCATATTCCCTGTTCACCAGAGTGCTCCATTCCATGTTGGAAGAGCATTGCATAAGCTTACAATGAACGAGTTAGCATGGTGCCAGATTCAAACCAACGCCCACCAGAAAGCAGTCTCAATATGACTCTGCTCTACTGACTGAGCTAACAGCACCCTGGGTAAGCAGGAGTCTGAATGGCATATACACATGGTCAGCTACTGTGTTAATACTGGTGCCACATAAGATATGTTTCCTAATAGAATATTTCTACAATTATCATTTTCTGATTGACATAAAGTCCAATCTAATGGATGAATAAGTTTAAAAAGCATTACAGCATTAAGCACGAAAAACATTTTTTAGAAAATAACATTTTTAGAAAAAAGTATGGCATTTCAGTTAATTATATCTATAAATGTTATTTATGTAATCTTTTCAGTGGGTTTTATGTTTTAAATTGAATTATATACGGTAAAACATATGAATTTTTCTTGTTGGGATCATCAGTTATTTACCATTTAACAGTTTTGGGATTAAAAAAGAAAACAGTTATATTAACAGGTCACCCTAACAGTATTGATAAAACACCAATTTCCCTCAAACTATGATTTTGATAAATAGCTTCATTTCATTCTTGAGGTTATGTCATAATACACATTTAATTTTTTGAAACAAAGGGCTTATACATATCATATTATATATCATATCATATTATGGAGAAAATGATATCAAAATCCAAAAGAATAATTATAAAAATGTTATTTTCAATGGAAACTCTTTTTGAAACAACATCCTGTTTTTAGACGGTGAAAATATACCGATCAGCCTGGGCAGCATGAATAGATAAATAATAAACAAATGGATTGCTGCAGGGATTGAACCTGTGTATACACTGATTGGTATATTTTCCCAGAGCAAAAATGGGGTGTCAGTTCAGGAAAAGTACCCTCTGAAAATAATAACATATAAAATATATATATATATATAACGCTCTCCTATTCAGGGTTGAGCACTCTTTAAGTGAGGTAACTCGTTCATTGTAAGCTTATGCAAAGCTCTTCCATAGGAATAGAGCACTCTGGTGGATAGGGAATATATGCAAAATAAATATATCGCTTATATTCAACCTTACTGACTGTCCAGGTCTGTAGCGCACCCTCATGGTACTGGATGGGATAATGGATAGTCTATAGCCATACTGAAGAGTTGTAATACAACAAAACAGCTGTCTGTGGATGACACAGTATTATATATATATATATATATATATATATATATATACATGCATATATATATATATATATATATATATATTTTTTTTTTTTTTCAAATTATTTTACTGGTATATCACTACTCTCAGGCAGATTCTTTCATTGATCTTTTCATATATATTATTTTTACATCCCCAATATTGTTACAGCAACTGAAGATCCCAACAAGGAAAATTCTTGTACACATAGTATCATATATAATTCTGAGTAAAAAATAAAACCCACAGAAGAAAATTGCATGAATTACATTATAGGGAAATAATTGAGGAGAATGACAAATTTTGGGAAAAAAGATTTTTTCATATATTTAGTGTTTAAATCTGAAGCTTTTTAGACTATAAATATGAGTAAATAAGTTCTTCTCCCAAAAATATAATCTTATAGTTATTCAAAATCAGTTTTTCCACGCATAACAGCTAGTAAAATAGATTTTTTTTAAAAATCCAACAGAACATCATTCAGGAAGTTATGTGAACGAAATAGGCAAATTGTAATTACTTGTGAATAATTGTAATTGAGATAGGGAAATTGTATTGCTCATGTGTAATTGCTTTCAGCACACTTAAGTATAAGGCACTGAACGAGAAGAGATAATTGGAGAAACACTTGTAAACTATCTCTAGGGCTTCTTTGATGACCTAATACTCAGTCTAACAATAGGAGAAACCCGCATGAAGTCTAGAGAAGAAAAAAAAAGAAAACAGAATTTTAGAGCAATTTACTACGACACGAATCGAATTGAGTCTCTGTGCTAGAAAAGTGAAGTCGAGTCAGGAGACACAAGTTCAGATCATAAGGCAGAATAACTATGAAATTTGGACAAATCCTATCAGTTTGAATTTTTAGAAAGAGACGGGTAGGGAGGGTGGATAGATGGGGAGATGGAGACGGGGGGGTTCTGCATGAGTACACCACTAGGCATCATAAAAAACGTTTCTCAGTTATTTACAAAAAAAAAAAAAAAAAAAAAAAAAAAAAAAGAGCTTTTTGGGGTCTCTATGGTCATTTTGGATCAACAATGCCAAATATCAAACTAGTATTTTTGTTTTAATATAATATTAGATAAAAGATCTATTATTTCAGATAATCTTTTAGATAATTAATTTTGGTACACATGCGGGCTACGGTGATTCATTCATGCAAGGTATAGATATCGTAATATCAACTTACTTTTCTTTTAATGTAATCAGCCCATAGTCCAAAAATTCCTGGTAAGTGTCACTGAACACTTCAAAAATCCTTATAGAACTGTTTTTTTCATGCTGAAATAGAAGAAAAAAAAATGAAATAAAAGTTTGTCTTACATCTGAAAGGGATATGTTAAATATTACTCATTCAATGTGCCAAGGACCACAAAATGTTTAGATTTTGCAATATTTACATATTGATCTTGGGGATGGAGCCCAAGTCAAAACACAAAAACCAATTATGTTTCATACACATCTTGTACACAAACCCTGGAGGCAATTCATATGATATTTTTTGATAATATAATGTAAGAAAGTATGCAGTGATGACAGTAAAAAAATGGATACCAGTGTTGTGAATTTGTTTTGATCGGAACTTGTTCAATCAGTCATGATTTTTCATGTGAATATTTTTTTGCTCCTTAAGAGTTACACAAAGATGACCAAGCTTTTACTTTAGTGAGAATGATTTTAAAAAAGCCTTGGAAATTGACCTCGCCTTTCATTGTCATATCAAACTATAATGATGTCAAGTGTGGAATTTTCCACCTGTATCATCAGGCTGCTTTTAAAAAATTTTTTGATTTGGGCTCATTTTGGATTTTAGACTTTTGGATACAGGATACTTAATTGCAACATGTTTTTGAAATCATCAATAGCAGCAGCGTTTTAGTGTCTTTCATTGGACATAGACCTTCCTCAAGATTCTCTCTATCCTGAGCATCAAAGAGCGAGACCAGCCCATTGCCATTTGAGTTTTCTAATGGATTCAATGATATCTCTGACTCCAGTTTTTTATCTAATATACTGTGCTGTTTTATGGTCTCTCCATGTGATGTTGAGCATGATTCTTTCATGATTTTGTTTCTCATTGTATGGGTCTCAGTTTGACGATTAACCTTTTGGTTAGGTTCCAAGTTCCAGCTCCATAGGTGACTATCGGGCGGATGCATTGGTTGTATACCCTTCTCTTTTTGAAAACTAAAGAGAAGTTCTTGTTTTGGAAGGTTGAGCTTGCTCCTCTGAAAATTCATCAACCTAGAGGGATTCTTTGCTTGATTTCTTCTTTTCAGGGTTTCATGGAGATACATTGTCTTACGTTGATGTCTATTTTATTCAACTCAGCGTTTTTAATTTTGATCATTGTCTCTTCGTCCTCAATGTTGCAGGTATACGAGCTCTGATCTGAAATTCTGTAATTCCTCAAACTCCCAAAACAGAACATTTTTTCTCCGTGGATTTGATCTAGACACCCAAGTTACCATTTGGCACCAAACATATTCAAACAGAACCAAAACTCAACCAAAATCATCTTGTATGTCTTGAAGAGCACAGCAAGAGTCATTATTTTGAGATGGCCTTGACTGGATCCACAGTACCCAGTTATGTCTTAGTATTCCTACTATTCAGATATACCACTGGAGATTTGTTAAGTTTTTTTGGCAATTTTTCGACTTACTAGACTATGAAAATGTTAAGAGCTACCAATTCCCGTATGGATGACAAGTGAAAAGCAGAAAAGGAAGCACCTGTCATTATCGATTTAAATATCTATGCCATTCAGAAATCAAAAAAATTCTGAATTCCAAAAAGTGTCCGGTCCTAAGTGTTCCAAATAACAGATTGCGTACTTGCATTTTTATATCACGAGAAAAAAAAAAATCAAAAATTGATTCAATTAGTATTGGCGTAAGTTTCGAAAGACTAAACCTTGAACAAGCTTTTTTTTCTCTCTCCACAATGCAATCTAAATTCTGAAATCAAACACCATGAAGCAGATGTCAAATACTCAATCCCTTACAAGATCAATTTTGCGAATCGAGTTATTTCCTCGAACTCCTTACCAGATCAATTTTTTTTGGAATTTGAAAAAATTCTTTTTAATATCGAATGTTCCATTTGGAGGCATTTTATTTGCTTTAAAACATGAGTATGTACTAGAGGAATCATCAAAATGTTTTTTCAAATGCATCCACACATCTCCATAAGACACTTTTTTTTCCAGTCAGTCTTCAGTCTGTTGGTCCTTGACATGTCAAGTATAAATTTTGTCAGCCATATCATGCTGTATTGATATGAAACTTGGTCCGAATCTTCAGGTGAACCATTCTCATCTCCCTCTCACTGCTACAACTAGTAATGCTACTACTACAACTTAATTCGTTTGAAATTGGAAATTAATTTTTATTGTGAAACTAAATCATACAGGGCTACCATTCTTTTATTCTCTCTCTTTTAAAGCCAGCCTCTTATTAGTCTTCCTCTATCCTTTTCTCATAGGGTCCGACCAATCTGAAATCTGGGTCAGACCTTTGGGTCAGTCAGGTGTGGTATTCTCTAGTTCCACCTCTTTGGTGGCTGATCAAAGTCAATGGCAAAGGACACAAAACTTACAGAATTACAGGATCAATTCTATCCCTCTCAGTGACTTCCTTGGTATGCCAAATAATTTCCACACTAAAAGGTTGGTCACTAATTGTAGGTTGCAAGTTACTGAGGCAACCACATGAACATAAGGATGGTGGACATATCATTGAACTTACGGACAGTGTTAGCCAGTGTCCTTACTAGCCGTTTAGATGCAGCAGAGAAAAAGGTAATCTCACTAAGGGTCAAAAGTAAAGGGAACTTTTTTTCTTTCTCTCAGGAGTCAAAATCAAAGACGGACTTTGTTTCCCCTTTCAGAATTTTTTTAAAAAATTTTTATTTTTTATCTGTTAGAAGTCAAAATTGGAGAGCCCTGCCCCCTCCCCACTTTAAGGTATAAATTGAGTAGGAAGTTTTTTTTTTTCTTATTGGTTAGAATTGGGAGTTATTTTTTTCACCTTTACAGGGATTAAAATCAAAGGGGGTACCTTTCTCTCCCAGGCCCATGGGTGGATTGAGACCTCAAAATAGTCTAGCCAAGCACCTAAAATCAACCCATTAACGTAGGCTATGATTCTGGCAAGTGTACTGAGCCCATACAGCTGGAGGTTTTGGATACAGTAAGTCTCTGACCAAAAGACTGACCCTTCAACTGAGAACCGTGCAACATGCACGTGGAAGAATCATGCATGACCCTTCATGAAGAGATTGCAAGACAGCATATTATATGAGAAGAAAAACAAGAGTCTGAGAGAATCAATATAAAAACTCAAATGGCAATGGGCTGGTCATGTAGTGAGACTGTCAGACAACTGCTGACAATATGGATCCCCAAAGATCACATGTGAGGTTAACATCGACTATTTCCCAACCCTTCTAAGGTTAACATCGACTATTTCCCCAAGCCTTCTAAGGCTAACATCGACTATTTCCCCAAGCCTTCTAAGGCTAACATCGACTATTTCCCCAAGCCTTCTAAGGCTAACATCGACTATTTCCCCAAGCCTTCTAAGGCTAACATCGACTATTTCCCCAAGCCTTCTAAGGCTAACATCGACTATTTCCTCAAGCCTTCTAAGGCTAACATCGACTATTTCCCAAGCCTTCTAAAATTTAACATCGACTATTTCCCAAGCCTTTTAAGGTTAACATCAACTATTTCCCAAGCCGTAACTAGAGTGATAGCTTGCAATTTACTAGCAGACATCTTTGAAATGAACATTTGCCCCCTCCCTCCATGTATTGACGAAAAGAGAGCATCGTCTCTGAAGTAAGTATATACTAAACACTTTGTCTAATTTGTTGTAGGTACAAGAATAAGCATATAGACATGGAAATGAATAATTTAATGGCTATGCAGGAAAAAATATTACATTTTCTTTTATACTTAATTTCCGGGACACCTTCCAATATTTACCATGATAGTATATGCTGATTTTAAATTGGATTGTTTTTTTTCTTCAATACACTCATGAAATTGTATCTTGTGGGAAAATACTCTTTTCTCTATTACAGAAACATACAAATATATCATAATCTATCATGTAGTTATATATATTTATTATTCCAACTGCTCCAAAAAGTAGATACTAGATGAGATAAGCAGCACTAATCCATTCCTTCTTGTTGAGGCTCAACATTATTTATTTCAATAATGATTGCTCACCTGGCGCAATCACTATTTATGCTAGGTCATAATGACCTCTCTTTACCTATAGTGCTGCATTTGTTAGAGACATATGTCTAGAGTACTGAACAAGGAGTATCAGATTGGACGACTTTTTATTTTTTTTTTTAAGAGGAGAGTGTTAATTTTCAATAAACTTGTCGACTCTGAACTTTATCAATCATTGTGATTTTCTACCTGTGCTTTCGGAACGTGTGTGGATCAGTTTGACATAGGGGGAACGGGAGGCAATTACGTTTATCAATTCAGGCACGGTTTTTCAATTAGATATGCCATTGTCAACCATAATGAGAAAATTAATCAGGCATCCATTATTTTGCTTTAACACCTGGTACTTTCACATAATGGTCTTCCCGCTTCACTTGGAACTTGTTTTTTTTTTTCATTGTTCGCTATTCGTGGGAATATAATTATCATACCTCCAACATCTTCAAAGTCCAATTCACTTGAGAGACTTTAAAAGATTTCATTGTTACAAGACGTTATCTTCTTTTTTCTTGAAAGGACACTTAATGAAGAAACATTGCATGCTTGGATGCAAAACTAGAAAGCACATGCCTCTGCTAAGACCATATGATAAGTAAAAACTGAAGGACGATCATTTCAGATATAGCTACGATGCAGGGGAGGTAAGGTAATTGAAAAAATAAAAAAAGTGTTTGATCCGCCCCGAATTTTAATCAGTTCTTAAATCTATGGTCCATCTTTCCGCAGGCTATCATTTAAATTCACTGAAGACTTTGAGGTATTGAATGCTGAGACAGACAGAACAAATGAATGCAGATACCTCTTCCAAAAGAGGAAAAAAATTTTTTTAAATGAAAATTTTACAATCTGTTTCCTTTAGGTAATCATTGATCAATAAGCAAAATATGTGAGAATTTTCTGTTCTCCTCCTTGAAAGAGACAAATCTATATTTTCTCGCTTCGACTGCGTGACTTTGATAAGTACTGAAGGCTAACAAGGGAGCTGATCCAGTTAATGTGTTCTAAGTCTTTGTAATTTTAAATGCATAACATCTGTATATGATTTTTAACAATCGAATGTAAGATTTTGTTAAACTTGATATTTCTCAATCATTAAAAAACAGTTTTACTTTATAACAACATTACAGATGTTGCCAAATAAAAAGAATCTCAAGATTTTCAATGTATTTCAAGTACACATGCAGTTGAACAAGTGTAGCTCAGTTGTTTTACAGAATATTTGATGGCAGATCCCCTCAATAGCATTGGACACAACTCCCTTGCTAATTGCATTGGAGCTCGGACTGTTGGGTCTAACAAGTATTTCCTCAGGTAGCAAATGACTTGCTCAGATCAAAACTTGATCATAATTTTTTGAAACTAAAACTTGAACAGTTTGTTCCAATCTTCACAGAACAAGAAAAGATTTCCAAAGCACAGAAAACAAAGATTCCTATTTGGTTGGGCCATTATCAGCTGAAGACATTGTTATAAAAAAAAAGAATTGCTCAAGATTCGGATTAGGGCAGCACAAAAATTTATAATAATTTTCAGCTTTATTTTCTAATCCAAATCTTATGAGAGGAGATCAGGGATTTGATTATACAGTTGATAACTTCCGACATAAAATTGCATACACAGATACCTACAATAGAGGTAGAGTTCAGCAGGTTGCTCACCAGCCAGGGTTGTATATAAGGGCAATACAAATAGCACAGTGGTACAGGATCCAAAAGATTTTAGAGGCCCACCCCAAAAAATATTTCTCTTAAAAGTTTTAACATTTTCATCTTTTGCCACCCAAGAAGTGAAATGTTTGAACTTGTTTCAGAATTCATTTTCTAACAAAGATAGATAATTGATCAATAAAGGAATTTGCGTTAAATTAGATACAATAATTTTACAGGTATATCATTCTCATTTTGATTCATTCAAATTTAATTGCTGAATACGAAAATAGAAGAACTCCAAGAAATGTTATGCAGTGGGTTTGATCAATGGTAAATCTAGATCTGCCATTAGTGTAGAAGTATTGAAACCAAAGTGGCCAATGATATTATCAGCCTACTACAGTGGTTCTCAATCTTTAGTAGATGATGGCACACCAAGAAATATATTTGACTTATCAGTCATATGAATAGTAAAAATGGAATAAATTATACAAAACCACTCCAGTAGTCAATGAATGAAATTTTCATACTAATGTAAGTACTTGTGACCCCCTTTTCCTCTCAGGCATTGCTAAAAAGATTCAGATCTCACAAAATCTAGTAATAAATCTACTAAATTGGTAACTCTGGGTTGGAGGTAGGGACACAATATTTGTACTGGACATATTCAAAATCACAATTGGGAAATAATTGTACCACATTATTGTGCTGTAGCACATAGTTTGAGAACTACTGGCCTCCTGACTAAGCACCAGCCCTAAGACTGATTGGATCATTGGGATTTTGTCCAGTTGCCCCTGCTAGTATCTAGAAACAGAAGAATTTCCATTTTTCCGCTTTATAACAGACCTTAAAACTCCACTGTAATGTAGAAGGAAGTATAATCAGAGAACATATTTTCCTCTTTGTTCTTATATTTGCAGATTCATTTCCCCTCGCCAGCTGTTCTTGCAAGTAATACATAAAAAATGCCTATTATCAGGATAATCCATCAACAGAACGTTGGTAATCAGGCTTCAATTAATTGTTGGTTTTGGGTCACAAATAACTGGTTAGCAATGTTGGTCTCGTAGACCATTATGCATTACTTTCCAAGCTTATTCGGACATTTGAAATCCTTCTTGTTGTTACCATGTTTCAAGTGAGTCATTCTAGAGCTTTCTACAGGCATAAAATTCATGAGAATTCCTCACAAATTACACAAGGCAACTGTTTTTATTTCTTTTGATTTTTAATGTTCTTTAATAATAAGTATTATTTTCTGATCGATTATGTTTAAAAAGTATAAATAATGGCTATCAACCCCTTAAAACTTTGCTTTCACATCCAGGACAGTGATATTTTGAAATATACTTTTTTTCATATATCTCTGAATTTTTGAGATGAGGTATTATTATTATTATTTCTATTGATTTACGGACCATCCTCATCTTGGTTGTTTTTCATACAACGTTTTGGCCGTTGCACTCTACGGCCTTCATCAGGTATCATCTGGTAGGTGTGAGAAAGGGTTCGGTACATTACTTCCCCACACCTACCAGATGAAGGCCGTAGAGTGCAACAGCCAAAACGTTGTATGAAAAACAACCAAGATGAGGATGGTCTGAATATCAATAGAAACTACTTTTTTTTGATTGGACAATGGACAAATATGTACATTTTTAATCACATAAAGTAAGAAAAACATTTACAACTGAATATAACCAATCCTGGTCACAAAAGCCAAGTCTGAGGGCAATAACACCCAATTCTATACTTTTCACTTATAATTAGAAAAAAAAATGAATAAATAAATAAACACTCACTCACTACCCAGGATCAAAAATCATGTTGCATGGTGTTATACACCCGAAGCAGGCTGTAGAATGGATTGGTTGAAACCTAACAACATCAACAACACAAAGGAGTTCAATAGACCAAACAAAGCTTGTTATGTTATGAAACCAGCATAGTGAGATTGATCCTCACTGTGCACACAGCATCTCCTTGCTTTGTTCCATACTAATCTAAGCTTAGTAAATATCAACAAAAATCAACAAGATCAATTGTCAACACAGGTTTCTCCAGTATTTGACTTGGTCTGGCTGGCTATCATTGTATGTAAGTGTTACCTGTACAGGCCGCACCAATGAAGATTAAGTTGAGAAAATTTTAACATTTATTCTCTATGTATTTTTAACCTACCCCACCCCCTGCCTAAAGGTTTTTAGCAGGGCTTAATTTGCAATGTAATTCAGATTTTCGGTGATCACTGGATTGTCACCCAACAAAAAGTGAGAAATGTAACTTATTCAATGTTCAACCCTTTTTCCAAATTTTTAATTAATCACCCTCAATACAGCATGCTGCTAAAAGATGATGCTTTCTATTGTGCAACTAACCAGACCTGTTCAGAATTTTTTTTTCTAAAAAGAATCATCTCATAGAAATTTAAATATACTTGCGAATCTTTCCATGAGAATTAACTAGTACCAGGACATGCCTGTGCATGTTCGTGACATAGCTCATTCCGGCAAAAAAAAAAAAAATATCCATTCCATTTTTTCTCTCATGCCCGGACCAACATATCTGGCAAATATCAACTCTGTTCAATAGCCGGTTATCAAGTTACCTTAGTACGTGAACACACAAACACACGGAGATTTCTCAAATTATAGTGAGATTGATTTAGTAGATCGGGTTCTTAAGGCGAATTTAATTTGCATTCAAAATACAGTTTTATTCTTTCCAGCGTATATTTTATATTCTTATATTTTAATAATTTTAAGTGGATTAACAAATATCGAACTGACCTGGATTCAGAAATGTATCAATTCATATCTATTAAATACAGTTTTGTTCTTCATCATTCATTGTTTATTTTATATTTCAAGTATGAATTAAGCTTTGGTCCAGAAAACCAGGCCAAAGCTTGCCAGATGAATGGCCTGGTATTGCATTATCTTGATCAAATAGGCTCGGGGGTAGGGAAGAAAATACGAGAGGAGGAAACAGATAATTGGACCTTTAGGGTGGAGTAAAAAAAATTTGTCACTTGTACACTGTTCATTCCAATCTAGCCTTCATGATTCTGGTTACATGATCACTTCCCATGAAACATATTTTCTTATGAATCACTCCATATCAAATCAACCTGAGCTTCCTGGGTCATCCTCTCAGATTACCCTGGGAAGGGACCCCCCCCCCAAAAAAAAACCCCACTGGTACTGCTATATCAGACTTATGGAAAATGCCAGGTCTATATCTCTGATAGTTTTGAAACTCTACTCCATTTTATGCATTTTGAAGGACAAGCATTCCACTTCAACCTCCAACATACCCAACTCCTTCGCTTAAATATTTTGATAATAGGGACAACTTTTTCTGTAGAAATCAAAAATGTGTTAGGCGTATCTTACGTGCTTTTCCTCCAACAAACCTCAGAATATGGTCAAAAATCCAAGATGTAAAAAAAACAACACATTTTGAAAGCTTCTCGAGCAGTATATAAGATGAAACAATCAGTTTCTCTTCCTGTCATCTATAAAATATTCGGTCATGTTTATGCAGAAACCGCATCAATTACTCTTACTGAAAAGTTATCGGCTTGAGAGACAGTTCATGGCCCGATCTCACCTTCCAACATATAAGCATCATTTTGTCACCGGAGTTGGAAAGAGCGTTCTCCTATATTGAAAAGTGCCAATTAGCTTTACAATTCAAGTTTATGCTAAACTGGTCCCTTAGTTTGTGTCTGGCAGTGGTCATGCTCGTTTCTTTTGAAAATTAAGGCTTTTTTTTTTAGTGATCATTGCCCAACAAAATGCAAAATAAGAAAATTATTCATTGATTGTCTCTTTTCCAATTTTTTAATTGATCGTCCCCAACATGGCATACTACCAGAAGATTTTGGTGACGTGACAGTTTCTATTGAATGACTACTAACTAAAAATCTCACATGGAGGGATCACAAAACAGCACAGTATATTAAGGAAAAAACTGGAGTCCAAGACATCATAGAATCTATTAGAACACTCAAATGGCAATGGGTTGGTCATGTTGCGAGAATGAAAGACAACTGATGGACATCACGACTCACAACGTGGATCCTTAGAGATCACATGTGAAACCGAGCAGACAGAATACAAGAGGGAGAAATGAACCAGTTCAGGAAGGCTCCGCGACGCCCATGATAGAGAGATCTGGCAAATCCTGGGGAAAGTTTGTATCGTACAAGAGGTGATAAAAGAAATCAAACTCTTTAAAAACTAATAACAAGCTTGGCTGCAGTAGGGTCACTTTGCTTCATTAAAATCTTTAAAATAAACAAAACAGAATCTATTTCTCCATACAATATTATTGTATGGGTCCCATTTCAACTCCTTTATTAGAAGTCCCTGAGAATAGGATTTGAAAACTTTGGCAAAAGAAGTCGACCAGAGTTCAGAAGTGGGAGTGAATTCGTCGTCAGTTTTTGTGTACGTCACTGTCACTGTTATTGGTGCATGATGTCAATGGTTTTTAGTTTGGTCATATTAATCCATCATTGTTGTCCCAGACAAAAATGAAGTCAAAACACAAAACTAGAAGTTTCACAATAAAACTTTGAATAAATCAAAAGATCCATATCGTTCAAAAGAGAAACAAACATTGCCTAACCTGCCTCGATGCGTAGGAGGACTTTTTTTTGTTTGTTGTATAATCTATCTTGGTGAGAATAAAGCCATCTGTGGTCTGTTTTGTGGTTATGATAGTTACCTACTAGTTGGCCTTGTAATGTTGGATTAAATTACAACAGAGTCAATATTGCTCTTTTTTTTTTTCTAGTATAAGCGAAATTTCGAGCAAGTTCTCAATTGAGAATGATCGCAGATGTCTCTCTGAAACCGAGCCTAGAATTGAGTTACCAATTGGGAAGAGCGAAGCCCATCCATTTCATCATGAATCTAAAACTAAATCAAATTAAATAACTAACAAATACTAAATGTCTGTTGTCTGTTCTATGGTATTACCGGCCTACTAGGTTGAATTTTTTTTTATCAAAAATTGAGGCAAAAAAATCTTTAATAAATCTATCTTCCGCAGAAAATAATCAAATATAAATCTGAAAAATATACACGTATGATTGAAGTAAGTGATTTCTTAAACCCTGAAAAATGGAGGAAACCATAAAGGAAATTTACACACATATACAGCTTTTTTTTTTCTTCTAACCATTCAAGGCACTGCGTGAAGTCAAAAATTAAATAAAGAAATGTTTCAATTAATAAAAAAAAAAAAGAATTTAAAAAGAATGTTTCTAAAAAATCGACCATTGTAAAATAATACAACAGGTTTCCATATATCAGAAGTCTGTGTTACAGTGAAAGCAAAATCAATAATTTCAAATGCAGATTTGCAAGGTTGGCAGGCAAACTCCTCTTCATCTGAAAGATTGACATAACGCAAATCACCCCCTCCCCATTTCCTTCCATCTCACCTTGTACCAAACCAAGTAAATATCAAGAACAATACCATCTGTCACCGGTCTAGGTCACACACAGTGACATCTCCTGTCCAGACAACTTAACTGTCCTTGTTGTCACAGGTAAAATAGATTGCTGGTTGGGAATAATCAATTAGTATAACTAACATAAAATAAGATAAAACCGGTTAGTCACTCAATAGAAACCCTCACATGATAGGCATCTTTTGAAAGCATGCCATGTTGGAGGGTGATCAATCAAAAATTCGAAAAAGTTACTTATCTCACCTTTTGTTGAGCATCGATCGGTCAGTTCAAATTTAAAAAAAAAAGAAAAAAGAAAAAACAAGCATGATTGCTATTGGACATCCACTACAGGGCCAATTTAGCATAAATTTATATTGCAGATGGAATCCACGATTAAAAACCTAAATACATGAGTTTTTTTTTAATAAGGAATAAATGTTCAAATTTTCAGTTCTCAAGCCCCATTGGTGCAGCCTGTATATGTGATACATACATAAGCCAACTGAACCAACTTGAAAACTGGAGAAACCTACGTTTTACTATTCTGGTGACAGTTTAGGCAGTTAGTTTCTAATAAAATAGAAAAGTGAGAAATCTCATTTAAATACGTAAAATATACCAAATAGGTATTTCAGATCACTTTTATTGAATTAAAGATGACAATTCGATAACAGTATTCACATAAATACAATGTGATCTGGAATATAATGTCATACTGGCATTTTGTAGCAAGAAATCTGTATGGTATCATTTTGACCCCAGAGTTTTATATTGAATTTTTTGTATTGTAAATACAGTCTTTATCATTCATGAGGAGATATGTTTCAAACAAACCATAGCAGCTGTTGAAATGAATTTATAGAAAATAAAAAAATAAAAAACTCTGACCAGTTTTCCTTCAAAATATATATATAAAAAAAAACAACAAACAAACAAACACAATAATCAATTCTTTAGCCATAATTGAAAAGATCTGTGTGTGCATGTGTGCACACTGGGGGTAACTTGACAACTGGCCATTGTGCAAAGTTGATATTCATGATAAATAACAGTCCGCTAACCAGGCATTGCAGTGTTGATTTTGAAGTTATTTGGATCAGCAGTTCTTGAGAAATCTAATAAAAAATTATAGATCTTTTACCTAAAACTAAAAGTCTGAGGATGAAGACAGATCTGAATTCAGATCTAAAATATCTAAATTTGCAATACTAAAGAGAAGTAACTAAAATACTTTGAAGTTGTACTTTCGTATGATGGGCAGAAATTTATTTTATGTGACTATTATAACAGGCAGCTAGACATACCAAAAAGTTTGGTCTCTCCCAAACATGCACTTTTGGAACGGGCTCTGCTCTAGTTAAACTAAATAGTTGGAGATTACAACAAAGAAACAGTTTCAGCCAAGACTCAAACTTTGTAGAGCTTGTCTTTCATAGACAATGCCTTAACCAATTAGGCTACCAAAATCGCATCATACTGATCACTATGGCCCAGCAGTAGAGTTCTTGGTAGGCTATAGCTCAATCCACCACCAATTCATACTGAACATTTTTAAAATGGTACTCAATGCCTCTTCACTTAGCACAAGGACTATAATTGACAAACCTTTCCCTGATTACGTTGGATACACATTTTTTTTATAAGGTCACAAGTCTAGTCAGTATCTAGATGGGAGACCATTGGGGAATAACCAGTGCCATAAGCAGAATGAAGCTCTAACTGGCCTGGCAAGCCAGGAGTGGGTCTTATTAACAATTGTCCATGTGTATCTGATGAGGGGATAAATGGAGAATAATGGCAAATCCCCTAATTGACAAAATTTACTCATTTTTCATAGAAAAAAAAAAGGTTTGATTTCACTTTCATTGCATAAAGTCATTTTCATTTTCTAGTTTTGATTAAATAAACCTCAGATCAAATTAGAACTATGTATCTATTTTTTGTAAAAAAAAAAAAAAAAAAAAAAAAGAATTTGTCTAGCAATTTTATTAATTCAATGTAACATATACATATAATTGCACCTTGTATGTCAGGAGGTCATCCTTCTTAAACAATGTCTTCAATTAAACATGCAAAATCAGTCATGATTATGCAGAGTCCTCATCAGTAGTCTTCTCCCATCATTCTTTGTTATTGTTGACCACCAAGTAAGAGTCAAAGCATAGGGGTGTATAAAATTGACTATCAGCCCCCACACTAACACGGGGTGGGGACCAAAGTCAATATAAAGGGGAAGAAAATCAAAAGTAAAGGAGGAAAAGGAAAATGGATTGCCATTTTGATCAGGTGACTACATTAGGTTTACTGAAAACTGGTTGAAGTAGAGATACCATAGTCTAACAGACCAGTGGTATTGATTAGGGGAACTAACTCCATAGTACTCATACTGCAAGGGATATAATTTAGGAGAAACAAGCTTGGGAATGAACCTCTAGGCTTGAAATAGCTTTATTGTTAAATAGTTGATTAGCTGTTACAGTAAGGGTACATACAAAATTTTCTCAAATACAGAGGACAAAGTATCGAAAGGAGAGGACAAAGTATCGAAAGGAGAGGACAAAGTATCGAAAGGAGAGGACAAAGTATCGAAAGGAGAGGACAAAGTATCGAAAGGAGAGGACAAAGTATCGAAAGGAGAGGACAAAGTATCGAAAGGAGAGGACAAAGTATCGAAAGGAGAGGACAAAGTATCGAAAGGAGAGGACAAAGTATCGAAAGGAGAGGACAAAGTATCGAAAGGAGAGGACAAAGTATCGAAAGGAGGGGACAAAGTATCGAAAGGAGGGGACAAAGTATCGAAAGGAGGGGACAAAGTATCGAAAGGAGGGGACAAAGTATCGAAAGGAGGGGACAAAGTATCGAAAGGAGGGGACAAAGTATCGAAAGGAGGGGACAAAGTATCGAAAGGAGGGGACAAAGTATCGAAAGGAGGGGACAAAGTATCGAAAGGAGAGGACAAAGTATCGAAAGGAGAGGACAAAGTATCGAAAGGAGAGGACAAAGTATCGAAAGGAGGGGACAAAGTATCGAAAGGAGGGGACAAAGTATCGAAAGGAGGGGACAAAGTATCGAAAGGAGGGGACAAAGTATCGAAAGGAGGGGACAAAGTATCGAAAGGAGGGGACAAAGTATCGAAAGGAGGGGACAAAGTATCGAAAGGAGAGGACAAAGTATCGAAAGGAGGGGACAAAGTATCGAAAGGAGGGGACAAAGTATCGAAAGGAGGGGACAAAGTATCGAAAGGAGGGGACAAAGTATCGAAAGGAGGGGACAAAGTATCGAAAGGAGAGGACAAAGTATCGAAAGGAGAGGACAAAGTATCGAAAGGAGAGGACAAAGTATCAAAAGGAGGGGACAAAGTATCGAAAGGAGGGGACAAAGTATCGAAAGGAGGGGACAAAGTATCGAAAGGAGGGGACAAAGTATCGAAAGGAGGGGACAAAGTATCGAAAGGAGGGGACAAAGTATCGAAAGGAGAGGACAAAGTATCGAAAGGAGAAGACAAAGTATCGAAAGGAGAGGACAAAGTATCGAAAGGAGAGGACAAAGTATCGAAAGGAGAGGACAAAGTATCGAAAGGAGGAGAGGAATCTAAATGGAAGGGGAGGAAAATTAAGAGGATGGAGGAGGGGGCACCAAAGTTGAGTCAATTATTCACACCCCTGAATAGTCATTAACAGTGATAGAATTCCTCAGCTGAAAATGGGAATGAAGAAGTGGATTAGGACTAAAACTCACAACCCATCTTTCATGGACAATACTTTGACCAATGAAGCTCTCAAAGCTGTTTTGCATACTATGGGTTTATGCTGGACAACAAGACAAATGATTTACAAGAATATTCAGAGGACTGCCTCTCGCTATACTCATCTAAGCCTCATAATTGTTCAGATTGAGTTTTGGTAGACAGTCTTCTAGTCATTGTTCCTGAGCATTGGAAGCTGAGTAATATATGGACAGTTTGGTTTTTTTTTTCAAAATTAGGTCTTTCTTTACTGGTATATACAGTAAGCAGGATACCCATCTATACTTACAACAATTTATTAATCTTATTAAATTTTATCACTACTCTTTACCATCATCTTAATTTATCTGTTAGCTCTTTATCATAACTACTTATGCAGATTTCCCTTTGGCAGTGAGTAAACAGAATTGATCATAATGATCGTAATAATAAAAAAAAGCCTTTGGTGAGATTAAAACTCATATCCCCTCCCCACATATCAATTGGAAGAATAGTCAACTAGAGCAACTTAAAAAGTAAACAAACTTATGTTAACAGTTTTAGTTGATAGTTCTTAATAAAATAAAATGAAGATTAGACTAATGCATGTGGTGCCACACGGTCAACCTTTGGTCATATATCTCTGGTCAAGCTAATGACCTTGTTGGACTGATCAGTCTCTGCCCATCATTCCTTTTCTCTACCCACATTGTGTTCAGAAGATCCAGGACAAAATTCCGGCAAAGTTTTTCAGTCCACCGTTAGGCCACATTACATACAAAAATTTTTAAAAATGTCCCTAACACTTGTTTCGAAGTAATGAAAACAAGTAAATATTCGACGGGGTTTAAAATCAATTGTAACCCTTCCTATGATTGACTATGCACTTGGGTCAGTCAACTTTAACAGAAGTGTGTGTATATGTGTGCGAATTGAACCAATGACAGCAAGGAGTGGCCAAATAGGAATTGCCAGGGAATAGCAGGTTCATGCCTTCAGTTTAGAGATTTTGGTACAAGGTCTTCTAAGTTCTCCAGCTTGGGACTTGGACTACTCAGCTTAGTTTCCTTTCACCTGGTTACATGGTTTGGTCTACATGGTTCTCATTGGTATGCTTAACAAGCCTCTGCATCAATCACAGACTGACTGACTGACATATAGACAGACAAACAAAAACATTTTGTACTATATTGAAGGGTTCAAGGAACCAAAATTGAACCTGGCCACTATAGAGATTACAATCAGTAACTTTAATTTTCTTATTAATCACTTCTTACTTCCAGAAATTCCGAATTCATCCAGCAAACATCTTCATCTCTATCAAGTATAGTAACCAGTCCAAAGATTTATGCACTAAGAGAAATTCCAGACAATTCTCAATGGTTCATTAATTAAACACTTTACAAACATTTTTTATCCAACTGAGCTGAATGTAGCTATGATATTTCTTGTAATAGTTCTATTCAATCATTTATCAAATATCAGGTTCTGGACTCATCTGAAATCCATATCTAGAAAGTTAGTTGTTTCTTAATTGTAATCTGGCTTCATCCAATGGAAGTTTATTTAACAATGGTCACCGACACAGCATTACCCTCTCAACAATCTGTGTAATTCGTCATATCCATTCTGTTTAGCTCATATGCAAACAAGCGTACACTGATAATGGCTAATCCTAATATCACTTCTCTCTAGGAATACCAGGATCTCCAGGCTTTGAATTTGTTTGTTCAAGAGCTTATTACCAACTACAGAGAACATTCACCAGATTCGTAGTTTACTTTCTAGGTAATCATATCGACGATTGATTTTCTCCTTTTTGTAATGTTCTGGTTTTGTAAATCCAACTCCTGTTATTAGTTTAAATCATCATCACCAACCTTTTATCATCCGTTGTTGGAATCACAAAGATTCAACAGACTTCTCTACTATGGTAATCACGGAGCCAATATTTTCTGAACTCATCTAGTTTGTCTCACCATCTAACATTCTTTTGGCCACGGTTATGTATGCGATCTCTGGGGATCCAAATAGTGAGCAATGATTTCTGTTGATAGTCCAACATTCTTACAACATGATCAGATAATTGCCACTGAGTTTTCCAATAAATTCTATGATATCTCCGACTCCTGTTTACTCCCCGATATAATGTGCTGTCTTGTGATCTCTCTATGAGATGTTTAGCACGATTCTCTAATGTGCATGTTCAATAGTTCTCAGTTTGGGGTCAGTCTTTTGGTTAGGTTCCATGATTCAGCTCCATAGGTGACAATTGGAAGGATGTATTGGTTGTATATCCTTCTTTTTAGGACTAATGGGATTTTCTTGTTCTTAAGGTTGAACTTACTCAAGTGAAAGCTTGTCAAACTACATTGATTCTTTCCTTGATTTCTTCTTTTGAAGATTTCATTCAGATTCGTAGTTTGTTCTAGGTAGATGTAGTGGTCCTTCTCCAGCTCAGTGCTTTCAAATAAACTTCTAATATTAATACCTGCTACCTGCCTGTAGTACAGATTCTAACACCAGCCATAGTTTCACATACATAGATAATAATTAAGTAAGCCATTGGCATAAATGAAAGCCTTCAAACTTGTCCCTTTAAGAATCTAGTCAAGACATCCCTAGCATGGATAGCCAAAAATAAAAACAAAATAGGCACCTGTAGAAGGCCAGGTGGTATACAGCCAAAACATTGTATTTATAACAATACCTATAAGAAATAAGATGATAATATTAGATCAAATAAATCACTGTATAAGTATAGATTGGGCCATTTCAAAACATCAAGATTAAAGACAAATACATATACTTTAATTAGAGCAGTTAATTCATTCAAAAATTTTCTGTAGTGTTCAAAACCACACTGTTGAAGGTTTCATTATAATTTCATGTGTTTTTTTCTTCAGCTTATACTTAAGTTACAATAATTTGTACAGCCACACCTTGACCATACCCCCCCCCCCCCAAAACCCAACAACATACACCATTCAAGGTAATCCTCTATGTAACATTAATATTTCAGACTGTCAATTTAGAGAAGAGTCATGTTCGTAGCAAATTGTACTCTCCTTTCTTTAGCCAATTCATCTTCTAGCCTAGTGGTAGGATATAGGAAATACAATTCTGTACAACCTTGTTTTGGTCATGCTTGGGAGATCTTGTTCTCTTCACGCCTATAATGGTGAGGAAAAGAGGTCAGACAAGTCTTGTCAGTCACTCAATAGAAACCTGTCACATGACTGTCTTTTGGCAGCATGCCATATTAAGAGTGATCAATTAAAAATTAGAAAATGAAGTGATCAATGAATAAGTTACTTCTGATTTTTTTTTGTTGTGCAGTGATCACTGGGGGAGTCTTGATTCTAAAAAAAATGTGAACATTGCGGGACACTAACTAGAGACCAATCTAGCATAAACCTAAATTGTAAATTGAAACTACCAATGAAATCCTATTTTGTTGAAAAAAAAAAAAAAAAAAAAAGAAGAAAAGAAGAGAGAGAGGTTTTTTCTACACCAGTAAATGGATAGATTTTCAGCCCTCTAACTATCGGCAAGACCTGTAATTAAAACATAGTGAGCCAGCCAGCCAGCCGAACTAAATCAAAAACTGAACAAACCAGTTGACGGTGTCAGTGACTGTTCCGGTTGATGGATTCTAACAAAAGGGATTGGGTTTATCCTTTATTTTTTTTCATAGTCCTTTTAATAATTTTGAGGAGAGTCATTAGTATTCCAATAGCTGACTATTGAACTCATTCTCTGCATTGCTTTTGATGTTAACATTTCGATCCATACTTCAAATAATCCTCAATGAGAGAATGTGGTCTCCTTTTTTTCTTTTATAGGAAAAAGAAGCTTGGTTGGTGAACCGAATGCTTTTAACCCACTGAGTAACTTTGAGTAAAGAGATTTGCATTCCAGAAGTTGTTAGGACAACTGAACACAGCCTTTGTATAGCTTTTGTTGTTATCACATTTTATCTGATCCAGTCTTGAGAAAAACAGACCCCCCCCCTTTGTATGATTGGGCACCCGGATAGAGCTATACAATGAATCAGCTAAAATGGTAACAAAAACAGTATTTCAAAAAATTTCCACGTATATGAAATGCGATTGTGTATATATATATATATATATATATATATATATATATATGTTAAACTTTTGCCTAGCCTGACTTAACCATGAGGCAGTAGGTTTGTCAGTACATATTCAGTCATCCTTACTTAGTCTTTTAAGGTAAGGTCTGTCCTGCCGCTATCTCTAAGAAAAATTTATAGCATTGTGCCAGTCATAATACATTGAACAATTAGATAATGTCATATTTAGGGCCTTCAAGGCCATCTTGAATTATGCTCTAGTAAACAGTGATCAGTTGTTAAACAATGTCTCTGTGAATGGTACACATACTAGTAACATTAATGACTAATTGTTGTCAATGAAGGAGACCAAAAGTAATGATAACTTTTGAAAAAACCTTTTTCTTTTCATCAGCTCTAGTTAGCTGTAGGAAAAATTTCTGAAGTCATACACACAGACACACCTACAAAATGCATGTATGTGTGTGTAATGCTCTTTTATGAGGGCAAAGATATTAAACCTTGATCCAAAGCAGAAAGCTAAGTGGACAAATATTCTGATCCTAGGCAGAAATACCAATCCATACATAGATGAGATGAACCCTTGCAATTTTGACTGGTACCAAGCTAGTATTAAAAAAAAAAAAAAAAAAATGATAATAAAAGAATCAATTCAATTATCAAAACAACTGGTGAAATTAATCTTTCAATTTGTGACAAGAACAGGTATTTGCTATGTTTAGCTTAATCTAGTACAGGTCCAAATAATAAAGATTGTATAGCACCAATTTTCATAGTGAGGAAGGTTTGCCTGCATGGAAAAACATCATCAAAAGCACAAGATTTCCTGTCACTCCCCAAAGAATGTCTGGTTCCAAGATGTATCTCCCCATTGCATCAAGTGAGGCAGGATTAGAGCATTCCCTGATGCCTGTGGTGTGTCAAAAGACAAGGCTGAAAGAACTGGACAATTTTTGTCCCTAACCACACATATATGTGAGGGGGCCCCACATCAAACTCAAACTGTCACATTTTACCCCCATGGGGAGGCAAATGAATCTCTATTTACCAGTGTTTTGAGCCAGCAAACAAAAGCTTGTAGAACATCAGAATTTGGCAAACCAGCACTTAAACATAACTAGTTGAACATCACCCTTCAGATGGCTTCCTCAAAAAAGGGCCTCTTGGGATAGCTGAATATTTGCCCTATCAGGTAGTTTCCAGCAAGTATGTATGTGTGTATATGTATACTGAGCAGAAAATAAGGGTTCAGTTTAGCATTATCATCGCACAGTGATTAGGACCCTCTTGTAAAACTCTTTGAAAAATTTTTTTTGAAAAACCAAGTCATACAAGTTCTTCCCCTAGCTCCACTAAATATACATACCAAGTTTGGTTGTGGTACGCCAAAGTCACACCAATGAACAGAAAGTAAAGATTCAGTATCACATTATAAATACATGTAAATAGAAGCCCTTCACAAACCTCTGGAAAAATTTTTTTTTTTCTTTTAAACCAAATACTCAAGTTCTCCCCCTGGGTCCACTTAGCATGCATACCAAATTTGGTTGAGCTGTGCTAACAGTTGAGTGGTGGAGACAGTGACAGAGCCAATTGTTTTTTTGTTTTTTTTCAATACATACAATACAAATGCTGGTAAGATGAACTCAGCAGTTAGTAGGTTATTACTACTGAAATGTAGTCTCTCAGTTTGAAATTTTTTTTTTTCCACATAGATACTAATGCTAATAGTGAATGATTTACTTTAATTTTCAAGTATAATTTTAAATTAGGACATATTGCAACTCAAATGTCAACAAAGCATCTGGAGTGAATATTACTACATTGCGAACTGCTCAGCATTGGTTCAATACAATTAGGTGGGGAAATAGGCATACTGATAATAAACCACCAGGGATGCTCAAATCTGTTCTTATTGATGCAGAATTATCAACAACAGTGGTCAACGAGATACAAGAAGAACAGTTCAAGCACTTTCTAGAAACTTTGGGACTTTAGTGACCTTATCACAACATTTCAAGGGAATAAGACAGGTTGAAAAATTAGAAAAATGTGTCCCTCAATAACTGAATGAAATACTCCATGACAGTGCCAAACTCAAAACCTCTCGGCTGACTGAGTCTAAGCTAAGAGAAATGGGATATGAAGTCTTGCGGCATCCTCCACATTCATTTGACATTCCCCAAAAGATTTCCATCTTTTTAAGCATTCTGAATTTTATGTCCATGATGAAAATGTTCAATAAGGGAACCATAATCCGTGCTTCTCCTTAATTTCTGACCACAATGCAATCAAAGCAACTCCTTTATCAGGCTACATGAGGACTTTGAATCCTTCCAGCTCCAAAAAAAGTAAGGCAAGGTGATACTAGCTCACCAAAACTCTCCACAGCCTGCCTCGAGATGATCTTCCGAAACCTGGACTGGGAAAATAAGGGAATCAAAATAGACGGCGAACATCTGAGCAACCTCAGATTTGCAGACGACATTGTCCCTTTCACAGAGAGCTTACACGACCTCCAACTAATGCTAGATGAACTAAACGAAGAAAGCAAAAGAGTCAGCCTACACATGAACTTCAGTAAAACAAAAGTCGTGTGCAACAATCACATCAAGAATAAGGACATAACTGTCAAAATTGAAGATGCAAAACTGGGGAAAGTGGACCACTACTTAGGATAGCGAATCTCTATGAAATCCACAAAAGAAGAGGAAATCAAATAAAGAGTCACTCTAGGATGGCATGCCTTCAGCAAAGCAAGCTCAACTTTCAAAAACAAGATTAACCCAATAATCCTAAAAAGAGTATACAACCAATACATCCCTCCCGATAGTCACTTATGGAGCTGAAACATGGAACCGAACCAAGAGACAGACTCACATACTGAGAAGCATACAACGTGTGCATGAGAGAATCATGCTCAACATTACATAGATCACAAGACAGCCTAGTATATCAGGAAGAAAACGGGAGTCCGAGACAACATAGAAACTATTAGAAAACTCAAATGGCAATGGGCAGGCCATGTTGCAAGAATGGCAGACAACTGATGGACATCACAACTCACAACATGGATCCCCAGAGATCTCAAGCGAAACCGAGGCCGACAGAATACAAGATGGAGAGATGAACTAGACACATTCAGAAAATACTGGCTCCGCGACACCCATGATAGAGAATTGTGGCAAATCCTGGAGAAGGTCTATGTCCAACGACGAACGTTAAAAGACTGATGATGATGATGATGATGAAACCAAGTAAATTTTATAAAGATGGATATTATCATTAGAGGAAAAAAAGCTTATCGCTTCAATACTTTGATTAAATATCTACCATTTTTTTTGTTTACATAATCCGTCATCTTACTATAAAAAAAAAAGGAAAACATTTCGGATGTAACAACTTGTTAAACGTATTAAAGAAGCCTTTGAGACCAGATTGTAGCCACTGAGCCAAGATTTTGAATACGTACTTGTTTTCATATTGATACAAGTTCTGATTCAGGCACGTGGAGAGAATCGGGTCGCTGTGTCGCGTATCAAGCCACACCTATTTTATCCACAATACGATCTATTCAGAAATGCATAATTATGCTTGACTGAAAAGTGAAAGAAATGTCAATCGCCGTGGTTTATTTGCCTGGGTTCATATTCAATTTAATCGCAGTATCTTTTTTTTTCCTTCTCAATTTTTGAAAGAAAAAACCCCAACGATCTTACATTACTTTGATTACCAACAAAGATACATCGTTTTCCTCTATTTTCAACATCACATAGTAGTCACATTCACACAACGTGGCTATCAAAGATGCTTTCACGCAACCGAAGTCTTCTTCCGAATGGTTAGAAAATCCTGCGGGAAATATAACCCCACTTTAAATCAAAACTAATTAGTCCGCTAGTCCAGTTGTAAATTTACAACAAAGCTTGGCTGATGGCAGCAACTGATACTATAATTGCAACAGACACGATAGGAAGAAGAGAGGAGGAGAAAGGAGTCTGCTAGTTTAATAAGAGAGTAGGAAAAGAAACGGAAGAAGTTACTTGTAGTTTGATAAAATGGACAGGGGCTGATGGTTGCTACTGATACAACGTGTGACCAACACGGTTCTAAATATGTGGTGATGATAATTGAATTCTACAGAACTCATCGTGTCGTTTTTAGTTCAAAAGGTGAAAGGGATACATCGTATTTTAAATATTATTTAAAAAAAACAAAACAAAAAAAACGGTGTCCCTAATTCAGTCCGATGTCAATTACATTTTCTCAAATAAATATATTATGAAATAAAATGACTGTTTGAAGATTCTTCCCTCTCTCTCTCCAATATATTTTACAGAATTAATTACACCTTACGCCAGGTGTAGAAAAACTCTAACACTAAGAAAAGAGTTGGGAAATTAATTTACCACGTGAGTAGCCAAGGGTTTTAACTTTTTTAGGGCTTATCTCTAAAAGAATAACTTCTTTATGAAGTACTGCTTTTTCAACGTCTAATCAAGCGGTTTCGAAACTGGGGTCAGTCATATAATGCTTAGGAAGGGGTCGGTTCCGCAGCAGTGTTCAGTCTGAACCTGACACTGAATCTTATGGCAGAGAGAAACAACATCTAGCTATCAAAAACCAAAAACATAATAAGTGCACACCGATCTGCACCATACCATACATCGGGATTCAAATAGATATTATTAATTCTAAATAGATATGAGATTTAAAAGGTCAAAAGTTGCTTATTATAGTAGTTCACTGTTTAATTTAAAAACTAAACGCTAAAAAAAAAAAAAAAAAAGAAAGAAATTAAAAAAGGGCAGTCCGTCAGAATATTTCATTTAACGGGTCCTTGAGTTTTCAAAATTTTGATAACACTGCAATAACCAATTCATAGATACCAGTGACAACCTTTCTGATTACACTAAAGTACACTTGACCTTATAGCAAACGACCACAATGAGTATCAGGGCTACCACAGATTATAGCAATTGGACCAAAAGTACCAAATCGTCTATGAATGTACCAAGTACAAAAACACCTGAAATACTGATAAATTGAAAGAAGTTACTCAAAATTTGAGTCGGATACTGAAGAACTGTTTTATTTCCATCTTTATCTTCATTTAAATGAAGTTTTTCAGACAGGTTCCATTTTGAACAAGGCGTCTTTTTGTTTACAGATAGTGAAATAAGATATATTTTAATATTTTGCTGGACTATAAGGTGAAATATATAAATTTATTTAAAAAGAAATTGCTAAATGTACCAAACTTTCCAAGCCTGGTACCAAACGTACCGAAATGAATTTGAAGAGCCATTTTGGTACGAATATGTCAAAAGTGGTAGCGCTAGGAATATCCCACCTGGGTATATGAGGGTAGGTGCAGGAAATACACTATACCTGAGCCTAGGGTCCAGACGAGACCGGGGAGTCATCAATGACTAGCGAGACGAACTTGCTGACCATTGCTCTACAGCACGCGCCCAATTAACTAGTAGAGAAAAAATTCATCTTTTTGTGTACACGAAAAAAAAAAAAAAAATTGAAAAAAAAAAAAAAAACGAATAAAATTAGCAGAGATATAATAGAGCTTCCTTAGTACAGGCATCTACAGCTTTCCAAAATTTCGTTATACGCCAATTTTTTGATCATACGAAAAGGGGCGAAATGCGAAAATAGCATACACCACATTTATTTTGCAGTGAGCCGTTAGAAAGAGAGCGCATACTCTTCCCAACCTCCGACGACTAAGCCTAACATACCATCATCACCATTCTGAGGGTCTGGAAACGCTCAACATTTTCCCCCCATATACATTGATGGTAAATGCTTTTTTTTTTATATACAATTTTTTTTTACAATTTTACAATATATTTTTATTTGAAGGCTCTGCTTATTTGGATAACGGGGAAACCTGTATCAAAATAGTGACTGGATGTCGAAACAAAGCGACGGTACTTCATAACCAAAAATGGAAAAAACATTTTCTCCATATATTTTTAATATATAATGGGCTTTGAATAATTTGCTATTCAGTCAGAAACTACTGCTTGGCTGTACAGTACTGCACAACTGACTGGTGCTAGGGTGGCCGATTGGTATTTTTCAAGACCAAAATCAGTAGTTGAGGGAGGGAGCCATTTGGAAATTCCCCTGGGCTTCCAATAGGGGTAGGAGGCAAAAACCCTTCATAGTTCACCGACTGAATGACTATTGACATTACACAATACGGATATGTTTTCACATACATGAATTGCATAAATAATAATTCAGACTTCTGGTGTCGTTTTTCACCAATTAGACAATAGCGCATTTCTATTTGTGGCAAATTTTCCTTATTCGGCAAATCTCACTAAATGTGGATGAGGGGGGGTCTCAAGGAGCCAAAATCAGCACCCTCGGTCCCAAATCCCTTGCTGCGCTTCTGACCAAATAAGGTACCGAACAGAGCTATTTGGTCCCGAAAATTAAGTAAGGCACCGAAGGAAGATCTATAAAAGTAAAGATACTCTCTTAAACGAAAAATATACAATATAAAACAATAGATAAAAAATATGTATCATCATCCATTTTCCCTGCAAGCTTAGTCTGATGATAGACCTCAAGATATCTGATTATTGAAGCAACTCCATTTAGCCCTAATTAATACCATACAAATTTGGTCTAAGGCAGCAAAAAACATCTGGTAACCCTGGCATGCGCGTGCAGACAAGCGGGTATGGTTCCATTGATAGAGCGCTTGAAGGATGAGAAGTCCGGGTGGCATCAGCAGTTACTGTAAATGTCGGCCGGATGAGTGATGCTTGTTAAGCAACAAGACGAAGAAATGTAAAAATCTTAGTGCGTTGATTCAATTTCGAGAGCACGATGAGGTTAGTTGTGTCATCAGGAAATACGCCCATCTTGAAATTATCAAGGGAGGGAAAGTGCTCATCAAAGCATAATTTGCTTATCATACAGTTTAGGGGAATATTTTATACGGTTTTATAGAAAACTTTGAGCACAACTTAACGAAAGTGGTCCCGACTGGAATTCTGAGTGTGAAAAAAGAAAGAAAAAAAAGAAAGAAGCAAGGCAAAGCAATTTATCTAAGCCAATAAAATATAATGTATCTATTTACTTCTGTTTTTCTTTCGTAAATTTTCTTATTAATATTTTTAACCCTCCTTGATAAATTCGAGGTAGATAGTGTGTAAAAAAAAAACAAAAAAAACAAAACAGACTGTTCAAAAACTGCTACGTTGTACATGTTATCTTTGACATCTGTCTCTGTAAAACCATTTCTTTCCTATTGAGTTTTCATATTAATCCCAGTTGAGATTAATGAGCATTGCATCAAAAATGAAACGAAAATATTGCCCAGAGTGCATCATAATTGATTGTGAAATGAAAAAGTCATAATTATGTGAAAACAAAACACTGTATAGTTTGCTTTCTTTCTTTCCAGTACTTTCAATTTTTTATCTCGGGAATTGAAAGGAACAAAAAGGGAATAATATGACGTAGTGTGACGCAAAAAGAAAAAAAGGGATATTCCTCTTTCTTTGTCCACTCTCTATATCGTATAGGTTCTCCCTCTCATTAAGATAACAGTTTTCTTTCTTTATTACGAACGATGTCTATCTCTCTTCGACCATTCTCTCTTCGGGTCGCCCAATTTCTAACCAACACCGTTAAACTAATTTAAGTCTGGTCTTAACAAGAAATACCCCCCGTTCTTAGAACTGTCGACTCACGCTGCGATTAAAAAAAAAAACAAATTTCCATCAAGCGAATTTATGAAAAAAAAAAAAAGACAAAAGTAAATCGATGCATTATACTTTTATTGCTTTTTTCAGGCCAACGATATGCACTTTTCCTCCCTTAATAAATTCGAGACGAGTAGATTTCGTGATGGTCACTTTACCGATGGGCACTTTTCCGGGATCTAAAGTTAGTTGAAAGGTCTAGATGGTTCGTTTACGAACAAAAAAAAATGACCCTTTTTCACAAATGTCCATGGTACTTATACCACACATCATCAATAAACTTTGAGGAGTTTCAAGTAAAATAAAGTAGAAAAAAACGGTCCTACTCTTATGTCAAGAGTAAAAAAGATTGCAAACCTAAGCAAACCCCCCTCTCTTGACTTGCAGTCAGTCTAGCGAATGCGGGCTGGGTTATTGTCTACAAGAAGCAGTTTTTTTTTGTCAAAGCAAGTATGTCAATCTCTAATAATAACAGACTTGACTATTGGATATTATTTTTCCAAAATTAAAATCAAATCAAATCATGACAATAAAAGTAAGAATATGACTCAGAGGAGTTGGAATTCCGGACTTTCTTTCGGGATGCTCCAAGTAGGTCACGTGACCAAAATGACCCTCTAAAGCAATTTTCACCTTTTTTTTTCATTCTTTGTTTTTTATAAAAAGGTATTTATTCATTATTTTCCCTGCGGTACATTCACTTATTTAGGAGATGAAAAATATTTCTCAAGATTTGAGATTTATGAAAAAAAAACAAAAAAAAACACAGAGATGAATTGACCCCCCCCCTGACAATCCTCTGTTGTATGCCCAAGATTTTAACCATTGTCCAAATTGAATACGAATGCACAGAAGAGAAAAAACAAAACAAAAAAACTTTTGAAACACCAGGGGATGTCAGCTATAAAATGATGAAATAAAGCTCTATGTATTCATAAGCATCTATTTTTCTTTCATGGATTTTTCGCTCCATCAATATGATGGAAAAAACAAACAAACAAAAAAAACAAAAACAACTAGCGCCTAAAAGTTTTGTACCGTTTTTAACATCGAGTGAGCGAGTGTGTGGAACTTGACAATTTACAATCGCCAAGACAACTTCTCACGATTTGAATGATGCTACTTCGTTTTTGCCCCCTTTAATGTATCTGTAGTCCATTTCGACAATGAGGGTTGTAAACACAGAAAAAGGTCGATCCCATCGGAACCACTTCAAAATCACGTGACATTCGATAAATTCATCTCCCCTCATGTTCGTTTGTAGATTACGGTCACTTGTTAGTGTTACCAAAAATAGAAAAGAAAAATGAGGTTTACGACTGATTTGGTCCAACAGAAGATATTGTTGATGAGATGGTATTATTTGCATGTGTAAACAAAGGGGAGTACCATACAAATAATTGACTAGTTCTCGATTTTCTAAAATTGTCAAAAGTACAAAGGATTCTATTTAGTTGAAACAATACGAGGAAGGTGTTTTCTTCGCTTGAACGGGTAACAAATGAACAGAATCAGAACCACCACTAAAAATCAAATCCATGAGGTAGTCCCGGATTTACGATTAGGTTACCGACCGATAATAAGATCGTAAGTCGAAAAATCGTAACTCGAATGCGCTTTATATTTCTTATATCATTATGAAATAGATTATCACGGTTGTTCATTTATTTAGATGGCTATCATTCGTTTTGTGAACGCGAAAATTTTAATCGTTATCGAAACTGACTACGGGTGCACAAAAAGGGTAAAAATTATTACACTGGACGATATTCAAAAGCAATAATATAATTTATAAATTAACTTCTTCCAATAATTTTTCAGACTCTCGCTCACTCGATTGATGTTTAAAACGGAGAACAACCTTTGTGCTTGGTTTTTAACACCGAGTGAACGAGTGTACAGAACTTTATAATTTACAATAGTTATTTAAATATAATTAATCATTAATACGGTCTGACATCACTTAGTTTTTGCCCTTTTGTGCATCTGTAGTCGATTTCGACAATGGTTAAAAAAAAAAAATGCTTCGTTCGTCGAGAAAAATTGCAAGCCGGGGACTTCTTGTGTGCGCTTTCAAATCTCATTATTTATAGCGATATTTCGTAGTTTAGCGCCTCAAGTTATTCTAGTAGTTAAAACAATTGTATTATAACATCAACAAAAATTAATAACGATGCATATATTATCGTAGAAAATTAACAAAAACTTGTTTAATTAACTCGGTAACCACAAAACAGTAAATAATGACCAACTCTAAATAAAAGTTTCCAGGGTCGTAGTATAATACGAGAAGTAAAGAGATGATAATATTTATTTACCAAACAAATTGCTCAAACCAATGAATAACCCTAATCCTCAATAGGACGTTCGTTATTGTTACCTTTATTGGACCCAAATTTGACTAATCCAGGGGGTCATTTTTTGGTGTTACACCGGGTATCGTCAGCTAGACAATGTAACTCTTTCTACAGATATAAACTATTTAATTTATTCAAAGCAATAAAAATATAATTTATGTATTAACTTCTGTTCTTTCATGACTCTTCCACACTCAAGTTCACTCGCTGTTTTAAAAACAGCGAATCAAAGGTATGCGCCGTTTTTAACATCGAGTGAGTGAGTAAGTGTGTGGAACTTGGAACTTTTCAATTTGTGATCGGGACCTATTCGCCTATATTGAACCCCACCTTTTTTTAGACAAAATAAATACGTTAAAACAATAATCGACACCACCCGGTATAACAGAAAATGAAGTGATCTTTTTGGAATGAGTCAAAATTCAGGTGCAATTAAGGTAACAAACATCCTAAATTCATAAATTAACCATCACAAACCTCTAAACAAACAAAAAAAGTTTTTTTTTCTAATCGCTTATCGTATTTTACCACGTCCGGGGTTTTCAATTATACTGTAAGTCAAATTTTTGTTAGTACGTACGGACAAAATTACAGGTGTAGAGTTGATTGACCCACTATCCGCTGACCTAGGTATAAAAGTTGATTTCTTGCAGTTTCCAGAGTTAATTCATTAAATTATCATTCCAAATTATTCAATATAAATCTGAAAATTAAATTTCTCTTCAGTCTTCAATTAGGTTAATTCAAATATCCAAATGATCTCAACCAAACAATAAAGAAACTGGTCATTGTACAAGCGAAGGATTCTGTACATACTAAGCAACAATCAATCAACTGTTTCAGAAACAAATACCTGGAATTTTTTCTTCTAATTATTATTCTAGGTGCGACATTAATACAGTTTTAATTCTTATTTTTCAGAGTTAATCAAGATAGTTGGTTTATGAATATATATTTTTCCTAGTAAGATTCTAGGTATTTTTTTTTCAATAATTAAACGCGGGAATCTGCAAGAAATCAGAAAAAGCCACTATGACAATAACAAACTATAGAGAAATAGGTTTTTCCTATTCGAGTGGGAAAGAAGGTCAAGTTGAAATCACACCTTTTACTTATATAATAAAAAGGTAAATAGTTCATCCACCCTCCCCCTGTCAATATTCAACATCGAGGTCAAAATCATAACTTAGAAAAAAAATCATATATTTTGTTTAAAAAATAAAGATAAAGACATTAGCATGGGGTTACTTTCGATTCATCTAGTTTTTTTCCCCCAAGGTAATTAGAAAATCGGACTTTTTCTTCAGCGGTGGAGGGGGTAAACACTAGATACACCTGGGGTGGGACTAGCTAAGCAACATCTAATTTAGAATAATTAACAAATAAACTAATTGTGTAAACCTTTAATTTCAAATAATAACTAGATGTTTTGCTTCAAATCAAGTATTTTAATCATAGAATTAAACAACACTTGAAAAAACTATATATTTTTACTCACGCGCGGCAATTATAGCCTACCCTTAATTCAATTAAGAATATTGTTTACATTACATACATTAATACTGCAAAATACACCTGACGCAAGGTAGAATCCACTTATGATAAACCGCCGTTTTTTTACAAAGGACACATGCTGCAGATTAGGGTTATTTTCTTATTAAATGCCTATAGTGATAATCTATGACATGTCCGGAGTATAAGGGTTTGGAACAGTAAGATGTATATAATTCAATAATTTTAATTTAAAATTGGCCATGTTTGCCGCGTGAGTAAAGTAGGTTTTAATGAGCCGAGTTTAGTCAATGGTAGCTGTTTGACATGGGTTAGCAACAACAAAAAAAAAAAATTAAACATTAAAGATCAAAAAAATATTACACATTAAGAGACATACTAGAAAATCATATACAGTGTCTATGATAGTTACCACCCTTTTTTTGCGAACCTCAGCCAAACAATTACCGAGTTGATTTTTTAAAATAAAAGAAAGAAGAAAAAAAAGAGCGGCGGGGGTCTATTCATTTTCAAAGCTTGATTTAAAAGATATATGCATATATACACATAGATTGATATCACTATGACCCACAGAAAATGAATGAAAATCATGCAACAAAACAAGGAAGAAATAAGTCAAGTAACACTCACGTTGTCAAAATCGTAAGCCTTCCATATTTCAAGGTAATTCGCCTGCGAAATTAACGTTTCCTCCATTATATTGAATCTTTTTCTCTTCTATTTTTCCCCCAGATGGTCTTCCTAGTTTTTTCTTATTATTTCTCCCCTTTATTTGCTTGTCCCCTCTAGGTAGAAAAACAAAAAAAAGGGATTTAAAAATCACATTATTCACAACAACATGAAACGAGATCTGCCATCTTATTTCGTCTTGTTTTGTGCGCAGTGCCCGGAAGTCGAAGCAACTAAAACGAGAGATATTAACTGCAGAACTAGAATCTCCACTTCACTTACCTATATACATACATACATAAGTAAAATCATAGATACATAAATGAATAGATATATAAAGGAAATATCTATTGGAGGTGTGGAGTGGCCGAACGGTTACCAGCGCAGAGAATGGGGTCAGTTATCAGAGTTCAAACTCGTCTCTACTGGGACAGTTTTGTGTTCACTTTACTTGCGCAAATGCCCTTAGGAAAGGCATGAATCCATCTCTCCTAGTTATGGACAAATAGTTGTGCTGACTGGGCTCTCTAGCTATGGTTGGCAACCAGTCTAGGAGACGGCCTACGTTGATTCCAAAAGCAGCTTTAACCCTTTTAAGACTAACCTATTAAGGTGTTTAATGCTTGTATTAAAATGACCCAGACTTGTATTCAGGGGCGGATCCAGAATATGGAGCAGGGGTAGGGGAGGGTCAAGTTTTTTGATTGGCTGAGACTCACAAAAAATATTATCATTTATTCAAAGATATACAAAAAAAAAAATCATACACTGCGTCTATGATAGTTACCTCCCTCTTTCTTTGCGAACCTCAGCCAAACAAATACCCAATCTTTTTTTTTTTTTTGTTTCCAAAGTTAATTTATGATTACTTGGGATTATTTTGGATTTTGCATTTATAAAATTCTTTACATAAATATTTCCAAAAAATGTTTTAATTCTGCTTTGGCTAAGCATTGGTTAGGGGCAGGGGTGGAAGAAAACACCCATCCTAAATATGCGCAGGTTATATCTCAGCAGTTATAGAATCCTCGGGATATATATGTCCCAGGAGTTTTGAAAGGGTCAAGATGGGTTTTTCCAGGCTGTGTTGCCCTGGACACACCCTGAAATAAAAACATCTGTGGTGCCCCAGCAACATTGCACAGGGGTACTGGGAAAATACATACATAACCATATATGTTTATTCATAGCCTTGAAAACATAGCGGCTATAAGTGATGATTCATGTCTCAGCCCAACAAAGAATCTTCTATTCCTGAGATTCCAAAAAAAAAAGAGGAAAAAAAATAACAAGTCTGGTTAGTCAGGCAATAGAAACTGTCACATGACCAATTTCTTTTAGCAGCATGGTGTGTTGGGGTGATCAATTAGAAAATTGGAAAAAAGAGTGATCGATGAGGGAGTTACTTCTCTCGCCTCTTGTTGGACAGTGATCACTAAAAAAAGTCTGAATTTACAAAAAAAAAAAAAAATGCAAATGCTGCCGAGCATAAACTAAGGGATCAATTTATCATAAACTTGTATTATAAATTGAATCTCCCCACAAAGAATATTTAGGGGTGAATTTGCAAAAAAAAAATCCAAAAACGTTTTTTTTTTTAGTTGTAATAAGGAATACTTGGTTTCAATTTTCAGCCCTCTTGCTCAATTGGTGTGACTATAGCCAACCAGTCGACCAGCAGAAGAAGAAACATGTTGATGTCGACAGTCTTGATTGATGGTTTCTAGTCTCTAACAGCAATAACAACTTTATTCCTTAGTACAGACAGACTTTAATTTATGCAGTTTTCTCATTAAAACTGATTCTGGGTTTATTTCACAGGAAAATTGGTCAGATTCCAAAGTTTTTCTCCCTGTTCAAGTATGAGATACAAAATCTATCTTGTTAGCAAAAATTTTAAAAATTGACACTTAACACTTTATTTCATTGATAATGATGATGGTGGTGATGGTGGTGGTTGAGTTGATGATGATGATGAAGAGGAAGAAGAGAGAGTTAGTTGTTAAGCAGCATCTTTAACAGACAAGCATTAACATACAACTTTATATAATTAATTTTTTTCAGATGAAAGCAAAGTTTGAATCGTGGATCTCCTTGTTAGTGATGGTATGTTTTAAAAGGAGAAAAATCAAGTTTTCCTTTTCAAGAATACATTTCTCTGAAGAATGATTATATATGATACTATTCGGCCTTGTGGCGTTGTGCATATTTTGCTTTAAAATCTTCCCCTAGGTCCAAAGTTGGTTGGCTGAATCAGACTTTTAGTATTACATAGAAATAGATTGGAATAGCTAGAGCCAACACAGACCCCCTCAATTTTTGTTTTTTTGGAGGGAGACAAAAGGGGAAACTATATGCAGATTTTACACGTATACACATCTATTTAGGGCTTACTGGAACCGTTTTAGGCAGTGGGTAAAGTCAGAAGTTCAAGAAAGAAGTAGTTTAAATGAAAATTAAGCATTGTGAAATAATATGATTAACAAGTCTGGTGAGTCACTCAGAAGAAACATTCACATGATGAGCATCTTTTGGCGGCATGTTGTGTTTGGGATGATCAATTAAAAAAATTGGAAAAAGGGGAGATCGATGGATAAGTTACTCTCGTCTTTTGTTGGGCAGTGATCAGTAAAAAAAAGTCTGAATTTTCAACAACAACAAGCATTAGACACAAACTAAGGGATCAATTTTGAATGAACTTCCATTTCAAATTGAACAAAAACCAATTGGGGAGAGTTTTCAATAGAAAAAAAAAATTTTCCCTAGGCTTATAAAGAAGTGAATGTTTGAATTTTCAGCCCTTTAGCTCCACTGGTGCAACCTGTATGTGTGATAAATACCAGGCCTGACCAACTTGAAAGCTGAAGAAACCTATGTTGATATTTTTGGTTAACAGTTTTTAATTAATAATGAACAAATACACCGAGCACAAACAAGCGGTTGTTCTAGAAAATAAAAAGAATTAAATACTCTGGAACTTCAAGATCCAGACCAACTATACCATCTAAGCAAAAAGACTGGGTCTGGTTGTTGCAAACAAAAAAAATCAGCAGACCACAGGCTTAAGAGAAAAGAAAACTAAAAAATAAGAACATATCAGATTGTTACTCATGAAATGTTGTTTTTAGAATAGTAAGATGGAGAATAATATCAATGCATATAAAGAGCATATAGGTAAATTTATTCCCGGTTTGTATGTTGTTGATGCATCTCATTGGTTAATTTACCTTCCTATTATGACATAACAGTTATACCATAGATTATATCATATAAACTCCCTAGACACATTAAAACAACTCGATTTGAGACTTGAAAAAACTTACGATACTTGAATTATTAAAATAAAAATTACCCAATAATATAGCTTTAGGCTCTTTAGTGCCAATTCATACATAAACAACCCTGTCATTTTTTAAAGGTAAATTCTAGTACCAATGCATTCTCCCGATAGTCACTTATGGAGCTGAAACATGGAACCTAACCAAGAGACAGACCCGCAAACTGAGAAGTATGCAACTTGCGCATGAGAGAATCATGCTCAACTTTACATGGAGAGATCACAAGACAGCACAGAATATCAGGACAAAAACGGGAGTCCAAGACATCATAGAATCTATTTAAAAAAACTTAAATGGCGATGGGCACGCCATATTGCAAGAATGGAAGACAACCGATGGACATCACGACTCACAACATGGATCCCAAGAGATCACATGAGACCAACAGAACACAAGATGGAGAGACAAACTAGACAAATTCAGGAAATACTGGCTTCATGATAGAGAATTGTGGCAAATCCTGGGGAAGGTTTATGTCCAACGACAGATGTTAAAAGACTACTACTACTACTACTGCTACTGCTGCTGCTGCTGCTGCTGCTGATGATGATGATGATGGAGTAAAGAATATAGAACAATTTTAACTCTTGTACACTGCAATTTAAATTTCTATTCCTTATCAATTAATACTAATTCCTTGTTAATGTAAACCCTTTTCCACTTTTACTTTCAACTCATTTTCAACACATACCATCTAATTTTAATCAAATGACAGTTCTACCATTATTGTACTCGGCCTGTCTTAGCTCTATAAATGAAAGCATGGAATATTAGGTCATCAGAGCAACTATCAAAATAAAGTTCTCGAGGAGATAAAAGAAGCAAAGATCAGTGAATTGAAACGTAACAAGAATATTTCAACGTATGATAAAACACAATTAGTTTTAGAAACCATCAACTAAACCTGTCAACAGTTCTTGAGCGCACAAGTCACACTAATGGAGCTAGAGGGCTGAAAATATAAACATTTACTCCTTATTATGCTTAAAAAAAAACTTTTTTTGTTTTTTCAAAATTCATCCATAATAAGTTTTTTGAGAGGGGTTCGATTTGCAATGTAAGTTCATCCAAAATTGGTCCCTTAGTTTGTGTACCGCGAGATTCATGCTTGTTTTTTCTAAATTCAGACTTTTTTTACTGTTCACTGCCCAACAAAAGGTGAGAGAAGTAACTTATTTAATGATCATCGCCTTCTGCAATTTTTTAATTGATCATCCCAACATGGCATGCTACCAAGGACGGTGGTTACATGATGGTTTCTATTGAGTGACTAACCAGACCTATTTATTCATTCATTTGTTTTCTGTCACTTTTTACGCTACCATATGATGGCATAGTAAAAAAAGAATTTTATGCTTTGCTCAACTTGATTAATAAAACGCCATAATTATTCAATGGTGAATTCAACATTATATGTCAATTTTCTGAAGGAAAACATTTTTCATCTGAGCAACTGACATTTGCATATCAATATATGTACACAAACACACACACATATATATATATCTGTATATATGTATGTACATATATTGATACATGAATGTTGGTTTCATAGATAAAAAATTTTTTTTTGATGTAACGCTTTCCATTTAATGTTTTGGTCATTGATATTTTGACCATAGACATCTCAGCCTCGTTTTGTTTTTAAAGACAAAAATGACTAGATATATAATATGTATTTACTTCTGTTTATTGTTGATGAATTCTCTTATTTCCTTTTATGTATGTACCATTCTAACATCTAGTGTGCACAGAGTGATATTTCCACAACAAACAGTTACTTATGAAAAATATTTTTTCTAACTTTTTTGCTATTTGGTAGAAAATTGATCTTAAACTCATTCTATTTGCCTTTCATGCAAAAAAATAAATAAACGAAACTTGGCTATAAAGTGTTTTTAAAAATTCATAGAACCCTGAACAAATGATATTACACAATTATTGTACATTACATTACATCTATATCTTAGGATTCTATTTCATTTTAAATTACAACAAGTTAATAATTTTCGCTTTTAACAATAAAACCAGGTTGAAAACGTCTGTAACATCCTATTACCAATTTAACAAGAGTTCTGGATGAAAGCATTCTGGATTCCTATGTAAAAGTTTATATTTTGTCAGTTCAGTTAGATGAGGATTTAAATCTTCAAGTTTTCGTGTCACAAATTTTGAATGATGTAAGGCAGGATTCTTTGCACCATTTTGATCCCGACTTGGTTTAATCTTAGCCATCGACCTCATGATCTACAGGCTAAAAAGGACCAGTTCACAGTTTCGGAGTTCAAATTCAACTGAATTCATAGGTGTAGAAGTAGTGAATGTACTTGACCTACTGTATACATACGGACCACACCTTATTTACCATACGTCTCCCTCCCCTCCCTGTTACCAAACCTCCTTTGTTGTTTTTCAACCATAACAAGGCTACTATTACCATGATGAGTTAATAGTTTAACAAATAAATTATAGTTGTTAAACGTAATGAGATTATTACATATATACCTATATCAAATATCAATTATTCCATTGTTATCAATATCTTTCCTTCTGATTCATTTTATTCATTGATTTATAGTGAATCTACGATCAGTCAGTCAGTAGGACCTTGCAACTGAGTAATGGTTCCTGGCCTGTAGGTTGGAGAACACTCTTAACAATAAAATATCAATTGATATTGCTGAAAGCCTCTTACCTCAAAAAGAAAGCTAATTTTCACAGCACGACAGCTGGATGGAAAAAAAAGGAACAGGGTTCCTCCTTATATAGCGGAATACGTAGACCAATGATTTTCAACCTTCTTCAACTCACAGCACAGTGACCCAGGCACTGAAATGGTCGAGGCACACCATCAGTATTTAGGGATAGATTCGATCATTTAAAAGAAAATGAATGATAATAATGTGTGCATAAGTTGGACTAACAAATTATTTATTAATTTTATTGCCAAAAATATATTGTTGATTCTTGTTTACAAAAGATTTTGACAGTTTTATGCATTTTCGTTATTACTACGCATTGAAGTACCAGTAATGTCAAAACATATTTAAATGTTATTTTCTTATATATACTAGGAACATTGTTCCCCAACCCTTGTTTTAGGGAGGATCGACCCTCCTCAAAAACACTTGCAGCATACCTATGGATGCTTTGAGGCATACTAATTTGGCATGGTACATTAGTTGAAAATCACTGACAGACATTTGACATCATACATTTTTTTACTTTATTTTGGCAGTTAATTTCTATTTCTCCATTAACTCATATATTCATATTCAAAAAAATCAAATCAAGGGAAATAGCATCTGAACATTTATTCTTCTCTTGTACCTTTAGGTGATTTTTGAATGAGAAAAAATTCAATTGACAAAAGAGTTCCATTTTTAAAAAAATTCTATCCAGTGAAGAGTTTTAAAGTGTTTTGGAGCATTTTCAAGAGGTTTATGAATTTAAGAGACAACTGAATTTCTAAAGCAGAAAGGAGAAGTCACTTTTAAAACAGAAAGGGAAGTAAAATTTTTGAAATTGTAAGACTGACCCTTATATCAAGTTGAGTACAACACTGCCACGTTCGCGATACTCCATAGTTCTTCCCTCTCCTTCAGTTTCTTCTTCCCTTCCTTCTCTTTGCTTCTGCTGCTCGTTGACTTAAAACTGCCGAAGATTTTGATTAATTTGGACCTTTGATTGGAAAGACGGATGGATTTAAGAGTGTTAATCGAGCTTCTGCTCTTTGTTGAAGTCTTGGTGGCTTAATTGGTGATGCAGGCTGGGCTAAAACAGTGCTTCTCCTTTGCTAAGTGTAGGTTTGGATCCCACAGGAGGCTTATTCTTAATTTTCCAATCAACGCTATTTACTAACTGTCAGAGGATAATCAGTCAGAGCAGAGAATTGCGCTAAAAAGCAGCTAATCAAATTAAGATGAAGGTAAAAAGTATTCATAAAAATAATAATCATTTATAATAATTTGTCTAATAAGAATAAAAGAAATGGAAAAATATATCAACAAAATTTAGGGACATCACTACTTCTGAACCTCAATGTATGGAAATAAATGAGAGAAGTAAGGAACAATGATTTCTTATCCAGCGCCATCTTATAGCAAGGGCATCCTGAGCAGATTGGAGGACCCCCAGAAGCCCTGAAATTTTATTTGAAAAAAAAAATTAAGGTTTATATTATTGAATGGCAGACAGATAATCTTCTTTAAACCCGTTTACATCCATGTTTGAATCAGTTCATGACTATGTATTAAATCAGGATCAGGACTATGGCCCATGGGTAATCCAGGATATTGGTTTGCCCATGGGCCTCAAATATCTTCAATACCGCCCTGTCCTTCTTGCTCCTTGGGAAGGTATCACATGTGGCTTCCTTTTTTTGTCATTGTGCTATGGATTCTGAAGGTGTCAAATTGATCGTCTGCTGGTTAACTGGAGTGAATCACTAAAACTGCTCATTCAGTTGTAAGAAGATTTATTGTTGCTCAAGTATTGGATGTGGATAGAGTCTATTCTATAAAATTAACTGCTTGATGGGTGTGTTTAGGGTCTCTGAAGGAGTTTTGGTTTTATATGAGCATGGCATGATGGAGATTCTCCAATAAGAAATTGGGGCACTATCAGAGCACTGGGGTCTGGATTTAAATGAACCTTCTATGGCTTTTGGTTCAAGATCAAAGTGTAGTATCTATTATTCTTTCATCAATGAAACAGTTTTTAATTTTAAACATTATTATGATGGAAGATACATATACAAGATCCTACCCAAAAGTTTGGGGAATTTGACGATGAAAGAAGACTTTCTTATTCCAACATCTAAATTCTACCAGAGTTCTTGGCTGTACTCTGGCTCAAAGAGGTTAGCACCAAAAGTTTGTACAACGTCCAGTCTGCATACACAGTTCAAACTTCCCAAACTTTTGACTGGCATTTCTATATTGTTTATGTTTTTTTTTCAAAGTGACCATTAAGAGTATATTTAAAAAAACTGGAACCAAGTATTAAACGATTTTTATTTCATATAATAACAGTATATAACACAGAAGAATATTGCAACATATATACATATATATTTCTATATACATGCATATTCAAGTGGTTTCTTCATTAATAAATATCAACAAGGGAGTAGGCAGGGCCATTTACAAAGGGGAGATAACCAATACAAAAACTAAACATTTCTCAAGATATTAAAAAATATCTTTTTCTTTACTGTACTAGTAAATTCTATTCAGCTATTCATTATCATTATTATTATCAACATTATTATCATTTCTTTTATTGTATATTTCATCATTTATTTTGATTTTTTTTCAATTTCATTTTATTAACTGTATCTCCCCACTGTGAGTTATTTCGAAATCATCAGTACACTCACAACATTTTAAGTTGCTTCGGTCTGGTATTTTTGGGAGGGTCGGCTCTGTTTCTTGTCTCACTTATAACGGAAGTAGCATATAGCGGCAGTAGAGGCGCCGACAGTAGCAATACAGAGCAGGAAGATGGAACGGACTTTCCATTGAGCATTGGAAGATCTTAGAAGCCTATTGATGCGCTCAACTTGCTCCCGGGTGTAATCAATGGTGCTGCTATTGTCGATGATGTATGTTGCCATGTCACATTTGTCGTTGAGATTGATCTGCGCACGGATGCGAACGAGAGCCTCATCCTTGGTGAACTCATTTCGGCTTGTCAAACGTTCGATTTGTTGATACTCACAGCTGGAATAGAAGAAACAAATGGTTATACAAACATCTAGTTTGCCCCGGGCCGTGAAGAGTGATGGTGTATATGAGATATATGGATACATAATTGTATTTTATATACACAGATGGATAATAGAGATTTGAATCGCAGTGAGTATGGAAAATTGTGTTCTGTTGACCACGAATAATTTTTTAATTTGAAAAAATTTTTTTTTCAAATTAAGCATATTTACTCTGTCATCAGGGCATGAGATTCTATTTTTACATCATCATCATATCTCAGTCAACTTAATGGTGATATTGATGAGCTGCGTTCCTTAGCATGATAGAAGATAAATAAATCAACACACATTGTGTTTGATCATACGTGGAGATCTAGTTTTGTCAGTAATATTTGTGTCAATTCCAGACCACTGACAAAACCTTTCAGATTTTTAATGCATCTTTTTTTAGTAAAATCATTATCAATGTATTTACATGTATAATAGTACTATTCTGTCAGTGATGCTTACATTAATTCTTGAACATTGACAATCCCTTTTCTTTCATTTTCAGTGCATTTCTATAATAAAATCATTTGCAATACATTTATATTATATACATAGGAGCTTGATCCTTAAATAATGATTGTATTAATTTTCTTTCTTATTGATTTTTAATGAATTTATAGCATAAAATCATCTACGATTCATTGACATTATACGTCTAATAGCTTTATTCTATAAGTAATTCCTTACCATAGACAGAACCCCTTCTTCTATACTTTCAATGTATTTTTATGATAAGATCATTACATGTGATAACCCTATTGTCAGGATGCTTACTTTAATGGGTATATGAGCAGGGGGAGAGGGGGCTATTCCTTTAAATTCGTGAAAAACCGTGAAAAATTTCAGGCAAACTGAGCCCTCATCCCCCCTAAACTAAGAGTTCTCATACGCTCATGGTAATGATTACATCAATTCCTGACTACAGACGATCCCTTTTCCTTATTTTTAATGCATTTCGAATGTAAAATCATTTATGATGTATTGACATTATACATCAAATAGCTTCATTCTCTTGATGTGATGAAATGACCACAATTGATAAAAATCAAAAGGTCTTTATCTAAACCAAACTCTAAGTAGGTTTGGGATGGAATATGAAGGTTCAGGGCATTATAGAGCTGTGACATTCCTGACTCACTAGTGTAGCAATAAGCCAATGCTTAAATAGTTGTGACATTTATAGTGTTAGTATGTTTAGGGTCAGTTCTGATGGTTAAGTGTAATCGGCTTCATCCAGGATTAGTGTGGATTAGAATACAGGCTTGTTTGGTAAGCCGCTTGGATATCAAGTGCCTGACTTCTAGCCAGCAGCCTTTAGGGGTAAAGGGTAATAACCCCGGGGTCGTTGCTTCCCTTTATTTACATCTAATTTCGATATAGACATTACAATAGTGATATTTTCAATTCCTGTAGGAGACAGTCACTCATGACTGAAAGTTGAGATATGATTCTCATCAATCAGTAACACTTACATTACTTCTTGACCCCTGATAATCCCTTTCTTCCTCATTTGCAATGAATTCTCATTATGAAATCGTTTACAAAGCATTCCCATAGTAAACAGACTTGCAAAATTTCTTTAGAAGTAAAATCATTAAGAGAGATACATTATTTGACACGATTGTCAGCACTTGATATGATTGAGTTGGTTTTTAAAGAAATTGATGACTTCAATTTTGTAATAACTTTTGTAAAACTAATTCTAATAAAAACTATGTCAGATTGTAGAGAATTTTATTGTGAGTAACTTTTTTTTTATTATACTGAGTCACCGGAAAAATGCCGGATATGAAGTTTTGGGGAAATTTTACATCAAATTTTATATAATGCAATGTTTGCAAAAACTGCTGCATAAAATGTTTAGGATATATTCAGTTTGATCAGCAAAGGGTTTTTTTCCTCAAGAAAATCAAGGATTCACCAATTTGTAAACTCATACCAAGGTTTTTAGTGCGGGAAATGAAAAAGAATTTTAAAAGTCAGGTACTTATCATTTATAATCATAATCAAATCAGCTATCTTATATACGTATGTTTTTTGGGCACACTGGTTTAGAGTGTTCATCTGGTTATCAAGAGAAAGTTGGATTGAATTCATCTGGGAGCAACCTTTTCTTTCAATTCTTTTCAAACAATATAGTTCAGGAAGGAATTTTCTGGTAGTTGTGCATACATATCATTATCAATTTGAAGTTTTTTTTTTTTTAGGCTGAAAATTTTGGTAGGTAAACCCAGTCAGCCATGCTATTAACTCATAAATGAGGGTCAGAAAAGATGGGCTCATACCTTTTCCAAAGGGCAATAGTGCAAAGTGGACAGGGTAATCTTAAGAATATTTGAGGCCCCAAGGCAAAGCTATGTACTGGGGTCTCTTACCCCTTGAACTCTTGCCCGCAACAGATTAAAATAAGGTTTTTCAAGTGCAAAATTTGCATCATTTCATAGCAGAAAATTTAGGTTTTGAGAAGTTTCTTTATCTCTACTATTTGATAATATGAATCTTGGTTTTTATTTTTCAAATTGAATTTTAGGGCCTCTGAAATAGTGGGGACCCTTAGGTCACTGCCCATCGTGCTAATGCAATAATAATTTGGACTCGGATCACCAATTCCATTATCCATGCAGTCAACTTGTTATGCTACTCATACGTTTGGTTCACAAGCAAGAGGAGAAAGAATTTTAACTTACCAATTAACAACCAAGGTATATTTAACCCATGGCAGAATGGATCCGCTCTCAAATAGCAAAGGAATGTCAAGGATCACAAACTGATAGCCTGGAAAGACAAAAGAAAAGAAAAAAAGTCAGAGGATAGGTAAAAATTAAATTGGTACGTAGTCCACCATGTGTCCACTCGGATAGTGTAATGGTTAGCACATCTACTTCACACACAGAGGGTTATAGGTTCTAATACAAATGAAGAGCGTGGAAAACTCTTCATAGGACAAATTTCCCTGTGCTCTCAGCAGAGTGGGCACACTCTTGCTGTGTGTTCAGAGTAGAAGTATCCAAGAGGGGTGGTCTTCATAAAAACTTGTAAAAATCAAGTCCTTGTTTTAATCAAACTAAAATGTTGTAAGGAACATCAATCTAATGCATGCAATGGAGATTAGGATTTTGTCACTGGCTGTTTATCTCATAAGAGATGAACGCTTTATAGCAAATCATGTCTTTATTTACCTCTGCTGATGAAGTTGGAGGAGGTATATGTATTCTTGTGTTTCTCTGTCTACAATATTTCCAAATTTTTGAGGAAAGGTGAGTAATTGGTTACAGATATTGTCCAGACCATTCATATTGGAAAATCATGCCATGTTGTGTGAATTTGACAATTCTTTAGGCATAAGCATTCTTTTTATAATCTGTTCAAATCTTTCTACAACAGCTTGGATTAATATGTCCTCCAGATCTCTTTCAGAAATCTACTGGGACATTTTAATTTAGACATTATGCACCCTAATAGGTCTTGAAAGAGTTGAACAGAACTGGTATCAATATAGTGACTAATTATTTCCTTAGTTTTGGAACCTCACTTTCAAAGGAACTGAAAACAACAATCAAATTTAACCTATTATGAAAAAAAAAATTTCAAAAGTATTTTCATTCATTATTTCTGTAACCATTGAGACTAAAATAGCATTTTATAAAACAAGAACAATGTTCATTTGGTTGTAAACTAAATCAATCGATATGCTTATCAAAGGGAGAGAAAGCGGACCAACATTCATGAATTTACGACAGAGTTATTCCCCATTAAAAATATCATGGATTTTGGGCTGTGATTTAATGTAGTCAATTGGCTTCTGTCCCACATTTTCCATGGCATTTTGGCTTGTAACAAAAAATTGAATGTCTATTTCCTGTACAGTGGTCCCTCAAGCTGCATACCTCCATTGCAATTAAATGGGGTTAGGCTAGGGTCAAACTTCAACACTTGAGATGCCTCAAAGCAAAGTGTTGAGAGAATTGGACAATTTCTGGCAGTACTCACTTATATGGGTAACAATCTACTCTTGTGGCTGGATGAATAAATACCACTTCTTAACCCAAGGGTCACAAGAAAATATTTTGTGTTGCATTAAAATTTACTTCATTGTGTTACCTTATTTTGGGAAAAAAGTAATTTTTGTTAAAGCAGAAATTATACAGTCAGATGCAATTTACCCGTTTACTTCTGCTGATAGATTAAAAAAAAGAAAACAAAAATTGACAGAGATTTTTGTTTATCATCAATAGGATAGGGACTGGACCTTAAAGGACACTCAACCCAGAATTTACACTCTTCATCTTCTCATACTTTTTGGCGAGGCTGTTTACATTCACTTCATACAGATGCCCTTGAGAAAGGCATAAATTCACTTTGCCATTGAGTGAACTTGTTTGCAGTGTGACTGTTGCATTCGCAATAATAGAGCAATTCATACAGGGTTTTTGGCTAAATATTCCATCAGCCAAGTCTGTCAGCCACAGAGAACTTTTGGAGATTGTGTGGACAGTGAGACCCAAGTGAATACATACACGTCTTTGTAGGCAGAGGTAAGCAAATCTCTTTATCGGTTTTAGAAGGTGCAAATGTGAGAAGAAAAGAGGAAAAGAAATTACCCTTTAAGAAGTGTTTGATGATTCTCCAAATCATTCGATTCCGGATGAGGGGGTGGATTATAGAGTTGAGCAATTGTCGCTTTTCTGGCTGATTGAAGATTATCTTTGCAACATATTTTCTATCCAGTTCCCCGGTTGGAGAAAATGCTTCTTCTCCGAAATGTTTTTGGATTCTTTTCCAGCCAGTGGTTCCTGGTCTCACAACTAAACAAAGAAAGAAAAAAAATTCTTTTCATTTTTGGAAAGGTATTACAAAAAGTAAGAGTGAAAGATGAAAAAGTAAGTATAAATGTATAAATATTAAGAAAGGGATATGAAATCCAACAGAAATAGTTATAATTGTGTTATATCATACTGAAACTCTGTTTGAAATGATCTCCCATTATTACACAGTGAATTATCATTTGGCCCAGACAATCCAAAATATAATAAACAATGAAAGAAAATGGAGTTGCCACAGGAATCAAATCTGCGATTTATATATATATATATATATATATATATATATATATACACACACATATATATATACACTCACACATATATGTGTGTGTGTATATATATATATATATATATGTGTGTGTGTGTGCATATATATATGTGTGTGTGTGCTTGTGTATATATACATGTGTGTGCTTGTGTATATATATGTGTTTATATATATGTGTGTGTATATATATATATATATATATATATATATACATAAACCAATCAGAAATCTAAATTTGTTTTGTGTGAAGCACTCATTCAGACAAGTACTTTGTTTATATTGTCTCTGTTTATATATTGAGACTTCTTCAAATATCAACTACCAGTATACACCTGTGGAGATACATATATATATATATATATATATATATATATATATATATATATATATATATATATATATATATATATATATATAGATAGATAGATAGATAGATATGTATATATACATAGAAAGCTTTACAACTTTGAACACTAAACACATTAAAAAACTTTTTCAAAAAAATTTTTTGTGTCACTTCAGTGATTTTTTCCCCAATATCTGTTAATGTAATTTATGTAATTTTCTTTGGTGTTGTTTTATGTTCTACTCATATTTTCATATTATGTTATTGTGAGTGAATTTTCTCTTGTTGGGGTCATCAGTTGTTCACCATGTAACTTTTTGGGGGATTTAAAAACAATACAGTCATATTAACATGGCACATCAGCAGTGCTGATCAAAGACCACCTCCCTCTTAGCCATACTTTTGATATATAGCATATGCCATACATATAGTTTGTTATTTTATATAGAGTATTGTCATATTGTATTGTATAAGGATGTTATTTCATACTACACATCATTTAATTTTCTTCATCGAACACAGGCTTGTTTGAGTTACTTCTATTGTGTGATCACCCATCTGAATATTGAATTTGTTATGTCGGTTTTTCTCTATGCAAACCAACATATGATATTTAAAAAAATACTAATTATACAGAAGAACTTCTTTGAGTTGATTTTCTACCAACATATTCAAGCAAAGAACTTGTTAGAAATTTAAATTTATTTCATGTGAAACACTCTGACAGGTACTTTATGCTTATAGTGTCCCTGTTTATACACCGATACTTCTTTTTATAAATATCAATTACAAATATACACCTGTGGATTAGTATCGTATCTTACATATTATGGTTTTCGATAATTATAGATTTTTGTGTTCAGGAAAGGGTTATATATTTTCTTGTTCAGAAAATTACGTGTATTCAACAAGTAGATGAAAACAAATGCCAGTCAAGTTTGATTAAATACTGTTTACCAATAATGTAATCATTGTCGTTATCAGTGACTATAGCCTGACAGCAAAGTTTTGATTCCCTGACAAAAAATTCTGTTTTTAATACATTGTTTTAAAAAAATCTGTTAGTTTTTTTGCTCTGCAAAGTTTATCCTGCATAGGGTTAAACTTCACTATACACTATAAATGACAGATTGCCAGATAGGAGAGATCGGTTGCAGGTACAATTCCTACAGCAGCCCCATTTTCTTTATTGATTATTCTATTTATGTTGTCTAGGCCAAATGATACATTCACTGTGTAATAACGGGAGATCATTTCAAATAAGTGTTTCAATATGATATAATGCATTTTATACTCATTCTGTCGGATCATATATCCATTCCTTAGTAGCATATATATATATATATATATATATATATATATATACACGCACACAGAGGATGCACCAGGTATTTGAGAACACAGCTTTAGCGGGTCATGAATGGAAGACAACCTAATGTAATGATACATAATGCATTCACCAAATAATTCTAACTTTCTCATTCCTTTTTCAGATGTATCAATGGCATTGATATGGCAGTTTCCAATCTGACGTAGGAAATGATGAGGCACATTGTGCTCATGGCCCTAGCCCTAAATCACAGTGATTTGGAGATTGCTAGCTTCTTGAACCTGGCCTAATCCATTATATTCAAAGTCAGCAAGTCAATTAGGGTCATTGCCATGCAGCACAAAGTGGATGAGTCCACCATCAAATGTCTTGTGCAAGAATTGAGAGAAACATGTGATCTGAGTCACTTACTGAGCAAGTTTCTCGAGCTCCTGATTTGAATCTTCTGAACTACTATGTTTGGGTATTATTGAGATGGAAGACCAACCAGTAGCCCCACAACACTAAGGACTTGTTGAAGCCAGTCGTATTGTCCGTGATAGACAACATGAATGAGGACCACCTGATATGGGCAAGCAGCTGCTTCTGAAGTTGTCTTCGAGGCTGAGGTGGTGCTATTGAATAACCCGATTCTTTATATCTAGTTGGACATATGTACCAATTTTTAAGAAAAGATATAGATTTTCTCCATTGTTCTTTATATTATGATTTCTCAATTACTTGGCACACCCTGTATATATACATATATATGCATAAGAGATAGAAAAAGATCAACATAGATCAGAGGGACGGCTAGAGTAGAGAATATTAAACAAATAAGTACACAACAAAAAAGAGATGAGCTGGACATTTAGCAAGAAGAAATGGCAATACATAGAGCAAAAGATTAACTGAGTGCCTCTGAGACAGTAAACACAGTAGGAAAAGACCAAAGATAAAAGATGAAGGGATAAGACTGAAAAATTTGTTGTTAAGATGTGGCAGAGGTCAGTGCAGTCATGGTTGTCATGAAAAGAAAATGGGGAAAGACAAGCAGTGGACTTACAATGTTAATGATGAAAATGATAGACAGTGGCTGAATAGAAAAATTTATTCAGCAATTTTCACCCAATGTCTTCCAAAGCATTTGTAGTTGTGCTGTGAGAGTTTTGAGGACGGTTGATTCTCCCTCAAACAAGGGCCGTGGGACAGTGTTCCCGATATAGATACAAAAATAACATTTGAATACAGTTTGATTTACTGGTGCTTTTATGGAGCACATTTAACTCTTTTTTTCAATGATGCAATAAATGGATAAATTTGTTTTCATTGAAAGACCAAATCGCAGTTTGGAATTCTCTCTTGAATTCCATAGTGTAGAACCGTTGATCTCATGTAATTTTTTTTACTGAATAGCCTCTTGTTTCAATTTGTAGTGATAATGAATATTTATTTTTATTTAAAGGTCCTTTGGTATTCGATTAGGGTAATTAGACCATTTTCCAAGATTTCTCTTTGATTTTCCCTTTGATAAATCACGGAATCAGTAGAAGTCATAACTCTACTGAATGTTACATTTATTTGCAGAACTCCGCTGGTGACCTCTGTCTATGATGACAGTGACCTATTCACAGAAACCCATTGTTTCCCTAATGTTGAAAATCCCCCGAATCAGAAGCACTTAATCATTGCATATGAACATAGACAATTTGACCAAGAGACATTCATAGCACCTATAATGGATTTGGATTGGGAATTCCCTGGTCATTCTAGTATACTAATGATTTTAATTTTACAACCATTAAGTGTCTTTTGTACATATAAGCTCATTGAAACTCTTTCTATAAGGGGGATGGAAAGCTTGATCTGCCTGAAATTTGCTCAGTAGTGTCTAAATTAAGGGGGGGAGTGTACAATTGCTTTCATGTAATTTAGGAAGATCACATCTTTTAATCCAGACGTCAGGAGCTTCTAACAGATGTTTGACAGTTGACTTGACCATGATGAATCCATTTTGCCATGGACAAAGAAGGCTATTCTTGCATAGGAGCTCCACAACGTCTTCAGCTAAAATGCGATCCATGAATTCACACAAAACTGATGTCAGGAAGACCAGATGGTAATTAGCTGGATCAGCTTTGTCATACTGTTTATATAACAGGATCACCATGGCAACCTTTCACTGCATTGGTACTTGCCCTCAACCTAGACTGGGATGGAACAGGAGTTGAACTAGGGTAGGTAGTATATCATCTTATTCATAGAGAACCTGTGGATGGATTTCAAGAGAACCTGGAGATTTGTCTATCATTAATGCTACAAGCCTCTCCAGAACCTTTGCATGTCCAAAACTTTCAAAATCTTTTGAAAACCATGATTAACAATATACTTCTGGCAATAGTATCAATAAATTATTAGTTTGGTCAAGTTACGAACACATTACGATTATTCATTCTCTTTTAAATGATCAAATCTACCCATAAAGACTGATGGATGTGTCTCAACCATTTAATTGCCTGGCTCGCTGTGATGTGAGAGGAGAAAAGATGAAAAATCACTGCACTACAGGGTTAAAATATAGCAAAATGTAAATTTACACAAACATACATTCATTATGTTAAATAGTTTTATTGAATTTCCATCCATTTTCAATCCTGGAAGGCATGGAATTTGCTAATTTTGCAAAATTTCCAACCCATACCTATAATATCATGTGACTCATTTCTTAGAGATTTGATGGTTTTTGTAACAATATCCTATTACTTTTCAGCAGTTCTCAACAGGAGTCCCTTGTTAGAACAAGTTGTTGGGGTCCAAGAAAGCCAACTGTATTATAACTGGGCTATGATAACTGTAGGGAAAGTATGGGAGATATTCAAGGGTGAGCGATAGATAAAAGATGGCAAACATCATCGATTGTATAAAAACTAATTTAGATTTGAACAAATAAGACATTTTTTAACGCTTGCTTTTTTGTTACCACTTATTACTTGTTTTATATACTTATATTCTTTTGTGCTACCCATTTCCTTGAGACCACCGATGAGATAGAAACTGGGTCATATAGCTGCATCAGGGAAGTATAGGAAGTAAAGTATTGCAAGAGAAACAAAGATTTTCATATTCAGCAGTTGTGAACCAGGAATACTAAAAAGTTTTGGTTATGGACTACTGAAATGTTTTTGTCAAATTCATGGCATTTTCACAACTGGTTTGCCAGTGTAAGTCAAATATATCTTTTAGTGGGCGTGGGTTGGGAGTTGTTTCACCCCTGTCATCAAATGGGCTCATGAAGTAGTAAATCACCCTGAAATAATGGGGTGATGTCAGACAATGGTAAACTGAGTTGTCACTGGATCCTGATAGAATTGTAAGTCAATAGCAGTTTGTTTCAGTATAAATATGTATATGTGTGTATCTATGTTTGTATATGTGTGTACCCATTTAGGTAGTCAAAGCCGGGTCCTGTAAGATGGGATTGTGTGCTATCACATCTACAGTAATTGGCATAGCAGGCTAACAGGGCTTATCGAGAAAGAAGAGATACAAGATCTGTCTTCAGCTTAGATTGAGGTGGAACCCCTGCTGTTATGAAATAGATAAATTTTCTGCGTCTCTGGATTTCTGACATGTGGCTTTGATTAAATTCTAACAGAAAAAATTGGTCATATGTTTGAATTTGGCCAATTAAAATTGAGAATTTTAGCTTCAGTTGGAAAGGGTATTCCGAGAGGCCAGTCATTTCTTTGGGAAGGCCTGGCACCCGCTGGCTTGGCTGCTAGCCAAAGATGTTTTGGTTGAAGTTAATGACCTGTAACTAAGGGGAAGAGGTAGAAAGGGAGAAGGAAAATACACAGAGACAACATAGATATATTTTAAGAAGTCACTCTCTAGTATTTACAAGTGAGAGAGCATGCTACAACTAGTATATTGAATAAACAGAATTCATTTACCCAAAACAATGTTTTTAAATGAATTTATTTACTAGAGTCTATACAGGTGAAATGACTTTTCTTTCCACAGCTGAAGACAACTTATAAAAAGGTATTTTCTCTTCTTCTGCTTATCTGGTCTTGTGGAGACTTTTCATTCTCACATCAACCAGTTTTGGATGTCACGTTGCACCTTGTTAGTCTCTGATGTTTTCTATTCTTCGTAACTCACCCAAATCAGTACAAACTCTTTTAATTGAAGCTTATCCTATATGCACATGGTATGCAATTGGTGGATCATGTAGGTCCTATAATCAAAACAGGCAATAACACTACACTTACAGGTTTAAAATGAAATTGTTTTTATTTGCAGTTTTCTGTATGAAAGTGTGATGATAAAGGTAAAAATGTTGGGGTCCACCAATCTCACCGCAATATAACTATCTCTGTCATATTGGGGGCACTTGTAATGGATTCAAATTAGGAATTCCCTGGCCACTGTAGAACACAAATGATTTTAATTTTACAATCATTTAGTGTTTTGTACATATAGACTTATTGGAACTCTTTCTTGATCTGCCCAATATTTCCACAATGATGTCCAAATTGGGGGATGTGTGTACAAGAGCACAATCAGGCATGAAAACATCACACAGGTGGACCTCATGAAAAACTAGCATTTTGTCATTTAGAACTCCTGAATACTGTGTGCTATTCACAGTTACAGGCCACCATCCCTATCTATATTGCCTCTGAATGCCCTCCAAGTAATCACACTAGGAGGGAGGGTTGCAGTTTTAATGGCAAGCTTTTCATAATGCCAGGGAGTTATAGTTTTAACGGTGAACTTTTCATAGTAGCATGGGGTTATAGTTTTAAAGGCGAACAACTTCAGATGAGCCACAAGCCAGAATATAGGCTTGTTGGGAAACATTACAGCTCTCTACATCTCCTCAATCCAAGAAGTGTATTCCTCACAAAAGGCAACCTTTTTTTTCATTCGCATGTTCTGTAAGTAGGAGTTTCTTGGCAACATGATAAGTTGGCACGCCTAGATCCTTCTGAAAAGGATGTTGTATTGTCCTCATGGTGACGTCCCGCAGAAGACTATGGAACTTTTTCTCCAATGCAGCAGCTGATTAAGTAGATTTGCTTACCTCTTCATTCTTTAAAGGGTTATTGATCCTAGGAAGGGTCTTCATCTTCCTCCAAGTATTGATTTTCTGCTTGTGAGTGCTACCGGGTGGCACTCAAGTAGCAACATTCATCAGTTTGTAAACAACCTTACATGTCACTCCAATATCTTGTGCCACACAAATAACAGAAACTTCTTTCAACACAAGATTACTTTTCATTTGTAAGCTCATGCTGTCCCAGGGTGACACTCAGTACCACAGTTGTACAACTCCAAAAGCAGTTGAAAAAAATTAGCAAGAACAACTTGTCAGTCGAGTAGACAGCTGATATCTTCAGATGAATAGGTCTTGGTTCACTGCTCCCAACTCTGACTTGGTGTAAAGTCTATATGTGTGGGTGGCTGTCAGATGTATGATGACTCCCTCTTGCCTTTTTAAGGTGAAGCAGCCATCTTTTAAGAGACAACTAACATTGTAGCATGAACTGCTGATGACAAAGTCCTTTTGCATGTGTCAGCTTAGTGATCCTTGCAAGTTTCAGGTCTGGTTGAGACCAGGACTTGATTCCTGCATGATATGACCAAAAGGATATTTCCATCCAAATCATGTAGTTCAGAGTGAACTCAGTTAGCTGCAATGTGCACTGGGGAATTTATATTAAATGAAGAACTTTCCACACTCTTTGCTCATACCTGGGATTGAACAGAGGGCCTTTTGAGTTTGAGGCAGACGTGCTAACCATTACACTATCGGAACCTTTCTATTTTGAAAGTCCAACCCAAACACACTTTTGCCCATTTAGTCTTATTTTATATTTTTTTAGTATGGATTTATTTTGTGACCATTATATAATATACGTAAATCATAAGCATTTATTTTACAAATATTTATCTCCGACTGAATTTCTTTAATGAGGAATAATCATTATTATACACTGATTTACCTGGACTAATGTCCTCATCTTGATTGTTATAGTCACAATGTCTTGACTGTTGGAACCAGCCTGGCTGCTGTGAGTTCAATTTCTGGGTTGGGTAGTGCAAAGAAAATAAAAGGTCATATACTCTGGTTCAGTGGAAGAGGCAAGAATGAACTGATACGTAATATCATCTATCTTTGACAGCAGAATGAGAAACATCTACCCCTGTGTATTGAATAAAATATTCCCAGAAGATTACCAACTATAACAGATACCTGAAGAAGACCAGAGGGTACAACAGCTGAAACATTGTGACTATAACAATCAAGATGAGGACACTAGACCAAAAAAATCAGTAAACCCTTGCTGTAATGAATTTTGGTTTTAATGAACATGAGGAGCATGACAAACTTTCCTCGTATTTACCAAACAAAATCTGATAAATATAGGGAACACATGGACTGAACTTGTCATTATCCTAGTTTACTTGGTCCAGCCCTTTGCAATCTTTAAAACAAGATCAAAATGTGGTATCTGTTCTCCGTCAATGAAACATATCATTAATTTCCTGTTTTCAATTCTAAAAATTATTATAGATGTATATAATTTTCTTCATAAATTTTAATCTAATTTGAATAATAAGAACAAAAGTTATTATGAATTTCATTTATTGTTATCACAGAAAACTATGTGAATCAGCACTCCTGTTTTGAATCTTAAAGATTATCCCACTCGCTTTTCTCTCTGTGGAAAAGTAAAATAATTTGATTTCAATAAATCATTTCAACTTATTATAACTCTTTCTTAACTTATTGAATATCATCAAATTTGTATTAGAATAAATCATTCTTTGTTTTGTATTTTTTTGATTAAAATGTGTTGCTTTATAAAATTCAAGCAATCAATTAAAATACAAACATAATATAACTTTTGTTAATTGAAACAAAATCAAAATTAAATTAGATCCATGAATGAAGGAAACGATTCAAATTCAACTATAATAAAGTTTAGAATTGAAAAATTGCGCTTGTAACAAAATATTTAAACAACTGAATCAACTGTTCAAGTCTAAGTATCATACAAGGAAATTTAAATGTCAATATTTATAGGAATAAGTACTGATCAGAATTACCCACCTTTCAACTTAAGGTAATTTCAAAGATTTGTTTTTATTCTGTTTATTATATCCAAAAATATAAGACAAATAAAATGTTTTAAAATGAACAAAATGACTGGGGCTTTCATCAGTAAGAATTATTGAACAAATACATCAAAACTTCTATTCACTCTGATTATTACTTATACTAGCAAAAAATATCCGCCTTACGGGTAGTTATCCCAAGTTATATGAGCCAACAGTCATAAAATCTCAAGTTAAGTAGAGATTTCATGTTTTACAGCAGTAGTCTCCATAAAAATCAAGATTCAGTTTTGTGTGTCAATTCTTTAATGATAGACATTCTATTACTTGAATAGCAAGTAAGTAATTTCATGTGCTTTATTAAGGTGAATAGTAGTTAGAATTATCAAAATGGGTTTAGGTCAAGAATTGGTTCAGTTAACATACCTTGCAGTTTTTGTGGAAGAAACTTTTTATTTACCTTTTATGTAATATTACATGAATACTAAAAACATAATTGAACCCCTACCGAAATAAGCAGTGAACATGAAAGAAAGAAGAATAATAATTTTGATTTGCTTAGTTTTAGTCATATGAAAAAAAAAATACCACACGATAATGATGACCATTTTAAGCTTCCTTACTTTAAAAATCTAAACGTTACTTTTTGTTAAGCTCTTAAAATTCATTTTTAGACTTCTGAAATGACGGAATTCTTTGAAAAATTATAGCCTAAAATCATCAGGAGTGAAATACCTAAAGCCGGCAATGCTTTTTTGAGGGATGGGGGGTAATTACAATTGTCAAGGAAAAACTTAGAGACAAAGTGGTTGAACACATCTTCATTATATATTAGATAGTCACAAAGCAAATATTAAAAGCTTATATAAACATTCATTGGAAATTATTTTACTACAGAAATAGATTGTAAATTGTCACAGGTCAGATTTATGAAACAAAAACCTGATTAATCATATATATCAATTATACATAGCAAATACAGATTGTTCTCCATAATCCGTCCCTCTGTTGTCAAGCAACTCTCATAGATTGGTATGCATTGAATCTGCAGCCATTAACTTGTTAATTTACCACTTAGGTTCTTTAATTGTATGAACAATCATCCTATCAGCAAAAGTGTCAGTATTTTTAAAAGCAACAATACAAACAGAGTACAAGCTATTTACCTTTGATATATGACAACTCGTTTTGTATGGGATTGATACAAAAAACAAAAAAGCAATATTAAAAATGTCTTATGAGACTGACAACCTTTAAAATGTAAAAGCTTCATCTACAAGAAAAAAATTTTTGTCAAACCACTTTTAACATTTGGATTATATTCTGGAAGACTTCAACTTTGGGTGAAACAAAAAGTTAAAGTGATGCCTATGTATGATCAAATAGCTAAATTGATCATATATAATCATTAAATGATAATTTCATGCTAATATATTTATTCCAACAATTGACAAGTTTCAATTACTAACATTTAAATGCAAATGAAAAAATCCCAAATGAGAGGAAATAAGTTCTGATCAGATTACTTCGCAGTTTTAAATTAATAAAAAAAAAAATTTAATTTATGAAAGCGTTTCATTTTTTGAAATTCTATTCATTAAGTTCCACTAGATTTAAGATTAGTTACTAGTGGCTCATGAATTTAAGAGCTTTTTTTTTCATTCTCTATTCAAATATTATAATTCAAGTATTTTATTTGTCTTAATTTTAGTTGCTTTTCATTGCAAAAACTCAGCACTATTTACTCACTACCATAGACTAAGTAGAAGCGACTAAAATTATAAGGAAAGAAAATGTTTATCAATCGTATTGAATAGTGCAGTAAAAAAAACAACAACTCTAAATCACTGAAAATATTCCAGTGTTTTTAAGGAAAGTTCTGAGATTAAGTGTTTTTATTACAAACCATCAACCAAAACTATCAACAAAGGTTTCTCAAGTTTTCAAGTTGGTTTGGCTGGCTGGCTACGTATGTATGTGTTGTGTATAAAGGCTGCATCAATTGGTGCAGAGGGCTGAAAATTTAACATTTATTTCTTACTATGTCAAAAAAAAAAAAAAGTTTTGTGTTTTTTAAAAATTCTTCACTGCATAGTATTATAGTAAGGCGGTTCAATCTGCTATGCAAATTTATGCTAAACTGGTCCCTTGGCAGCATTCATGTTTGTGTTTGATTATTTTAGAGATCAATACCCAACAAAAGAGAGAAGTAACTTTTTTTCCAATTCCAAGGTGGATACTCTTACTACTACTGTGATTTCACCTCCTACCACACCTTATTTAACAGAGTGCCAAATTTATAAATGGATGAGTAAAGTCAAGAAGTCGGCAAGCCTTGAGTTTCAAATCTTGATTTCATTGCATTTTGGAGCAAAGCTGTGTTCTGGAGGTAAAAATCAAGGTGATTCCTGAACAACATATAGTGAACTTGAGTTATAGTTCAAGTGACTAAAAGTTCTTTATTGCTTTGTGTGATCGGAGAATAGCTATGATGCAAAGATATATCACAATCAGCCAACTACATATAATATAGATGACAAATAAATTTGTTTCAACATATTCTTTAGATTTACTCCTTTCCTCCTTTGATGTTTCACCGCTCAGTCTATACTTATAAGAGGTGCTGGTTCAGTACAAATAGCATATATTTCAGTGAGAACATAGTAAAGTGTTAGTAAATTAGCATGCAGGATGACTTTAATAAGTACAAGATCAATGGCTACAAAAAAAGAGCTTTCTTAGAAACTGTCAACATAGGTTTCTCCTTTCTTGAAGTTGGTCTGGCTGGCTATGTATGTGTGTATGTATGACGCATACAGTACCAAAAGAGGAAGAGGGCTGAAAATTTCAGCATCTACTCTTTATGACTGGAAGAAACTTTGTTTCAATTTTTGAAAATTCTGCACCTGAATAGGTTTATCGTGTTGTCAGTCCAGGGGGTTCAATTTGCAATGAAAGTTGATGCAAAACTGATCCTTTTGTTTGTGTCCAGCAGCATTCACTTTTTTGAAAATTCAGATATTTTTAGTGATCACTTCTCAACAAAAGGTGAGTGAAGTAACTTATTCATTGATCACCCCTTTTCCCCAAAATTTTGATTGATCACCCCTAACATGGCATGCATGCAAAAGATGTTGGTCAGATGACGGTTTCTATTGATCGGCTAACCAGACCTGTTTTATTTAGAAGTCTTTATTCTAGCAGGTAAAAATAATAAAATAAAGTCTTTTATTTTACTAAAATTACTAATAAGAAATGGTGGCACTGTTAGCCTAACAGTTACCAAGATAGAAAATGGAATTGGCAAACCGATTTCAAACTCTGGCAAATCTTCTCCCAGCTGTGTGTAACTAGGAGGGTAGACTTGGGTTTTTCAGAATTGGTGGGTAACCAGTCTAGGAGATGAACAGCTCCAAATTCAGACTGGGAAAATCCAACCCCTCAACAGAGAGAGTAGGGAATGTGTTCCTAAAATGTATAGGTAATGAGGCTCCAGAGAGGCTTTGATGGGCCTAGCAAGCTGGAAGTGGATTATGATAAAAAATTGCTAGTGAAATAAAGGAGAATGAAAAGAAAAAGACGGATGGAAAAACATGACTGCCATCCCAATGACACCTTGAATACAAGTTAGAGATTAAAAAAAACACAACAAAAAAAACGAATAAAGATGAATAAAGAAAAACACACAAAAAACCCCAAAGAGATATATGAAAGTACCAGTTTTGTACTTGTTAGAAATGGCTGGCCAGTTGTATGCTGGTTTGACCGTGTCGTCTAGTGGTTGATGCATGGGAAAGCAAAGTTGATGAAAGGTGGCTTTGATGTGTCTAATAATGGAGGATTGATCATGTTGAAGGAATCAAACAACTTCATAAAGTGATGACAATGGTTTATTGCTTCAGGTAACGTTTATGGGTTACAAGTCTCTAACTTTGACAGGTAAAAAGCGTATTTGTGAGGCTGTTGCTGTTCTTGAGACAAGAGTCTCAGGGAGAATTATCGAGGTACAACTTGAAAAGACTGGTCCAAATTTGAATTCAGCTGACATCACACGGATCCATATCTTAAGTAACATAAAGTTAGCAAAATCATTCTGTTCACATTTTAATGACTTGGTTTACTCTGTTATTTTTATCTGTGATCAGATAAATATCGTAAGGTCTATGAGAGTCAAATTCACTTTTTTATAGACCAATTAGAGAAAAGTTGAAAGCTTATAGAGATTTACAACTATGTTCCCGACCCATTCTTTATGATGCCATAATAGGACACCGGATTGTAATAAGAGAGCTTATTCCGATAATGACGAAAAATTTTCGTCTTTATTACAGAAGGCAAAAATTCAAGTGAGCCAAACACTTGAATAGAACTGAAAAACAATCCAATCTGATTAAATTCAAAGACACAATTTGATTGAAATTTAATTTGTTGTGTACCATGTACAGCAAGTGGTAATAGGTCATTAAATATGAAATGGATGATAATACTAACTTTGTGTGATGTAAATTGCATTCCTATGAATAGCAAGGTTACCAGATGTGTTCAATGTCGGACATTGTGCCCGTTTTCAGATTGAATTTTAAATATTGGATATCCAATTTAGCCGATTTCAGGCCCTAAATTAATTCTCTTAAAGCTCTGCATACAAACTATCCTTCAGAAAATAATAATTTATGTTTACTAGTTATACTAGTTAAAAATCCAGATCATAGGGTGGAATATATTAGCGACTGCACATGATAAGTGTCCAACAAAGCATTTTCAAAAAGTTGATATTTTTGTCATTTTGAGAGCTTGAATGCTCAGTTTTCTTTCATTTGCAGCTTTCAACACTCTAGGAATGATAATTCAGAGTGTTCAAGTCTCAGAATGCTAATAGATTAGTTGAGTGCCATCACTGGCATTATATACTTACATACATCTAATTGACGTCTTGCTCAGAATAGCTCATTTGCATATATCTTGTATAACATACTGGTTGATTAAATACCGGTTCCAGAGACACCAAGATTAAACATGATTTGCAGATGACTATTATCAACTAATTTTCATCTACCATCTGTTGATAATTGAATGAATTAATCAAATATTATTGACAAAGAAATTGGCAATCATTTACGAAGAAATAGTTAAAGAAAGAAGATGATTCTGTGAACAAAAGTTCCTGATTATAACCAAAGAGTGAGATTGACCATTTATCTTGGATGAATGATTCATGGAATGTGATATTAATAATCAAAAGTTATCCCTTGGATTCACAATACTGAGTGGTTATATGGAATGGTTAATTTTGGAAAATTTGATCTTAGGAGAAAGTTTCAATAAAAGGGCGCTGATATTACTATAGCCAGAGAAAAAAACTCACCTAATTAAAGCACCAAATTTTTTCATTTACTTTCTCTCTCTCTCACACACACACACACACACACCTACACTGATTTTGAGAAAACTAATCTGGTGCGATGTCAGCTGAATTTAAATTGGGACCAGTCTTTTCAAGTTGTACCATAACGGAAATGGCCAAAGTTTCATTTCCAGGATCTTTCCAAGAGTCGACATTCTGTGATGAATGCTGATGTCGTATGCTAAGGCCATCTAGTGTGAGTAAGTGCAACTAATTATACTTTGTCTTTCACACTGTAAAAAAACAAAAACAAAAAACAAGTGTAAGTATATGTAAATACAATTATTTCAAAGCAATATTTTTTTTCAGGTGTGTCAGAGGTTTTGAGTAACAGGCAGGGTCTCGATGAAATGAATGATATTTAACAAGACATTGGATTGGACAATCATGCTGGAGTCTGTTGTGAACTCTGTTCAGTAGGAAGCAAAAAAAAAAAACCATATTGAGATAGACAAGACAAAGAAAAGGAGAATGCTATTTATTTAGGCAGACCAGCCCAGAGACAAGAGAAGAGATACAAAGAGAAGAGACAGAGAAAGAGAGCAAGAGACTATGATAATATGTTTCAAGAAATCAGCAGTCTAGTCTGTAGCTCAATATCAAAAGGTAGGGAAGTAACAATAACATTTGTCGCAGTGTGTGATGATGATCAGACGAAGTGAGATGGGAGAAGACAACTTGGTGTCATACATCTTTATGATAATAATAGTTTCCCTGTATGTGTAGGTTTGTGTGTAACACTGCAAAGACGGCCCATCGTACGGTTAGGAAACAAATTTATAGAAAAGATTTCTTTCCTTCCTAAATAAGATTTTTTTTAAATGAGGAAGTAACTAAAAGGAACCAATGGAAGTAACCAAATACTTTGAAGGTGTACTCCTGTATGATGTACAGAAAGTAATGGTCTAATTTAGCATTATAATTACAATATAGATAAATAAAGGAGAAGCCTTAAAAAATAATTTTTCTGGAAACTGACAAATTTCCAGTGGAAAAAAAAACATGTTATGGATTGAAAGCAGGAAGAATTACTTGCAAAGGTTATTATCTACTTTTTTTTGAATGATTGAAAAAATGAATTTTTCAGAAAATCAGTCATAATGAAAACTTTTGCACATATAAGTTTTTCTCTAGAATTAAAAATTTCCACAAGAAATGAAGGTCAGACTCAAAATATTTGAATTCATGCGTAAATATAACTTTACAAAATGAAGTCCAGATTTAGTCAAAGTAGATCTATTTACGTTGTATGACGACTAATACTACTACTACTTATGACTGACAATAGTTGTCAAGTCAAGAACTGAATTTAGAAAATTTTTATAGAGTAGTTTAGTTTATGTAATAAATTCAAATTATGTTTGCTTAACTGGATCATAACTGAAAAAGAAAACTATTTTTGACAATAAATCTTTAATTTGATACTGAAAGAGGAAGTGATTGTTTGGCTATGAAATGGTATATCGTTTCATTTTTTGGAATAACCATATTGAGGCATAAATTTAAAACTCAATATTTCTCACATGACCGAATATGACCTTTATTTCAATAACGTCACAATGTCAGACTAAAATCAACCAAAAGTGAAAGATTATCAAAATTGCAAAAGAAAAAAAAAAGAAAACAAAAACATGACAGAAATCAGGTTTTCAAATGCAAAAATTCTGAAATATTAACCTGATCTCCACTAATGATTTCTTGCAGACCAGTAGTCTTGCCGTGTCAGGCATGACTCAGACCTTTTTCCCCCTTTGTCAAATTTCATTTAGTGTGAGTTGAATTTTCCCAGTTTGGAATCAGAGTTGTCCATCTCTTAAACTAGTTATCAAGAGACGGGTTCATACTTTTCTCCAGGGCATTAATGCAAAGTGAATGCCAACTGCTATAGCCGGAGTTTGAACCCGGTTTGCCAATTCCATTTTCTGTGCAATTAACCATAAAGCCACCCACACCTTGATACAACCACTATAAATAATTCCGGTAGCTGTTTGACCTCATTTTTTTAATTGTAATTAACACAGAATAGGGAAGAATATTGATAATAATATATGCATTTATAGAAAGTGCTTTTTTTCAGGAAACTCAATACTCAAGTCTCCATCGGACGAAAGCACTTATATCATTGCGGTTAGAAATATAAAGCCTGTTAAAGAAGAGTATCTACAAAAGATCAATAACTAGAGAAAAAAATCAATTTGTCGATTATGTACATAACGCAAGGCAGGAGGAACATTTACAAAGCGTATTTATTTATTGAGTTCATATAAGTATGAAAGTCTCAAAACAAGAAAGTTCTTATTTTTTATTTGAATCTTACTAATGTTTGCATGTTTGGGATATCCTAGGGTTTTTGATTCCAAAGTCTGGATGTTTTATAGCTGAAACTTCTGCACCAACGAATAGTAGTTCATAAAAAAAAAAAATCGTTTTGATTCTGGCTACAGCACACTGGTGCTTTATACAGCACACAGTCAGAGCTTCACTTAACGAGTCAGTATCTTGACAGTATCATGTTGGCTAAAACAAATACACTATAATTATTCCTACCGTCGATAATTACTCTTACACTAGTTTAGAACCTAATTTGTCCTGAGGTCTTCAGCTATAAACTTTATTCTCGTCAGGATTATAGAGTCAGAGACAGACAATTCTACTAACTCAAGCTATAAATAAAAACTCGAACAATATTTAACACTTTGACAATAACAGCTCTGGTCACACAATAGAAACTTTTACATGACCAACATCTTCTAGTAGCAATTCAACATTAACTGACATGGGATATTGACCCCTAACTAAAAACTTATTTTTGGGGGGAAATTTTCCAAAGCAAAAAACCCCAAAACCCCAACTTTTTTCTAGACAGAATGAGGAGTATATAATTAAATCTTTTTCCAGCTGTTTTGCTCCATTGGTACGGCCTGTACATGTGACACATATATACATAGCCAACCAGCCAGCCAGAATCACTTAAAAACTGAAGAAATCTCTGTTGATTATATTGACAGTTTCATTTTAATAAGAGAGTGGGAAGAAAAGAAAGTTACGTAATTTACTGAGGATGGAGAGAGAGAGAGAGTAGAGAAAGGAAAGTTAGATATTTTAATGAGAGGATAGGAAAGGAGAAGGCAGAAAAGACAGGTCTTTTACTGAGGGGTTTAGGATAATTTCTGCACATGCACCTAATCCATGTTTGTATAATATTTTACATAAAAGCAGGAACGTGCACCAAGGATTGATAAAGATAAGGAAGAAAAGGAGAATATATGGGTATGGGGGAGAGAAGACAGAGACATGAGATAATGGATAATCTTAGTAGTCAACACTCGTGGAATTTCCACAGGTACAGCTTATATTTATAATTTTTCTAGATATTTTAAAAAAAATTCATTTCTAATCAGTTTCCTAAGGAGTCATCCATACTTGAGTATTTCACCATGACTCAGGTCGAAAAAATTTTTTTGTGCTAAGAAACATCTATATACTGTTGATAGTTTTTGAGAAGGGTTATTAACATTCAAAGTTTTTTTTTTGATGATTGAACTCCTAGTTGTTTGTCTTGTTAACACAACATTTCGGTTGATCCATTCTACAGCCTTCTTTAGGTGTACTATCCAAGTGTGATAGTGGTCAACAGAAATCTTCTCTTTCCAATGATAGCAATGTTTATAATGTAGGATGTAGGTATTTTCCTTTCTTTCCTTGTTAGGCATGGATTTCTCCATCTTGTCTCTGTTGAGTAGCTGAAATCATATCAAGATGGACTCGGCACTTGTCTAACACTCGAAGAATCCTACATTCTAAGTGCTGACAACACAAACCACAAGAAAGAGTTTAATCATCCAAAAATCTCTTTAAAAAGCATAAAATGTGGTCACTAATCAATATGCTTTTACTATTCATAACAAATTGAAGACAGAGGGTATTGAGTTTAATGGAGGAAAGCCAGAGCATGGCTGCAGAAGGTTTAGTAAAAATAAGGTTCTTTTACACCAAATTTGCTTTTTTTCACGCGATTCGGTTGCCATTGTAGAAATTTGATACTTTTCTCTAATTTTACTACTTTACTTCAAAATCTCAATATAGTACGAAAATATTAAAAAGCAGTGATAATTTTGCTTTAAACTTGCAAAAATATCCTATTCTCAAATGTTTTCTGTCATGTGACCCTTGTTACTCTTACATGCTGGAGTGTGAAATGTCTCACTTAGGACAAACATTGATTGCCAATTTAGCACTTTTGGAGCTAGATCTAGCTCCTTTTCGGTGAATTTAGCTCCTCAGTGGTGAGTATATCTTTAAACCCTTTATATATTTACAAATTCAAATGAAGAATTGGATTTATTGTTGTGTACTTATCAAATTTTAAACAAAGTATCAAAAATATATATTTGTCATTTTTGGTTCTTTTCTTGTAATTATTGGTACTTTTATGGAAAAGATTTTGGCAATTCAGCTCCAGAGTCCTGGTTCTAGCTTTGAAATGTTTGTTACAGAAATTTCCTACGGAAGAGTTATCATTTCCAGACTTCTAGTCTACAAATGGTGAGAGTAAAATTATCATACTAACAGGAAAATGCCTGTTACCAAATCAAAAACAGAGAACCAGAAGTTTGGTAAAAATGAGAAACACACCATTTGATAATTTTGCACTTGAAAAAATTTGTAAGAAAAAAAAGCGAACAAGAGAAAAACAATTGTCATTTAAATCTAAACTCTACACAAATTACTATTAAAACTGACACTTAAAATTTAAAAAAAAAATTACACATTTCAAAAAAAATTGTCATTTCAAAATAGCCTAAGATTTTTCATCACAAATCACGAAGTAAGTCAAAATTAAAGAAACTATAAGAATCCAACATTTATATTTGACATTAAATGCTTTTGACACTGGGTCATGTGTGTGTTTATATATTTGTATGTATACGTGTGCGTGTTATGAACTAAGGACTTATTAGTGTAGACAGAGGAAGATAACCGTTCGTTAGATACTGCTATATTTTGAAATCGTAGGAGTATTTAGTTAATCAAAAAATTATAGATTATATTTTAAGAAAGATATATTGTACCAGTTATCTATCTATAAGCTACAGTGCATATTTCATACGTTTCTTTCTCTATTAATAGATATTAGTAAAAACGAGACAGGTCCCATGTCTTGAAGAAAAGGAAAAAACATTTCACAAGTATTTTTTTTTGCTTTGATTAAGGTCCAAGTGTGGGTCTGCAGGGGCTCGCACACACTCCTCGTGGGTAGAACAACGCAGTTCTGCGTGGGCCCACCCTATAGCTTTAATGGGGAAAAAATCTTTACTTGCGAGAAAAAATGCTCAACCTTCAAAAGTGGAGTAATTTACTACTTTAAATCTGTGCTTCCAAACGAATGGCGGAAAGTAAGAGTCCAGTTTGGCATTATAGTTACATCGTAATTAGAATCCTACTTCCTGAAGACCAAAAAGAAAAACAACTTCTTGTATTTATACATATATATGAAATATATGAAATGTATCAAAAGGCTTGAAAATATCTTTTCTAAAAACTGACAAATTTACCGAGGACACGAAGATCTTATTGATTAAAAGCACAAAAATACAAAATTTGTTTTTTCTATTTTCAAGAGGTAGGACCCGTCTCATTAACTAGTTTCCTCTTTTTTTAAAACATTGATTGAACGTTTTCTTTTTAATCTTGATACTTTTTAGATTAAAAATAAGGCAGAGACACCAAGCTTGGTATTATTAATAGATTTTTTTGGACTTAAAAACTGTTATTAACTTGCTAGTTAGTGCTTTTTTTTCGATATATTTTTCAAGGAAATTAATAAATTTATATAAATTTAAATTGCATCAATTGTCATTCATAACTCATGAAAATAAAATGATTTTTTATAAAACGAAATGAATGTTAAAAGTCGCCTCATTAGGAAACAAATTGAAAGAGTAACAGAGACTATGAGGCAAGGTCAAATCTTAGGTCATGACATTTTGATGGATCAAAATAGAAAGTTCTAAAAAATCAAAATTAGATTAAATAAAGTTATCTTTAAGACAATTACCATCTCTAATGATAAATGAGTACCAGGTAATTTTTTCTTTTTAAGGCGAAATAGTGAAAAAAAGACATTAAAAAAGGGGTTAATTTAGTGGTTGTTGTTTAAAACGTAATATCTAAGTGAAAAAAAAATGGATCAAGTGTTGTTTTGATTTTGAGCTTTGTATGGACCAACCAACCTTCCCGGGCGATTTCATCAGCATCAATGACGGGACATTTCAAACTCCGAAACATGTTCGATGCGGTAGTCTTCCCGGATCCGATTCCACCTGTTAAGCCAACTAAAAACATCTTCAATGTTTCGTTGTCTTAAACTGAAATATTTTGTTTCAAATCAATGAACGCGATCAGTTGAAAAAGATAAACGCATAGCCGTGTAGCCGGTGTAGAGTTAAAACTTGTACCCGACAAATTATTTGACCGGCAATACAGAAGTGGTCAGGGGTTTGGTTGGGAGATCTAAATTTGATCGATATGTTTCGTCTTCTTATTCAATATTATTTATGTAGATTCTTCAGTGGCCAGACATAAACAGAAATATATTCATACTCATCAATATTTATGACAAGCTTCACTCGAATCGGAGTAACCGTTGAAATTTTCTTCTCAAACTTGGCACAGTAGAAAGGTTATGGAAGTGCAAAATAATTAAAAAAAAAAAGACACTGTCTGGTGAAACTTAAACATTTAATTACAAAAAACAAACAAACAAACAAACCAAAAAACAAAACAAAAACAAACGAACAAAAATCTCCTCGGTGGTCTGTCCAACGAAAGTTCAACAAACACTAAAAAGAGAGCTGAATAGACTATATTTTCACATTTCTTATTTCTAAAAATTTATAACTTATTTCTTTGTATATTTCTACATGTTATGAATATTTTTTATTTAGAATATTCTTATATCTATATTCATATACTTATATATATGTTTTATATTCATTTCATTCCTTATTTCTATATTCATTTTATATCTATATATTTTTGATGTATTCATATATTTTTTTATATTCATATATTTTGAAATTATATATTTTTATATCAACGTATTTTTTTCAAATTTCAAGTTTTACATTTATTTTATATTAATTTCATATCTATATATATTATGTTTTATATCTATGATAATATCTATATATTTTGTATATTTTTAATATTCATATTTTCATCATCATCATCATCATCATCATCATCAGCAGCAGCAGCAGTAGCCTGTTAGCATCCGATTTTGGACATAAACCTTCCATCGGGTTCGCCACACCTCTCTATCATGCACATCGCAGAACCAGCACCTTCTGAATTTATTTATCTCGTCACACCATCTTATTTTCTGTCGGAAACAGTTTCGCATATGATCTGTGGGGATCCACCTTGTGAGTCGTGATGTCCAGGGGTTGTCTGACATTCTTGCAACACGTACAGCTCATTGCCATTCGAGTTTTCTCACCCTTTCTTGACGGGTATAGTTATTAATAACATCTAGATCTTGCAGAATCTAGATGTTTTTAGATTTTTTCCGATGGAAAATGCCGGTGCTGTCATGATCGAATTTATTCTGATTATACACATTCTTCAATGGAATTCCTATCACATTACTTCAAATTTCGACAATACGATTATTCAATTATTGACTGTGGTAGTGAGATATATTCATATTTATTTTATTTCTTTATCTATAGTTTATACTTATACTTATGTATTTTACTTTTTATATTTTACTTTTGATTTATTATATTTATGTTGGAAACCACCAACCAAAACTATCAATACAGGTTTCTTCAGTTTTCAAGTTGGTCTGGCTGGGTATATATATATGTTTGCATGTATGTTAGATATATGTATGTATATACGTGTTACGCCGATTCGACAGAAATACCTAATTGCTGAAGTTTTACTGTTTTTTCTCATCATCATCATCTGTCTTTTACCGTCCGTCGTTGGACACAGACCTTCCTCAGGATCTGCCACATTTCTCTATCATAGGCGTCGCAGAGCCATTATTTTCTAAATTTGTCTAGTTTATCTCCCCATCTAGTATTTTGTCGGCCTCGGTTTCGCATGTGGTCTCTGGGGATCCGTGTTGTGAGTCGTGATGTCCATCGGTTGTCTTTCATCCTTGCAATATGACCAGCCCATTGCTATTTGAGTTTTCTATTGGATTCTATGATGTCTCTGACCCCCGTTTTCTTCCTTATATACTGTGCTGTCTTGTGTGCAATGCAAATTCCTATTGTGTACATATGAAATGCAGTATGCATTCCATATTTACCGTCATTTCCATACAGCACAGATAAAGAAGTGATAAATAATTAAAAAAAAAAGAGTTTCCTGTCCAGGAAGATTTAAAAAATCAGCTGCACTCCTACTAAAAACTTGTGTTCAAGAAGGGATTGAACACCCTTGCATTACATAGCTTCTGGAACAAAAATACAAATCGTTTTTGCCACGAGGCAGTTGCCCCAGTTCCTTAGACTTCAAGGGGCACAAGATGGACTTGAAGGTCCCAAGTAGCCTCTGCCCCCCATTTTCTTCACATTCCCCCTTTGGCCACGGTAGCGACAGCCGATTTAACTTCTTTGCTAATAAGCGTTATATATATATATATATATATATATATATATATATATATATATATATATATATATATATATATATATATATATAAATGCAAATACACATGTATACACACAGAGACACACATGCAAATACACAGCAGCGATTCCTGGCAATGCCCGGGGATTAGATAACTTCTTGCACACCCGGGTCCCCCCCAGGTACACTCCCGCGTACAGTTAAACATTATTTCCTCGCTAATGTTGTCAAATATGAGGTTTGTTTTTACCAACACCGGGAATCCTGCATAGTACTTTTATGTAAATCTTAGCTGTCGGCGTGCAGTAGGAATCCCGGCGTTGTCCGGAGAAGAGATGACTGTACATTCGACATTCTCTATAATAATGATAATTTTTCTATCACATATTCATATTATTATATTGGTACTTTGCGATACATATCATGTGAAACTAAGGCTAAGAAGTATTATTGTTAGCTCTCCTGAGTTAATTAAGAGATCATTCTTCCAAAATGCAAATTTTCTTGGTGGAATGGGGGTCTTTTACGATTTATATATACTGTTCAACTAGACCCTTTCTATCTGGCCATCGTATGACGTAAAAAATAACTGCCGTACGAAAGAGCGAAGTATTGTGGTATATTCCCTTGACTTCGTTGAGAAATCATTATTCCAATGCATGTTTTTTGGGTGGGATCTATAGATGATGTGATTATGCTGCAGAACTAGGTGCTCTCTTTCCGTCCATTGTGCCAAAACTACGGCTCCGAAGTATATCAATTACTAATTTTTGCTTCATTGAGAGATTATTTCCCCTTAAACCAATTTCTTTTTCCTTTTTTATTTGTGGGGGTGCTATTTACGATTTGCAAATCATGGGGAGTAATGGGCCATGCCCTGCCACGCTGGCCCAGGACGTGTTGGCAGGGGGTCTAGTGGATTGTCCACTGCGGGTCAGTGGGGCGACTACCCAAAAACTACACCAAGAGTACGTCAGTTCCTGCTGGGTCATCGGCCCCAAAAGACTCAGCCACATCACTTACTTTGGGTAGGGGTGATGTGCTCCGAAAGCGACTACCCAAATCCTTCACCAAGGGACCATCTGTCCCTACTGAGTCACCGCTCAAACAACGACCATTTCAACAGAACTCTAAGACTGTCAACAAGAAGACAAATTTATACATAGGCACATGCAACGTCAAAACACTGTCAACTGACATGCACCTAACTGATCTAGAAAGTGAAATCAGAAATGTCAAATGGGACATCATAGGCATTAGTGAGGTAAGAAGACCCGGAGAAGAACTAATCGAACTGAGAAGCAAGCATCTTCTTTACAGCTACGGTAAAGAGAAAGTAAAACAAAGTGGAGTTGGCTTTCTCATCAATAAGAACCTGAAAGACAATGTGTCTGGCTTCAAAGCCGTCTCTGACCGGGTAGCTAGCGTCACCATACAACTTTCAAAACGATACAAACTCAATATAATCCAAGTCTACGCTCCCACTTCGCAATCAACCCAACAAGAAATAGACAACTTCTATGATGACTTGAACTCCCTACTCCAAGGCACCAGAAAACACTTCAATGTTATCATGGGAGACTTCAACGCACAAGTAGGACAAGGAAATGAAAATTGCGTCGGCAAATTTTGATACAAAATACGCAACGAGAGAGGAGAAGATCTTGTGAACTTTGCGACGGCTAATGGATTCAAAATCATGAACACCTTCTTCAAGAAGGGACCCAGTAGGAAATGGACTTGGAAGAGCCCCAATCACGAAACAAGAAACGAAATAGACTACGTCCTAACGCACAAAAACGATATCGTCAAGGACATCCAAGTCCTAAATCAAGTCAGTGTAGGCAGCGACCACAGAATGGTACGATGTAAAGTACAAATAAACACCAATAAAGAACGCAGGAAAATGTTCCATACAAAACCGCAGCCTCTAAACATACCAAAAGAGCACGTTCAATCTTTCAAGCTCGAATTGAAGAACAGATTCAGAATTCTTACTGAACAAGACAGCACCAACATCAACGAACTAAGCAGCAAAATGACAACATCAATAATTGAAGTAGCCTCTACGTTCAAGCCAATGAGCAAACAACCCATTAGCAAAATCTCGAATGAGACTAAAAATCTCATGGTAAAACGCAGAAACTTCAAGCCACCGACAACAACGAGGGAGAAAATTGAAGAGGCTGAACTAAACAAATTAATCAAGAAGAAACGAAGAGAAGACAGAAGGAGATACACAACGGCAGTCATTGAATCAACTCTTGAAAAAGGTCGGGGCTTCAAAGCTATAAACAAACTCCTCAACTCGGGACGAAGGCAAATAACTAGCATACTCGAGGAAAATTGAAACCTAACAACAGACAGAGACAGGATTGTCGAACGTGCTAAAGAATTCTACCAAAAACTTTATTCGTCCAAACAAGGACTGCAAAACAATGAGCAAGATACGCAAGACACGGGCAAACAACTAGAGGACTTCCCAAAAGTAACCCCGTGGGAGGTGAAGGAAGCCATTAAACAGACAAAGAAAAGAACTGCCCCTGGACCAGACAACATCACCATCGACCTACTCCGAAAAGCAGGTAAAACCATCAATAGGAAACTGGCCGTCCTCTTCAACCTGTGTCTAAAACACAGTAAAGTCCCAGACGATTGGACTACTGCTATCATAATGCTTTTATATAAAAAAGGGAACCCGAAAGACCTCAACAACTATAGGCCTATAAGCCTACTCAACTGTGTATATAAACTTTTCACAAAGATCATCACTAACCGAATCACAAAAACACTCGATGAAAACCAGCCACGTGAACAGGCTGGCTTTAGAAGAAGCTACTCGACCATTGACCACCTGCACTCGATAAATCAACTGAAAGAAAAAGCAGCAGAGTATAGACTACCACTTGCCGTAGCATCTATCGACTTCAAAAAGGCGTTCGACTCAGTAGAAATCCCTAAGGTCATGGAGGCCATCAGTCGGCAAGGTGTAGATCCAGTATATGTTGAAGTGTTGAAACATATATACAATTATGGCAGCTCCTTCATCAGGCTACATAAAGACTCGGACCCCTTCCAGCTCCAGAAAGGAGTAAGACAAGGTGATACCAGCTCACCTAAACTCTTCACAGCCTGCCTCGAGATGATCTTCAGAAGGCTAGACTGGGAGAGTAAAGGAATTAAAATAGACGGCGAGTATCTGAGCAACCTCAGATTCGCAGACGACATAGCCCTTTTCGCAGAGAACCTACACGACCTCCAACTAATGATAGATGAACTAAATGAAGAGAGCAAGAAAGTCGGCCTACACATGAACTTCAGCAAGACGAAGATCATGTGCAACAACCACATTGGAGATAAGAACACTAAGATCGAAATCGAGGACACAGAACTCGAGAAAGTAGACTACTACATCTACCTACGGCAACGAATCTCCATGAGACCCTCAAAAGAAGAAGAAATCAAGCGAAGAATCACACTAGGATGGCAAGCCTTTGGCAGAGCTAGCTCAACCTTCAAAAATAATAAGATCCCGTTAATCCTAAAGAGAAGGGTGTATAACCAATGCATCCTCCCAATAGTCACTTATGGAGCTGAAACATGGAACTTAACCAAGAAACAGACCCGTAAGCTGAGAACCATGCAACGTGCACATGAAAGAATAATGCTGGGCCTCACATGGAGAGACCACAAAACAGCACAACACATCCGGGAAAAGACAAGAGTTAGAGACATCATAGAATCCATTAAAAATCTCAAATGGCGGTGGGCTGGCCATGTTGCAAGAATGGCTGACAATCGATGGACATCACGACTCACAACATGGATTCCCCGAGACCATATGCGCAACTGAGGCCGGCAAAATATTAGATGGAGAGACGAACTAGATAAGTTCAGGAAGTACTGGCTCCGTGACGCCCATGATAGAGAAGTGTGGCAAATCCTGGGGAAGGTCTATGTCCAACGTAAAGGAAAATACAATTCTCTCCATACTTACCTACACGTACATCAATGTTCTGTTAGTACTTTTTCCTCCATATACACTCACGCTCAAATCATTACGAATTTCTATACTTTAATTTACATTGCTACTACCACGCCCACTTACGCAGTCTTACAATACTGCAAAAGGTCTTACTGCTTTAACACGCATGCTGACATATACATTCATCCATGTGTGAGATGATATCCAGGTTGGAAATTGTGCAGTTTGTAGAAATTATGGTTCTGGATAGTTTGAGTAGGTCTGGTTGAGGAATGAGTTGCGCGAAGATGTTGGAGATGAAAGACTTTGCTTCCATGTGGTTTGGTGTTAGCGCCGACATCACTGGAGCTGTGGAAGGAGATAGGGAGATGTTCGAGCAGAATGTGCGTCAAGCACAAACATAGATGCAGAGATTAAACAAAGTAGAAGGGAACACATACAAGTATTTGTTTGGATGGACAAGTAAGACGTACATTTAATACAAGAACATTAATGACGAATAACAAATGAAAATAAAATACATATAATGATAACATTAATACGATCGATGGCGTAAAGGGATAAGAAGAGATAGCAAAAAGTGGGAGCTTTGTTGTCATTGAGAGTACAGGCGTCGGAGTCAAAGCTGGGATGTCTGAACTGTTATTGAATCCATATGGCTTGAAGCGTACAAAGGAATGGTTATGGAGACTGGATTCAGTGTGTGTGCCAAACTACCAAGTTGCGTGTGTGACTTGGGGGCTATTTTCTGACGCTGGTAGACACTCGACAAGCAGACCATGGACGACAGAGAACACTGAGTTTTATCCATTCGTGTTTCCCGAAATAAAGAGAGTTAGAAGAGATCGCCGTGACTATCGAATAGAAAAAAAAAGCATTGCCATTTCATTCATGCAAGTGAGAGGTGTATAAGTGTTTGGAGCACGTGATGAAGACACAGTTGCGTAGCTGTGCGTATGTGAGATGCCTCAACATTGGTGAAGTGAAATGGGCAAAGTTGGTACAGAGATAGGTCACGGTGGAAAAATTGTTAAGATCAGATTGGCCAGGAGGCCGGCGAAATGATACCGATCTTAAGGGGAAAGAAAGAGAGAGAGTTACCGGCAACAAGTGCTGGGGCTAAAAGCGTAACCACCTAAGGGGGGGGGGCACTGAGCGTCTGACCACGTGCGTCCAGGGTTTTTAGGAAGTGGCGTTTTCGATATTTAGCCAGAAGAGGGGGTTTCGTATCTAATTCTTAAGTAAAAGTATAGGGGGCGCTACATATGAAACAGTAAACTGAAAATACAATTGATAACGTCACAGACTCTATGGGCGAATTACTGTGTACGTAATCATACGTAATCATACAAACCCAAGGAGGTTTTTACTTTGTTGTTTTGTTGCATGACTAAAATTTAGTATTAGTATTCGCTTCTCTGTCAAACGATTGATTGAACTTTGAACACGCTTTGTATTATAGATATTCTGTTGAACACTTAGAGATAAGGACACCCACAGGTTCAAGTTTTTAATTCCGTCTAGGAGGAAACACGTTATCGCTCATGTAAGTGACATTCAAGTTCAGGAAATGGTTAAGTTCGATGCTAACCCACCAACTCACCAACAGAATTCAAAAACGAACTTATCATACGACGATGGTATAAGGTAAATACAGCCGTTTATTCCAGTCAATCACAATCTGACAAAGACTGCAAGCCCTCTTTGAAAATCCCAACTTTGGAGTTGCAGCGTATTCCGGGTCAGTCGCCAGGTGAGCGAGAACTGAGAATTGCTGAGGTTTCTAGCACCCAGTGTCCAAGCAAACATCAAGAGAAGCCCCATAAAAACCAAATGGCAAGTCTGTGACGGTCAATGACGATCCCAGCAAACACCATCCTAGAACACAACCCCCACACCGATTCTCCAGTCATCAAATGACAGAGAATGTTCAAACCTAACGCATGCGCGTGACTCACCAAGTGCAGCGTTCACTTCTTACTCTTGATGCACGATCGTTATATGCAGACGTTTCTGCAAAGCTTTCGATTTCCTCTAGTGTAGATTAGAAAGAAGAAACCCCGATCAAGAACTAACAATCCCTTTGCTGGCAGAACGACTATCGGTGAAACATTCGTTAAGCCCACCTCTATCCACTCCATAACGGATAAAAGAGACTCAGAAGCGTGATTCATATGTTACACCAAATCAGAGGAATAGCCTAACAAGCAAAATTTATTTATTCATAAAAAAAGTTCGATTCAACTCAGATAATATGAACTGTTGACTGTAAAAGAAATAGTTGTTTTATATCCTTGTTTTGATTACATAAACTTTTGATCAAATCAAAACTACCTATTTATTTATCATTTAAAAGAAGAGACAAACTCGCATACTGAGAAGCATGCAACGTGCACATGAGAGATTCATGCTCAACCTCACATGGAGGGATCAAGAGACAGCACAATATATCAGTAAGAAAATGGGAGTCAGAGATATCATAGAATCTATTAGGAAACTCAAATGGCAATGGGCTGGTCGTGTTGCAAGAATGATAGACAACCGATGGACATCACGACTCACAACATGGATCCTCCGAGATCACATGCGCAACCAAGGCCGACAGAATACAAGATGGAGATATGAACTAGACAAATTTAGAAAATACTGGCCCTGCGACACCCACGATAGAGGAGTGTGGCGAATACTGAATAAGGTCTATATCCAACGACAGACGTTAAAAGACTGATGATGATGATGAACTAGGGGGATTGAGTTCGGCTGACTGCAAACGGTGTGTTATTAATTTTTTTTATTACTTTCTATATTTTTATTATGTGTGTGTGAATTTGTTTGCGATGCGATTACTCGATAACTGGCCATTGCACAAAATTGACATTCGCTAATCTCATCCACAAACCATAAGGTCCGACTCCTTCCAAACATGCATCTTTGGAACGGGCACTGCCTCAGTTCTCTGAATTCAGCATTTTTATTATGTCATCAGGACATGACATTCTATTTTTACTACGTCATCATGTGGCAACGTAATCATCATGTGTTAACCTTTGACATCATGTGGCAACCCACCTAATGATAATATAGATAAGTGGCGTCTCTTGGCGTGACAGACTACAAATAAATAAGTAAGTACAAATGGTATATTACTATAATTAGCTAATTTTATTTTCTATATTCTAGATATTTCTAAAATTTCTATCGATATTTTATTATCTACCCTGGTGGATTTGTTTGTTATAAACTCCCCCCTTCATATCTATTTTGTTCAAACCATCCATTTGTTATTCTTAAAGAAAGTCCTTACTCGTTTTTGCTATCAAAGGACGGGATACTTCTATAGATGACAATTTATTTATTCATCGAATAGGGCCAGTGCAAGAGTTTCATGCAACTAAGACGAGGCCTAAAATTCACGCAAGGGTCTTATGCACCCAAAGCGAGATTTACAATTTGCATCGCCGGTTGCTTGATCTTCTAATTTTTTTCTCAAAAGGGGCCAGTACTACATCCTTCTGTACTCTCTTGGCCTGATAGATACTGTCAGCCCTTGGTGTCTACCATTTTCGTCTATGAGAGATCATCGGACGAATTCGGTGAAAATTCGGGCTACTGATATTTTTGCTGCCAGGAAAAGCCGAAAACAAGATTTCTTTCAAGTTGAATAGTATGTAATTTGTACTAACCGTTTATCGTCGATATCTTTTTTATTGGAATTTAGTACACGTGTTCTCAATCAGTGTAAAATTTCAAGCAAATCAAGCCTCTGCACCCCTACATGTGTTTTAAACAGTATAAAACTTTGGGCAAATTAATCCCTCAGTCCCCAGTCCATAGAAGAATCCCATACGTCTATGACCATCAGCAACACATCCTACAAGAAATCATTTTCAAATCTTTCTCTCTGATCTGATGTTCATGAGTGTTTCCTCCATACTTATTAACAAGTTGCTGCGGCAGAAAATACTATAAAAACAGTGCCACTTTCTAAGTTTAGATGGATTAGGTTAATCAGTATGGATTTGGAAATAATCCAGCCAGCTTGATGGTGGCCTTTTCAGTTGATGTCGAGGATTCATTCTGGTGAGGGTTGATCAATGAAATTAACTCAAGTCACCCATTATAGTCTTATAGACAATGGAAGTTTTTACGATCACCGGTAATTAGTGTAACACGAAAAGCAATGGCGACGCCAACGTTTTATTTGACCAGATAACCGTGAGGAACTGCAAAGTTTATATGTGATAATATAAGTTAAGATTAGATTTTGCCATCCCAGGCAAGGCTCCGGCAAGGCTCCAGCAAGGCCCCAGCAAGGCTACTGAGAACCTGGGCAGTGGTTGCCATAGTCTGGCGCCGCGAGCAATTTGAAGACGAGTAAAGTATCTGCTTGTTGATGCAGTTGAGTAGGCTTATTTGCCTGTAGTTGTTAAGATCTCTCGTGTTCTCTTTAATGTATGACAGCGTTAGGAGAGCAGTGTTTCAATCATCTGGGACTTTGCTTAATGTGCACTTGTTCAACATATTATGGAGAGATCACAAGACAGCACGGTATATAAGAGAAACAAATCAGGAGTCGGGGATATCACAGAATCCGTTAGAAAACTCAAATGGCAATGGCCTGACTATGCTAAGAGAATGGCAGACGACAGCTGGACATCACAACTCTCAACGTTGGCTGACAAAATTTAATATGGCGTGACGAAATAAACAAATTCAGAAAGTATTGGCCCCGTGACGCCAATGATAAAGAAGTTGTGCGGATCTTGGAGTAAAGTCTACATCCTACGACGGACGATGAAAGACTGCTGCTGATAGTACCCGAGGATTATTCACGTATGAATCAATGTTTGTTTTAAAAACCGTCAACTAAAACTGTCATCATAGTTCAACATAGGTTTCTTCAGCTTCTAAGTAGTTTTGGTTAGTTGTCTATCAATCAATTTGCGTATGTTGCATGCATTACAGTCTGCATCAATGGAGCTAGAGGGCTAAAAATTAGATTATTTGCTCCTCATTATGTCTAAAAAACGTTTTTGTGGGTTTCTGAAATTCATACTCAAATGAGTTTTTAATGGGGGTCGCAATTTACGATGTGAGTTTCTGCTAAATTGGTCCTTAGTTTGTGCCAATACTTGTTTTCTTTTTTTATGTTTTAGTGGTCACCAACCAACAACGGGCAAGAGACGTAACTTATTCATTGATGGTCCTTTTTACCAATTTTTAAAATGGATCACTCCAACGCGGCATACTATCAAACGATGATGCCCTCGTGACGATTTCTATAGAGTGGCTAACCAGACCTTTTATCATACTAGTGTAGATACACACACACACACACACACACACACACACACACACACACACTCACGTATATATATAATAATAAATTGCGTCATATTATATTGAGACTCTATTTGCAATGATCACCCGTTATTACATAGTGAATGTATCATTTGGCCTGGACAACGTAAATAGATTAAACAATTAATGAAAATGGGGTGGTTGCAGGGATTGAACCTGCAACTGATAGTTTGGTCAGATCATAAATAATGGGAGATATAATGAGGATCGAACCCACAACAATGGCCAGCAAAATAAGCTTGCTAATCATTGCTATACAATGTGTGTACTGATCCCTTATTTTTTGTCCATAGGATTTAATCGTTGATCCCAGTGAAAAAATCATGTATATATTTTGATTTTTTGATTCAAATTCGTTCCATTGGAGGAGTTCATTGTTTCAAAATTGTTACCTTTCAGTGGGTAGAGTCTATCTCTTCTAACCGAAAACAAGAAAATCCCATTGTTCGTGATGTAAGCAAGTGGATTATTTGATACTCACTATTCAAAAGTAGAGCGTTCCTATGAAAGCCTTTTGTAAGCAGAATTGGTGTAAAGCGAAGGAATAACTACAATTAATTTATATGTGAAATTTTTTTGAGCATCCCCAGACTTGAAAATGTTAGGTTGGTATGTTAGGCTGAGTCACCAGGGCTTGTGGTGGTGGGAGATACAGCAAACAAGAGTGTAAAAGAGGGAGGAAGAAGGTGTGAGCTGCTTATATAATAGCTTGAGATATAACAAAAGTTGAACACTATTTCCACTCATCGCCTTTTTTCGAAGAAGTGAATATTTATGTGAATTCTTCTTGATTTTTTTAAGGAAAAGAAATTAAATAAATATTACCGTGGAAAACTACAAATAGTGAGTAGGAGAGATATTTATCAGCAGAATTGTTACCTTCAAATGAACAAGTCCATTGTTAAAAGAAGAAAATAAAAAAAATCATACTGTTCATTATATAAGTAGAAGATGAAATAACTTCCATGCAATCAAATTATAGAATTATTTTGTTTTAAACATTTTCTGCAGTTAACTCCCTTGAAGCAAATTTGCAGGGGCGATAACTCAGATTTTTACGTAATAGATTTGTTTACCCTTAGTCCACTTTCACTTTCTCTTTAATAATTGTCCGTACTTGTTAAAAGATATTCGAAAATCTACCCGTGGCAACTAAATTCTGTCTGACTCAAGGTCATCTGTCTTTCGAGACTGTGTTTTTTTTGTTCTTAGATATCAAAGATATTTTTATATTCAATTTAATAATAAATGAAAAATAGAACATTTCTTTCTGGACGTTTACTTGGCTTGATCAAATACTTACAAGACAAAATGGATGATGATACGGATAAGTAGATTGTGTTGAATCGATTTTCTTTGTGTTGATAACCTGTATTTTAATCTGATCTTATCTATCTATCTATCTATCTATCTATCCATCCATCTATCTATTTATCTATCTCGATCTGTTCTTATCTATCACTCTATCTATCTAATCTGTTCTTATGTATGTATGTATGTATGTATGTATGTATGTATGTATGTATGTATGTATCTATCTATCTATCTATCTATCTATCTATCTATCTATATAGCTAGCTAGCTAGCTAGCTAGCTAGCTATTTTGGTCCGTTTTTACCTATCAATCTATTCATCTATCTATCTCGGTTCGTATTTATGAATCAATATCTATCTCGGTCCTTTCTCATGTGTGTATGTATGTATGTATGTATGTATGTATGTATGTATGTATCTATCTATCTATCTATCTATCTATCTATCCGGGAGGCGTAACTGAAGGGCGTAGCGGTGATTTAAAATCACTTCCCAGGACCCCAATCTGTTTGACCCCCAAAAGCTTTATAGTTGTCCATATCGCATTTCTACTAACATTATGCAATAGCAAATCTCACTGAATGTTGGAGGGAGTCCTTTAAAGAGCCGAGCCCTTGCAGCCCCCAACTTTTCATCTATCTATCTATTTATCTATCTATCTGTCTGTCTGTCCCTCGTTTGGTGTGGCCTGTATGCACGACACGCACGTAGCGAAACACCAGACTCTTGAAAACTGAAGTAATCTATGTTAGCAATTCGATGATCGTTTTTGTCGACAGTTTTCAATACGAGTACATTCACTCCCCAATGCCTCTACCGACAACACTCACGTTTCTAATATGTTGTTACCTAGTTGATTTAAAGTGGGAGGCTTCAGAAAATCTTTACAATAGCAATTAGAAGAAAAGACTTTATTAAAAACCTGCGACATCGTTAACACAATTTTTGACAACATTTGTTTCTGTAATGGAATCGTTCGTTTCTATTGATACAAAAATGTCAAAGACTCTTTGAAAATAGACACTGATTTGTTTTCTTTACTTTTGCTACATTTTGGTTTGAATCCGAGTGCGTATCTATTTATGCTCCCAATAACTCTGCACTTATATTAGTGAGATGAGATATGCTAAATCATGAACGCTTTCTCACGTCACATTTATCATTTCAAGAATTGATTTAAAAAAAAAGAATAATATGACGTAGTGTGACGTGAAAAAAAAAGAGAAGATATTCCCCTCTTCGTCTACTCTTCCTCCCTCCTTCTGAACGCTTTTAAACTTTTCCATTTTGGCTTGGAAGAAAGTGGTTTGGGCTTTGATATACCTGTCGACATTCTTCGCAGGAAAAATCAAAGATTCGATTTTTTAAACGTAGTATTTGTCTCATCTTTTATCTAGGGAGTAGAATAAAAACCACCGTGCGTGAACTCAGTGAAATCATATTCCAAGTCGTCAATCGCCTCCAAAGCCGGATAAAAGCCACTTGATGCCCAAATCACAGCCCTCAAATGGTACCCCCACCTCGGACATATCATTGCTTAACTGACAAGATTTAAAAAAAGGGGACATCCCGGAAGAAATGGAAGTTATATTCATTTAATGCACATCAAAATATTTTATTTGAAGGTTGAGCTTGCTCTGCCGTAGGCTTGTCATTTGAGAGTGATCCTTCGCTTGATTTCTTCTTAGCATTATTTGGAGGTCATGTAGGTTCTCTGCGAAAAGGACGAAGTCGTCTGTAAATCTGAGGTTGCTCAGATATTTGGCGTCTATTCTCTTAGTCCAGATTTCGGAAGATCATCTCGAGGCAGGCTGTGGAAAGTTTAGGTGAGCTGATATCACCTTGTCCTACTCTTTTTTGGAGCTGGAATGGTTAAGAATCTTTATGTAGTCTGATAAAGGATCAAGGTAATCCCTTTAATCTGAAAAAGAAAAGTATACAACCAATGCATCCTCCCAATAGTCACGTATGGAGCAGATACATGGAACCCAAACAAGAGACAGGCCTCCAAACCGAGAACCGAGCAACACATTCATTAGATAATGATGCTACCCCCCATTTTTTCTGCCCTCTTCGTCATGGATCAAAGCGTAGTATCTGTTCCCCGGCATAGCCCGAGGAGCCGATATTGACACTTCACTGCTGAATGGGCTGGAAAGGGTGTGTGTCAAAGATCGAGTGCGCCGGTGCAATGCGTCAGCCAATGAGGTTATACTAAGGTTGTGCATTGCTACGCGCACTGGGAACCTTCGGGTTCCCTGTTTATTACTCGGCCCAGCTGCGGGGAATATGGCATCCCAGGGTAGCACTGTTCCATTGCACTTAACGAAACAGATCGGGCTAGTCCTGACACTTTCACATTGGGGGTTGCTTTGGTCGCTTAGCAAACCAAAGCCGAGTCGACAGGAGCCATTTTTGGATGGGTGTCTCCTTTTTTCCCCCACGTAAAGCCCCGACCTATGTCACATTTTGCTCTGGTGCCAGACTAGATAAATAGGAACTCCCATTCTTTCTGGCCTACTCGGCAGGATCAAAGTGAAGTATCTGTTCCCCGGCAGAGACCGAAGCGCCGGTACTGACACTTGCCTGTCGAATGGGCCAGAGATGGTGTTGTGATTGGCATCAAAGCCCAAGTTAGCCAATGAGGTTATACTGCGGCTGCATATTGCTACGCGCATTGGGAGCCTTTGTATTCGTCCTTGGACTCTCCTATCATTACTCAGCCCAGCTGCAGGGGATACGTTGCCCCAGGGCAGCACTGTTCCATTGCACTTAACGGAACAGGTCGGTATTGTCCTGACGCTTTCGTGACGGCAGTTGCTTTGGTTGCTTAGCCAACAAAGTTGCGTCGGCTGGAGCTATTTTTCCAGGGTGTCTCCTATTTTCCCCACGTAAAGCCCCGACGTTGTGTCACATTTTGCTCTGGTTGAAGAGTAAATAGATAGTGTTCCCCGGGCCACACTGTTTCATTGCACTTAAAGGGACGGGTCAGGCTCGTGCCAGACGCTTCCGTGACTGCAGTAGCTTTAGAGACCACGATTGCTTGGCAACCGTATTCACGTCGGCTGGAGCTATTTTTGATAGGTTACAGTACCGTCTCATGGCACTTAAAGGGACAGGCTAAGATTGTCTTAGCACTTTCGTGACTGCAGTTGCGTCGGCTGAAGCTTTTTTTGATGGGTTATTCTTTTTTCCCCACGTAAAGCCCTGATCTTGTGTCGCATTTTGCTCTGGTGGGAGAGTAAATGAAGAGATTCTCAACCTCACACGGACGGATCACAAGACAGCCCAGTATATCAGGAAGAAAACGGGAGTCTGAGATATCATAGAATCTCTCAAAAAACTTAAATGGCAATGGGCAGGTCATGTTACAAAAATGGTTGACAACAAATGGGCATCACCACTCACGACACGGATCCCAAGAGATAACATGCAGAACCAAGGCCGACAAAATACAAGATGGGGAGATAAACTAGACAAATTCGGAAAATACTGGCTCTACGACGCCCATGATAGAGAATTGTGGCAGATCCTGGAGAAGGTCTATGTCTAACGATGGATGATAGAATATTAATGATAATGATGATGGAATCATGTTAGAATAAAAATAAATTTTCCCTCAACAATATATCACTTCACTAAACCAAATATTCACCAATGAAACTTGTGCTTGTATGATGACCAGATTTCTACAATAGTATCTATGTGGACAATTGAATCATTTGAAGTTTGAATTGACTCTATCTACAAGAGAAATAATTGAATCTTAAATTTGAACTTTCGTGTTAAACCATTTAAACAACTTGTAATAAATTGACTCACCTTAAGCACGTTCTTATCTTGCTTAATAGTTAATCCAAAGGCTGATTATGTCAGTCTCATACGAATATTTTTAGATGTGGTAGTACCTCCAACAGCAATTACCGCCACTGACTTGTGAGGTAACATACCAAAATTTGAGTTACACCCCTTGCTCAGTGTTGCCAATTTACATGTTTTTCACCCAAATCTAGATAAATTCTAGTTGTGTATAGATTCAGAAATAGTTATTTAGATGAATTCTTAAAATAAAATAAGTAATATTTGTATTCAAATTATAGTAATAAAATGAGCAATAATTTGAATAGATTGATATTTCAATAAGATAAATATTGAACATTATAGTCACATTTCATTCATTTATGATATATGATATAAATCGTAGATTCTGAATATATATCTAGAGAATCTAAATGTTACAATGTTTTTTAAGATATTTTTTTCAATTTTGGATGTACAGTAAGCTTGAAAATGAAATTGCCGACATAATCCTCGCGTCTCAAAACAAAAGAGCTAACGCATATATGGTCTGAATTTCAGACTTGTTATCTGAACTTACTATATGGTGATTAGCTGTAACGGGATTAGAGGAAAAGACAAGCTGCCAGTCTCGTCACTATATAAAGACAACGGAAATCCAGCCAAGAGATACAGGCATGGCGTCAATGAAGAGATGATATCAAGACCATGCAGAGCCGGCAATAGGCCCAGGCCTAATTGGAAAAGTAGACCTCCTATTTCGAACTGTTCATTAAGTATTTCTTCATCATCATCATCATCATCATCATCATCATCATCATCATCATCATCATCATCATCATCATCAGTTTTTGAACGTCCGTCGTTGGACATAGACCTTCCCCTGGATTCGCCACAATTCTCTCCGTCTTGTGTTCTCTCGGTCTCGGTTTCTCATGTGATCTTTGGGGATCCATGTTGTGATTTGCAATGTCCATCGGTTGTCTTTCATTCTTGCTACATGGCCTGCCCATTGCCATTTGAGTTTTTTAATAGTTTCTATGATGTCACGGACACCCATTTTCTTCCTTATATACTGTGCTGTCTTGTGATCTCTCCACGTAAGGTTGAGCATGATTCTCTCATGTGCACGTTGCATACTTCTCAGTTTGCAGGTCGGTCTCTTGGTTAGGTTCCATGTTTGCTTTTGGTATATACATGTACATGTTGCGCATATGATGTACAATACTATGATGTATATTATGATGATAAAGATGCTTCTTTGAACTTTGAGCCAGCATTTTGTTAAGAATGCGCGTTGTTCTTGATGGTTTGTTCAGAAGAAGAATTCCCCAGAGACATATTTCTTTTGAGAGATTGAATTGCTGAAGGCACCATTGTTTTTGAGAGTTATTTGTTCGGAGTGTAATTTGAGGCTCATCTGATTATAGAAATAATGCAATTATCGTAGTGTCTTTTCAATAATAAACATGGATATATTTAGATATTGTTTTGGTAATGCTTTAGTCAAATATAACAGTGGAATTCAAAGAGAAATACAACCAAGACAGAAATGAAGAAAAATGTACGTATCTAATTATGTACAAACGAGATGTCAGTAAGAATATACATGCATGTTATTTATAGTAGAAAATTATGAAATATATTCAAAGGCAATGTTATAAGTGATAAAGCTATTGTAAAAAATCATACTTGAAGTTGAGATTAATATTAGAATGTTACAATGTGCAAATCTGTGAAAAATTATCTTTGAAGCAAGGATATCTTAACATTTACGTTATGCTTCGATAGGCAGACACGAATAATGCGCGCTGAGATAGTCTGCATTCTTGAATTTATATGAAATACGCGGTCAAGCAGAGACGCTCAAATTTCGACTTGAATGAATTTGACCCTCTTTCTTTCTAATATCATTTTGCTTACTTTGAGGGTAACATGGATGTGAGCTGGTTATAACCCTGTGATAAATGTATCCACTTTTTTCCAAGTGTCATATTTCAAAACTCAGTGAAAATTATATAAACTCATAATTTTGATCGATTTGCATGGCGAAAAGATGTTTACCAGTTATTTCTAGCTGTCAAGTGTTCATCATCATCATCATCAGTCTTTCAACGTCCATCGTTGGACATAGACCTTCCCAAGGATTTGCTACAATTTTCTATCATGGGCGTCGCGGAGCCAGTACTTCCTAAACTTGTTTAGCTCGTCTCTCCATCTAATATTCTGCCGGCCTCAGTTCCGCATGTGATCTCTGGGGACCCATGTCGCGAGTCACGATGTCCATCGGTTGTCCGCCATTCGTGCAACGTGGCCAGCCACTGCCATTTGAGATTTTTAATGGATTCTATGATGTACCTGACTCCTGCCTTTTCCCGGATGTACTGTGCTGTTTTGTGATCTCTCCATGTGGGGCCCAGCATAATTTTTTATCTGCACGTTGTATAGTTCTTAATTTGCAGAGTATTACAAATACTCCCCGTGCCAGATGAATCTTCGATATCTGAAAATTTGGCGACAAATAGATATTCAAAAGAAAAGGTACAATATTTTTGGAAAATAGAGTAATCGACTGAATGTAAATAAATGATTGGCAAAAAAATGAAAAAAAACGCCATGGGATTCATTGATAAAGAGTATGAGAGAAGAAAAAGTGTTATCAAAAATCTATTGATGACAAAAAAACAATTCCTAGACTTCATGTGTGTATTCCTGTATGTGTGCGGCGGTAGAAGTAGCAAAAACCCCGAGCAAAACATTATTGTTGGCTACTCAGAGATTTGAGTAGCGAATTTCAAGTCGACAAGAATTGGCCATTTTGTTGATGCTTGAGAAATTCGAATTTTTAAAAAGTGTTTGCTTCAGCGTGTAATTCTTTTGCAACGGTGAAAAAATTTGCATGAATAAATAAATAAATGTTATTTTCCATTTTTATTTCATTTCACATTCTCTCTCTTCTCGTTAGGAAACCCGACCGATTATTGATTTTTTTGAACAAAAGTTCTGTCTCCGTTTGAAACAAAAGTTGACCAAGATGTATCCGAATGTTGGAAATTTGTTTTTTTTTCGCCATCTTCGTCGGAAAAACAGTTGAAAAGGTTGTATTCAATGTGTTCTTTTAGTCTATTAGAACAGACTAGAATAACTGTAATTAATACTTACAGTCATAGCCGTGAAGACTTTTTATTAAATTAGATCAATTAATTCATACGAACAATGTTTGGTATTTTCATACTAGCAATATTTTGACTTTAAATGGATTATTAGACACCGTCAATCAAAACTGTCACCAAAATATCAACGTAGGTTTCTTCCGTTTCCAAGTTGGTCAGGCAAGCAATCTATTCATACATGTATGTATCACGCACACAGACTCGCCAATGGAGCTAGAGGGCTAAACATTTAAACATTTATTCCTCATATCATCATCATCATCACCATCATCAGTCTTTTAACGTCCATCGTTGACCATAGACCTTACCCAGGATTCGCCGCAATTCTCTATCATGGTCGTCGCAGAGCCAGTATTTCCTGAATCTGTCTAGTTCATCTCTTCATCTTATGTTCTGTCCGCCTCGGTTTCTTATGTAACCTCTGGGGATCCATGTTGTGAGTCGTGATATCCATCGGTTGTCTTTCATTCTTGCAACATAGCCTGCTCATTGCCATTTGAGTTTTTTAATAGTCTCTATGATGTCACAGACATCCCTTTTCTTCCTTATATACTATGCCGTCTTGTGATCTCTCCATGTAAGGTTGAGCATGATTCTCTCATGCGCGTGTTGCATACTTCTCAGTTTGTAGGCCTGTCTCTTGGTTATGAAGGCATAATTAGTGTCTAATCCCCTCACCTATTTTACGAATCAGTTATCTATCACGGATCTTCTAATTGGCTCGCTAATTCCTGTCTATCCAATGTTTTATTTAAACAAGTCCCACCTTCCCTTTTTCGTTGTTAGCAAAGTCCTTTTTGTTTTGTTGTCTCTCTTTTGTCTTTCTCAACACAGGAATTCTTTTCTTTTTTAAAACTCTTATAAACTTCATGACAAAAATGCTTGTAAAATGTTCCCACTTTTATTCACAATAAGCGTATTTGGAATGAGAGATAGATAGATAGATGGAGAGAGAGAGAGAGAGAGAGAGAGAGAGAGAGAGAGAGAGTGAGAATAAGTGTGAGTAAATATGATTTAGTTTTTATTCAAAAATTTTTTTTATTCTTTTTCGTCCATGTTTGAAATTGACAATGCCCATAAGCTGCATATCGGCCAGTGATGCTGACTCAAAATATTTCTCCGCACCAAATTGACCTCCAAAAAACGCCAAAACGTGCTAAAACATATAATGGCTAGATTTACCTTAAATTGTTTGGAAATAGCTGAAAATTGACTACAATTGCCTATAATGGGCGAAAATCGCCTAAAATGGGCGAAAAATAGCGCTAAATGTTAAATTTCCGCACTGTCAGAACAAAAAATCGCGCTAAATTTAACATGAAAATCCCAAGTTGTCAACACTGATATTAAACTCTCTGATCACTGTCCGGAGAGTCTGGTCAGAATGATAAGTCATCATTTGGTAAGATACATTCTGGTGATTCATTTTTAGCTAGCAATATTGTTTTGTTATTTAAAATGCATGTATACATTTACTACCCCCTCGTCTTCTTGAGTCTTCCATTGAAAAGAATATGGAATAGGCCCTCGCAGAATTGTACGCCCAGGTTGAATAGCCCCAATGGCACCCCTACACGGCCCTGAATAGTATACAAGCGCATAGAATCCTAGTTTTTGTTAAATGTAGATGATTCCTGTTAGCCTTAAAATGAAGTAAAGCTTACAGGATTATCTCCACCATGAAAGAAAACCCAGAAACAAATACATGAATTGTATTATTGCTTTGAACAAATTAAGTTGTTGTATTATTTCTATTTGTACGCCGTTTCTAACACTGAGTGGGCGAAAGTGTGAAACGTTAGGGGGTTATTGGTTTGAATAATTCAAATTGTTAAATTGTTTTTATTTGTGCAACGTTGAACATTTATGTGGGAAAAGAGTTTTTTTTCCTGTTCACGGCTCATTTATTCCTAATTGAAACGAGCTGCACTTCAGATTAACTTATTACTGATTGATAAATACCGGAGTTAAACCAATCACCGTTTATATTACTTTCCATGTTGTAATTTGAAGATGAATAGTAATCTCGTAAGAAATAGTAATTAAACATACAAAGGCTTTAAAAAGTCATACAAACTCCCCAAAAGTATAACTATACAATGTATGGATCAGATGCTAATTTGAAAATGAAGTTGAAAGCCAGTACATCTTACTTTTCACCTCGTTAATTGGGTGTAAGCGGTAATTCTTGGTCTTTCATATATATATACACATACACACACACACACACACATATATATATATATATGCATATATATATACATATATATATATATATATATATATATATATATATATATATATATATATATATATATATATATATATATGCAATATGATAGCATGCACAGGCTTCAAAAGGTCATGAAAAACTTCCAAAAAGTATAGCTATGTAACGTATTGATCAGATATTAACACAATAATGAAATTGAAAAGCCGGTTCATGTTACTTTTCTCGTTGTCAATTGGAGGTAAATGAAATCCTTGGTCTTACGAATGTAAAATACAATCGTTAAACACAGCATTCAAAAGCTTCAAAAGACCATAAAAACGCCCCAAAAGTATCACTATACAACAATATATTGATCAGATGTTAACACTATCATGAAGTTAGAAGCTATTGATTTGTTCTTTATCAGACATCAAGAACTTCTGAAATCTTTGGATGCAGAAATTACGAGGACGTTTTGGCACTTCGTATACACTGTTTCCATCTTGCGTAAACGAACTCATGGTATGTAATATTCTGATAAAGAACGAATTAATAGCTTTTACCTTCATTCCTGTACTAATATCTGATCAATACGTTATATAGTTACACTGTTCAGAGACTTTGCATGACTTTTAGAGCCGTTTTGTACTGCATTAAACTACCATATTTTACATTCACAAGACCTAGAATCGCTGTTATTTCCAATTTACGACTTTGCTGATACAAAAATATTTAACACTGACGATGGTTAGTATTTCCGCAATCACACTTAAAAAAATCATATTGATGAATGATATTTAACATTGGGTAAATCTCAAGAAGTCAGGTAGGTAGAGTGTGAGATAAAATGTAATTTACTATATTTTACGGCATATAAGCCACTGCGTTTTCGTCCCAAATGCTTAGAAAGATAAACGTAGCCTTTGTTTTCAAGTTCGAAATTGGCCTGAACTCGACGAAGAGTTATTTCTATTATTATTCGGACTATCCTCATCTTGGTTGTTTTTCATACAATGAGAGACAATAATAATACTACTAATGCTAAGAGGGGAGTGCGGTCAATATACCCCCGTCGGTTAAATAAAGGGTTCGGTTCGTTACTTCCCCACACCTACCAGATGATACCTGATGAAGGCCGTAGAGTGCAACGGCCGAAACGTTGTATGAAAAACAACCAAGATGAGGATAGTCCGAATAATAATAGAAATAATAATAATACCTCATATCAAAAATTCAGAGATACACTCGACGAAGAGTAACAGACACTGGTTGATAAATGAGAGGGATTCACTGAAATGTGCTTAAAAAAAATAAATATTCTTTACTGAAATAAAAGGGGTCTTATATCTTATCAAATACCATAATAATGGACATCGCCAAGGAGCAGTGTTTTTGTTCGGAATTACAGAGTACATTTTTTCAGCTTTAACATAACGTTTTTTCTCTAATCTCACCTCTCTGTTTGGAGATTAGTGTTGCGTAACCATCGTCTAGTTACGGAATCCAAATAAGCATCTCTTGTGCAAGTATGTGTACACAGAGTTGGTTCGATCAAGACAGTTCTTTGCGATCCGGGCGGGTCGCACAAAACAGGAAAACAAAAGCAGAGACAAAGTGCAACATGATTTCCAAAATGGCTGAGTCGGAAAACGAAACAAAATGCTTGAACAAAATGAGATGACAGAAAGAGGAAAAGATGAAAAGGCTGAAATCACATAACTTAGTGTTTGGTCTTTGTTGAATAACTTCTGTTATTTCTGTTCATTCTTGTTGTCAAAATGAGATGCTCTCATGCATATGCACTTGTGAATACATTCAATCGAAATCATTTTTTAGATGAATGAAAATTTTCCTCTTTATTCGGTCACTCCCCTGAATAATTTATTTTTAACATCAATCCAAAAAACAAAGCAAAACAACCCCCACAAAACATGAGTATACTGAAACAAGCTACTGTGTTGATCGAATCTTAGAGGGGCCAAGTGGCAACCCTATTGTAAAACATCAGCTGTACCCAGATCCTGTCATAGGGGAGGGCCAAGAGGGGCCCGAGATTGTCAAAAGGGACCGAGCATTGAACTTCTAAGTCGATGCGATGTGTCAATTAATAAAGTAAGTTGATTCTAACATTTACCAGCGAGTGAATACAGTATTGTATGCCGAAAGGGTCATAAAAGAGGATGGCTGGAAGATCAGGGTGCATGTTCAGGGGCAGGGTTAAAACAGCCCTGTACCACCGAATAAAACTCCTCTCGGAGTCCCTAGCTATAACGATGTTTGAGGGTAAAGACGTAGCAGCCAGTCCACGCTACATGAGGACTTGAGAACCTCATATCCTTCGTTCTGTCACTTAGATAATTATGTATCTAGTGAATCAGTAGTAGAGGTCTGTGTTTCAAGTCCAAATGACTGCCAGAATTTCAAATGTTGAGTTTCAAGTAAAGCAAACTGTCCCTCCCGATTCCCCCTTGATGTGTCTCTGTGCCGTATTAAGCTAACATAATAAATACCAATAAAAATAAACGTCGACCAAAACAGCTTTGATTAGTCACTCAATAGAGATTTGTCTCGTGACCAACGTCTTTTGGAAGCATGCTGTGTTAGGGGCGATCAATTAAAAAAATTGAAAAGAGGTGATCAAAGAATAAGTTACTTGTTCGCCTTTCATCGATCAGCGATCACTCAAATGTCTAAGTATTCGTAAAAGGAGACTGAACGTTGCTGGGCTCAAATTAAGGGATCACTTTAGGATAAACTTACATTGTACATTGACCCCCATCCACTAAAACCGTATTTTAGGTGAAATTTAAAAAAAAACAAACAAAAGATCTCTCTTTCTATTGGCGCAGTCTGAACATGCAACACGTAGATAGATAGCCACCGATCGAGAATCACTTAAAAACCGCAGAAACTCAAGACTATTTTAACAAATTTGTCGACGGTTCCAAATAAACGGCAACCAGAATTTATGTAGAATTTCCAAAATTCAAGATAAAGTAGGATTTTGCAATTTTCCTCCCAGAGGTAATTCTTGTGCGATTAATTATATTTTTGTAGGCAAGAAAGATCTGTGTTATCATTTGATTATAAAATTGACAGACTGCCTGCTGGGCTACCGAGGCAGGCAGTATTATGACACGATTGATTTTAAATATTAATTTGATTTTTGATCCGGTACGAATCTGCTGGGACAATATTTCATTAAATTCATTTGAGTCAGCTTTTAGAAAAGCATGCAAGAGAGAGAGAGAGAGAGAGAGAGAGAGAGAGAGAGAGAGAGAGAGAGAGAGAGAGAGACAGAGAGAGAGAGAGACAGAGAGACAGAGAGAGAGACAGAGAGACAGAGACAGAGACAGAGAGACAGAGAGAGGATAAGAAAAATAGGTAACAGAGACAGTCCTGGTTAGTCATTCAATAGAAACTGTCACAAAATCCACGTCTTTTGGCAGAATGTTGTTTCGGAGTGATCAATTCAAAATGGGGAAAAAGGGTGCTCAATGAATAAGTTACCTCTCATGCATTTTTTTGGACAATGATCACTAAAAAGTCTGAATATTTAGAAGCAAACTATTTACCACAATTTTACATCGCAAATTGAACTCCCAACTTGAAACCTATTTAGGGGAATTCAATTTTTTTGCTTAGACGTAAGAATGGGTAAATGTTTCAATTTCCTGCCTCCTAACTCTATTGGTGCAGCCTGTACGCGTAATACATACATAGCCGGCCAGTCATGCAGATAAACTTGGAAACTGAAGAAACCCATTCGGATAGTTTAAGTGACAGTTCTGATTGACAGTGTCTAAAAGAGAAAGTGCCATTGGGAAATATTTGAACGAAAATGAGGGAAAAGAAACAAGAATCGAGAAAGAGGTAGAGAGAGAGAGAGAGAGAGAAGAAGAAGAAACAGAAAGACAATAGAAGAGGAGGTAAAGACAAAGCCTTAAGAAAAAAAGAAAAGTGGCTGAGAGAGATATGATTTCAGCGAAAAAAAAATGGAAAGAGAAAGGAAGAAAGAAAAAGAGAGAGAGAGAAAGAGAGAGGGAGAGTGAGAGAGAGAATTTCTCTGAAAGAGAAGGGAAGAAAAGAAAAGAGAAAGAAGAGAAGAGAGAAAAAGTAAGAGAGAACGAAAGGAAAGAAAGAGTGATAGAGAATAGAAAAAGCGAGGTAAGAGAGATAGAGAGAGTAAGAGTGAGAGAGATATAGAGTGTGTGTATGAATGAGAGAGAGAGAGAGAGAGAGAGAGAGAGAGAGAGAGAGAGAGGAGAGAGAAAGTGTCACCGAAAGAGATTTGAAGAGAGAAGAAACAGAAGAGAAAAAAAAAGGTAGATAGAGAAAGGTTAAAATAAAAACTAAGTAGTCCACCGTGCAATTAAAAAACCGTTAACCAAAACTATCAACATAGGTTTCTTCAATTTTCAAATGATTCTGGCTAGATGGCTTGCTGACTGACTGGCTATACATGTATAACGTATCTCCATATATGTCACAAATACGGACTGCACCAATCATGCTTGTGGGTTGAAAAGTCGAACATTCACTCCATATTATGTCTTCAAAAAACGTATTTTTGTTTTTTTGACCTTAAATAATTTTTCAGAGAGTGGTTGTTCAATTTATAATATAAGTTAATGCTGAATCGGACCCTCAGTCCCTTTCTGGTAACAGTCACATTTTTTTGATTATTAGAACTTTTTAGTAATCAAACCAAAGTCATGAGAAATAACCTATTCATATTCCTAGTTTTTTTTCGTTGATCACCCCCAACTCGGCATGCCGCCAAAAGACGTTGTTTATGTGACTGTTTCTTTCATGTGACTATCCAGACTTGTTTCTCTGCTTTATGTTGAATTAATCAACTTAATTGAAAAATGGCGAAGTTGCTCGGTAACGTTGCAATTTAAATTATCCAAATCTATTGTAAAAATTCGAATTTTTTTGTAATTAAACTTTCTTTGGCCTGTTGGGTCATCCTTTAAGAGAAAATTAGTGCAATTTGACGTGACCTGGATGAACCCAGATTTTTTTTTACCATTTGCAATTAAATAACTGAATAAATAAGGGAGACTGCTCTATATTTAGCACATAATATTTGTCTCCCTCTAAAAACTGACACTATGATATAGTCGAAAAGTTGAAAACAACTCAGGTTTCTCTTCATATTCTCAAATTAACACATTTTCGGTGTACATAATTCAATACCTCTGGCTACAAAGCAACGTTCTGACTACCTAGAAGTCACAAGCTGTCATAGAGGTGTGGTAAGAGTTTGAGTCAGGGTCAGGCTTGGGTTTTGAAACAGTGGATAGATCAAAGGTCCCGCAAAACGTGAGAAACACTAAATATTTACCGTGAAATATAAAACACAACTTGTTCAATGTCTGGGCATTCTATTTCGTTTCTTTTAGGCTTGGTAGATCTTCTGTCTTTGTCGTCTGTTTTCTTCATTTTCGTGACCTTTTTGTTCAAGTAGTTTTTCAGCAGTCGAAATGATCTGACACCAGAGTTTGCAATTTGACACTTGTTGTTGAACTCTAGTACAAAGACTGGAGTTGACTTTGTATTTCTACTGTAACAACTACGAGACCAGCAAGAACATTTCTCTCCTAAATGAGGTGTGTGAACCAATATGTAATACCAACATTCCCTTACCATAATTTGAAATCACGACTAACTGATTGCCAGCAAGCTGTTTCCCTGACTGAACTAAACTGATGAGGTGTAAAAGATCTTACCGTATAGATAAGTATGGACGTATTTCATCGTAATAAATAGTTGCATTTTTCTTATTTATTATATATACAATTCAAAAGTTGCCGTAGGCATCTTCAGTCTGAAAAGAAGTTCGAGTAAAGTTTGAAAATGCAGCAATCGGTTTTGTTCCTACCAGGTTTTCCGGAATAATGGTGGTTTTCTTGGTATATTTGAGCTGATCTTTAAAACGGCCCCGAGGGCAACTGAGGGGTCCTTTGTTGTACATTGCCTGTTCGTCCGAGCCAATGTTTGATGATAGTGCTGGCTTGGGCTTTCTCAAAGACTGCAAGGTTGGTGACTAAGTCTTTCAATTCGATGTCCATGATTGATCGAAGTGTCCACTGCTGAAAGTGCTCTAGGTTCTTGATGTCTCGTCGGGTTTTAATAAATACAGCTAGAACTAAATATCAAGGCTATATTGGGCAAGTTATTCATTTTAAGCCAAATTGGTTTTTGTCAATTCCAGCCTAAGATGAAATTGACTTTGTCACCAACAAGAACCATCTAATTTATGGGAATAATTTCTCCCGATCGCACATTAAACCAAACATATATATGAAATTAGCATTTCCCTACTATGATTTGAAATTACAATCAAGTGCTTGCAGGGCAGTCCTCTTACCGGCTGAGCCAAACTGACAAGTCTTATTTACCCACATATGTATTTATCATATATATAACTAGCATATACCCGTCGGAAATGACGTTATTTTTGTTGAACAGACACTAAGGGGCATAACACTCGTTTACTAAGTAAATCATTTCTAGTAATTAAAGTCTCCTAATTTCCATTTTTATTGGAGTCTCAACTCAACATTAATCATTTCTTCCAGTCACTTTGACACTCTATTTTTCATTTCTTTTACTGTCAAATGACCAGCAATTATGTGACGTGTTATTCATTGTTATGTCACAACTTATATCATTTTATTGCAATACCTTTTGATTCGAAATCACACTTCTGATTGCTAGACCACCTGAGCCAATCTAACAAGTTTGGTATATCATCGATTTTATTAATTATATATACAATAGGGAAGTTGCAATAATCATTTTACACTTGAAATGGAAGTAGAAGTGGAGTTTGAGCCGGCAGTAGATATTTAGATACTTTATTTGCTTTTGTTCAAATAATTTCGCTTCAATATTATGAATAAAGAAGATATTGTAAATCTTTACTGACAGATCCTTACTCTAAAGCTCAGTTAAAGTACACATCTAGAAAACTATGTATGAACCCACTTTTATCATTATTATTATAGTCACCATCATCATTATTGTCTTTATTATTATTATAGTCACCACCATCGTTATCATCATCATCATCATTATTATAGTCACCATCATCATTCTTCTTCTTCTTCTTCTTCTTCTTCTTATCATTATAATTATTAATATCATAGTCACCACCATCGTTATCATCATCATCATTATTATAGTCACCATCATTCTTCTTCTTCTCCTTTTCATCTTCTTCCTCTTCTTATAATTACTATTAACATTATAGTCATCATCATCATTATTATCTTTATCATTATTATAGTCACCACCATCGTTATCATCATCATCATTATTATAGTCACCACCATCGTTATCATCATCATCATTATTATAGTCACCATCATCATTATCATCATCATCATTATTATCATTATCATAGTCATCATCATCATCATTATTATCATTATTATAGTCATCATCATCATTATCATTATTATCATTATTATCATAGTCATCATCATTATTATCATTATCATTATCATCATTATTATCATAGTCATCATCATTATTATCATTATTATTATCATCATCATTATTATAATCATCATTATTATCATCATTATTATTATCATTATTATTATTACTATTATTATTAACTCTACGAGGGATAGTGAAATTGAATTTACAATTAAATTTACGCTTCTCCCCATCTGACGAAATTAAATTCTCTTATGCAAAACTAATGCTTTTTCATGTGAATATTCGGATGGTACCCTCGTGTATGAATTGGCCAGACTCTTACGAATTCCAACATGGGGTAGGAAGTAGCAGGGGCGGGGGTATACCAATCGCTGGCCGGACTCGCTACCAACTAGAACATGGAATGGTAGGAGGGTAACTCTAACGAAAAGGCACCATAAGCGCTGACTTTTTGGCAAAGGATATTTTTTTATACTTTTGATTCTTGAATTATATTTTTAAATATATTTTAGTGTGATTACTGATTTCACTTGAAAATTTTTTGACTGATTTTGAATTTTTTGACTTCGGAAATGACCACTGCCAATTCAAAATTACCGTTTCAAGTTTTACCTCGGACCTGCAAGTACTCTATGAGGGTAAGTGAAATTGAATTTACAATTAAATTTACATCATCATTATTATTATTATCATAATTATTATTATTATTATTATTATTATTATTATTATTATTATTATTATTATTATTATTTGGAATCTCACACCAGTTGCCTGGTGGTAACCGCTGGAGTTTGAGTGACAGCAAGTCTCCTCAAGTCTCCAGCCCTCCTCTCCTAGTACTCATAGGTCGCAGTATTTTTGCGATTTACAGTTTCACACCGGTTGCCCAGTGGTTATCGCTGAAGGCTGAGTGACGATAAGTCTCCTCAGGTCTTCAGCTAACGTCTCCCCTCTCTTTCACCTATCATGTCAGGGCTAAAATTTGTTGCAGTCCTTATATCTCTATTATTATTATTATTTTTATCATTATTATTATTATTATTATTATTATTATTATTATTATTATCATTATTATTATCATTATTTGCATTTTCACACCAGTTGCCTGGTGGTTACCGCTGGAAAGGTCCTGCAAAATATGAGAACACAAAATATCTACAGTGAAATATAAAACTCAACACGTTCAATGCAAGAGCTTTCTATTTCGTATCTTTCAGGTTTGGTAGATTTTTTTTTTTGTCTTTGTGGTTTGTTCTCTTTATTTTCGTGACCTTTCTGTTCAAGACAGCAAGTCCCTCAGGTCTCCAGCCCTCCTCTCATATCGTGCTCACCTGTCACTGCAGCACTGTCTTTTCCCTGGCTGATAGGCCATTGCTACCAGCTAGGGGTCGTAGGTCTCATATTTACAGTACTCTCCTCAGTATTCGTGCAGTCCCTAGTAGTGCTGTGGTTTGTATTGTCTCAACCCTTCTTCTTATCCCCAGTTCCTCCGATCTCGTTTTTAGTGTCTTTGCTACGATTCCGAGTGCACCTACGATTACTGGTATTACCCTGACTTTAATGTTCCACACCTCCTTTAGCTCCCTTGCCAGGTCCTGGTATTCCCCTAGTTTTTCACACCTTTTCCTATTTACTCTGCGATCTTAGGAAACGAATATATGATCCGACAGAGTGATATTGAATTGCGTTATATCATACTGAAACTCTATTTGAAATGATTTCCCGTTATTACACAGTGAATGTATCATTAGACCTAGACAGCATGGATGGAATAGATTTCTTGATAATATAACTGTCCACGTTGAGAAGAACATACAGAGTAAATATAGACCGTGGATGAATATAAAAATTGAAGTTAAAACAGTTATTTGGGCCTTAGCATTACAGGTAGCTATTCAGCTCAATGGTAAGAGCAACACTACGTTGGAGGGTTTACCCTATCGTTTGCAAGTTCGATTTCTGCAGCATCTCCATTTTCTTTGATTGTTTATTCTATCCACATTGTTTAGGCCTAATGATACATTTATCGTATAATAATGGGAGATCAATTCGAACTTCAATAAGATATAACGCAATTCATGATTGTGTATTCATATATACACACACACACACACATATATATATATATATAAATATATGTAAGAAATCGGAGTTGTATGCACACATGGATGAAATTGAGATATTCTATTGTAACCATACTCTAATTTGAACGCACGACACGCTTGTCTGTAGGTGGACAATCAAACGATTGCCCCACCAACAAATAGTCCGATGGTGATTATCTGCCTTCTTGGTTGTACTCTATAACTTCTCTACAAGACACTATTTAGATTAGATCCTATTGAATTTTACTTGCTGTCATTTTTAAGAATCCATAATGGTGGAATTCATAACGGCAGAATTTATAATGGCCGCTATTCCATAAGGTATTTAGTCTAATTGACGTCAAATATTCACCCCAGAGACCGTATAAATTGCCTGTATCCACAATATCATGTTGATTTGGAACGGTCTTTCCAATCAACAATTATAAATGTTTTTTTCAATATTGTTATTTCAGTCGCACTTGAACATATTCTGTGATTCTTTTTCGTATCTTTGACGAGTAAACAGGAGAGAACTATCTGAAAAAAACATGCCAGTACATATAGCTGATATAAACAATGCAAATAACATAACAATGTAAAGTCATTTTTTATCATTGTAAAGTCGATTTCAAAATCGATGTTTTAGCATAAATCAGTATCAGCTTCATATCTGCAAAAATTCTGGGCATGTTAACACGCTAAGTCCAAAAGAACATCTTGCTGATACACACGAATGTTTGATGTTTCTTTGTCGTACTACAAAAACATTTAATATGTTATACAGCAGATTTTGGTACTATTGTTTTCTTAGACTGGATGCAAAACAAGATCTTGCTTCCATTCATGCGAATGAAAATGGCCTCTGCAGATGTGCCATTTCCATGCACCATTTGTACTTGGAAGAATCCTATCATCTTTGTCTTGTTTAAATGAATTCCAGTGCATTTGATCTGGGTCCGAATAATTAAAGCTCTACCACAGCCTGTCTCAAGATGATCTTCTGAGACCTCGACTGAGAAAACGAAGGAGTCAGAATAGACGGCGAATACCTAAGCAACTTCAGATTTGCTGACGAAATCGTTCTTTTTTGCTCAGAACCTTCATGACCTACAAATAACGCTAGACGAACTGGATGAAGAAAAACGAATGCCATGTACAAAAAAACATGTTGAATAAAAAGATACAACAATCAAAATCAAAGACGCAGAACTGGAGGAAGTACACCACTGCATTAACCTATGTCAACAAGTCTCCATGAAATCCTCAGAAGAAGAAATCAGATGAAGAATTACTAACCAAAAGATTGGCCCTCAAAATGAAAACCATGCAACGTGCACAGGAGAGAATCATGCTCAATATAACATAGAGAAATCTCAAGACTATACAATCAATATATTTGAGGAAAAGCAGAAGTCAGAGATATCACGAAATCCATTAGAATGGCAAATTGCTTGTCAAGTTGCGAGTATTTCAAACAACCGCTGGACATCACGACTCACAACATGGCTCCCCAAAGATCACATACGAAACCGTGGCCAGTAGAATATAAGATGGCATGACGTATTAGACAAATTTAAAATGTACTGTCTCCACGATGCTCATGTTAGAGAGGTCTGGTGAATCTTGGGAGATGTCTTTATTCAACTCTGGACGCTAAAAGCTCGTCGATGACGACGATGATGATGATGAATTTCTGTGTTTTGGTTTTTAACTTTTGTGATGAACAATATTTCTTGCCAAGAAGTCGTTCTCTGTGATAATATATGCGAGCTGCGATTTCCCTACGCGATTATCGCTTCTTTCAATAATCTGCCGCATTGATTTTGCACTGTATACACTTTGACAAGCGTTCAGTTTCCCTTGAATCTTTCCCCCAGTAAAAAAAGCATACCTTGCACAGGAAGGTTTCGAATTTATAGGCAAAGTCCTGAAAAAGAGTCAAAGATGCCTCTCTGCTATCTACATATCCTGAATGATAATGACCAGGTCGACCGCTGTCTTTCTATACAACCTTACCAAAAGCTTGAGTTTTTTTATTTCATCACGGTTTATTGATATTTTGTTTGTCGCTCACCGTAGCAATCCCGATGTCACGGTGTTTTCAACTCTGGAAGATCTCTTGCAGACAGGCCTGTTGATCCTCTTGCAAAAAAAATTCAAAATCTGGATTTCGATATTCAGTTCACTTGCTAATTGAGTCGAGAAATGTTTCCCTTGCAGCTGTGTCCCGCGGTTCCCTTTTCTATGGTTGTTTGACATCTTTTACAAATGTTACAATCAGTTGTCGGATTTTTTTCACAAGTCTTAAACTGCACTAGTAGTCATAATGTGTAAAGCAGATCTGATTTGACTGGATTTGTCCGTTATTTCTTTCAGAAAGTTTTCGTTTTCTGATAAGACTCAACTTTTAAAGTGAAAGCCAGGGATTTATCTTTAAAGTGTTATTTTGAAGAAAAAAAAACTCTTCAAATAATTGTTTTTAGGCATAAATTTAAAAACCAAATATCTCTCTAAAAACTAAATACTTTATTTCTCATAGTTGAATACCTGAAAATATTACATAATTTAACTTTTTTTTTTCCCATTCTGAAGCCTTCAAGGTTGAATTTACATTGCAACCACAATGCTAAACTGGACAGTTAGTTTCCGTCCGTCATACAAAAGTATTCAATTACTTCCATTAGTTGGGTTACCCCCTTGTTTGTAAAAAAATATCGGGCAATTCTTTGTTTTATGGAGGCCAAGAATTGAACTAACGTCAAAATTGACTACAGATGTACGGAAGGGCAAAAACTATTCTGTTAAACTGAATTATGTTCAAAGCAATAACAATGTATTTTAAGTTCTATCTTCTGATTTTCTTTCACGAATTTCCTATACATTCGCTTACTCGGAATCAGTGTGAACCTGCACAGGGGTGCATGACATATATGCCACGATTCGATTTCATATCCAGCCAATTAGTACACTCAATACATCCAAGCTATTTTTGGGGAGTTGCACCGCTCACTTGAGTTGTGTAAGAAGACATATACCACAGAAAATGTTTTATTTCTGTATTATCAAATATGCATATATATATATATATATATATATATATATATATATATATATATATATATATATATGATTATTATAAAGACATTTGAGCAATAACTATATTTCATTCAGCGCCGGTGTAAACCCAGGAGCAAATATCCTTAGACCACATCAATGATTAAAGAGAATGAGCGTCGTGCAGGATTCGGATAAACGTCCAATACGGAAACAGCCTAAACGCAGCTCTACTCTTACCATCTCCCCCACCCCTCTCCATATACATATATTACGTTTTATATTCATGGAATAATAATAATAATAATAATAATAATAATAATAATAATAATAATAATAATAAAGACTGCAACGTTAACTGTCAATAGTGACCAAACAGAGGAAGGGAAATGAAAGCGGAAACGCAAATTGTAGCACTGACATGATAGGTGAAAGAGAGAGGAGATGCTGGCTAAAGACCTGGTGAGACTTATTGTCACTCAGCCTTCAGCGATGACCACTGGGCAACCAGTGTGAAACTGTAAATCGCAGTATTACTGCGACCTATGAAAACTAGGAGAGGAGGGCTGGAGACTTGAGGAGACTTGCTGTCACTCAAACTTCAGCGGTTACCACCAGGCAACTAGTGTGAGATTGCAAATAATAATAATAAGGGGAAAAAAGGGAAAAATACCAGGACTTAGCAAGGGAGTTAAGGAAAATGTGCAACATGAAAACCAGGGTAGTACCGGTCATAATGGGCGCACTAGGAACTGTCCCCAAAACGCTGAGGGAGAGACTGGAGGAGATCGGGATTAGGGGAAGGATAGAGACCGTACAGACCACAGCACTACTGGGAACTGCACGGATACTGAGGAAGGTACTAGAGATATAAGTACTGCAACGAATTGTAGCTCTGTCATGATATACGAAAGAGAGAGGAGACGTTAGCTGAAGACTTGAGGAAACTTATTGTCACTCAGCCTTCAGCGATAACCACTGGGCAACCGGTGTGAAACTGTAAATCGTAGAATTACTGCGACCTATGAGTACTAGGAGAGGAGGGCTGGAGACTTGAGGAGACTTGCTGTCACTCAAACTCCAGCGGTTACCACCAGGCAACTGGTGTGAGATTCCAAATAATAATAATAATAATAATAATAATAATAATAATAATATATTTGTAAAACATGTCGGTGATATTTATGTATTGATTGCCAGTATATATATATATATATATATATATATATATATATAGTTTATTGCCAAAATGACCATTGAGAGGCAAAGAGAAAAAAATTGAGAGAAAAACAGGTGTTAGATCTCGAAATTGAAAAAAAAGTGGCTATCTTCTAATGCATTTCGATGGTCAACAGCTACCTTTTCAGAGAATTTTAGTGGTTTGCTGAGAAAAAATGTAAGCTGAAATGAGATCTTTGGGTTGTTTAGTAGGAGTGGGAAGGGAGTTGGTTGTATCCATGTATGCTAGAGTCAGGTTTGGTCTGAAATAAAAAGGATCTGTAGAGGAGAGGTCAAGGGTGTTTGTATCCGTCTATGAGAATCAGGCCTGTCTGATTGTCTGATATAAGAAAGGTCAGTGAGAGGAGGGATCAGGATGAAGATTGTCATTTTCCAGGAACGTTTGTTTGCCTGTGGGTTCTTTTCAATTTTAAGGGTCTGACTTCAGGGGATTTTTTTTTCAATTTTTTGGGATCAAAATAGCAGGGGAAGTTTCTTTTCAATTTTAGGTGTCGAAATCGAAGAGGAATTATTTTTCAGTTTCAGGGGTCAAAATTAAGTTGATATTTCTTTCTACTTTTACATGTTAGAATCTCCCCCACTTTTTAGGGGCAGGTTCGATGTTTTTTTTTTAAAGTTTGGAGTTTAAAATCGCTGGAGGAGATATTTCCTTTCAATTTAACGAGTCAAAATCTAGGGGAAATCTAAGGGTCAAATTATGAGGCGAATTTTTTCCACCTTTAGGGATCAAAATCGAGGGGTAACTTTTTTTATTTCATTTTTAATGATCGAAGTCATAGGAGGATTTTTCCTTGCCACTTCTAGGTGTCAAAAGCTGTGAGAGATATATCTCTCTTTCGAGGTCAAAAGCAAGGGTCAAGTTGTTTTTTTTCTTCATTTTTTTCCAGCAGTCTATAGCAAGGGCAAACTGTTTGCAATATTTGTAGACGTTTCCTGATTCTCCAAGTCAACGCCAGGTATTATTGCTAGTGGGAAATATTCTTACCCCAGACTATTAATAGATGAATTTTTTTCGTACAAAATTTTTTCCTAAAAATAATGTTTCAAAATACGATTGAAAAGACGAAATTGTAAGTCGTTTAAAAGGATTAAATGAAAATCAATAGGAAAAAAGAAGTTAAACGTTGCCATTGTCCTATTACCACTTTCTTTGGAAGAGCGACATTCAAGCTAGATAGTTCAATGAATAATTCATTTTATCCGGTCATCGTACGGCGATCATTTGAAACAGTTTTCAGGTGAGAGAAACAAACAAACAAAAAGAAAATGAAAAGAAATAATCATATATGTTTATTTTATGGATAGATAATTATCATCATTCTACAGACGAAGTAACAAATTATCTTAAATTGCATAATTGGTACGCTGGACTTATAATCTGACATAGAAATTAGCGTATTTTATTGATAATGGTAGTTTTGGTAATGGTCAAATTCAGCTTGAAATGATAAGGCCACTTCTATCCCTTATAATTGGTCTTGTTATATTTTTGGCCAGTCTTGTTATCTAATTGTTACCCAATCGTTCACACATAATATAGGGCACCACGTTTAAAACAAGCAAAAAAAGAAGCATGTCTAGTATATAATTCATCCTGCAATAAAATTGCGTGATCCCAAGTGGGAAGTCTTTTATCGCCTCTGAAACAAGGACAAGAACAAAAACAACAACAACAACAACAATAATAATAATAATAATAATAATAAACCAAACCATTTTACCGCAAAAAACGGGGCACAAATTCAAGATTTGTGTGTCGTAACCGGCAGGTGTTCCCTTGTTAGCCACCAGGAGGGACCCGGTCGTCATCCTGTGACTGCTGGCCAAAACTCCGGCTCGTGTACCCTTAATGGCCTTCAGGAGGGACACAGTCGTCACATAGCTACTGTTGGCCAAGACTCATATACCACTAACGACACCCAGGGAAGGTGCGGTCCTCACGGAGTGACTGCTATAAAAAACAAGAGGAAGAGATGGACAAGGGAGGAGAATAGACTAGTTATGTACTGTTACTTTAAAAGCAAGCCTTCAGTGCGATCTTATAGGGAGCGTATGCTCCGAATATGGAGGGAAAAATCTGATGTGGAAATATCAAACCAACGCCTTGCTGACCAAGCAAAGCAAATTCAAAAGAAGAAATGGCTGTCTGAGACTGAACTACTAGAGATTCGCATTAATGTAGAGAGAGGTTCAGGTGACACATCTGAAGAATGCCCCCCCAGCACAATTAGTACCAATAACAAAACTAGAATAATTCCCCATGAGACCCCCACAGTAAGGTATGTATCAGAGGGTGATGACGAGGCACCTACGGTAGAAGAGAACACCAAAATACAAGCTTTGAAAGAGATCATGCTAGGAGAGAAAACAACACTCCCCTCCCTAAGAGACAAAGACAGAAAGAAAGTCGGAGAAGTGACCGAGCAGGTCAACTGCCTCTTACAGCACATAGAAACAAACACCCTCCTAGAACTCAACAACCTAATTTATGCAGGGGCGAAAATGGTAGCACAAAGCTTTACAACACAAGATAGGGACCCGAGCAATAATAGGGAAGGGAAACCCAACTGGGAGAGAAGGTTACAAAGGCAGATCTCCCAACTACAGAGAGATGAAGTACTGCTTAGAAATACACCACACACAGACAGACCACGAGTAAGACTTTATAACAAATACAAGGTAACGCAAAAAGGCATCGCAACTGTAGTCGAAGAGTTACACCAAAAAAGACTAGCCAAAGAGGCAAGACTAAAAAGATACAGACTAAGAACGGCCCAATACACACAAAACCGCACATTCCAAAACAATGAGAAAAAGTTTTACCGAGATTTAAATGGGGAAAGAAGGCAGGACATGAAACCAGATGCCACAGAGGCCAAGAACTATTGGAATAGCATATGGGGGCACCCAAAAAGACATAACGTAACACCGCAATGGTTAGGAAACATGAGAGAAGAACTAGGAGAAATAGACAAGGGAGAACCAATAGTACTGAATGAAACCACATTGAAACATACTCTTAGGAAAGTAGCCAACTGGAAAGCACCGGGTCCCGACGGGATCCATGGGTATTGGTTCAAAAAATTTACCACGTTACACGGCAGACTCACTCACCTACTCCAAAATTGTCTGAATGAAGGCAAAGCACCAGAATGGATGACTAAAGGCAGAACCACCCTCATCCAAAAAGACCCGGGAAAGGGGAACATAGCAAGCAACTATAGACCAATCACTTGCCTACCACTTATGTGGAAAATCCTGACCGGGCAAATAGCAGAGAGAATATACATGTCAATGGATAGAAGGGGGCTACTACCAGAAGAACAGAAAGGGTGTAGGATAGGAACCAAAGGGGCAAACGATTTACTCTACATAGACCAGATGATCTTAAAAGAAGTAAGGAAAAGGAGAAAGAATATCGCAATGGGATGGATAGATTACAAAAAGGCATACGATATGATTCCACATAGCTGGATACTCGAATGCCTTAGAATGTTCAAAATTAGCGAACCGGTGGTTAAATTCATTGGTAATTCAATGAAAGACTGGAAAGTAGATTTGACAGCCGCAGGGGACAAACTAGCCGAGGTAGGGATAAAAAGGGGGATCTTCCAAGGAGACTCGTTGTCCCCACTATTATTTGTTCTAACAATGATACCGCTTAACAGAATCCTGAAAAACAGCAAAGGATACCACTTCTCTAAAACAAAAGGAAAAGTCAACCACTTAATGTACATGGACGATATTAAATTGTTTGCGAAAAACAGGGGAGAGCTTGAGACTCTGTTCAACGAAGTAAGGGAATATAGTGAGGACATAGGAATGGAGTTTGGGATAGAAAAATGCGCAATCATGGTGATGCACAAAGGAAGGCTTTCAATGACTGAGGGAATTGAACTTCCGGACAACAACAAGATTAGGGCATTGACTGCACAAGACCGATACAAGTACCTAGGTGTCCTTGAATGTGACACGATAAAACGGGAAGAGATGAAAGAGAAGATTAAGAGGGAATACCTTAGAAGGATAAGGAAAATATTAGAAACCAAATTAAATAGCAGAAATCTAATAAAAGGAATGAACACCTGGGCTGTGTCAGTAGTTAGGTATACAGGACCATTCCTAGGATGGACAAAGGAAGAGCTCCAATCAATGGATAGGCGAACAAGGAAACTTATGACGATGCATAAAGCATTACACCCTAGGGATGATACAGATAGACTATACGTTAAGAGAAAAGAAGGTGGTAGGGGGCTCATCAGCATAGAAGATTGTGTCAAAAGAGCTAAAGTAGTCCTAGATAGATATGTGCAAACAAATAGTGAAGAAATCATAAAGAGCGCGAGGGATAGTGCAACAAACAAAGTAGAAAGCAATGGAACGGTACAGCAAACTAGAAAAGAAAAGTGGGAAGGGAAAAAATTGTACGGCGAGTTTAAAAGACAGATAAAAGATATAGCAGACGAGAAATCATGGACGTGGTTACGAAAGGGAAACCTTAAGAGAGAAACAGAATCGCTCATCATGGCAGCCCAAAACAAAAGCATAAGGACAAACTACATAAAAGCAAAAATCGACAGAACTCAGACAAACAGCAAATGCCGCATGTGCGGTGAAAGAGATGAGACAGTAAACCACATAACTAGTGAATGTAGTCAACTCGCCCAGAAGGAGTATAAGCATAGACACGATAGAGTAGCAACGATGATACACTGGGAACTAAGTAAACAAATGGGATTCAACCATGGGGAAAAGTGGTATCAGCACAAGCCAGAGGCAGTTTTGGAGAATGACAACCACAAACTACTGTGGGACTTTGACATCCAAACTGACCACCTCATCCAGGCAAGAAGGCCGGACTTAGTAATAGTAGACAAAAAAAGGAAGGCCTGCCAAATAATAGACGTTGCTGTGCCTGCAGACCATAGAGTAAAAAAGAAGGAGGGTGAAAAAAGGGAAAAATACCAGGACCTAGCAAGGGAGTTGAAGAAAATGTGGAACATGAAAACCAGGGTAGTACCGGTCATAGTGGGAGCACTAGGAACTGTCCCCAAAACGCTGAGGGAGAGACTGGAGGAGATCGGGATTAGGGGGAGGATAGAGACCGTACAGACCACAGCACTACTTGGAACTGCACGGGTACTGAGGAAGGTGCTAGAGATATAAGTACTGCAACGAATCGTAGCTCTGTCATGATATGCGAAAGAGAGAGGAGACGTTAGCTGAAGACCTGAGGAGACTTATTGTCACTCAGCCTTCAGCGATAACCACTGGGCAACCGGTGTGAAACTGTAAATCGCAGAATTACTGCGACCTATGAGTACTAGGAGAGGAGGGCTGGAGACTTGAGGAGACTTGCTGTCACTCAAACTCCAGCGGTTACCACCAGGCAACTGGTGTGAGATTCCAAATAATAATAATAATAATAATAATAATAATAATAATAAAGGTGAAAGACTTTAAAGACTGAACGCACCTTCTTGTAGATATGACCGTCCCAGCGGATAAAGACATAGCTGTCAAGTACTTCGAGAAACTCTCAAAATAAAAGACTTTGAAATAGGAATCAGTGGACTGTGGCAACTCAGGACCAAAATAATACCGACCTTTGTCAGAGCCCTTGGATTATCAAAATGAAGGGACCACAGAACTTGCCAACAGCACACCTGGAAATTTCAGCATAAATGGAATATAGAAAATAGCTCTTACCTTCACTGCACGCATTATTAGAATATTCTTGTCAATGTGAACATTCTTGTCAACGTGACCAAGCATACATCACTTGATGTATATATAAAAGTATTTTGGGGAAAGTGTTGTATCGTCTGTATTTGTTCTCCCATTTCTCTCTCTCTGAAGCCCGGACTGCCATAACTTACAAGGTTGCCATGCTTAGGTCTTGGTTGAGACCCGGCTGGTGACTTACATAAACTGAAATCAAACTACCACCACCAAGAAAAACTTACTAATACAACTAATAATTATGAATTAGTTCTCAGTGCATGAACTGGGACAAAGTATTCTATGCAAGTTGACTATATTCGAGACGAAGCGCCTCTGGTGAGAGCTCAAACTTTTCAACTTGAACGATGGATGCAATCTTTAATAGCAAAGGTTTCTATCTTGTTATATATTTATACTTGTAAATATATTTATACTTGTAAATATTTTTATACATGTATATATATATATATATATATATATATATATATATATATATATATATGTGTGTGTGTGTGTGTGTGTGTGTGTGTGTGTGTATGTTTATTTATGTATTTGTTTGTTTGCTCCAGCACTCCCAGTCATTTTGTTTACAAACTTGAAAATTGGCATTTCTCCATCAACCTCCACCCCCGAAATGTCCTTTTGATTTTGGGGAAAAAAAAGCCAGCATTCCTATGATTGAACAGTGGTTCTGTGGGGTCGAACCAAGGCTTCTTTGGTCTGAAGTCGCTCGATAACGACTGTGTCCCTCCATTAGGTCATCTTGGGAACACGAGTCAGATTAGGAAAATCATTCATTGTACTATTTAGGCCTTTGTGGGGTTTATCAATCACATTTAGATTCTCCAGAATCTAGATATTTCTAGATTGTTTTTACTCAATTTCAGATGTTTTCCTGTAGAAAACGCCAGTGATATCATAAATTCAATTTATTCCGACCAAATGTATTTTTTCGATGGAATCTTTTGACATGACAACAAATTTTGACGCTATGGTTGTTCAATTATTGACTTTGATGGCGAAATCATTTATTCTTTTATGCTTTTTTAAATTGTTTCAATAACACATTACGCACACGTGTTGATTAAGGGGATGGTTGTACTATAAATTATTTTGTGATGTACGTTTGCAAGCGATATTTTGAATGCATATTCTTACTGCTGTCATCCCTTACAAAGCTGCGCACATCAATATGTCATTCAACCAAGATGGTATACTCTGGGTGCTAAGAGTACAGAGGTTACTTTGACTTGAATCTCTTTGAACCAGTCCACCATATAGGGCGTGCTGTAACCCTACAGCACCACTAAACAATCACAAAAATGCACAATAACCATAAAAATCATAAAATATGGGGCACAAATTCAAGATTTGTAGATTATAACCAGAAGGCGTTCCCTTGTTGGCTCATAGGAGGGACCCAGTCACCGTCCTGTGACTCATGGCCATAATCCTGATTTGTGTTTTCATGATGACCTACTGGAGGAGCATAGTCGTTATCGAGCGACTGTTGACTAAAGTGGAATTGGTTCGACCTCACAGCACCATTACTCAATCATAGCGATTCAAAATACTGCGTTGACCACTGGAAATGGGGCAGAGATTTAAGATGCCTCTGTCATAACTAGCCGGCGTTTCCTTATTCGCCTTTAGTCGTTCTGTGATTGCTGGTATCAATTCCGACTTATGTTCCCTTAATGACGTATAGGAGGAAAACGGTAGTTAAAAGAGAGACTGTTGACCGAAATAAGCAAAAAGAGGATAACTTATCTGTTATCTACTATTATCTAATCAGTAAACCATCCATCAAGGGGTTACATAACACGCCTTTGTTCACAATGTTAAGGGAATAACACAGTAAAGGCATCAAGTCAGCATCTGGCTGACCAAGCCAAACGAATTCTGAAAAAAGCTGATTATCAGAGATAGAGCTAAAGAAAACCTGTGAGAAAAGTGAAAGGAAAACGAACATGATCTCCTCCAAAAGAAATAACCATGCACAACCATCACAATAAACGACAAAGTAAGAACAAATTTGAACTAAGATTTGAACCGAAATACTTGATGAAGAGAAGAAGACATCAACATTCAAATGCAAGAAAAAAAGGGCACAGAAACAAAACTTGAAAAAAAGATCGGAACAGGGAGAGAACACATCACTGCCATCACTTAGGGACATGGATTAGAACTAAACAAAAGATGCAAGTGAACATGTCATCTGGTTTTTGCAACATATTGAAACTAACCTGACAGAGCTCAACGACCTGATCTACGCCGGTGCAAAAATGATAACAGACATCTTTACGCCACAAGAAGGAAAAATCAAACAACAGGAACAAAAAATGCCTGGTAAATGAGATTAGAAAAACAGATCTCACAATTACACAGAGACAAAATATTACTGAAAAGCTGGAGTTGGAAACAAAAGCAAGATATGAGAAAAAGGGATGCCTGCGGCAGTAGAAGAAATATATCATAGGAGACTAGTTAAAAAACAAAGCTGGAGGGATACAGACAAAAAATAACCAATTACACATAGAACTGCACTTTCCAAAACAACAAAAGCAAATTTTACAAAGACCTGAATAGTTAAAGCAACCAAAACATAAAACTCAGAAATAACTTTTGGAGTGAAAAGTGTATACCAAAAAAAGACGTGACAAATTACCAAGATGGTTAGATGCTATCAAAGAGGACCTCTGGGAGATAGAGGAAGTAGAAAGAAGAGACTTAAAAAAATATCTAATCGGAAAGCACAGGGACCTGATAGGACCCACGGATGATGGTTCGAGAAATTAATTTAGAACAATACATGACAGACTGATCAACGAACTGCAAGGGTGCTTGGATAAAGGTGATGTCCTAGAATTGATGATCAGAGGTAAAACAACCCCCATCCAAGAGGACACTGAAAAGGGGAACCAGGTAAGCAACTATAGACCAATCGCAGGCCTACTATTAATATGTGAAATTTTAATAGGGCAAATAGCAAGGATATTATATACTCCATGGAAAGAAGAGGAATCTAACCTGAACAGAAAGGATGCAAAAAAAGGAACAAAAAGGACGAATACTCTACCTTGACCGAACGATTCTGAAAGAAAGGAGGAAGAGAAGAGAAAACGTTGATGGATCAATCAAAAGAAAAGCATACACCATGATCTCACATTGCAGGATACTTGGATGCTGTTGGATATTCAAGATTGGTGGATCAGTGTTCAGTTTATAACTAGATTTATGAAAAACTTGAAATTAGATTTGACAGCTGCAGGAGAAGTAAGAATAAAAAGAGGTATTTTTCGACGGAAATCTTTTCCCCAATACTATTTGAACTAACCAGGATACCATTGAACTGAATGCTGAGAAACTATATATACCAAATCTTCAAAATAAAGGGGTGAGTCAACCATCTCATGTGCATGGATGGCATGAAATCGTTTGCAAAGGACAAGGGAGAATATCTCGGAATTTTTGAGATGAGGTATTATTATTATTTCTATTGATATTCGGACCATCCTCATATACCCCCGTCGGATGAATGAAGGGTTCGGTTCGTTACTTCCCCACATCTTCCCGATGGTACCTGACGAAGGCCGTAGAGTGCAACGGCCGAAACGTTGTATGAAAAACAACCAAGATGAGGATGGTCCGAATATCAATAGAAATGACAAGGGAGAACTATTAAAAAGTTGGATATTACAATGATGACACCGAAATAAATTTTGGGATTGAAAAATACGCGCTATTTGGTAATGCACAGGGGAGAGCTTAAAGTAGCAGAAGGAATCAACTTACCAGACAACAAAACTGTTCACGCATTAAGCACACAGAATCGATTTGAATGCCTAGGCGTTCTCGAATGTGACTCGATAAAACAGGAAGAAATGGAGAAGAAAATAGAAAAAGAAGAACATCTTGGGAGAATATGAAAAATATAAGAAACTAAGCTAAATAGCAGAACTCTTGATGAAGGAATGAACTCATGGGCAGTAAGATACGTGGGACCAAATCTTGAATGGACATATAATGGACTCCAATCAATGGACAGGCAACTTGTGGAACCCATGACGATGCGTAAGGCACAAGGCCTTACACCTCAGAGATGACGCAGGGAGATTGTACATGAAGAGAAAAGAAGGCGGTAGAAGACTCATCAGCATAGGAGGATATGCCCAAATGATGAGAATATTATAAAACGTGCTCAAGGCAGAGCAACAAAAGCAGAAAACGTGGGGGTAGTAACTAAAACAAAGAAAAAATGAGAACAGAAAAAAAAACTTCAGAAAACAGAAAAAAACATTGCAAACAAAAGACCATGAATATGGCTACGCAAGGGACACCTGAAAAGAGGAAAATATTCCCCCATCATGACATACCAGAATAAATGCATCAGGACAATCTCAAATGTTAGGGCAAAGATTGACAACTTTTCTGATGACTTGAACTTCATACTCCGAGGTACCAAAACATTCTTTTGTCGGAGACATCAACGTTCAGATAGGACATGATAATGAAAGCTTCGCCGGCAAAATTGGATCCAAAATATGGAACGAAAGGAGAGAGAGAGAGAGAGAGAGAGAGAGAGAGAGAGAGAGAGAGAGAGAGAGAGAGAGAGAGAGAGAGATTAGTAAAATAACATCATGCATCTTTAAAGTACGTTGTGTTCTGCCTTCCAATTGCTTCATTACTTCCGAGGTCGCAGGTGTTAGCAAATACCCTGGAACGCTCAAACGAAGATAATGACATGAGTTTCTAAGATCATTAACGAAAATACAGGGTATATATAAGAAGTGTAAGATGTAGTGTATACATTTTACCTCTGGATGGAATCTGTGAAGAGAAAGGCAAAACTTTGGACCGCAAACCCTCTCCCACTCGAGAAAAATCAATGTGACAAAGGTCCGACTTTAATCAGGTGGAAATTCTGCTTATTCAGAATTGATATATTCAAAATAATGATGCCGAACAAAGTCGCAGACCTTTTGTAAAGAAAGTAAAATTCATATTTTCTTGGGCTGTATGCTGGGTCTAACATGGAGAGAACACAAGAGAGCAGAGTACATCTGGAAAAAGGCAGGAGTCTGGGACATAATATAATCCATTAAAAATGGCAGTGTGCTGGCCATGTTGCACGAATGGCAGACAGCCGATGGTCATCACGACTCATGACATGGATTCCCTGACATCACATATGCAGCCGAAACAGGCAGAATATTAAATGGAGAGACGAGCTAGACAAATTCAGAAAGTACTGGCTCCGCGATGCCCATGATAGAGATGTGTGGTGATCCACTATGTCCACTGACGGACGTTATGATGATGATGAGATAATTGCTCATTAGTTCCTCTCTGCTAACCTCTATAGAAGTCACAAACCGTATTGTTTTCTTTCGACTTTTTTGACCTTCGTTTCACTCACAATCTAGCACAGCCATCCTCCTTTCTTACAATTAACACCCTTGCACTCCGACTCTCAATCAAAGTTGTTGCTTTATGACTTACCTCTTTCTCTCCAACACTCTATCTACAAGCTTGTGGCAAAACGTCGAGGCTGATTGTCCCCTTAAGTTGTCCCTGGGACGAGTCCATGGAAAGACTCCCTGGAAAGACTCCCTGGTCAGACTATCCCCTCCTCTCCTTACTATCCAACTGAAACTTATTGGCTCACTGACCACACCCCAGCCAAAATATGATGGGATCCACTCAAAAATGACTAATAAAACTTTTAGACTAATTTTCGAGTTTCGGCTAACAAGATTACCCAACAAAAATTCCCTTATTTAGATTTACTGTGTCCAGCAGTGTATTAACTTAAGTAAGAGTTTTTCCCAAGGTAAGTGTTTTTTAATCAATACAATTCTAACAAGAAAGTCATATTTTGCTCTCTGTTGAATTCAGCCACCGCACAAAACAACGAACTTTGACTAAGTTAAAGCATAACAACTATAAGTTCCTTATGAATAAAATTAATGTATCGTGTCGATAATACACTAAAAGTGATCCCAATCCACGAGATAACCATACTATTCCCGTTATACAGGACCATAGGCAGCAAACTTCAAGATCTGGTATTGTCATAATACACCACTCATTATCATGTTAAACTAGTGTGTACCTCTAAAACATAGGGCCTCAACGGGTTCGTACTTCATCACTATTTCAAAAGGAGATATATATATATATATATATATATATATATATATATATATATATATAGAGAGAGAGAGAGAGAGAGAGAGAAAACTCCACTCTTACTTCTATTCGTACTGAATATGATTACTGCATTTTTTGCATTGTAAATATAGTAAATAACAAATTATAAAAATATTTTTTGTATAAATGTATTTACCTATGAGAATAAAATTAAGCCCTTGTGTATCTACAAGATACTTTTCGTCGATTTGTAAGACTTGTCCGTTCCATTCAGTCGGTAAGAGAGGCATCTACCACTGACTCAGTTGCGATAACAAATCACAATGGAGAAATGTTAATTTCATACATGTATTTAATAATTATATTGAAATACGTCCTTACATATTTCTAACATGAATTTTGGCTGCTTTGAAAAACCTGACAATTTAGCTCAGTCAGTAAGCGACACAGGTACCGATTGGCTGGTCGTGATTTTAAATCACGGTTGGGAATGCATTTTTTTACTACCCCAAATTTAGTGAGGATTGTTCTTGTTTTTCTTGTTATGATAGAAAAACAAAGCCAGCTGTATGTTTCGGCTCAAGTTTGTCTACTCCCCACAGAAGAGAAGTGAGAAAAAAAAAACGGAAAATTGGGAAACTCATGGAATCCCACAGCCAGAACCCTTCACAGTCACTGGAAAAATTCAACCCTAAAAGGAAGGAATGATGTAAACCCAATACAAAAACCTACTTCAGCATGGTCAAACCCCATGAAAACGTCTATCCAAACTGAAGATGATCATTACAGTTTTTGTATGGTATGTACAATAAATAGATCATAAAAATAAATATTTTTGTATTTATTGCATCTAAAACTTACCAATTTACCTTGGTCAGTTGGTTGTGAGTTCAAATCATGGTAAGAGGATGTGTATTTCACATATTAGTTCACACCCTTAATTGTGGTGAAGATTGTTCTCGTTCTTAAAAAATGAAGTCAAGTTCCGGAGTCAGATGGGAAACGTACCAGAAGCCAAACAGGTGCTTCCATAACCGATGAATGAGGATCAGTAAAAAAAAAGTGAAAGCAGGAAATAATAAAGTGAATAAGCTTTTTCAATATATTGAAACTGACAACATCACCAAATTGAACAACTTGGTGAATGCACGAGCAAAGTTGTTGAAGATCATGGTATTCTGATGATAACGTAAAAAAGAGAAAAAAAAACCAAACATGTAAAGGCAGGTTGAGAGAAGAGACTCTAACCACAAATAAAAAGAACTCGAGAAGCAGAATCACTGAAAAAGAGAACAAAAGCCGTACAGCTTGACATAACAGAAAGAGAAAATTGCAAAAAGAGAAAAAAAAATACCCCCAAAGAACTGAAGTAATGGAAATACACCTAAAGGTATTGGAACAACTAAATGCCACGGAAAGAATACACTTCGGGAATAAATTATTGGCACAGAGAAAGGAACATAACGCAAAGGCTGAGTTCTTGACAAACATGCAAAATGAATTACAAAGAAATAAATCTACACACCTCAAAAAGAACCGTACCTTTTTGTAAAAGTAGTTCGATTTCATTTCGTAAATTTTTGATAGTAAAAAAACACTGTTGTTCTTTATTCTTGTTTTTATCAAATAAACTTTTGATAAAATGATACCTAGGCATTTATTCATTAAAAAAAGGTATAACTACGTATTCACTCATTTTTTGTTGAAATGTTTGATTTCAAAAACTTTTGTCCGTAAAAAAAAATAGTTGCTATATATCCTTCTTTGATTAAAGCTACGCAGTTATTTATTTATCTCGAAAATTTAGAACTGTGCAGGTTCACCAACACACACACACACACACACACACACACACACACACAAAGCATACAAGCACACACAAAGCACACACACACTCATATATATATATATATAGATATATGTGAACAATAAGGAATGAGACAGACGTGGGAGTGAAAGTTCATGGATACCTTATTCGTTAATTATTCATTTCCTAAACGAATAAGTCAATATGCTATACATGTTTTTGGAGAGGTTCCCATCTTCAGTAGCATGTGTGTACCTTTCAGTGGTAGAAGAGTTCCCGTAGGAAACAAATTTAGCATCAGACGTTTTGCTTTGAAAGCAAGAATTAGAAACAAAAAAGAGGATTCCTTGGGAGATATTATGGTGAGTCCGGACTGTATTCTGTCTGTGCAGAAATCTGTGGTGGTATGGGTGGATATTCTGTTGGAAGTAGAGGCAGCAGTTATGGATATTTTATAGATGTTGCTAGTCAGAGGGGGTGGGCATTCTAAAGCATCGGTAGCCATGGATACTGGGAGGAGGGGTTGAATAGTAGTTTAGTGTTAGACTCTTTGGGTAATTGGTAAGTTCGGAATGAGGCTATCTCTAGTATCAATCTAAATAGTAGGGCATGTGGTATATATATATATATATATATATATATATATATATATATATATATATACATATATATATATATATATATATATATATATATATATATATATATGATATTTAAGGGGTAAAATAGAGCCAAAGCTCTCATATTAGTGGAACAGTCTCATTTCACAGAAGATTTTAGTAGGAGATTTGTAGGCCCAGTAGGATTGACTCCCTGGGATCTACTCTAACATTGATAAAGAGTTGCTATTGTATAATGTCGGTATAGATGTAATATATTACGTACTATCTATAAAGCTTATGAGAGCCACTCCTTGATGCATTTCAAAATAGCACCCCCTACCTCTTCCCTCGGCTACGCCCCCGTTTTCACTTTTGATCCTCTATAGAAGAAAAAGAATCCTTTCACTTCTGATCACTTTAAACCCCTCAAAGCATTAAATATAAACATAAAATAAGCATATATGTATATAAGTTATATATATATATATATATATATATATATATATATATATATATATATATATATATTTATATATTTATATATATATATATAATGTCTACAATTAGAAACAAAGGAGAATAAAAAAGTAAGCAAAGAATAGAACAAACAAAGATAAATAAGTATACTAATAAATACCAATCTCAGATCCTGCGTACTTTGAAAGATAGTGGAAATCTGTACACTTGATGATATCCAATGGCGTCGAAACAATAGGCCACATTGTAGTATGCCACTGGTATTATAAAATTATGGGGTGCCATGTTTGTAACTCTCTTGTTTTCAAATCTCCGAAACGGTTACTTGGGAAACAGATGATCCCAACAAGAAAAATCACTGATAGTACCATGATATCAAATACCGTGTAAAACATAAAAAGCACTGAAAGGATTGCATAAATTGCATAAAGAGATATTGGGAAAAATAATTGACTTGAATAGCGTAAATTTTTGGAAAAAACTTAATTAATATATTTATAGTTTAAAGCTGTAAAGCTTTCTAGACTATATATATGAATACCTTGAATAGTGAAATTCTGATGGTTTTCATGCAGGGCAATATTGCCATATAAATTAACGTAACTTAATATAGCTAAAAGAAACCCATTAAACTAAGATAACATTTTGAACAGTCAAGATTTTGAACAGTACAGGATAGATGATACTTATATTTTTCCTTTGGAGAATCTCACCTTGCTATCGCATTCTGAAGATCTTTCTAATTCTGATAGATGATTGTTCACTTTCACGATTATTCTTATTTATGTCATAATTAATTATATCATTGATATTATTATGAAATAATATAAATCTATATTTACAATATTGTTATGACAACCTTGGAACTAAATAATCTAATAAAAGCAATTCAATAAACATTGATTAAAAGATAAATAGATAGAGATTTAGCGCTCAAAACTTACTGCTTGGATTTTATTTAATTAGATGATAGCATTTCAACTTTATAGAAACAGAGGGGGAGATACTTCCAGTAGAGGGGCAATCAGTTATATAGTAAACTATCGTGGGACACAGAAGGCATGAAAAGTAGAGTCGTAGAGACGAGAGGGTTTTTTGAAAAAGGAAATCGGAGGTATGATTTTTGCAGTGCAAGATCAAGCCCCGAGGACTGTGTGGAACAGGAAAACATTGGTAAAAGACATATCAGAGAAATGATAGATTATGTTGAGAAAGAGATGAATCAGTAAAGGCTTTGACTTCAGAATGTAAAAAACTGGCTTAGAAGGAATATAAATAAAGCCATGATGGTGCAGCATGGAATGTGCATATAGAGCTGTGCCAGAAGTTTTGGTTGATTGGGAATCTAAAGCTTTATAACCACAAATCAAGCTTTATAACCACAAATAAAGCTTTATAACCACGGAGAATGATAGGGTTTACATTTTGGTGGATTTCGACATTCAAACAGGTCGTGTGAAACAACACAGAATACCTGATATATTCATAGTGGACAAAGAAGGGGATGCCATATTACCGGGCACAAAAGGGCAGATCAGAAGGAGCAAGAGAAGATTTAAAATTATGCTGAATTGAGGAGAGAAATCTAAAAGTGTTTGTGTATGGCCTATGTTGTTGTAGTGCTGATAGTTATTAGAGTCCTTGGTATAATATCTAATAAATTGAAAGATGAAGTTAGTGTTGAACAGTTGCATAGAGCTCTTGTAGGAAGCATCACTGCTGGGAACTGCAAAATTGATTAGAAATGTCCTAGTAATCTAAAGTTCCTGGGTACACCTCACTCTCTAGGAAATAAAACAGTATCAACCAAAAACAGGTATAACAACAACAGTTGTTATAATAATTTTGGGATAAGGCCCTAGATTTTCACATATATCGATATTTTCGTATCTTATTCGCCGAGTGGATATTATTACACAAACGTCTACACCAGGATCGTAAATCATTCACCTCCGTTCCCAGAGTTTGTCCCGGTAGTTTTTGAATGCGTTTGAATGTGTCTGCTATTAGCCTCGGAAGATTGTTTCACTAATCAGTGACACAGCACTTGAAAAAGAATCTTCTGATATTTTTTTCACAGCTCTCTTTGTATAGATTGTACTTGAGGTCTTCGAATCTGTGATCTCGCAAGTTACTAAATGGAAAATTAAGTAAATATTGCGTTGTGCCTTAGTCATGAAAACCGTGTGATAACTAAAAAACAAACAAACAAAAAAAAACAAACAAAAAAACAACGGAGAATAGAATAAACAAAGAAATAAAAAATAAATGAACTAATAAATGAAACCTTAAATTCTTAATAATTTCTTTTTTATTTATTTCTCTTTTTTTTTCAATTCAATGTAATACGTAAACTTCACCCACTCGAAAGACTTACCAGCAACATTTTGCTTTCTGGCGGTGTTGATGTCAAAAGCAGAAATAAACACGACATCTAGATTGACAGTATGTATTTCTTGGTTCAAAATTGGAAAAGATAGAAATTGAGTATGTTCACTCATATGTGGTACGCTTAATCCATGATTATGAGAATATATGTGTAACTATTTAAATACGCACAACCTTACGTACGTTAATTTGTGTGAGTGTCCGAATATCGTAATAATGCTTATTGAAACATAACCTGAAAACCTGACTGTAAGGCAGAATTTTCAGCTAGTTCGTGCAGAAAGCCTAATTTTTTGACCAGATAGAATCTACATTATTCTGCTTGTTGCTATCCGAGATTAAAGATCATAGATTTGAACCATGTATTTATTGAAATTTACCTTAGCTGGAAAATCATGATGATCACAAACTCTTGGATCACGTTTTATCAGGGGAGATCAGAACATACTTATCGGGGTCAGCGCGTTTTCAGTCCACACACAACCTTCCCTGCCCCAATTGGAACATTCTAAATTCATTGAACATGAATTTCTTTTTACACTATAAAATTCATTATTTTGAATAACTCACATTATAAAGAATTGATATAAAATTCATTTTTAAATTAAAAAGAAAAAAAATAGTTCATTCCGAATAAACTGTTTCGGACCGACTGATTTCGATAACAATAATCATCTAACAACATTATCAGTTGTTATGATAATGTATTATAATATTCTTCCGTAATAACGAAAAAAAAAAAGAATGTTGAATAGTAAGAATGTCTCAAAATTTAAGGTGTAACTTTTACAAGATAAGGGTTTGTTGTATTCTGCAGGAAACTTTCGTTATTTAACCCTCTGAATTCCTAGTCTAGTGGCCCCTAGATACCCTGCACTGGAATACAGGTTGGGGGTCAGGGCACAAATTTCGTATCCTGTAATCCCCTATTCATATAAGAAAAACAATTACAAATGACAGATCATCATCATCATCATCATCATTTTCACCATCATCATCATGTTTTTAACGTCTATCGCTCGTCACGGACCTTCTCGTCAAAATTTGCCTAACCTCTCGATCAGAACTTCTGTCTAAATCGTCATGTCCTCTAATATTTTGCCAGCTAAAATTTCGGGGATCTCTGAGAATCTATTTTATGAGTTTTGATGAGTTTTGATGTTTACTGGCTGTCTGGCATCCTTGCAACAATACCAGTCTACTGCCGTTTGGATTTTCAAATGGTTTATATAATATTTCTAACCTACTGTTTTTTTCTCTTACATAATGCATTGTCTTGTTAT